>CM036565.1:29835495-30476897 GCA_020745775.1 Theristicus caerulescens | reverse complement strand
TGTTGGGAATGGAGGAGAGGGGCCATTCCTGGTTTTTCCATGCCGCTTTGCTCATCCCTGCAGGGATGCACGCCCAGAAGGGAAACGGAAATGGGAAGGGAAAGGGAGAGTCCCCTGCGACTCTTCCATGCAGATCCCCTAAGGGGCCAGTGTCTGCTCTCCTGCAGGCCAGGGCGAGGAGAGGGGCTGAGATGGAAGTTTGGTGGAGACCCTCCTCTCCTGGTCCCGCACACAGCCTTGCTGCAGAGGGCTCTGATCCCACGGGGAGGCTCTCCGGGCTGGGGGAGGCAGCCCTGGCACAGCCGCGTGCCCAAGGGCAGCTGCCTGCGCTGCCCGTGGGAGAAGCGGCCCCAGCCGGGATGTGCCTTGTAGTTAGGGAGTCTCTTCTTCAGGGAAACCCAGAGCCCTTCCAGCCTTCCTCCCCAGCAGGGTCTCCTCTCTCCAGCAGCACTAACCTCCTGCCCTTCCGGCTGCTCAGCACCTGGCCGGGCTGGGCAGGGCCGTCCCGGGAGGCTCCTGGATAGGCCTAGAATGGAGACTCTGGCTGGGCTGTGCTTTGGGACTCGATCGCTTCTGGGTCTCCCCTGGCATCTTTTCAGTGCCCCGGCCGTCAGCATGGCAGGTGCAGCTGCTCGGTGGGGGCTGCCTCTCTGTCACACAATCCACCCCACGACCACAGTCACGATCCGACTGGTTTCTCTGAAGTGATGGTACAGTCACCTCTTGCCTCCAAAGTTAAAAGGGGGCACAGTGTGCGTGAGTTTAATACCCACTGCGGATCATCATTCTTCAAGCGTCTTTAACTAGTCAACGGTCAATCCACTACAAACTATCAACAATGTAACAATATCCAACATTATAGTAACAACTAACAACAGCAGCAGGCGAACATACGAGCCCCATCCTGGGGTTGTATTGGGACATCTAGCATATGGACAGGGTTTGGGGGGGGAATGCCAATTGCATGGGTCGGTTTTAGGGGCACGTCCATGTCACAAGTGGGATTTAGGGGAGCGTTAGTTTCAGGGGCGGGTTTTATGGAAGTGTACTTCACGGTGGACATGCATTTTGTGATGGTGCCCTTAATACAGCTTATAATAATACAAATTACAACAATCACAATTATGATGATTATCAAAGATTGAAGGAGGCTAGTTAGCCACCCTGACAAGGAAAACCCGAATGCCTTAAAAACTTTCCCCAACCAATTAGTCCCTAGTGGAGTAACGATTTCTCTTGTGTCTTTAGCTATTTTCTTCATCAACGTTTGGGATGTGAACACAACAGTCGTCGACCGACAGATTCAGCTTCCCACATACACCTTTCTACTTCAATAGCCTGTATACAAGCAGCCTTTTGTGTCCCTTCTGCCAATTCCAACAATCCCCTTATCCAAATGGTAATAGGCTCCCCTTGTTATTTGGGATCTATACCGTCAGCCCAGTAAGACACCCGAGAAGTTATAGACTGGCTGCCAGCTGGCCCATCACTTTGGGTCCCCAAAACCCTCAAGCCTCATCATCAGTCAATAATATCTGATCACAAAACACACCACAGATATTCCATCTCACCTGGTTTGAGTGAAAATTTAACTTGCAAGTCACTGAGCTCAGGTCCTGTCCATGGGGTGGTACAGGCAGTAGTCTGGGGATTCCCACCCCATGGGCCCGTATGCCTTTCCATTTTGATAAGAGGTCTTACATTCCTTTCCTCTGCCTCCTTGGTTTCACCAACGCTAGCTTCATCAGAATCTCTCCAGATGTCCCCATCCCAATCCCTGGGATCTGTTCCTGCAATCAACTTCCAAATTTGGACAACACTGGGGGGCTTTTCCACTTGGGTTAACATAGCCTCAATCTTTTGTTCTAGTAAACACGTCCACTCTCTTTCTTGTTGTAAGTCCGCTTTTAAGCATTTGATCTCTAATTGACTTTCAGAATTATCCTTTTCCACCTGCCTAAAACGCTTGTACTGGTCCTGCGCTTGCATCAGGCAGGCACCCGGTATGGCACACATGGTCCCTTTGCTTCTGCCATCTCGCTTGCTTCCACGGCATTGTTTTATGCTCCCTACAACAGCCTCAGGTTCACACCACTTCTCCCTCACCCATTCCATTCCTAAGGGAGAAGGGTCACAGCCACATCTCCGTAACAACACCTCCATCGACACCCTGCTTGCTGTGCCAATTACAAATGTCACAGAGGTACACCAAACTAACCCAAATTTCACAAAACAGCCAAAACCACACAACAGAAACCAAGGAGAACCAGGGGTAAACCAAAATCAGTCAACACTCCAATAACATTTAACACATAACAGGTTCAAGGTGTCAGTCGGGGCATTGTTACTAGCACAGCAATACGCACGGCAATGATGATCCAAAGGGCACACACGCCCACTCACAAAGGGGGGAAACTCTCTCCCTCCCGCGGGTACCCAGAGGATGCAATCGCTCCCCCAGGGCCGGGGGGGGGTGAGGGCTCACTCAAGGGCATCCAAAAGAAACCACTCACCCAGAGGAGGTGAGGGCGCTCAATCCCAGCAAGTTTCCTCAGGCAAGCCCCCAGCCCAAGGGGACAGGCCCCCAGCCCAAGGGGACAGGCCGCCAAGACAACCCCACTACTCTGAGAAAACTCCTCTAAGGAGGCCTGCGGCGGCAGCCATTTATACCCAGGGTGGATCTGAGCTGTGGTCATCATTGGTCATGATCCAGAAGCTTCTCTGAGCCGAGGCACCTCATTGGATGCGGGCCCTGTCTGTTAACCGAGAGGCCCCGCCCGCCTCTCCTGCTCCCCCTGCCGAGGGCGTGCGTGCCCGGGGCCACGGCAGAGCGCAAAAAGCGCGAAAACGAGGCGCGAAAAGCCGGTGGTCGCCATGGTAACGGCCCCGCTCTTGGGGGCGGGGGGGCGGAGTGTGCCGGTCACAAGCAGTGAGGGAGGCACAGGTCCGGCACTGCTTCTGGTCTACAGCAGAGGTAGGAGAGACAGTTCTGGCTGCGTTTCTCCACCAATTGTCTCCAAAGGCTTCCCGCTGTGGATGCGCAGCTCTAGGGAAGGCCTCGGCGGTGACATTTCTTTCTCACAAGCTTTCTGATGCCAACCATCATGCAGAAACTGTGCGTGAGGGCACGACGGGTCTGGTTTGCACCTGTAGTGTTACCGGAAAGCGGCAAAATAATTCACTCGCTAAAACTTAATTTTGGAGTTTTAGAAAGCAGGCATTCTTTATTGCGGCGCCGGGCAGCACTGGGGATAGTTCCACCATAAGTGCTCCGAAGGCTTGATGGACTTCCAGTTATTATATACTCTGAAAACATACATATTCATAGGATTTCTACATAAACATGACTTTTCCTGGAACTTATTCACATATGTAAATGTCCGATCCGCATGCGCAGCCATCCTCTGTGGTGGTGCTCAGGTGGTCTTTGGGGGTCTTCAGATGAAGGCTCGTAGCCTTCGCTGTGTTCGCTGATTGACCTTTGCTTCTGCGCAAACTCACTTCTGGGGTCCCCTAGCTGTCTAGAAACTCACTTCTGGGGTCCCCTAGCTGTCTAGAGGGGAGTGTTCAGGAGCCTAGAACTTAACTATCCAGAAAGATTCGCTTTCGTTATGTAAAGGGCAGCATTCAAGAGCTTTTGTTTGGTAAAGGGGAACACCCAGGAGCCTCTATCCACATTCTCGGGTATCAGTAGCTTCCTTCGGGACCCAAGAGCCACTTCGGCCAAAGGGATTTAAAACCTTTGCGGTTTTGGGAATGTCTGCTCTGGTGGCTCCCCGAGCTTCTCTGAGCTTCGGTCACGGTGGCATCCTCAGTGCATTTGCCGGGAGCGCAGAATGATTCAGATAGGCAGTTTCAGCATGTGGTGCTACAAGGGTATTTTCAGGAAAAGTGGAGACGGAGCCAAGCAATTCAACAGAGCCTACGTTATATTCCGGAGTTCCTGTATTTGAAGGTGAAAATGCTAACTGCGGCCAATAAATGAAGCAGAGAAACTTCTCATGGTTTTGGAGAGAGCAGAAGGCTTGGGGGAGGCAGAACTTTGCAAATAGCCTCTGATCTGTGCGGAAGTGATTTTGAATGTTGATGCTCTAGGTCTTTAAGTAGAGGGTGTTGATCAGTGGCACGAAGCCTAGATGGAGGCCGATCATTTGTGGTGTACCCCAGGGGTCAATACTGGGTCTGACCCTCTTCCTCTTCACTAGTGATGGGGATGATGGGGCACAGTGCACCCTCGGCAAGTTTGCTGACGATCCCACACTGGGAGGAGTGGCTGAGACACCAGGAGGTCGCGCTGCCACCCGAGGGACCTCAACAGGCTGGAGAAATGGGCTGATGGGAACCTCCTGAAGTTCAAGCAAGGGACGTGCAAAGTCCTGGCCCTGGGGAGGAACAGCCCCAGGCACCAGGACATGCTGGGGGCACCCAGCTGGAAAGCAGCTCTGCAGAGAAGGTCCTGGTGGACGCCACATTGAAGCTGAGCCAGCAAATGCGGCCAGCGGTGTCCCGGGCTGCACAGGGAGGAGCGTTGCCAGCAGGTGGAGGGAGGAGAGCCTTCCCCTCTGCTCAGCGCTGGTGAGGCCACCCCTGGAGGACTGCGTCCAGTGCTGGGCTCCCCAGGACAAGACAGACAGGGACAGACTGGAGAGAGTCCACGGAAGGGCCACCAAGATGGGGAAGGGAGTGGAGCATCTCTCCAGTGAGGAGGGGCTGAGAGAGCTGGGGCTGTTCAGCCTGGAGAAGAGGAGGCTTGGGGGATCTTCTCCACAGATATCAACATCTGAAGGGAGGGTGCAAAGAAGATGGAGCCCGGCTCTTTTCAGCGGTGCACGGGGTCCATCCAGCTCAGGGTGGCCCTCCTTCAGCAGGGGCTCGGACCAGATGACCTTCAGAGGTCCCTGCCAACCCCAGCCGCTCTGTGAGCGTGCGACTCCGGCAAAACAACCAACACCACCAGGGACCGCCTGAAAGAGGCCTGAACAAACGCGGAGGTGTGAAGCACGCTGCCAGATGGGCTTTGCATT
This sequence comes from Theristicus caerulescens, assembly GCA_020745775.1. Classification (NCBI taxonomy): domain Eukaryota; kingdom Metazoa; phylum Chordata; class Aves; order Pelecaniformes; family Threskiornithidae; genus Theristicus; species Theristicus caerulescens. The sequence continues at coordinate 30,471,873 of CM036565.1, read as the reverse complement.
ACAGAGGCTCTCTCTGAGGCTGGGGGAACTCCTGGGGGTGCCCCTGCGTGTGCCCCCGGGAGCCTTATGATGTCACCAGAGAGTCACAGTCACCCTGTGATGTCACTTGCGATGGGCAGCTATATATGTCAGCGTTGCCTACTGCCAGTGGCACACGAGACGTCGAGTCCCGTGGGCAGCACCCGAGCCATCGCGTCCTGCCAACGGTACGCCAGACGTTGTCAGCTGCCAGCAGCCGAGGAGCCACCGAGTCCCGCCAGCGCCACCCGAGCCTTCGAGTCCCGCCAGCGGCACCCATCAAGTCCTGCCAGCACCAGCCGAGACATCAAGTCCCACCAGCGGCTGACAGGACACCGAGTCCCAGCAGCAGCACTGGAGGCGTCCAGGCATGAGCTGGCGGCGCCGGGAGCCGCCAGGAGATCCCAGCACGGGGACACCTGCCCCATCTGCTTGGGTCCCCTCGAAGGCCCTGCTGCTGTGGACCCGTGCTGGCATGCATTCTGCCATGCCTGTATCCAGCGTTGGGCTGCCACTGCCGTCGCTGCCACCTGCCCGCTCTGTCGGCGGCCCATCATGGCCATCCGCTGCCTGCAAGTAGAGGATGACCATGCCGGGGTGGCCTGCCGTCGCCGCGGCCGCTTCGACCCCTATGCGGGGCCGTGGCCCTGGCGGCGGGGGCGGCAGCAGCAGCAGGGCCCCAGAGGTCCCCGACGCCAGAGACTCTTCACTGAGCGTGGGGAGCGCAGCCCCGCCATGCCCCGCCATCGCAGCCGGAGCCGGAGCCGGAGCCGGAGCCTGACGCCGCAGGCCAGTGAAGACCCCTCATGGCTGCGGAGGGTCCGGGAGGACGAGCCGGGCTCAGGGGACCACGTGCACCGCCTCCCCTGGCGCCGCTTCCGAGTGGGACGTCCAGGCCCCCCGGGGCCCCTCTGAAATAAAAACATGGAGCGTGCTGAGAGGGGCCATGCCTGCTTTCTTCCACGCCAGTTTGCTCGTCCCTGTGGGGACACACTCCCAGAAGGGGAAAGGGAAAGGGAAATGGAAGGAGAGAGAGAAAGGGAATGGAAAGGGAAAGGGAAAGAGAGAGTCCCCTGCGACTCTTCCATGCAGGTCCCTGTAGTGGCGAGTGTCTGCTCTCCTGAAGGCCCGTGCAAGAAAAGAGTCTTAGGTGGAGGTTTGGGTGAGACCCTCTTCTCCTCTCCTCTCTCTCTCTCCTCTCCTCTCCTCTCCTCTCCTCTCTCTCTCTCCTCTCCTCTCCTCTCCTCTCCTGGTCCTGCACAACCCCATGCTATCCAGGGCACCTGTGCTGCCCACGGGAGAAGTAGCCCCAGCCCGAATGTGCCTTGTATTTAGGGAGTCTTTTCTTCAGGGATAGCTGGAGACCTTCCCCAGTCCATTCTGTCTGGGGAGCACTCTGGGACATCCCCAAGAGCTGTGTGGTGGCAGCATGCCCCCGAGGAGTGTCAGGCCCTCACTGCCACCCTGCTACATTGCCTCCCATGGACTGGGTGGCAGGGGAAGCTCCTGGCGTTGGGACTGAGCTGCTGCCCACACCTGCCTGCCACCTTGGCAGACCTTGCTTCCCAGTGAGCAGACCCAAACATTGGTGTCGAGTTCTGGGGGCTGCGTCTGCCCCAGCAAGGGCAGCCAAGCATGGAGTGAGGCTACTCAGGGGGACCACGGCCTCTCAGTGCCTTCTGGGCCCTGGAGTCAGATGCAAAGGTGAAGATCTCATGGAGATGTAGACTGGAAAATGCTGGCAAGCGGGAGGTGGCCCTTTGGTACTTCCCAAAGGCTCCCTCTGAGCAGCAGCCTCTCAGCGGAGGTCCCAGGCCATGCTGGGCATCGAGGAGGCCCTTTCTGTCCTTCTCTGGCACTCCAGGGAGCAGGAGGCAGGATGTTTGTGAGCAGCTTTCTGGTACCTAGAGGAAGATTCAACCCTTGCAGGGCTTTTGGTAAAATCCCCCCCTTAAGGCACAGCGTAACCCACTCTGGCGCTGCGGCTGTATTGCAGGGTGGTGTTGGCTCATCCCCCTATGAGAGCCGCTCTGTGCCAGGTGTCAGCCTGCGCCGGGGCTGGGGAGGGATTAAGAGGCTGAATCTGCAATGGATCGTCACCAGGCAATTGGTGTTTAAAGGCTTTGATGTGCTGCTTCTTGATTTTATTCCAGCCCCTCGATGGAATGTCTCATGTGTAACCAAGCCCCACTGATCCATCCTGGCCATATATAATAGATGGCAGTGAAGGAACACAAACATGGCTGTATATCAGTAACAGATGTCCGGGCAGTGGTGCAGCAGGTCTCTCTGCCAAAGATTCCCCACTGCCGGTACCTGCCCTCTGTGCCAGCCAGTGCAAAACCCTTCCTCTGTCCCCACAACCTCGCCTGGCCGTGTGTGGGGGCAGGTGCCGTGACCAGCCTTGGCAGAGAATGGGGCCATTCTTTGCTGGCCCGAGGAGTGGGACGAGGCTTGGACCCAAGGTGCCGAGACGTTGTTTCCAGGACCGGCACTGGGGATGCTGAAAGGGGCTGTGCCTGGTTTCTTCTGTGACGGTTTGCTTGCCCCTGCAGGGATATGCTCCCAGCCCTGTCTGGGGAAGGGCTGGTGGCCACAGTGCCACCACAGATCATAGAATCATAGAATTGTTAAGGTTGGAAAAGACCCTTAGGATCATCAGGTCCAACCATTAACCTACCACTGCCAAGTCCACCACTAAACCATGTCCTCAAGTACTGCATCTACCCATCTTTTAAATACCTCCAGGGATGGGGACTCAACCACTTCCCTGGGCAACCTGTTCCAGTGCCTGACTACTCTTTCAGTAAAGAAGTTTTTCCTAATATCCAACCTAAACTTACCCTGGCGCAGCTTGAGGCCATTTCCTCTCGTCCTATCGCTTGTTACTGGGGTGAAGAGACCGACCCCCACCTCTCTACAACCTCCTTTCAGATAATTGTAGAGGGCAATAAGGTCTCCCCTCAGCCTCCCTCTTCTCCAGACTAAACAACCCCAGCTCCCTCAGCCGCTCCTCATAAGACTTGTGCTCTAGACCCTTCACCAACCTCGTTGCCCTTCTCTGGACACGCTCCAGCACCTCGATGTCCTTCTTGAAGTGAGGGGCCCAAAACTGAACACAGTACTCGAGGTGCGGCCTCACCAGTGCCGAATACAGGGGCACTATCACCTCCCTGGTCCTGCTGGCCACACTATTCCTGATACAAGCCAGGATGCCATTGGCCCTCTTGGCCACCCGGGCACACTGCTGGCTCATGTTTAGGCGGCTGTCAACCATCACCCCCAGGTCCTTTTCAGCCAGGCTGCTTTCCAGCCACTCCTCCCCAAGCCGGTAGCGTTGCCTGGGGTTGTTATGACCGAAGTGCAGGACCCGGCACTTGGCCTTGTTGAACCTCATACAGTTGGCCCCGGCCCAACAATCCAGCCTGTCCAGGTCCCTCTGCAGGGCCTTCATACCCTCCAGCAGATCGACACTCCCACCCAACTTGGTGTCGTCTGCAAACTTACTGAGGGTGCACTCAATCCCCTCATCCAGATCATCGATAAAGATATTGAACAGGACCGGCCCCAACACTGAGCCCTGGGGAACACCACTCATGACCGGTCGCCAACTGGATTTGGCTCCATTCACCACCACTCTCTGGGCTCGGCCGTCCAGCCAGTTTTTAACCCAGCTCAGAGTGCACTTGTCCTAGCCGTGAGCAGCCAGCTTCTGCAGGAGAATGCTGTGGGAGATGGTGTCAAAGGCCTTGCTGAAGTTCAAGTAGACAACATCCACAGCCTTCCCCTCATCCACTAAGTGGGTCACCTTGTCATAGAAGGAGACCAGGTTAGTGAAGCAGGACCTGCCTTTCATAAACCCGTGCTGGCTGAGCCTGATCCCCCAGTTGTCCCACACATGCCGCATAATGGCACTCAGGATGATCTGCTCCATGACCTTCCCCGGCACCGAGGTCAGGCTGACAGGCCTGTAGTTCCCCGGATCCTCCTTCCGGCCCTTCTTGTAGATGGGTGTCACATTTGCTAGCTTCCAGTCATCTGGGACCTCCCCGGTTGACCAGGACTGCTGATAAATGATGGAGAGTGGCTTGGCAAGCTCCTCTGCCAGCTCCCTCAGTATCCTCGGGTGGATCCCGTCTGGCCCCATAGACTTGTGGGCATCCAGGTGGAGGAGCAGGTCAGCGACTGCCACCTCTTCGACAGCTGGGACTACATTCTGTGTCCTATCTCCATCTCCCAGCTCAGGGGCATGAAAACCTTGAGGATGATCAGTCCGACTCTTAAAGACTGAGGCAAAGAAGGCATTAAGTACCTCAGCCTTCTCCTCATCCTTCGTGGCCAAGATTCCCTCCGCATCCAACAAAGGAGGGAGATTCTCCTTAGCCCTCCTTTTGTCGCTGATATACTTGAAGAAACATTTTTTGTTGTCCTTGACAGCAGTGGCCAGTTTAAGTTCTAGCTGGGCCTTCGCCTTTCTAATCTTTTCCCTGCATGTCCTCACCACATCCTTGTAGTCCCCCTGAGTCACCTGCCCCTTCTTCCAAAGGTGGTAGGTTCTCCTTTTCTTCCTGAGTTCCAGACAGAGCTCTCTGTTCAGCCAGGCCGGTCTTCTCCCCCGCCTGCTCGACTTGCGGCACATGGGGACAGCCTGCTCCTGTGCCTTTAAGACTTCCCTCTTGAATAACATCCAGCCTTCCAGGACTCCCTTGCCCTTCAGGACCGCCTCCCAAGGGACTCTGTTAACCAAACTGCTAAACAGGCCAAAGTCTGCCCTTCTGAAGTTTAGGGTTGTGGTTTTGCTGGCCCCCCTCCTTACTTCTCCAAAAATCGAAAACTCTACCATTTCATGGTCGCTGTGCCCAAGACAGCCTCCGACCACCACATCACCCACTAGTCCTTCTCTGTTCGTGAACAGCAGGTCCAGCGGGGCACCTCCCCTGGTTGGCTCGGTTACCAGCTGCGTCAGGAAGTTATCCTCCACGCACTCCAGGAACCTCCTAGACTGCTTTCTCTCTGCCATGTTTTATTTCCAGCAGATATCTGGTAAGTTGAAGTCTCCCACAAGAACAAGGGTTAGAGACTCTGAGACTTCAGCCAGCCGCTTGTAAAAAACTTCATCTGCTTCCTCATCCTGGTTGGGTGGTCTATAACAGACTCCCACCAGGATATCTCCCTTGTTGGCCTTTCCCCTGATCTTTACCCATAAGCACTCAACCTCATCGTTACCTTTGTTAAGCTCAAGACAGTCAAAACACTCTCTGACGTACAAGGCTACCCCGCCGCCTCGCCTTCCTTGCCTGTCCCTTCTAAAGAGCTTGTAGCCATCCATTGCAGCACTCCAGTTGTGCGAGTCGTCCCACCATGTTTCCGTAATGGCAACCACGTCATAGTTTCCCTGCCGCGCAATGGCTTCCAGCTCCTCCTGCTTATTGCCCAAGCTGCGTGCATTGGTGTAAATGCACTTCAGTTGGGCTATCGATCTCTTCTCCAACACAGGCGTGCCACCCCTGGGCTCGTCCCTAGCAGAACTGGTTTTATCCCCTTCCCCCTTCAAGTCTAGTTTAAAGCTCTGTCAATGAGGCCTGCTAACTCCTGAGCCAGAATCCTTTTCCCCTTTGGCGACAGGTGAACCCCATCTGCCTCCAGCAGGCCCGGTGCCATGTAAACTTCCCCATGGTTGAAAAACCCAAAGTTCCACCTCTGGCACCAGCCTCTAAGCCATGTGTTGATGAGGTGGGTCTTCCTGTTCCTTTCCATATGTTTCCCAGCTACTGACGGGATGGAGGAGAACACCACCTGTGCTCCTGATCCTTCAAGTAATGGCCCCAGTTCTCTAAAATCTCTTTTGATTGACTTTACACCTCTATCGTCTACCTCGTCACTGCCAACCTGTACAACCAGTAACGGATAATAATCAGATGATTTGACCAGCTTAGGGAGCTCCCTAGTAATGTTTCTTATCCTCGCCCCAGGGAGGCAGCAGACTTCCCTATGGGATGGGTCCGGTTGGCATATCGGGCCCTCTGTTCCCCTCAGAAGGGAGTCTCCTATGACAATTACCCTTCTTTTTTTCTTACTAGTTGTTGTTGCGATGCATGGGGCTGACTGGTTCCCCCTAGTCAGCTCCCTGGATGTTTTAGTATCAGCTTCTTCGTCCTCCCGGCCCTCAAGGTCCAGAGCCTCATACCTATTGTGTATGGGCACCTGGGGAGGTGAGGTAGGCCGGGAGAGGACTCGCCTGCTGTGCCGAGTAGGGATCTGTTTCCATCCCCCTCCGTCTCTTAGGTCCCCTCCTTCTGCCTGGTGGCAAGAGGGTAGGGGAGCCTCTCCTTCTCTTGGTGGTTCCATCTGGTGTGCTGGTCTCAGGGATGGTAGGGAGTGGCTCCACCAGTCTATCTCCCTCTCGCACTCCCTGATACTCCTCAGCCTTGCAACTTCCTCTTTCAGCTCAGCCACCATGCTGAGCAGATCCTCCACCTGCTCGCACCTCATGCAGGTGTTCCCTCGGCTACCCTCTGTTACCAGAGCAAGGCTCTGGCACTCCCTGCAGCCAGAGACCTGGGTGGCCGCATGTTTTGGCGGGAGCTCTGTCTGCATCGCCACGTTCCTTCTGGCAACGGCTCTTGTCCGACTGCAAACCATGGCTTGAGTCTCTTCCGAGACGGCGCAGACCACAAGGAGAGCTCACCGGCTGCCTGCTCGCTCTGCCTGCGCGAACTGCCGTGCAAACTGCCGCGCCACGCCCTTTCTGACGCGCCACGCCCTGTTTGCCCGTCCTGTTCGCCGCGCTCCTGGTCGCTCGCGCTCCCTAGGAGCCTGTTTAAATCTCCCGCAGTTGCCCCAGCAACGCCCAAGTCCCGCCTGCCTCGCTCGCGAGAGCGGCCAGCTTTCCCTCGGCGCGAGGGCCCCACCAGGATCTTTATCGGGTTTCCCGGCACAGGGAACCCCCTTTTCCACCCCAATCTAGCGCCCGGTCGTAGGACTTACCGTTGCTAGTCAGATGCTCCCTTCCTCCCAGATGGTGTTGGCCTCTGTCTCCATGGGGCAAGAGGCATCGCTTCAGGAAAGGCCCTTGGAAGGAGGCATCCTTCATGGGAACTCCTTGGAGAAACAGGCCCAAATGATGCCTTTGGGGCATGGGGGAAAGATGCGCGAGGGACCCCCTTCCCCTGGCAGACCAGGGCATGTGTCCTCCCTCACCAGGTCATTTGAACCCCTTCCCACCCTAGGAAGAAGCCATCCTCCCCACTCTACGGTGAGGTTCCTCCTTGCCACCACGGGATGGCCTCCAGCAGCCACAGCAGCAGTGGCCACACCAGGGCAGCATGATGATGGCTTCTGGGAGGACCAAGCCCTGGCAGGAGAGGGGGCTCCCACAGAGCTGGGGTCACTGTTGAGAGAGACCTGGAGGAAAGGGCTGATCCCAGAGGAGGCTCTGCGGTGCTGGCAGGACGTTTGCTGCTATATTGGTCAGATTCAGCCAGATTGATGTTTGTGACCTGGGACATGGGGGGTGTGTGCGGGCACAGCCCCCGAAGAGCAGCCAGAGTCCTTCATGCTCTACCTCGATCCTCCTGCTGTTGCAAATGGATGTTAACTTGCCATGATCTGCTTTCAGCCTTGCTGGGTTTTAGCTGGGCTTTTAGGAGGAGCAGTGGGAACTGCCCCAGCATGCTGGCTCCACACATGTCCCACCGGGCCACGGTGGTTTTGGCATATGGAAAAGTGAAATAAAAGCCACGGTCTCCAGAGAGCTAGCCAGCCGAGAGCGGATGAACGTTCACATTAATGTGTAATTAATGTGCAGTTCTGGCTTCAGTTCTTTTGGCAGTGCAGAGTTAATTACAACTGAACTGTAAAGCATTGCACATGGATTTTATTTACTGCCTTATTAGTGGCATCTGTTCTCCCAGTGAAATGTCTCAGCTGTTTTTTCTTCTTCAAGGAAACCAGAAGAACTCATTGCAGAGATGGCCCATGCTAACTTACATGCTTTAGCTGGAAAGCAAGTTAAAGGATGTGATCGCACCACCTCGTTTTTCTTTGGACCCTACTTGTTTGTTTAATGCATTGCCCCAGCACCTGAGCCCATCGCAACATGAAGAGGGGCACAGGGCTCCAGCCCCAGACCTGAAGGACGTGCCTGCATTTGAGAACCAGCAACATCTCTCTTCCCAGCTGTCTCCCAGCATAGCCCCATGATCTTTTACAGTCTTCTCCAGCAAGAGCCATTGGGGATGGCCAGGGCCTGGTGCTGCATGACCTTCGGCTCGCTCTGAGCCACAGTCGCCCGGGCTCCCTGGCGTACCTGCCACTGAGCCACAGCCAGCCAAATCGCTCGCTGCTGCAGCATCCACTGCCTTGGCTGCCTTCCTGGCCTGGCTTTTCCGCTTAGCACATTTCCTGAGGAAGATGAATGCTGGTTTTGTTAAGCAAATTTTGTGGCAAATGCAAGTTAAGTGGCTGCAAATCCAGGGGAGAAGCCAGTTCATTTAGGGCACAGAGCATAACAGGAGGAGGAGAGCATCTGAAACGGGGAGGTGGGAAGCACCAGCCGAAAGGCATTTGGTGCCTGTGGTGTGGCAGTGAGGTTTCTCACCGGGGGCTTGTGTTAAGAAAATTCTCACCTGGCCCATGCTGACCAAGGCAAGAGGCTGGGATGAAAGCATAGAATTACAAGGGTAAATATTTATTCATCGTCATGAGGTGTCCCAGCCAAACTGGGGCACCCCAAATGTGGTTTTACATGGGGTTCTTATACCCTTCAAGCATTCAGGTATAACATGATTGGACTAATCACTAACAGCCACGCTACCAATTGCTAATCACAATAAAACTTTGCAAAGCCACTCCATTTCTGCAGCATTCTCTGTGCTTGTCTGTTGATCCAGGCATCCCTGGAGTCAGTCTTGCTCGAGTTAGTTACTGATCTGTGATGCCAGATGATGCTGGTAGGGTTTCAAGGATGTGTCAGAGGGGCTGGGATGCTGCTGTTATCATGGTTGTCCCAGGGTATCCTTTATCCTTCATGGACAGCTCTAAGCTACCACGAAGCAAAGTCCTTCTTTCCAGAGCCAGGCTGTCCTTTAGTTTGTTTTATTTAAGTATGAACAATGCCAAAGTCTCCAGTAAAATTCCACTACCTCATCACGTCACAGTGTATAACTAATATATATATATGTATAAACATATATATAAAAAAATAAAGTTAATACATTTCCATGCTATAAAGACTGATTGATATAATAGGGAAAGGAATTTTCATAATGCTTGCCAAGCCTGTGATGCACCCAAGCCTCCATCAGAGCTGCCAGTCTGCGGCTCCTTTCCAGCAGCATCCGTATGCCGGGGCCCTGCCATTCCCCGAGCAGCCCCTGCTTATGATGTCTGCCAAGAGGGGCTCGGGTGCGAGCGTCTCGCCCTGCATGGGGCTGATGGCAGCGGGTGGCTTGGAGGCTGAGGGTGGAAATCACTGCTGCAGGTAGCAGGGAGCGTGACTCAGCCACTTGAGCAAACTCAGGGCTTGCCTGGGTGCTGCAGCTTCTCGGCAGGGACCGCTTCCGCAGCCTGATTTGCTGGGAGGCTGCCAGCCTCCCTGCCATCTCCTCCTCTCTGCAGACAGCTCGCCGGCAGCTCTGCCTTATTCTTCACTCATCATCTGTGTCTCCAGTGACAAAATGACCTGCTGGAGAAGAGGGACGTGGGGCTGAATCCCTACGACAGTCACGGAGCAGAGGAGCTGGTGATGCGGCCAGAGGATGCTGCAGGGAAGGTACAGGCAGCCTCGTTGAGGGTCGTGCTGGCGGAGGGGCAGGGGGAGAGGGCATGGTTCATAGGCAGTGCTCAGTGCCTGCACTCAGGGCTTTGCACCCCTGTCCTGATGGGTGCTGTGACCACCCTGTGCAGCCGAGGGGTGACCTGACCCCCGGGGTGAGGGACCCTGTGCTGCCTGCAGTGGGGCAGGCTGCCAGGCCCCTTGGGGGTGCAGCCCCCCTCCTGCAGTGCTTGCCAAGCCAGGGGCGGGCAGGCAGTGTGTGTTGCAGGAGAGGCTCTGCCCTTGGCCCCTGAGACCTTAGGGAGAGGTATTCTGGGTGTTTTCTCAGCATGGTTGTTCACCCCCTGGGGTGCCCATGGAGGACCTGGTGTGAGAGCCCTTCCTGCATCGGCTCGTGAGCTGCTTGTGGCTGTGCCCCGAGCCCCCACCAGCCTACCCGCCCTGGGGGGTCAGGAACAAGAATTAAGGGTGTGTTTGACCTTGTTTAGACAGCTCTTTCTCAAGCAATTAGATCTGCCATGGGTTGTGCTGATGCAGAAAGTCAGACTGCCAAAATCTGGCTCCTAAGGCTGCGTACTTCCCAGAGGGAGCCTGGGAGGGAGGCTGACAAAAAGGCTTTTCCTCTCTGCTCCCTGACTGCAGCAGCACTGAGCCTGGGGGAAGGAGACGTGAAGGAAATACAGTGGTAGCCATGATTTTGCTCTGCCACTCCTTGAGCCCCCATAAGGGCTCCCCACCCTTGGGTGTGATGCAGAGTTTGGCTCGCAGAAAGACAACCAAAATCCTCCTTAAACACAGGCCTGCTGACCCCACAGCTTCACCAGTGCCTTACCTGAGTGCTGTGCTTCCTCCATTACCTAATCACAGCTCCCCTGAGAGGACACCATTCCTCTTTGGGCTCCAGAGACACCCCGAAGCTTTTCCATCCTTGCTTCAGCAGCTCTTCAGTCTCAGCAGTTGAGGAGCTCAGCTATGGGAGCTGTGAGCATTTGCAGGGGCTCAGGAGTTTTGCAGCCCCCGCTATGCAGCATGCTTGTGTGCACCTCGATTTTAGATCTGGACTCTCAGGGGACCTTTGCAGGGGGCACAAGACCCTCCCAGGGAGGAGTGCCCTGTCTCTGCAGCCAGCGTGTTGATACAGATTTTCCATGCAGGGCCATGCTTAGTCTGATCGCACAAGAGACCTGGTTTCTGCTCTCCCTGCTGCCAGAAATATCCCAGCTGCCTGCAGTGGAGAGCAAGTGAGGAGAGCTGTGGACTGGTGGACGGCCAGGCAGCGGAGCAGGCAGGCCAGCGGCTGTGCTGGAGGGCAGAGTGCGGTGGGGTCAATTGTCAGAGGCTGACAGGCTGCCTGGGGCAGCATGGTGCATGCTGAGGCTGGTTCACCACCCAAGTGGCCCCTGTGTCAGGACTGTGGCATGGGTCCAGCAGGTTTCCTGTGGACGTCTCTCCACCCCGGGAATGACGGACAGGATGCCCCAGTGCTTTGAGTCCATGGGTATCCTTTTCTGCTGCACTCAGGATGGAGATGTTCAGGACCTCCCGGCCTAGGAACAGGAGAGAGGAGGCCAAGCGGGGCAAGACACAGCAGCCATGGCTGTGCGTGGCCGGCGCACCAAGGTGCTCCCCTCCGAACTGAACAAGGTGTGCCCCGAGAGAGGAGACGACCCTACTACGCACCCCAGGAAGATGAGCGACTTCGAGGTGGTCCCCAATCTCCAGCAGAGCAGTAGCAGTGTCTCAAAGAGCAGGCGAAAGGCACATTTCCCCACTGGCAGCAATGAAAAGGCAAGTTCAGGAGGTGTTGTATGAGCGGGCGGTTGGCCACACACAATGGAAGAGCGTTAATGAGTTATTCGGTGACTCATCAATGGGAACATTAATCACAGGTCACTTTAGTTTTAGGGACAGACATAAAAATCCCAGACATCTGAGGTGCATGTCCAGCATTCACATCTCCTCTCCTTGGACTATACCTGGCTTTGTCTTTGCAGATGGCGATGGAGCTTTTTTCCTTCACATCAAAAGAAGCACCCAGATATGCTCCAAGCACCAGGGTGTCTGGCCCCTGGCATAACTTCTTTGCAGAAACCCTGATGCCGTGCTGCTTTTCCTTCTCCCTCAGGAAAACCTCATCTCGTGGATTCCTGAAAACATCCAGAAGAAAGAGTGCACCTACTTTGTGGAAAGCTCCCAGACATCAGATTCTGGGTCAGTCAGTCCCTCATTTCCCTCTCCTGCCAGGAAAGCAGAAGGAGTGTTTGGTGACAAAGCTATAGCACCAGAAAATCCCACCTTTCCGTCAAGGGAGCTCGTGTCAAGGGGATTCACAAATGCCTTTTTGACTGGTTCTTCACCCTGCTGTGTGTCACCACATGGCTGATATCCTGTGTCCCAGTGAGGAACCTTTCTGATGCTTTCACATGCAGTCATTTCCATCTGTACTTCATCCAGAGCAACCTTAACATTTCTGTCCTAAACCTCTACGGGCAGAAATACCAATTTTTTGCTAAATTTCCCCCCAAACAATACCTTTGTTTCTGCACAAGTTCTGAGCTGGAGAATGAGCTGGGTGGGAGATGCCGGTGCCTGTGGTGTTCTTAATGAGGACGCCAACACCTCCTGCCTGGGCTGAGGCAGGTAGGCCAGCTGGGCTTTGCCTCTGGGTTTTACATTGGTTTTGGCAAAGTTGGTGATGTGTGTTTCAGGAAGATTGTGTGCAAGTGCGGCTATCTCAGGGAACAGCACCTGGAAGATGCTGCCAAACCTCCCATCTTCCTTGGGAAGGAATGGGACCCCAGCAGGCACATCCAGGAAATGCCAACAGATGCCTTCGGTGACATCCACTTCACGGGCCTGGGACAGAAAATGGGGAAGGTGATCTGTTTTTCCTGTCTGTGATGCATGGGGAGCCAGTGTTCAGGTCTTGCCATGGCAGATGAAATGCGAGCATTTCCCTCCCAAATGAGAGGAGGTTAGGAAAGCGTGGAAATGCCCCGAAGGCAACACTGACCCAAGTAGAGGAAGGAGTGTGGGACAGGATCCCTCCTCTCTGCCAGCCCTGTACCTAGTGCCTTTCTGAAACCACGAGACTGATCTTCATGCTGTGAGGTCCATGGTTCAAGGAGTGGCTGTTCCCTGTCCTCATCCGTAGGTTCATCTTGGAAATGCTTGGGCCCAGGGAAGCGAATGGGAACAGGGTCATGCACAAAGACCTGGGGCAGCAGCAACAGGACTCTGCTGGGAAATGGTGTGGGAAGCCCCTGGTTCTTTGCTGGGACAGGAGAAATTGTGGTGGAGGTGCTCTGTTACCCTGACCCTGTTGTTTTTACCCACAACACATGTATGCTCCCTTTTTTGCAGTATGTACGCGTCTCCTCGGATACTCCTCCACGGGTCATCTACCACCTCATGACACAGCACTGGGGCCTCGATGCACCCAACCTGCTCATCTCGGTCACTGGGGGAGCCAAAAACTTCATCATGAAGCCAAGGCTGAAGAACATCTTCAGGCAAGGGCTAGTCAAAGTGGCCCAGACCACTGGTAAGAGATGCAGAGGCTCTCCTTGCAATTGCAGTGGGAGAGGGGCCTGTATTCTGACCATGCCAGGTTCAGTGAGTTGGGTTGCTGTGGAGATGCCAGGCTGGCCCAGGAGGCCTGTAGGTCCCTGTCTGGACTACCACCACCAGGGATGGACTGTTCTTGCTCAGTCGCTACAAACAGGCTCATAGGGAGCTGGACTGAGAGATACAACACTGCTGAAGAAGGCATCTCCTGTGCTGCCAGGGCTTGATGTAGTGGGCAGGGAAGACATCTTCTGGGGATGGAGGACCAGGTGTTCCTGCAGCCATATAGAGGGATGCTAGGAGATTACCATGAGCAGAGCCTCTCCCTTCCCAAGTGCTTCTCTGATCCCCAGGGGCCTGGATCATCACAGGGGGGTCCCACGCTGGTGTGATGAAACAGGTGGGAGAGGCAGTGCGAGACTTCATCTTGAGCTGCAGCCACAAGGAGGGTGAGATTGTCACCATTGGCATAGCCACCTGGGGGACCGTGTACAACCGGGAGAGCCTCATCTGCCCCATGGTGAGCCAGGCAGAGTTGGAGATGCATTTGCTTTGCCTATGCCTGGACTACCAGGGAAGTCCTGCCAAGGACTGTGGTGGGAACGGGTGCTTCAAGACATGCCTGTGGCTGGCAGCCCTGGTAAAACCCAACTGCACCAGAAGTGATGGTCCTGGGCTGACTTTTGCTGGGAAGCCCCTCTGCCTTACCCAGTGTCTTGCATAGGTGCTGCGCTTCTCCTGGGAGGACCTTGCGGGTGTGAGGGCAGGTAGAGCAGAGACAGAGGGGCATGAGGCAAGGCTGACATGAGGACTGCAGTGGGAGCAGGGATGGCTGTTTGGCCAGACTGTCCCCGCATGCTGGCCTGTTCCTGTCCCATATGCTGGTTGCTTTGGGCATCTGGTGCTCTTCTGCAGCCCTGCCAGGCTTTTCCTAGAGTCTCTCCTCCTGCACCTTACAGGGTGGCTTTCCAGCCGAGTACTTACTGGACGAGGAGAACCAAGGCAGCCTATCATGCCTGGACAGCAACCACTCCCACTTCATCCTGGTGGACGATGGGACCCACGGGAGGTATGGGGTGGAAATCCCGCTGAGGACCAGACTGGAGAAGTTCATTTCGGAGCAGACCAAGGTGAAAGGAGGTAACGGCAACACATAGCCAGGCCTGAGGCAGGGGAGGGCACAAGGCGGGATGGGCCCATCCATTGGTAAGGCCACCCTGGCCTCCGGTGAGAGGGGAGGCTGTGGCTTCCCTGGAGGATCCAGGCAAGGGCTTTGAAAGGATTATCATGATAAATGTGGAACCTCGTTCCTCAGTGACACAAATCAAAGAGCCTTTCTCTGACAGCTGCTTGACTTATCGGGTCACCAAAGTGGTCCCCAAACCTTGTGATGCTGAGCGGATCAGGGAGAGTCGTTTCTCCCAAAGGGCCAGGCCTCCAAGGGGGCTTCCAGGTGGTATCTTCTCACTGTGCAAATGATCTTCTGTTCTAACACATGCACACACATGGTCCAGCAGCATGGTCGTCTCCCCTCTCTCCTGGAGCCTTTCTCACCCCACTGTGCAGAGGACCACATTCAGCTGCATGGCAGGGGGGCTGTCCCACAGGGAGGTGACCCTGGGTTCTGCTTCCCTGCAGGCGTCGCCATCAAGATCCCCATTGTGTGCGTGGTGCTGGAAGGAGGCCCTGGGACACTCGATGTAAGGAACTGCTGCTACCCACTCCCAGTAGAGCTGGGGGGAGGTGGTGAGAGCAGGCAGCTCCTTGCCTGGGGTGCTGCTCTCCGGTGTTGGTGCGAGTGTGGTGCCACACTAGCTGAAATGCAGTCAGATGGGAGTGCTGTGGAGCAGCGGTGTGGGTCTTTCTTAGGCTCAGAGGGGGTCTGATGGCCTCTGGGTGGGATTAGGACCAGTGTCCCTGCTCTGTTGCAGACCGTCTACAACGCCATCACCAATGGGACCCCTTGTGTGATTGTGGAAGGGTCTGGGCGTGTGGCCGATGTCATCGCACAGGTGGCCAGCCTGCCTGTGTCCAAGATAACCATTGCCTTGATCCAGAAGAAGCTGAACATGTTCTTCCATGACATCTATGAGCTCTTCACTGAGGACAAGCTGGTGGAGTGGACCAAGAAGGTGAGCCTCTTGCAGGCAGACAGCTCCTCTTGCTGAGCTTGTGGAGATCAATGGCGTCCCCAGGGGTCCTTGCCCATGATCAGCAAGGCTCCCAGCATGAAGTTTAAGGCTCATCTTCCACTGACCATCCATCTCCCTGCAGCCATGCTCAGCATTGTCCTGTTGGCAACCCCAAGGGCTTGAGCTCTGCTCCTCCACCGCCTGCTCCCTTTGAGCAGAGAGGTACCATTTGGAACCTGCCCCAGCTGGGCTGGGAGACACAGCCCAGAGGTTCTGCAGGCAACCCGAGGGGAGCAAGAAATTGCCTCACACAGGACAGGGGGTCTGCGGAAAGCGGCAGGGAGGAGATGCTGATGATGATTACTTGCCCACGGCTCTCCTTGTAGATCCAAGACATAGTGCGGAACCGGCAGCTCCTGACCATTTTCAGAGAGGGCAAATATGGCCAGCAGGACGTGGATGTGGCCATCCTCCAGGCCCTGTTCAAAGGTGAGGGGTGGGGAGAGATGACTGGGATGGGGGTCACAAGACACCTGCTGCAGCTGCTTGACTTATGGGGTCACCAAAGGGGTCCCCAAACCTTGTGATGCTGAGTTGATTGGGGAGAGATGTTTCTCCCAAAGGGCCAGGCCTCCAAGGGGGCTTCCAGGTGGTATCTCCTTGTCGTGCAAATGATCCTCTGTTCTAACACATGCACTTTGCATGCAGCATCCCGAAACCAGGACCACTTTGGTCGTGAGAACTTGGACCACCAGCTGAAGTTAGCTGTGGCCTGGAACAGGGTGGACATTGCTCGGAGTGAGATCTTCACGGACGACTACGAGTGGAAGGTAAGGGAGCACATGTTCTGCTTGTCTGGCCAGGCTTACAGCTTGAGGACTGTGGATATTGAGTGCACTGTTCACCTCAGCTGTGCCTAGGGAGAGTTTTTGAGGGCATTTCTCTTGGACCCTAAACTCCCACCACCTTGCCAGGGGGTCTTAATATCTGTCTTGTCTTTCAAAAGTGAACTCAAAAGCCCAAAGCAGGTGAGCACACCCTGCAATTCATTGCTTGTAAAGGTCCTATTTGGCTTATAATTGTTTACAAAGGTGATTGATTGATTGCTATTTTGTTCAAAACCAGTGTCTTTTAAAGACAATCCACCAACCTAGAGCCAAAAGTACCTCTTGCCAGCTCTGTCCTGTGGTCACTGTTCATGTCACGTTGTCAAATGGCAACTTGTCTCTAAACTCATCTCACGCAGCCTGGCACTTCCCTGTTCAAACTTTACTACAGAGTGGGGCAGGGAGCAGCACAAGCCATCTCTGCCATCCCACGCCTGATCCAGCTGTTGAGAAGTCGAAGCTGAGCAGGTTCTCTGTCCTTTCTGCTGGGGCTGTGGGACTTTGAAGGGCTTTTCCTATTTCGTTTGACAGTTTGGATTCCCCCAGCTCGTGGGACTGGGAAGGGCTGGTGGGAACCACGATCCCGAAGAGGAAATAGTTGATGGTGTGAAAATGCACAGCCACCTTTGCTGGGAAGGGAGGACAAGGCAGGCTCTCAGATTAGCCGATGCAGGCCAGGGCTGTTACAAAGTGCTGCAGCCCTGGACCGATGTCACTGGTATGAAAAGCTGAGGCTGAAACCAAGCTGTGGCAGAAAGTCAGCAGGTACCTTCCTGCCAGGACAGACACATCCCCCCTTACCCACAGGCTTTGTTTCACTTCTGAGCGCATGTAAATGTTGCCTTGGAAAGGAAAATCCCACATAGGCTGAACTGGGTGACCATCGGGAGCAGCCAGTCTCCCCATGGCTGAGATCCAGCTGGCAGCAACATGATCCTTCAGCTGAAGAGTTGTGCACGGACGACAAGCCTGTGAGGTCCTGTTCATTTGTATGGTGCATCCTTGTGAGCTGGGGAAAGAGGGACTACCCTCTACCCTACCCCATCCCTCCACCCAGCAGCCAAGGGAGCAGAGGGCTTCACTGCCAGAGGAGAGGGCATACTAACCCAGAAGTGTGTCTCTGTGGGATGTCCCACAAGTCTCAGTACCTCCCAGCTGCTCTCTCATACCCAGAAACTCCTTCTGTGCTCAGGGATAAAATCTTCCCCCCCATCTGAGTGAGGAGCATGGTGAGGCCCTGCTCTGGGGCCATGGAGCCCCTCACCTCTGCCTATGGCCTGCCAGCCCACAGATCTCCACCCCGTGATGGCAGCCGCCCTGATCTCCAACAAGCCAGAGTTTGTGAAGCTGTTCCTGGAGCAGGGAGTGCGTCTCAAGGAGTTTGTCACCTGGGACACCCTGGTTTACCTCTACAACAACATGGCACCATCCTGCCTGTTCCACAGCAAGCTGCAGAAGGTCCTGCTGGAGGATAGAGAGCACACAGCTGGCTCCAAAATGCCAAGAATCCAACTGCACCACGTCTCCCAGGTGCTGCGGGAGCTCCTGGGCTGCTCCACACAGCCTCTCTACCCCAAGCCCAAGCACACGGAGCGACCCCGGCTCTCCATCCCCGTCCCGCACATCAAGCTGAATGTACGCATCTCCAGGTTACGTGGTGGCAGGGCTGCATTAGGGAGGGGAACACTGGCTCAAGAAACTGTCCTGGAGGTTGCAGCTGGGTCTCTGTCCTCTTGCCTGCTCAAGAATCCTACTTAAAGTCCCTTGAAGCCCTGCCCAAGTCATTTGCCCCACATTCAAGGTGTGACGCCCACCCTCCTACACACGCAGCACCACGTGGTTGCGTGACTCTGGTGGGCAGGACCCAAGTGGGGCGGGTGCACTGGGCAGGATGGGCACATCCCCACATGATTCTGGCCCTAGAAAAAGTGGCATTTCCAGGATGAGTCCAGTCCTGGCCACCTTGCTATCTGCAGCAAAGACCCTTCCATGGGTGGTGGAGGCAGGCACCCAGGGTTTGGGGGTGGCTTTGTGCTGAGGGGTTGTCTGCTTTCTGCAGCCTCTTGGCAGAGGAACAGGTCTGACCATCGCACACCTTGCAGGTTCAGGGGTCAAGTCTCCGGTCCCTCTACAAGCGCTCTGCTGGCCGAGTCACCTTCACCATGGACCCAGTCCGTGACCTGCTTATCTGGGCTGTGGTCCAGAACCGCAAGGAGCTGGCAGAAATCATCTGGGCCCAGGTATCACAGCCCAGAGCTGTCAGTCCCAGATGAGAGGCTCAGATGGAGCCAAACCTCTCAGCCCCAAGAGGAAAGATTGCACCTGCTGGCATTTGGGACAGCAGGCGAGCTGGCCCATGGCAGTGCCCGAGCCTGACCCCCAGCCAAACAGGAGCCAGCTAGCGAGCCTGCAGACACTTGATGTTCATCCCCCGACACACACCATGATGTCAGATCCCTCCCTTCCCAGCCAAAACATATGCTGCAGGCAGAGGTGATGTGCTGGGCCAGAAGTGTGCTCTTCCTTACAAAGGCTGAGAGAGGGCTCAGCACACTGCAGGCAGGACACAGGGGCACAACAGCTGGAGTGGAGAAAGCTTCCACCCATAAACAGCATCCCCAGGGCAAGAGGCAGCATGGCTGGCAGCATGGTGAGAGTGCCGTGCAGAGCTGTGGAGTCACACCATCCCGTCACCTAAGGCTTCCCACTGGGAGACCAGGGGTGTCCCTGGATTCCCCGTGGCAGTGGGTTACCTACTGCCCCTGGACCCTAAGGGGAGCACAGCACTTGTCACGGCAAGCTGTCCATCCTGAGCAGCAGTCTGCTTGGGACACCCTCTTCCCTCCTGTGGGAGCCATGGAGGGCTTGGCAGGACTGCTGGGACTTGCAGGATAGGGCACAGAGCCCCACGCTCTCTCTGGCCTCTTCTGCTCCAGAGCCAGGACTGCATGGCAGCTGCGCTGGCCTGCAGCAAAATCCTGAAGGAGCTCGCCAAGGAGGAGGAAGACACTGACACCACTGATGACATGCTGGCCCTGGCTGAGCAGTACGAGCACAAGGCGATCGGTGAGCAGGAGGGGACCAGCAACCCAGAACTGCTCTCACGCCCTGCAGGGCTGGCTAACTTTGCCCAGGAGGTGTCTGGGGGCCATGGGTGGGGTGGGTGGTGCCAAACAGGGGGTCCCCTTGTCATGGTCAGAGTCGCAGTGCTGCAAGGGCTGTGCCTGGGTGGTGGGAGCACAGAGGGTGCCGCTGCGTGGTGCAATGTCCAGATCCTGCTGCAAAGGGTGACTCTGTGGGCACCTTGCTGAGCACCAAGCTGGCCCCAGAGCTCAGCCTTGTCTCCCTGTTCCCTGCCTGGCCAGGCGTGTTCACAGACTGCTACCGCAAGGATGAAGAGAGAGCCCAGAAACTCCTCACCCGTGTCTCTGAGGCCTGGGGGAAGACAACCTGTCTGCAGTTGGCATTGGAGGCCAAGAACATGAATTTTGTGTCCCATGGGGGTGTCCAGGTGGGTTCCCAGCAGTGCTGTTGGAGGGGAAGTGCCCAAGTGCACTTGGCACCTGCCCCAGACCCAGGGTTCCTTGTTGGCAGTGGTGGGGCTCTGCCCTGCAGCCCCACTCTGACAGGAGGTGCTTCTGTAACCAGTGCTCCTCTTCCTCCCTCCTCACAGGCCTTTCTAACCAAAGTCTGGTGGGGGAAGATGTGCGTGGACAATGGGCTTTGGCGGGTGATTGTGTGCATGCTGTTCTTCCCACTTCTCTACACCAGCCTCATCACCTTCAGGTACTTCTTGCAGCTGGGGCATGTGTGTACCAAGGCTGGCTGGGAGAAGCTGCCGTGGCATCTCCTTGGGCAGCTCAGCCCCGCTTCCACCCCTGCTCCCCACAGGGAGAAGAGGCTGCAGCCTGTGGGCTGCCTGACACGCCTCCGAGCCTTCTTCACGGCACCTGTTGTCATCTTCCACATGAACATCCTCTCTTACTTCACCTTCCTCCTACTCTTCGCCTACGTCCTGATGGTTGACTTCCAGCCATTGCCATCCTGGTGGGAGTACCTCATCTACTTCTGGCTCTTCTCCCTGGTGTGCGAGGAGACCCGCCAGGTACGGGGCAGGCAGAGCAGAGGCCAGGAGGAGGTGAGAGGAGGGAGAGACACCCCTCTAGGTGCTTCTGGAAGGGCCTGTGTAGCTCACGTTCCCATGCTGCTTCTCATGTCACCATCCATTCGTAGAGGTCCCAGCGCAAGGGACTGCCAGATCACCCTGTCTCTGAGGCCGGAGAATCTCCTTGGCTTCATCTGGCTTGGCCCTGGGTACTTGCAGAAAGACATGCTGTTTTGAGCTGAAAACAGCAGGAGATGGCAGGACTACCTCCTTCCTTGGGCATTTATTCCCAGAAGCATTTCCAGGCTTTGCTTAACATTTGATTTTTTTCAGCTTTTGCTTCAACATCTCAGTGCCTTTCTTCACCAGACTAAAGAGCCCCATGTCTCAGGTATCATTCCCCATGCTCCTTCCATCCCCCTATAGAAAACCCTGTAGGCTCAGGTTAACTTCAGGTAAGCAAGAGGGTCCAGTGATGGCCAGCAGGTCTGTGCGGTCCCTCTCCTCTACAAGGCACATGAGTATCTTACAAGACTTTCACTGAAATACCAACCCCTCTTCTCTTCCCAACAGCTGTTGTATGATCCAGATGGGTTTGGGGTTGTGAAAATGGCTTCCCTGTACTTCAAGGACTTCTGGAATAAGTTGGATATCTGCGCCATCCTAGTCTTTATCACAGGGCTGACTTGCAGGTGAGTTGCGGAGCCACTTGCCTGACAGTGCACAGGCTCAAGCCACAGCTGTAGGCTACAAAACTAGTGTGAGAATTGTGCAGGCTCTTTAATTGCAATTTCTTCTTCCAAAGGCCAGTGAAGATTTTTGTGGTCATGTGATTAATTCTGACCAATTTGCGTCTGCTTTCAGCTGCTTTTCGGAGAGACGACTTTCGTGCCGCAGCTCTCACCCAGCACTCTGGAGAAGCTCACTCATATTGCAGAAATGTAATGCTGAGAGATTAGAAAGAAACCCACACTGGTGGCACTGAGACGTTTTCTTTCCTCTCTTCTGTGCCCAGGCTGATCCCATCAACTTTATATCCCGGGCGCATCATACTGTCACTGGCTTTTATCATTTTCTGCCTGCGTCTGATGCACATTTTCACAGTCAGTAAAACACTGGGGCCCAAGATCATCATTGTGAAGCGCATGGTGAGAGCTCCCCTCCATCCTGCCAGGGTGATCAGCTAGAGCAGCCGGATGCCTGCATGGGATGGATGTGCCACCCGTGTTATCCTATCCTGGAGTGGGGTTTGCTCCAGGACACAATTTTGCTTCCCCTGTGTCTTTGCAGATGAAGGATGTCTTCTTCTTCCTCTTCCTGCTAGCAGTGTGGGTGGTGTCCTTTGGGGTTGCCAAGCAGGCCATCCTGATCCACAATGAGGAACGTGTGGAGTGGCTTTTCCGTGGCGTGGTCTACCACTCCTACCTGACCATCTTTGGGCAGATTCCCTCCTACATCGACGGTAAGGGACACCGGCCTGTGATAGTGCCTGGCATGAGCAGGGTGGCTGCGACAAGGCTGAGGGGTACCAAGCTCACGCTGCAGTCTGCCTAGCTCCTGCCATGTTGGCCTGTGGAAGTCCTGCACAGGGCTCCTCTCCAAGCACAACATAAGGCCAGGAGGGAGCAATGACAGGGTGTGGGGATGGAGCCCTGCTCTGGCACGTTCGGAGCCTTGCCACCAATGCAAACCTAGGGACTGCAACTGCCCAAGTGGTCAAGGGAGCAGACTAGCAAAGGTGCAGGAGCATGAGTCAATCCAGCTCAGTGCCACAGCTGCAAAGCTGGTGGCAGCGAGCAGAGCACCTGGGATGATGCAGATCAAGGTCAAATCCCTGCTAAGCTCCCTTGATGCTGGCTGCTTTCAGAGAGCACAACGTGCTCTCTGAGACACCACAAAGTTTGGCTGCAGTGGAGTCATGCTCTCTTGCAGGGGTCAACTTCAACATTGACCAGTGTAGCCCCAATGGAACTGACCCCTACAAGCCCAAGTGCCCAGAGACAAATGAAGACAACAAGAAACCCATCTTCCCAGAGTGGCTGACGGTCATCTTACTGTGCCTGTACCTGCTCTTCACCAACATCCTCCTCCTCAACCTCCTCATCGCCATGTTCAAGTGAGTTTGACCTGGCCCCATGGTACTGACAGTGAATCGAGCTGACTTTGCTTGCAGGCTTGGCCATGGCCAGAGCACTGCATGCTGAGAAAGCACACGGAGGGTCCTGGGGCACATGCTGACCAGAGAACAGTGGTGCTTTGGAGGGGTTATAGATATGGTGGAAGTAGCAAGTGCAGGCCAGGGTTGATCAGGGAGATGGGTAGGAGCTGGGGCACCATACAGACACAATGTACCCCCTCATCCCCACCGCATGACTGACGCCTGGGCTCTGCCCCAGCTACACCTTCCAGCAGGTCCAGGAGCACACGGACCAGATCTGGAAGTTCCAGCGGCATGACCTGATCGAGGAGTACCATGGCCGCCCGCCCGCGCCTCCACCCTTCATCCTCCTCAACCACCTGCAGATCCTGATCCGTCGAGGCTTGCTCCGCAGGCAGGCCACATGCCACAAACGGCTCAGTGAGGACCAGCATCTCCCCTCCTGCCCTTTGCCCCCTCTCTGGGGCATGGCACCGTGCACTGAGGCACCAGGCTTGGTGTCTGGGCTGTGGTACTGGGACTTGGGATGCCCAGGATCTGACAGCACTGCCATCCCCTTCTTCTGGCAGAAGAGAAGCTGGAGAAGAACGAAGAAGCTGCCCTCCTCTCTTGGGAGATGTACCTGAAGGAGAACTACCTGCAGCACCAGCAGTGCCAGGAGAAGGAGAACACAGAGCAGAAGATCCGAGACATTGCACAGAGGTACCAGCACTCCTGAGACAGGGACATCCTTCTGTCCTCCAGTGTCCTGGGCAGCTAAGAGTTAGGCTTAGTGCAGGGGTAGATGCTGAGGGGGGTTCCTCTCTGCACTGTCCCTCCAGGGTTGATGTTCTGGCAGAGCTGCTGGACTTGGACTGGGTGAAGAGGACAGGGCTGGTGGAGAAGAGACTGGTCTCTCTGGAAGACCAGGTGAGGCAAAAGCTGAGCAACTACTTAGAAAGCTGGGGGTTTTCCAAGGGCTGAGTAAACCGAACCACAGCACAAGAAAAAGCCCCTCTGAATCAATCCCCCTTTAAACGGTTTGAGTTTCCTTGCTGAAACAATAGCATCCAAGAGGAAAAGGTTTATGGGAAATGTTCCGTTTGACTCTAAAGTGAACAGGACGAAGGTGGGAAGTGGTGGGATGAGCCCCTGCCTCCATTGGTCACCCAGGCAGTTAGATCTGACCCAGCTCTTCTCTTTGGCCCGAGAGGACTCTCCAGACCTTCTGGAGATAGGGGACTCTCCGTCTCTGCCCCATGAAGCTGTTCCACACCCTGCATGAGCATTGGGGTGCCTGAGGAGCTGGACTGGGCCCTAGCATCTCCTCTTTGAGGAGGCCACAGCATGGCTGCTGTTTCCACTTCCATTTCCACCTGCTTTGAAAAAAATGTTTCCCTGGAGGTGGTGTTCCAAGCCAAGCATCAGGGCACAGCAAGGATCATTGCTGCCCTGGGGGATGAGCAGCCGGGAGCCAAGGGCAACAGTGCCTCCTGCCAGGGCTGTATCATGCAGTACTCGAGCAAGGAAGCCTGGGGGCAGCTGGGGTCCGGGAGGGCTGACCCTCTCCTGTCCCACGCAGGTGCATCAGAGTGCCCAGGCCCTGAGGTGGATAATGCAGGCACTACAGGGCAATGGCTTTGGCTCAGGCGAGGACGTGCCACCTGTGGGTAAGCGGAGCCCTTCTCCACCCCAGCAGCACCAGGGAAACCCAGACCCCTGTGTTGGCACCCGCAGGGCTGCAGACCAGGGCTGAGCAGCCCCTCGCACCCCTCCGTTAAGCAGCAAGGCAGAGGCTTCTTTGGCCCAGGGAGGTCTGGGGGCTCTGCGAGGCTGTCCAGCCCCTCCTGCAGCCATTCCCACCCTCCACTCCAGAGCCCTCCCTGGAGCCCATGGCTGAGGCTTTCCACTGCAGCATCCCTGGGGGAGTTCCTCTGGGGCCTGCTGGAAGGCCCCCAGGGGTCATCAGCATCCCCATGGAGAGACCCAGCCAGCCCCCTCAACAGACCCACGGTCCACAGCACCAGACTCAGCACCCTGCTTTGCGGGGCCTCTCTCTCTGTGTCTGCCTTGCAGGCTCCAGCAAAGCCTCGGAGACAAAGGAGGTTGACCTGGAGGGGAAACCAGAGGAGAGCCAGCCCCTGTACCACGTGCTTGCCCGAAACCTCTTGTACCCAGGGTCTCACACCCTCCGCTTCCCTGTGCCAGATGAGAAGGTGCCCTGGGAGGTAGGAGCTGTGACCGTGGGCAGTGGGGCTGGGAGGGGGGGCTGTGGGGCAGAGTGCAATGGCGGTGGGAAGGGGAATAGACCCATCGTCACACCTGTGTCACACTTGGGAGCTCCTGTTTTTCCCAGCCCTGGGACAAGTGGCTTCCTGGAGCAGTTCCTCCAAGGCCCTCCCAGGGTCAAGGAGTGGTGAGCGGGCATCGTTTCTGCTGGGATCTGCATTGCTAGGGATGCCTGGGGATGCTCGGTTCAGAGACAGAGGGGACAAACACCCATCTCCCCATTTCCCGAATCGGGGCTTGCTCAGGGTCAGGGACAGGATCTGGCACTGGCTTCCATGGGGGCATGAGTGAGAGGCACCAACCCTCCAGCCAAGACCCTGAGCTCAACCCCTGAAAGGGGCTTGGATGGAGCCCTGTGTGCCTCGGGGAATGATGCTGGGCAGACGACGGTACTGGGGCAAAAAGTCTCCCTGGGGGGGCCAGTCCTTGCCTGCCACCAGAGCAGGGATGCAAGGGAGGCCTGACATGGCCACGTGCTCTGCAGGTGGAGTTCCCACTCTACAACCCTCCCGTCTACTCGGCCGACCACAAGGACATGGCTGTGCAGGACCCGTTCAGCCCGTGAGTGTCCCTCTGTGGATCCCCACTCCTCTGCCCCTTCACCTGGGTGGCACAGCCAGCCCTCCCTGCCGGGCTGCCTCCCACCCCCAGCTCCTTGGAGTCTCTCCTGAAGATCAACTACAACACCATGGATGGGCTGATCGACCGGCAGAGCTTCCACGGCCTCTATGCCGTGCAGGATGGGCTGCCACTGTGAGTGCATCCACCATGGGGACAGACGGGCTTGGTGGGAGCTGGGGTGCCTGGCTGTAGGCAAAGCACTAGGGAGATGGAGAATCCAGGGAGGCCTGGGTGCATCCATCCCCTTCCCACTTCCCTGTGGCTAATGGTGGGGCAGGGATAATGACATGCATAGTCCTCAGGGCTTCCCCCCAAAAAAGAAACCCCAGCACCCCAGAAGAGGTGCAGTGCAGTGGTAGATTTGGGGAAGCGGTATAAGGCTTTGATCAGTGTGACAGGGTGAGCAGAGGGACCCTGGTGCTGTCCCAGCCTTGCTTGCTCTCTCCCTTCCAGGAACCCCATGGGCAGGACGGGGCTGCAAGGCCGCGGGAGGCTGCACTGCTTTGGGCCCAACCATGCCCTGCACCCTGTTGTGACCCGGTGAGTGCGTGGGGACAGAGAAGTGTCCTTGCTCCAGGACGGGGCTGGGGAGGTGGAATGGAAAAGGGGGCACAAAGCCATGTCAGAGGCTGACAAGCGGGACCTGGCAAAACCCGCCACTGCCCATTCAACCACTGCTGGGCAGGGGGGAGCTGAGTCCAGCTACAGCATAACAGGAGCCTCTCTCACAGCTGGAGGAGGAATTTGGATGGGTCCATTATAAGGAAGAGCTTGAAGAAGATGCTGGAAGTCCTGGTAGCCCAGTACCCACTGTCAGATGTCTGGGCTCTGCCTGGGGTAAGAGCTGGTGGAAACCAGCTGGCGCAGAAGGGTGTGGGGAGATGGGGCTGGCCCAGCCAACGACTGGATGCCCTGTGGAAAAGGGAGAAACACAGATGGGTGTCACAGCCTTGTCCAAGGATGTACCTCTGCCCCTTCCTGCAGAGCATCTGAGTGCGGGGCTGTGCTGCCAAGAGTGCTGGGAGAGCAGTGGTGAGGTTACATCCCCCCCCCCCCGACCCCCTGTCTCCTCCTTCTCCCTCCTCCTCCATGTCTTCAGTTCTCACACATCCTTTGTGACATAAGCCATTGGCACCGCATCCTTTGACAGAGAGGTCCAGACATTGAATCAGGCAAACTCAGACACATGCTTGGGCACAGCTGAGGACTTCTGGCAGGAGAGGGAGGAAGGGAGGGAGGGAGGGAGGGAGGCACCACCACTGCTTGCTCCCCCCACCAGAACTTGTGGCATCTTCTGCAGTGGTGGCAACTGCCCAATGGCCAAGCTGGTGGCAGTGAGGGAGGCTAGGCCGGGCTGACGGCAGGGCCCACAGCTGACATCTGTTTTGGCACAGGGGTCACTGGAGCCGGGCGAGACGCTGCCACTGAAGCTCAAGTGGATCCTGCGCCGAGAGTTCTGGCCCCAGTTCCAGAACTTGCTGAAACAAGGCACTGAGGTGGGGGGCACGCAGGTGTCCCAGCAGTACAGGGGCACGTGGGTGTTACAGCGGTACGGCGGCATGCAGGCATCACCCTGGTACAGGGTCACACAGGTGTCACAGTGGTACAGGCACATGGGGGCATCACCACAGTACAGGGACATGTGGACATCATGGTGGCCCAGGGGCACATGGGTGTCCCCAGGGTATAGGGGCAGCATGCATCACCCCTTGGCCACTGCTCCCACTGGGGAGGAATGTCTGGGGGAGGTGGAGACATGCTGTAACGGCCTTGCACCATGCAGGGGCCTGGGAGGCAGCCCAGGGACCCCAGGGGTGGGCTGCACATACCAGTGGCTGTGCCTGCTGTGATCGCTCTCCATGGCTCCAGCTGCAGTGAGAACAGGGTGCTGGTATCCAGCGGGGCAAAGGAGCTGTGGGGCGATGTCCTGCCACCCCCCGGGCCTCTCAGTGCCCTCAGGGAGGTAAGCTAATGTGGCACTCCTTCATCATGCACAGATACACAAGGGGTACCTCGACGACCCCCGCAACACGGATAACGCCTGGGTCGAGACGGTTGCCGTCAGTGTGCACTTCGACAACCACGATGTGGAGATGAAGCGGCTGAATTCGGTATGGGCCCCTCACCTCCGCAGCTCCCTGACCTGGCTCTCAGCAGGCATGGGGCAGGGGAGCCAAATCTCCAGACCCAGATCTCGCCCTCATTGGGAGTGGGCTTCTCCAGCTGCATGCAATGGAGAAAGAACATGGGGATGAACGTGGGGTGGCACTGCACTGGGGACCCCAAAAACAAAGGGCAGGAGGCTGGGGACTGGAGGTGCTGTTGAGCATGGCTGGCATGGCCCCTCGCCAGCAGCACGTACATGATGTCTCTGGTCCCCTTCCAGTTCCTCCAGGGCTGCGATCCAGAGCTGTGCATCCGCTGGCAGGTGCTGGACAAGAGGATCCCCCTGCATGCCAACCACAAGGAGCTCCTGCACAAGGTCTCAACCCTCCTCGGTGCCTACTACTGAGTCCTCAAGGAGCCAGGGCTCCTGCTGTCCCAGACGAGGGTCTGGTTGGGTCCTGCAGCTCTACCACACCTCACCTGTGAGACCATGGGCAGCTACTGGAGACTAGGTACTTTGGCTGCCTCTGTGGATGTACATTGCAGGTCTCTGGGAGGAAAACTGTCCCCTCCCCAGCAGCCGGGGGCAGGGGCTGCCTGGGCAGTGCCTACACAGCATCCCGGTCACCTGAGCCACCAAGCTCAGCCCCAGCTTGTCTCTCAGTGCTTCCACATCAGCCACAGCACTATCCCAGGGCTTGGGCCAAGCAGAGCCATAGGGCTGTTCCTGCAAGGTGTTCCTTCTCTCAGCTCCCACTTGCTCTTTGCTTTAGTGTGGGCAGTGGGGACTTGCCAGCCTCGGCTGCCCCTCCACCCAGGATATCCATTGGGTACCTCTGCTCCACAGATCCTGCTCTGAGCCCTGGCAGCTGCACTGCCACAGCTCCCAGAGGATTGCTCTGGAGAAGGCTTGGGGTCTTTTGCACCTAAAGCTCCTGACTGCCCTGCAAGTCGCTCCTGTGGCAGCTGTCCCCGTATCTCTGGTTGCCTCAGACCCAACAACATGGTCCTGAGCTGCGATCCAGCACTTCTGACAGTGTGAGCAGCTCTTGGCTTATATACCTATGGTTTCATAGCTCCGCACAGGTCCACCCACTATGTCCCATACTGTTATGTGATCCTGCGTGTGTATGCTGAGCACTATCTTGTAGCTGAACTCCTTCCCTCTGTCTGAGCCAAGGCACCAGCTAAATGTCACCTGCCTGCCCCCATCCCCTTGTGCACATGGACAGAAAGGGGCAGATTGCTGGGACCCAGATGATCCATGCTCTGTGGTCCCTTGGGCAGGTAGGGACAGGAGAGAGGACATCAGTGCATCCATCCCAGACATCTCTGCACTTACGAGGTCCTTCACTCACCTTTTCTGTTGCTTGCCATGGGGAGAACAAGGCACAGTGGAGACATTTCTCGATAGCACAGAACAGGCCCATGGTGGCACATTACGCGTGGGACTGCTCAGGGAGGGATTTCAGTTCCCCCACCCTCTCCTGATGGATCAGACACTGGCCGGCCAGGGCTGTTCTTCCCACACTGGTGGCCACCACAGCACAACTGCAGTTTCACCAGTGATGCACTGGGGCTTGGTGGGGGTCAGACTGGCAATTTAGTTAACCCAGCTCAATAAACCATGTATTAAATAACTAAAGGCTGGTGGTCTATTATGGCTGTTTAACCAGGGGCCATTCCTGGAGGCCATGCTTGGAGCGCGCTTCCAGGATGAGCCCAGTTTGAGTGTTCCCACCCCCAATCTTGTTGCACAAACTCACTTTGCTTGCAGACTCACCCCCCCAGTGCTGGCTGCAGAGATGACTTGACACGTTTAGGAGTCGATGTGAGGAGCTGCTGGAAAGCAAGCTGTGTGCCAAGGCGGTGGCACAGCACCTTCTCCCATCGCTCTTGGCCTGCTCGATGTCTGCTCGTGCTCTGCCGGGAGCCAGCGCAGGCGCAGGGAGGGCCAGGCCGGGGGCACGGCTGGGGAGGGAAGAGGCGATCATGCCGTACCGCAGCTGATAAAGCTTCCAGACTCGCAGCCCCGAACCGGCGAGCAGCAACTGCATCCTAAGAATTGCTGAAACCTAATTAGCATCACTCAATTACAGCATGAAAGGGCTCCACGCAGCCGCTCGCCCACAGCACCCGTGGCTCTGCTGTCCGGGTGCCCCCACCGCCGTGGTCCAGCGGTCCCTGTGCCCGGCCCACCCGGCGCTGCCACAGGGCACCCCCGGCCCCGCCCCGGCCCCCCCCGCACCGCCCCTGCACCGCCCGGTGCCACCGAGGCGGGGACCGCCCGGCCCGGAGGCCCCGGCGGGAGCAGCCGCAGCAACAGGTGGGGACGGAGCTTCGCCCGCTGCCGCCGCCGGGGCCGCAGCCCGAGCCGCAGCCGGAGCCGAACCGCAACGGAGCCGCCCCCGGCCCAGCCGGTAAGGGACCCCAGGGACTCCGTGGCGGCGGGGCGGGGCGGCGGGGATCGGTTCCGCTGCGCGGAGCTCGGCGGGGCCCCGGCTGCCCAAGCCCCTGGCCCGGGAGGGTCCGGATCCCCGGCCCAGCGCGAGTCGGGGCTGGGCATCGCCCCCGCACACAGCGGGGTCCGGCCTGGGTGGCGGGACGGGGCGGCTGCGGCCCCTCAGAGCCCTTCCAGGGACGGGAGCAGGGTCAGGCAAGCGGTGAGGAACCAGCATTGCAAAGCGCATCCCCGGAGAGACTGGGCTGGCAGAGGCCGGTAGCATTTGTAGGGCCAGAGGGATTCTCGGGCAGTGTGACTTCATCTCCCCTGGAAGAGTCCCACTGCACAGTCCCACACCCCCGGGCAGGTCCGCGGGCAGGTCCACTGGCAGTATCCCTCAGGTATGAGCATCCCCCGGGTGGTACCCTGAAGATGCTCATACCTGAGGGTTGCTGGTGCTTAAACGATGCTGTTACCAGGGGGATGCCATTATCAGAAGGATGCTGGTACCAGACTCGGTGCCCAGCTGGTCTCCTAATGAAATCACCATGGTCAATTTCATTCCCTGCCAGGGTCTCACCCTGCAACTTTCTCCTCCATGGGGATCTCTTCCCCCCGAGCCTGACCAAGGCAGCAGGAAAGGCATGAGTAGCACCAAAGAGCAGAGGAAAGGCGGCCCACCTGCTTCACCCCTAGCAGGGCTGGGGTGGCCCTTGGGGTTCCCAGATCACCCCCTTTACTGTGATAGTCAGTGGCCTCTCTCTTAAGCTCCAGCTCCCAGAGCCAGGTGGTTAAACCATACTCTTTGTTTACTTTAAAAAATGAAGTCACCTCTAAACCCCCTGCTTTGGCAAAACCCTTGGAAATGTGACTTGTACCAGCTCATGGACCAGATGGGGAAAGCAAAAGAACTCCACACCTTGTTATTTAAAAACCCGGTGGTGATTAAGCCAGTCTGATGATCTGGGGAGTCTGACTCATCATTTTTTTTTTAACACTTGGGGTTGGTGAGATGATAGGAATTTACTGCTGCTGTTCTCCAGCAGCAAATCACTGCATCCCACATGGAAACTGGCAGCAGGCTGGGGCAGAGGCTCCCGGGCCATGCCCATCTCGACACCCCAATTCTGCAGCATCCTTTGCCCACCTGGGTCATCTGTACAGACATGGGGGTGGGAAGGTTTTTAATCTTTGCAGCTCTATGTCCAGGTATAATTAAACTTAAGCCAAATTAAGCTGTCCTGGAAAAGATGGTAGCCAGCATCATTCTGCCCTTTTTTTCTGGGCTCCTGAGCCCAGCCTCTCACTGCTTTGCAGGGCACATTATGCATAAGTGGTGTTCCAGGAAATAATGCCGTGTCATATCCCCTCCACCCACTGCTTTCCTCCAGCAATGGGAGAGGCTCTGCAGGACCGCCGAGGAGCCACCCTGCTGCCCAGGAGCTGCTGCAGCCACCGCGGAATCGCCAGCAGCCATGCCGAGCTGGCTGGGTGCAAGATGACCCTCACGACCACGCCAGCAGCCAGCGTCGCACAGGCTTTCTTTTGCCTCCTGCTGTGCGTCCCTTGGGGCAGCTCCTGCCCCCCAAGCTGCCAGTGCACGGAGCGGGCAGGGGCAAAGGCCGTCCTCTGCAGCTCCCGGCACTTGGAGGAGATCCCCAAGGACATCCCCAAAGACGCGGTGTTCCTCAAGCTGGATGCCAACAGCATCACTAAGATCCCCAGCAATGCCTTCAGGCACCTTTCCCACCTGGAGGAACTCGATCTCTCCAGGAATGCCATTGAGAAGATTGACAGGGCGGCTTTCAAAGGGGTGGCTGCCGGGCTGCGTACCCTTGACCTCTCCAGCAACCGCATCCGTAGCATCCCCAAGGAGGCCTTGCTGGCACTCAATGCCAAGCTCCGGCTGGCAAACAACCCCTGGCACTGTGAGTGTGCCTTGCAGGAGGTGTTGTGGGAGGCACGGCTGGACCCCGACTCCGTCCAGGACATCACCTGCCACACGGCCCCCCGTGAGGAGTATGTGGGCAAGCCACTGCTCCAGGTCCTGGATGCTGGCGTCAACTTCTGCAGCGTGCGTCAGAGGACCACAGACGTGGCCATGTTCATCACCATGTTTGGCTGGTTCGCCATGGTCATCGTCTACGTGATCTGCTATGTCCGGCACAATCAAGAGGACACCTGCAAGCACGTGGAGTACCTGAAGTCACTGCCCAGCACCCAGGGCCATGCAGGGACCACCAGCACTGCCCTGTAGTGCAGGATTAGGGCGCCCGGTTCCCAGCTTCTTTGCAGGGAGCCAGTGGCAACCTGGTGGGCTTCAAAGCTTCTTTATGGGATTTTCCAGTGCTTGCTCCAGTCCTGCAAACAAGTGCCACTGACTTTGCCCTCCCCAGTGATACTGGGCTGAGCATGAGCAAACGACATGAGGGAGGGATGCCAGGGATACCCCACGCAGACCCGTCTACGGAGCGCAGGTTCCTGGGGAGGAACCCCCCTGACGCAGACCCCTTCTCCCCTGCTAGAGCTGGGCTCACAGGGAAAGAAGCCCCAGCCACATGCTCATGGTCCACGTGGTTTGGAGAGAACAAGCCCCTGGGGGGAGACAGATGAGGGTGGGGGCTCTTGTGAGGCCAGGAGGTTGCTGGAGCCAGGGGTGCAGAGGGATGGGTCACTCTGTGCAGCGGGGTCACCCCATCCTGGCTCCAGTGAGGGACTGGCATTGCAGAGAGCAGGACATTGGGCCCCAGCCCCCGCGCAGCATCTCAGCAGCCTCTGCCTGCCACCAGCAACCCGGGGGTGATCTCCCAAATCTTTGATTTCTCAATAAAGCCCTGCACGTAGGAAAAGCCCTCAGGGTTTGCGCTGCACTGGGAGCCGGGCATCTGGGGAGGGCGGTGGTGCTCAAGGGGGTTGTGCTTGTCCTGATTCAATCTCTCCCAAAGCAGACAAGCCTAAATTCGATGTATCAGTATGACTCCCATTAGGTTACATCCCCTCCACCCTCACCCCAGCCTGCCTCAAGCAGGGGCCAGCTGGCCAAATGGTGCCTCTGCATCTCGTCTGGTACGTCTCGCCTTATCTTGCCTTTCCTCGGGGCCAAATTAGAGATGCTGCTTGTGGCTCAGCGCGATGGAAGCAAACTGAGTTCTGCCTTGTTTCACAAGCAAGAAATGGTCCTTCCTGGCAGAGCCAGCTGCAGCTGTGACTGGGGCGGGAGAGGAGGAAGGTATGCAGGGGCTGCCTGCGGCAGCTCTCCCAGGCCTGGACCCCAGGGTGGCTCAGGCCACGTCCCCCCCAGCCCCTTCTTGTGGGGCTGGCACCTCCTGTGGGGT
Source organism: Theristicus caerulescens (assembly GCA_020745775.1). Taxonomy (NCBI): domain Eukaryota; kingdom Metazoa; phylum Chordata; class Aves; order Pelecaniformes; family Threskiornithidae; genus Theristicus; species Theristicus caerulescens. The sequence goes on along the minus strand of CM036565.1, from coordinate 30,438,458 downwards.
CCCCACCACCAGAGTGGGTGGCCCCGCCCCAGCGGGAAACCCAGGGCTGGGGAAGGCTGAGTGATGCTCTGGGCCAGGTGGGAAAGGCAGAGGGTCCCAGGTGGGGAGAGGTGGAGAGGAATCCTCACCCCAGCACCCCACTGTGCTCAGGGCCACCTTATCCTCATGGGCCACCTGTGGCCACAGACATGGCCCCATCTCGCTTGGGGATGGCTTGTTGAGTAGAGGGAAGCCTCTGCCATGGGCAGAGCAGCTCGGGTACCCGCAGTTTGCACGTGGGATGAAGGCTGGGTGCACGCAGTTTATTAGAGCTCTGGTTAAGCACAAGAGTTCCCCAGACAAAGGCGAGGAAAAGAAAAGAGGCCACAGTTTCACCTGGAGTAGTTTGGGGTCTTTCCCATGCCCATGGTAGCTGGATTGGTCCCAGTGCGCAGCAGGTTTGCTCGGGAGTTGCTAACCTCATGCATATGGGTCCAAGGACTAGCATCGGTCCTTGTACATATCTGTGGATTTGTACAATATACAGTCCATTTGTCAAGGACGACGAAAACCGGCCACAGTGGAGTGGGAGGGTGGTCAGGCACCCGCAGCAGTGGGATGGGGTGGTGAGGCCACCGAAGATGGACACGAAGCTTGGCCTGAAATGTTGAACCAGATGGGTCCTCAGCATCACAGACTCCGGCGCTGGGCGGCCAGAGCCAAGCCTGAAGCCACCTTTTTCCCCAATTTCCCACATGGCGTTTCCTCCCCCGCTGCTGTGCATCCACCCCAGCAACGCATGCTCTGCTCAGTCTCTTTCTTCCCTGGATTTGTGCGAGCTCTGGCCACAACCAATGGCAGCTCTGGGTCTCTCCTGGCTGGAGACTGCCAAGCGCCGGGGTCCTGGCGAGCCCGGGGAAGCACCTGGGCATCAGGCACCCTGGGTAGGATGTGGCTCTGGAACGTGGCAGGAGAGCTTGCCCAGGAGAAACAGCACCAAAGCAGGGTCACAGCCCCTTTGCCAGCCCCTGGACAAGGCTGCAGGGAGCCCTGGAGCTCCCCTCCTCCTCCTCCCCCTCCTGCAGAGCACACAACCAGACAGCTGCAGGGCCCATGCTGCAGCCATTCCCGGGCTCTGTGGTCCATCTTCACCTCGATGCCCAGCTCACCCCGATCTTGGCGATGAGCTGAGTGTGTCTCAGCCACCTCAGGTGGTTTTCAGCTTGAGCACCTTGGAAAGTGGCTCCTTGGCACTAGAGTAGAGGAGGTAGGAGCCCTCGGCGGTGTGAAATGCCTCCCAGTCTCTACAGCCAACAGTGGGGAGGTGGTGAGCCGCTACGAAGCCTTCATAGCCTTGCCACCTGCACGGGGAGGGCAGTTAGCTCTTGGTGCACAAGCTGGGCACCTGAAAGGGGGCAGGAAAGTCAATCCATGGGGCTGGCATCTCCCACCCCCCCGCTGTGGTTCAGGGTGGGATGTCCCTCACTGGGGCTTCTCATTCCTGCCCAGAAACCTCTCCAGAAACAGGGAGCAGTCCTATCTGTCCTCCGTGGGCAGATGCACCAGCATCCGCAGAGGTTGCCCCTGCGCTGGGCTCCTGCAGGGTTGCTCCTGCTGGGAACAACCACACATCCACCCAACCCGCACCTCCTCCCACAGCAGTACCTGTAGATAATACTGTTAACGGAGAAGGTGAAGCCATCGAAGGAGTTTGCTACCACCAGAAAAGAGTCGTCTCCCACAGAGAAGAACTCCCAGTCCAGGGCACTGGGAATGAAGCAAGCAGAGGGGCAGGTGAGGTGGTCTCTCCGTGGCCAGCTGAGGAAGGGGCTGCATGTCCGCAGGGCTGAGCCCACCCCACACCAATCTCTGCTACCCTGATGATACATAGAAAAACCTGCTCTTCCCAGGCTGTTCCTGAAAGGAAATTTTGTTCCCAAATCCAGGGCCTTCTCCTAGCTCCCACTGGGATTTGATGCCAAAGACCTGTCACCCATTGCCCTCCTCCCCACCAGTCTTGGTCCCTGGCAGCGTGCAGGTTCCTGCATGATCCCACCAGGAGACCTCCAGGTTGCTCAGGGGAAGGACGTGGTCTGAGGAGCACCCTGACTCTTCGCACAGGTACCTGTAGGTGAGGAGGTCCTGGAATTTGACAAACATCTGGGCAGTGATGTTCAGCTCATAAATGGAGGAGTTGATGGCATAGAAGTTAGAGGGTGCTGGCATCCCGCTGTCATAGCTGTGGCTGTTTGCAACAGCCAGGAAGACTCTGTCCCCAATATGAAAGACCTCCCAATCAGCAGCACCAAAGGTCTGTGGGGAAGGAAGACACATGAGAAGCTGGATGTGGACAAGTCTTTGCAAGCCAATGATGCTGCAAGGTGGGGAGGGACCTGCTGGAGGTGCAGCGGGGAAGTTACCTACTCCTAAAACCCTCCAGAGAAAAAAATAAACCTCGCTCCGTCAGTCCTTATGGGAGAATCAGTGGGAAACTATCACTACCTTTCCAGAGGACTGAAGAGCATCTACCTCTGTAATTATTCCCTGGCTTGTCTAAACCCAGAGGGGGCACTGAGTTTGATCAGTGGCCAAGCCTTACCAGGATAGACTGGAAGAGCTGGAAAGAGCCACTGAGCCAGATGTAGATGTGCGAGTAGATCTTAGTGGATGTGCCATTGAATGTGTTAGCCACAGCCAGGAAGGAATACGGCCCGATGGTGAAGAATTCCCAGTCATAGGCTCCAGAGGTAGGGATGGTCTGGTTGGTTTCAAACAACCCTGTCCTGGGGTTCCACCTGTATATCACACTGTCTATGTTGTGGTTATTCCCTGGGGGAGACAGATAGACAGACGTGCGCTGTAAGGAAAAGGAATACCTGGCTCGAGTAAGAAACAAGACCCAGAAACAGGTTCAGCTATGCAAATATTTGCCAGCAGACTGCAAGGCTGTTTGCTAGTGACCAAGAAGTAGCCAAAGAGACTCTAGAGCCTCCATCACTACCTAGAGCCTCCATCCCCATCAAACACACTGGCAGCTTGTTCCTGAGTGCACGGTGGCAGGTTTGCAGCAGCCCCTGGCAGAGGAGGGACGGAAGGTGCCACCAGAGGCACCGTGCCAGTGTCCCGGGGCGGCCAAGCTCTGCTGGCTGTCCCACAGGGCAGCCATGTGTAGTGGCCAGTCCCAGCTGAGTCCCTAAGCTACCGACACCACGGGCTGCCGTCACACTTCACACACAAGCTTGCATGTCTGGGAGGGGGCCACAGCTGGAACAGCACTGCACTGATGTTTTTAAGTGCTCCTTTGCCATGTCCCTGTGCTCAGCTCCTGAGTGCTGGAGCTGGCCAGGGACCTCCATGTGCTGATCCCCGCTGATGGCACAAACTCCACAAAGAGGGAGGGGATGCCACAGCCTGCAGTGTGCCCCATGCTGAGCACTTGGGCTGAGCCCACCAGCACCAAAGCACATACTCCACCCAGCTCCTGGGCTCTAGTCAAGCATCTTGACCTCATGTCCATGTGGGACACAGCTGGCTTTAAAGCTAAAAACCTTTCTTCACCTTCAGCCTGGCACATCCCCTCCAGCCAAAGCCGTTCTTCATCGGGATGGGGGGGAAGCACCACCAGCCCCTTTCCACCCCACACTCACTAAGCACTGCTGTACTCGGCCTGGCCCTGCTGTTGTTTCTGGTGGCTGAGCAGCAGGAGGACCACAAGTTAACGGGTTTACGGGCAATCCTCATTGCAATGGAAGAGACTTTGGCAAGAATGGCTGCAGGGAGAATAGAGTGTGTGGGAAATGGCCACACAGGTAAGTGGCAGCTCCTCAGGGACTGACCCTAAGGGGAACATCCCCAGTTTGGCTTGGCCATGATGGTCTTAACCCTTGCATGGCTGCCAAAGGGACCTTTCTGCTGCCACTGCCATGGGAGTAGGTCTCATCTAAACTGGCCATGGTGGGATCCAACAGGTGACATCTGGAGTTTCTAGCCCAGCTCACAGATGGCTGGTGCCCAAGCAACCTGCCACCAGCTTTGAGCCTGGTGCCAGAGGAGCCGATGCCCCAGGAGCCAGCCCTGATGGCAGGGAAGGAGCCCACCAGCCTGGTGTCCAAACCTGGCTGGGAGCATCCTGGAGAGACAGGGCTGTGGTATCGACCCATTCATCTCCTGTGCTGAGGGGTGCGTGCCCCAACCCAGAACAACTCATGGTCTGGGAGGGGAACAAGGCTGGATCACGTCTGCAGGGTACCCAGGGAGGGAGAGAGGGAGGGACGTCAGCAGGCTCTCACTCGGCTTCCCTTGGTTTTCCTGTGTGCCCACAAGGCCAAGGCTTTGACTTATCAAAAGGCTCAGCCCCTGCAAACCCATGCAGCTGCCCTCACCACCCCACCTTGTTACCTAGTATTGTGGAAACAAATGAAAAGAAGCAGAGAGATTCAGCAAAGACACCATGCCCATTCCTGTCCTTGTCCTCCACAGTCAGAAACCTAGAGGGGAACCATGTCAGCCACTTCCCCGAGAGCTTTTCTCTCCTAAAATGAGAGGGTCTGCAAGGGTTCGGGCTTCCTGAGGGACACTGTGCTCCGAACTGCGTGCACTGACTCCCCAGCTTTGCCCTGCACTCTGGTAGAGGATGTGCAGGGAGCCGCAGTGTTTCCACGGCAACAGAAGGATGCTCTTGAGCAGGGCACCTGCGGTGGGGTGCCATGGTCCCTGGCATCACCCCAGGGCCATCTGCCCTGTCTGAGCCGGGCTGGTAGGGAATATAAGGGCTGGGTACCTTCTCTGTGGTTGACCACTGCGAGGAAAGCCTCTCCCTCAATGACAAATGCCTCCCAGTCCCTAGCGCTGTGCGTGGTGATCCTCTGGTATGTGATGAATTTCTTTTTCTTGCGGCTCCACTTGTATATTACAGAGAACTCCTGACCCCTGTCATTCTGCTCAAAATTAGCCACTGCTAGGAAGATCTGAAAAATAACAAGCAAGGACATCTTGTTTTTCTCCTCTCAAAGAAGCATGGACAAACACAGGCAGGGTGAAGATGGGATAGGTGGTGGCAGGCGTCCATGGGATGCGGGGCCAGGGACCGAAGTGGCCGGTGTGGGGCACAGCAACCCCAGCTGGCAGGGGTTCCCGAGCAGCCCCCAAGCAGCACAACACACCCAAAGCAGAGACAGGGACCCGGTGGCTCGTGGGGGTCTTTGTGCATGGCAGCAGCAGCGCCCACTGCCCACAGAGCCGGGGCAGTGATGAGACTCACAGCCACAGCCTCGGAGGAAGCGGGAGGAGAGCCGTGCTGCGGCCGCTCATGCTCCACTGGCTCTGGGGACGAGGAGCACGGCCGGCGAAACAGGCTGGGGAGGGAATGGGGCCCAAGCTACCACACCTTCCCCGTAAGGAAAGGTTGTTCAGAAGAAAAATCGCGGATATGATAACAATAATGATGATAATGATTCCCTGAGACAAAACATTTTCCTGACCAAGAAACCCCCCCTGCAAGTGTTGGGGACAAGCGTGCAGCAGCAGAGATGACCTTGTGCAGGGTTGGGAGTGTGTCCAGGCTCATGGGAGCACGCAGTGTGGCATGCCAGCTCCGCCACTCCAGTGTGTTTCGTATGGAGTGGCAGAGGTTATGGCCCAGTTTGGGCCACAAAGCAGCACAGGGACACAGCCCACAAGAAGAAAACAGTCAGTGGGGGTGGTCTCCTGCCTCCTGCCCAGGACAGGACCCTGCCAGCACCAGCCTGGGGCTTTGTCCAGCAAAGGCTCAGCCAGCCCCAAGGATGGAGACCTCTCCCCCTCAGCGGCAGCCTGTGGTGGGTCCACACATCCCTCCAGTGAAGGTGCATCCCCAGTGCTGGGCAGCTATCCCTGTGAGCCCCAGTCCAAGGAGTCCCTTCAGGCATCTCCAGAAACACAGCTTGAGAGGGAAGAGAAAGGCCTAGATCCAACCCCGCAACTCAGGAGCCCGCGGTCCCTTGCTCTCCATTGACAGGAGCCACCAGGAGACCCTGACACTGGCGTCTGGGGCTCTTCACCCCATCCCAGCAGAGCATCAGCAGGTCCTGGTGCAGTAATGAGTTGCTGACACCTACAGAGGTGCATCCCACCTGCAACGTGTGTGAGGAACCTGGGCTAACTGGAGAGATCTGTACTGCTGCTGGTGCAACACCAATCTGGTCATCATCTCCACGCAGAAACGTGCCAAGCAGGGGCAGTTGCACGCAGGGTGCCTGCCTCTGTCTCCAGCCGTTCTGGAGCACCAAGGCTATCCCCAACTAGAAAACCTGCCCCAAGCTGTGCAGGAGAGGCCACCCTGCCTAGGAAGTCTGAGTAAGTTTTTCTCAATGAAGACCCGAAGGCAAACCCAGAGCACATGAGCCTTAGTCAGCACCAACATGAGTGCTTCGCTGTGCGGGAACCACAGGGACTTGGGACTCCCCAGCCTGGTTGTCTTCTCTGCCCCCACAGCCATTGCTGCAAGGGGGTGTTGTGGGTCCAGACTAACACTGGGGAGTCTCAAGGTGGTTCCCATCAGCAGATAAATCCAGCCAAGAATGTTCCTGTCTCCTGCTTGTGAGGATGCAGCCGGAGCTTTGCAGAGCAGGTGCTGCGCTGGGGATGGCAGGCATGTTCCCAGCCCAAAGTCAGCTTTGCAGCACAGCTGCATTTGCAGGGCCTGACCAGGTTTTCTGCAGCACTCCACAGTCAGGCAGGTAACATGGGATGTGGTCCATTTGTATCCAAACAGCAGGGCTGTTGGTGCCACCAAGCCTGGAGGCAGGACTTCTGCCCATCCCTCTGTACCTTGGAGCATGTGGCTCACGATGCAGCCGCCCTGCGCGGCATCTGGTGACAAAGCCAGAACAGGTCATGCCAGAGGGGGAACGATCCCAGCTCCCCTGGGAGCTCTGCACAGAGCTGGCTCTCAGCGGATGTTTGTTTGGCTTGCCCAGGGCTCCTTGCAAAGTGGTAAGTAGCTCCCCACAGAGAAGAACCGGGCAGATACTCTGCAGAAGTCCCATGGCAGATTGCCCAGGGGAGGAGAGATGGCTGCAAAGTCCTGGAATGATTTAAAAGCAAGAGGGCTTAAAAATGCAGAAGGTTGGACTCAGCAGGTCTCAGGAGGGAGTCATGGGCTCTGATGGCTCTCTAAGACTGTGGCAGATCTCTGAGACTAGAGTGGACCTTATGCATGGCAGGACGCCCACCACAGTCAGAGCTCAGGGAGGGCTTTGCTCTCTGTGCTCCCATGTCAGGAGCTGCATGTCCCCGAGAGCAATGCCACAGCCACTGCCTGGGGTGACCCCTGCCTCGCTTCACAATGTCAGATGGGAACCGCAGCAAAACCTGCTTCCCAGGGGGGTCAGCGGTGGAGGCTGCAATATGAGCACACCCAGACCAGGCTGGACCGCAGCTCTGCACGATGCTCGTCCGCACATGAAGGACATTTGGCACTGGCACTCACTACATCTGAGGCAGGGACAGGCAGAGCCTGCTAGAAATTAACCCCAGCACATGGAGGGATCCAGCTCCAACAGCTGGCTTTGGAGGCTGACTTTGCAGACACCCTGGAGATCCCTGGGGAAGAGATCTGAGTGCTCCCAACATGCAATTACCAACGCAGTGAGCATCAGTTGCTGAAAATGGCCTGGGTGGATGTATTTGTGTCTTGGCAACAATAGTAAAACATAGAGGGCAGCCCACAGATCAGCTGGCAGTCCCTAGGACAGACCCTTACTGGCTGAATACATGTAACTACGTGACCCCATCAAAGACAGAAGAGAGAAAGATTCACCCCCTAAACCATGCCCAAGACTCAGGGCTTCAGAGGAGAAGCCAGTGTTGGGCAATTGCAGTTTAATATACTGAAATATGAAGGCACTGAAATAACCTTCCAGGCAGACTTACCTTCTTTCCTATGGTGAAATACTTCCAGGACTGAGCTTGGTAGGTGGGGATGTTCTGGTAGGGCACAAACTTCCCATCAGTCCACTTATAGATGGCCGATCCCGGGGGGGTGTACCGGTTGGCAGTGGCTGCGAACAGTCCCACCTTTGGGATGGTGAAGACCTCAACTCCCATCGTCTCAGAGTTGGTCACCAGGTTCTGGTACTCCTCCACATAGTCCAGCCTTTGTTTGACTAGGAGACCACAAAAAAAGAGAGGTGAGGTTAAAACCAGATTACTCTGCCTGGAGAGGTGCCCTGCATTGCATAGCAGAGCTGGCTCAGCGGTGCTTGCTGCTGTCTGGAGCTTTATGGGGGGAAAATGAAGGTTGTGGTGTTGCTGGTAGTGAAGGGCCAAAACCCGAGGAGGTGGTAAAAGGCCTGACTCCATCTCGTTGGGCAGCACATCCAGCCCCATCCACTCCTGCTCTTCTCCGGTGGAGGGCAGGGCTGCAAAATGCTCTGACAGGCAGTCTCCTCTGGGAGGGAGGGAAGAATGACATGCCACAGAATTTGATTGCTTCTAATGAAGTGGGTTGATTTATTTATCCTAAAGAGAACAAGGAGGAGAGGAAGAGACCTACAGCGAAAGGGCCTGGGCTGCTGAGACTAGCTGGGTTAACCTGTACCCACCTGCAGCAGCCCTGCACCAGATGTTTTCTCTGGCTGGAGTCAGCATGAGCTCTGGAAGAAGTTAGAGAAGACTTAGACAGAATTAATGCCGGAAATTAGAACAAAAAGGCTAAGACTGGTCCCAATGTCAAATGGGTGGCCACTGGAAGGGACAAATGGCAGGAGAAGGGCTACAAGAAGGGCCAGTGTTGGTGGCACCAAGGAGCACAGGTCAGCAAGATCCCAGCATGAGGTCTCCTTGGGAAAACAAGGAGATGGTGCCAATCCTCATGTCTTCCAGAGGCAGGGAAGGATGAGGAGTCCAGCCACTGCCAGTTCCTGTGGGGAGCAAATGGCTCATCCAAACACACCACAGGGGCACCAGCATAAGAAAAACTCCGGGAGAGGTGGGAAGGATGGCTTGGTTGCGGGCACGCCCCATCCTCCATGTCCTCACCAGGGATCCTGGGCAGACTGCCTGGAGCGAGTGGGAGAGCACCAGTGGGCGAAATCCATTTCATTATCAAATAACATCCACCCCTCCAGGCTCTGGTTGCTTTGCCAGTTTGTTGCTCCAATGTTGCCCCACTATTTTCTGCACGAAGACTACCAGAGCTGGGATGACATGGGAACCTCTGCCACCCTCCCATTGCTCCCTTGGGTATCTCTGGCAGCTGATGAGTCTTTCTGCTCCTTCTTGTCCACCCCGCAAGTGCTTTGGTATTGGGAGCACCTGCACCATTGGGATCCCGCCCAGGGAGCACCCCAGCACCCCAGGCATGGCTCTCCTTGGGGTGAGCTGTCCCACTCAGACAGACCAGGAGCTTGTTCTTAACCGGAGAAGCCCCAGGAGGGACAGACAACATGGATAAGGTGGATGGACAACAAAGGTACTGTGTGAATCCAGAGCTGCACAGGAAATGTCGATGTGGGCACCAAGAGCAAAGCAAAGCCCAGCCAAGCAGAGGAGAGGCAGGGGGACACCCCAGACCCCTCATTCTGCTGTTGCCTGACTTGGTTCTCACCCCAAAGTGCTGTCAGGGGCAAATGTCTCTTCCTCCTCTGCTACAAGAGCCTCCCTCCATCCCTGAGAGCACATTGCACACCAGTACCTTCCAGCATGGATATCCAGGCGCTGCCATTGCAAAGGTACAGCCCTCGCTGGGAGGTGTTGAACCAGAACTGTGCCTTCTCCTGCTTGGTGCAGGGCGGACGGGACCCAAGAGTCACCTTCGTGTCGGTCTCTGGGCATGGAGAGGAGCAAGGCAGGCGCCTCTTAGTGCACACGACGGAGGAGCAGTGAGGCTCATCCCTGTGCACACAGGGAGGGTTGGATGTCCCAGTCCAATCCTGATGACGGGCACCAGGGTATGGGGGAAACGGCACCGAGCTGGGAAGCCACCAGCTGAGAAAACCCTGGGGGCTAGCACCCGTGGGGCTACTGGCATGGGCCCGTGCTGCCAAGGGACCCCGGCAGAGGCACCCTGGCTCTCCCAAGGGTTTTGGACAGAGATCCCACCCCACATACACTGAGAAACAGAGGGTACTGGGGACTCCCTCTTCCCCTCTGCTCCTGCTCCGTGCCCAGCCCCATGCAAAAAGCCTTCCTCAACAAATGCAGAAGGCAGCCAACCGAGCCTGCGCCACGGGGAGTTACTAACCGTAGGGATATTTTAGCACCTCATTGCTCGCTGGCTTCAGAGGGAGATCCTGGAGGACAGCAGGGACAGAGAGTGTCGCTACTTTAAAGTTCATGGCGGTGCATATCCGAGGGGTGGCATCGGCTCCTGGCAGCAGGACAAGCTGTCTCAGCAAGCCCTGGGAAAGCAGGAGCAGCAGGATGGAGAGCAAGTCCAGCAAGACCTAGAAACTGCAGGTGATTCATGCCCTGCATTTCCCTCCTGACTCTTGCTCGTTGCCCTCCCTCCCAGTCTATGGAAGCCTCCATGGGATTCACACACATTTATCAGATCCTCGTTACATGCCCAGCCTGCCAAAATCTCCATCCCGGGCAATTTAACAGCTGGAGTATTGGGAGCATTGGCAAGGGGCCCATTAGCTGCAGATGGCTTTCACTGCCTCCGCTTTTCACTACTGGTCAGGATCAGGCACTGCCCTAACTTTTATATCAATGAGACTGTGCCATCAACTGTCTTTCTGCCACCGCACCGCTGACAATGTCCTCTTAAAAGCACATTTGTCCCACAAAGTGCCAGTTGCAGCACTGCCCCTTGCAAGCCCACAGATGCGGACGAGCCCAGCAGCAGGACCCATGGCCACTTCTGCTGCCTGCGCCATGGCCCAAGCCCTGCCAGCGTAGGGGGCTGAGAGGGAGCTGCAGCTCGTTCCAAGCAGCCCCACACTGTGGGGCACCTACCGTGAACACGCCTTTCCTTCTCCTCCTGTTGCCCAGGTAGAAGCTGGCTCTCTTCACCGACAGAGAAGCTGGAAATGGTGTCTCCACCACCCTGCAGATGGACAGAGAAGAGGCAGGGGTCGGAGGAGATGCTGGTGGAGGAGCATCGCCCTTCCAGGGAACCAGCGCCTCCGTGCAGCCCTCCTGAGTGCCCCACCACCGCCCCCAACCTACACGTCCTTGGGGATGCTGCAGTCTACCGTCAAGGAGAAGGACTGGCCGGAGACAGCCAGGATGAGCGTGTGCCACTGGTTGTCAGAGAGGGAGACGTTGGGGAAGGTGACGCGGGTCTGCCAGCCGCCGGTGCGCTCCTGGCTCCAGAAGAGGAAGTGGAGCTTGTCGGGGGCATAGCACAGCCCCACCAGCACGCTGGGGCTCTCCTCCGCCATCAGCGTGAAGACATACTCGTTTCTCTGTGGGAGGGCATGGACTCCAATCTGCATGCTGCAAGCTGCGTGGCCGGGCTGTGCCCGCTCCACGCCCAGCTAGCGGCACTTACCTTGGCGGGGACACTGAGGACCCTCAGCGTGACAATGATGGAGAACTCCTCAGGGAAGCGGTCGCAGTGGATGAAGAGCCGGGAGGCGGGGAAGCCCAGGGCGTGGGGCCGTGAGGCGGCGAGCTGGAAGCCGCGCACTCCCTGCACTTGAAACACCCTCATGCCACGGGCCAGCCTGTCAGCGGGGACCACCTCCGAGAGGATGTCCAGTGGGCGCAGGTCTGTGCCGAGAGATAGTGGAGCACGTCACGGCGGCGGCAGCCATCCCACCCTGTCCTGCTGTGGGATGGGGTCCCCACCTCACTGTGGGGTGCTCTGCTGCCTGGCTTGCTCAAGGCAACCAGCCCACCTCCGGTGCTGGCTGGTGCTCCACAGCAGCAGGGGGGCCCAGCATGCCCCGGTAGCCTGCCGTCCTCTGCCTGGGTTCTGTGCTGAGCCCCTGCTTCAGGGACACAGGGAAGGTTTGCCCTCCAGGCACCAAGGCTGACATCTCCATCCCCACAGTAGGAATACCAAGTGTGCAGGCTCACCTGTCCCAGTGATGCAGTTCCGAATGCTGACCGGGGACCAGGACCTGCTGGCCAGGCAGCCCCAGGCTGCCACCACCTTCTTCCGGATCCACTGGCACCAGCAACCGCAACCAGAGCCAGGTGGGCAGGCAGGGGTCTGGTGCCCACAGGCTCGCTCTCAGGGTGGCCACCCATCCCTGTCCCCAGGGCGGTGGGGCACGGCGCTCCCTGCTCCAGTCCTGGTCCAGGCTCTCCCAACCCAGCCCTAATTGTACACAGGCACATACTCCCCTGGCAGGCACCAAAATGGCTCATTAAATAATTATCCTCTCCCCAGAGGAGAAAACAATGTGCTCAGCCCCAGGGCATTGCCCAGGTGAAGAACAGCACTGTGCACTGGCACTGCAAAGCCATCCCCATGTAACAGTGCCAGGGTCGCCGTTGGTCCGATGTCTCAGCAAGCCCTGTGCCAGCAGTTGCAGGAAGGGCTGTACCTGTGGTGGGTGCTTCTCTGACCTTCCTTGCCGTGGCACCCTCACAGCTTTTATTTTTGAATGCTTCCCTGGCAGGATTGTGACGTCTGTAGCAAAGGGCAGAGGGGCTTGGTGATGATGCCCAGAGGATGAAGCAGCACTTGGCTAGACTAAAAAATCCCTGACGCTGTCCCATCCCCAGTAAGATCAGGCTTTTAGCTCCTGTTTCTACTAATAAACCTTGGCTGCTGCGGCACAGCAGGAGAGCTAGGAGGGAGGGAGCTGTGAGCAAGGCTGGACCGACGTGTGTCTGAATCCAAACCAGCTGGAGAGGGCAAGTGTTTCCCCCTGGGCACCCCCAGCCAGCCCAAACCCAGATGGACAGAGCAAAGAGGAATCTGCTCATGTGGCTCCATCCAGCCTGGAGCAGGGAGATTGGCGAGGTCCTTCCCACCCTGCCACCTCTGCATCCCCCCTGCCCACCCCTCTGCTGGTTTAAGCTGCTCCTAAAGGAAAGCCTTGGTGGGGGAGGTTTAACTGAAACAACTTATTTCAGAAATGCACGACTTGGGGAATGACCAGTTCCTGTTTTTCTCAGCAAAAAGCACAAGCTGAAGTCAGGTTTGTATTTGCAGAGGGGTTTAGAAGCCGACTGCCCCGAGGGCAGCTGGAATGAGCCAGGGCATAGCTCGGTCGGGGCTGGAGGCTGTGCCCGAGGCTGTGGGCCAGGAAGGGACCAAGTCCTAAAACCAAAACCAAATCCCTGCACCCAAAGACGTGCATCCCAATTTGCCTCCCGCATCAGTTGCTGCTACGTGGTTAATGACTGGGAGAGCAGCTGGGCTGTTTCAGCCCAGGTCGGGCAGCACATGTGCCCGGCAGCTGCCTGCTCTGCAGGGTGGCTGCCCGCAGCTGGACAGCATCAGGGCTGAGCCGGGAGCTGGGGCCAGGCGCTGGCAGGAGGAATGCGGGGGCAGTTAAATGTGCTGATGCTGGGGCCTTGACAGCCCCAGGACCCGTCCAGCCGAGGCTGCTTGGGGACAGCGGGGACATCCCCAGAGAGACCGGAGCACCTGGAGGAGGAGGTGGTGGGCAGAAACTCTCCAATCTCTCCCAGCTTTCCTTCTCACTGCCAGACAGGCTGTAATAAAATGTAAATACAGGTGCCATCAAACTGAGACAAGTCCCAAACACACAGAGCCTGGGCCCAAGCAGCCCCAAAAACTGGGCTGAAATTTCACTGCCCACACAGGGTCCATGTGGCACAGGGACAGGAAGGCAGAGCCAGGGGACTGGGACCCTCTTTGGCTCAGGCTGCTCTAAGCACTTCCCTGTGGGAAATGCCGTCAGAGCTGCCAGCTCCTCAGCTGGGGGCAGCGGGACGGAAACTTTCCAGGAGGTTTCGCTGGTGGGAGGGCGTAGGTTGTGTCTGGCAGAGCACAGGGAGCCCCGGAGAGTCTGGGGCGGGAGGGACTTTCCAGGGGGACTTCATGGCTCTCCTCTACTTCTCCTTCCAGCCCTTCCCCTCCCCACATGTTGGTCCCCAGGGTCAGCAGACCTTGGGACAATGTTTGTGCCGCAAGGATGGGCACACAGCTCTCCCCACGGCACCGAGAAGGGCTGGTTGCTCCCTGGTCCTGTGCCATGCCGGGGGCTGCAGGCGCAGGGATGACCCCACTACCTGCTGCCCATGGCATCACGCCATGCTGTCACCCCGACACTCGGTCCACTGGCACCCGGGCACCGAAACCCTGGGTCTGGGCTGCCAGGGAGAGGCTGCCCCACGCAGGGCACCCTGCAGCAGCCATGTGCCCCCCCAAAATGGAGCACGCTTTCTGGGGTCTGCCCTGGCAGCGCGGGGAACATCACATGGGTCCCGGCACGTTTCCCACCATGGCCAATGCCTGTCTTGACACCTCCCTCCTGGCACAGCCCACCCGCCAGGCCTTGCTCCTACCTGTGCAGTGCTGCCAGGTCCTGCCCCCCAGGACGAAGCCCCCGCCAGTGGCCCAGTGGAGGAGGATGACCCAGAGCAGCAGTGGAGCCGACATCGGGGGGCTGGCCTCAGGGAGTCCATCCACTGGGACCCCCCTGCTGTCCACTCCTCTGCACCCGGGCAGGCGCCGCTTGGCTCAGCCCCCCTGGGGGCTCTTGCATAGTCTGCCAGTGGGACCACCCGGAGCACCCCGCCGTGGGTCTGTCCTCCTCCGGGACGCGCCACGCCGAGCTGCTTCTGGGGTGCTAAGCCCCAGCTCTACCGTCCCCTTGCGTGGGCATCGCCCCCGGGGCACGGCAGGGGTGCGGGTGGGGGGCCGGCAGGGGCTCCCCTGGGGCGGCTGCGGAGGCAGTGCCGGCTGCAGCCTGCACGCAGACATTTAAATGAGAAGTCGGTGGTGCGAGAGGAGGAGTCCCAGCTCCTTAGAGAGCTTTTATCTTTTGCCCAACCCTCTGGAAGGCAGCTTTGGGGAGGGATTTTTTAATTTTTTTTTTCTTTGCTTCCTTTCATTTTTGGTGATTCATTTTTCCAGGATCACGTGGGAGTAGGTGGGAGATTCGCCTCTGCCCAGAGAGACCAAGGTGGGAACCTTCCTACTCCTCAAAGCCTTGGGCTTTCGGCAGCACAATCCCAGCCTGTACTGGGGGGATCCTCTGTCCCCTCAGGTCCACTCCACCCTGCCCAAAAAAATCCCAGAACCCACAAGGTGCATATTTCTCCCCTCAAATGGCCTTGGGCAGGTGATGCACAGCCAGTACCCCGGGCAAGGCTCCAGCCCAAAGGCCAGCCACCAGACACAGCCCTGCCATGAGGAGGATGGCAGCGTGCCGTGCATTGCTTCAGAAACCCTCAAGGTTATGCTGTTCAAACGGGAGAGACAGCAGTGGAAAAACTCCCTGCACGTACTAAGCTCCACTGGGTTTCTGCAGCTGCAAAACAAGTTACTTCCATTCCCTGAACAATTGAAATGAGCTCCCACCCCCCCATCCCCAAAGCCTTCCCGCAAGGCAAGCGCCGGAATAGAAAGCGAATGGCCAGGACAAAACGCCAAAAAATTGTGTCGCAAACGGGGGGTTTTGTCAGCAAGGAACAGCCAGAGCCGGACCCACGGATGTGCCTCACTGCCAGTCTGTCCACATCCCTCGACGGCCCGAAACCCACCGCGCCGGGACCAGGAGGGTGCAGCCCATGGGGTGCGGGCACGTGGCAGGGTGGAGCACCCTGCACCTCAGTCCCAAATCCTGAGAGGAGCTGCTACCAGAGCCCAGAGACACCCAAACACTGTTGGTGCCTCTGTCTCCAAGTCAAACAGCCCAGAGGGCAGCTGTGCGCACACCTGGGGATGCTCTGCACCGAGTAGGGCTGCACGGAGCTCCCCCTACCCCTAAAGACTCTCTTTGGGCATCCCCCAAATTAGGGCTCTACCGGGATCATGCTTAAGCAGAGCTTAACCTCTCTCCAGAGAGAGCTGCAGAGGCAAGGCACCCCTGGCTCCCCATGCACCCTCATCCCTGTGCTGGGGACAGTGCCCAGAGGCATGGCCACCATCCAAACCCAGGGATCCCGAATGGCAGCCACTGGCAGCAACCGCAAGGGATGCAGGAGGTGCAAACCATCCCATCGCCCCTGACAGGCTCGGCCCCTCATGCTGCTCCCTGTGGCCTCGGGGCGCCTGCCAGTGCCCGAGCTGGGAGCAGCCACCTCACCGGGACCCCACGCCACGTCTGCTGGCAGGAGGTGTGGGGACTGGCATCCCGGGCCCGTCCGGCAGAGAGGTCGGCGTGTTGGAAGGGAGGCTGGCTCAGAGCGGAGTGCGGCTGCTGGCAGGGCCCTGCCTCCCAGCAGGTTGGCGCAGGGTAAGGCGGCACAAATGAGAATCAGAGCCATCACATTTCCCAGGGCCGCACACATGTGTCAAGTTAAGCGTGGCTTTGGGAGCTGGCAGTGCCGCCCTGTTGCCCTAAGCGGGGGACTCACACAAGCGAACGGATTTTGGGAAGTCTCTTGCTGACGCCAGCCCTGGCTCTGCGAGGGTCCGGGCAGCCCATGTGACTCCTCCAAGGGAGGGAGGAAAAGTCCTACTGGGGACTCCGGAGCGGCTGTTTTTTCCAAAGGGGATGCAATTGCCTTTGAGCTCTTCCTCGGCCAAAAAGCCAGTCAGTGGGGATATCTCCAGGCCCAAGGACACAGCCATGGGTGTCCCCTCCAGAAGCAGGGGGATCCAGGGACTTCCAGGCAGGCAGCTGAGGAACCAAAGTCCCTGTCGATGAGCACAAAGGATGCACTGGACAGTACTCAGCCCAGCACCATGGGCTCAGGCTGCTTTTCAGCCACGTGCTGTTAATGAACGAGGATGGCCCTGAAGCCCAAGGCTGAAGCTGGTCTCCTGGTGAGGGCAGGGACGCTGATGATCCTCAAGGATTTTCTCCATCCTTGGGCTGGGGACCCTGGCATGGCAGAAGATGGTGGAGCGGCTTGGGCAGTGCCTGGCGCCCTTCTGTCTCCCCAGGAGGACCTACCCAGGGAACTGAGCTGTGATGTGAAATAAGGACAGGGGCCCATCGCTGTCCGCTGTTGCATTGGGTCCAGGACCTGCTCCATGTCCCAACAACAGTAGGAAGCAGTCTGCAAAATTGTTCCTAAACACACACGCGCACATTCCTATGTGCACAAGCAAGCGCGAGAGGATGAAATAAAAGAGACAAACAGTGAGACGTTTGCCTAATTCGCATGGGTCATAAATAAAACCATGTGGCGACTCCGAACAAAACGATCCTTGGATTTCCACCAAAAAGGTTTGGCCATCCCCGGGTTAGAAAAGGTTGAGAAACCCATCTGTAGACAATACATTTCAAGCAGAGCTTCCATGCAAAGGTCAGTGCGAGGAGGGCACCTAATCAACGCCAGGGACAGGCTGGACCCTGCACACAGGGTAATGTTCCTGCTCTTCCAAGACTGTAACTCATTCCTTATTATTTGCAGACAAAAAGTCATGTTTCAGGGCTTGTTATGCCCTATTCATTTCAGTCTTTATTCCTGACATCTGCAAGAGCTTTCTACCATAAAATGCAGCGCGCATACAGGCACTGGCCGTGGCAAAGCTTTGAGGGACCCTATGCATAACGCACAGACAAATGCAGCACTGGCATCTTGTGTGTGTCCCCAGCACGGGCTCTGGCCGGCAGCGGGCAGCACGGTGTCCATCCTCCTGCCCGTGCCAGCAGGGCCAGGGGAGCCAGCCAAGCCCGGCTGACCACCATGCAGGTGTGGCCACACACACATCCACGGGGATGGAGCTGGAGGTGAATGATGAGCACACGGAACCAGTCTTGCCTGCGTGAGCAGCAGTGTCAGGATCAGCCCTTTGGGGTCAGTCACAAAGGGGATGGGGGAACACCATTCTCAGAGCAACACCCCAGATGGCAGACAGACAGTTCAGGTTGGGCACCGGGAACAATGCCTTTCCTGGGATGGTGGGATGGAAGGGATGGGGTCTCCATCCCCAGCAGTTTCCGAGGTTCCTCCCTCATCACCTCTGCCCTTTCTTCTAGGCTGAAAATCTTCCCTATGTTTCCTGGAGCTAATTCAGCTCCCCGAGCCCAACCCACCGATGTAAACTGGAGTTCCCGCAAGAAATCTCCACACCAGGAAACCTGTCAGTGTCATACAAGAAGTGTAAATGTATTTAACCCTTTCAAAAACTTAATTCCCAGAACTTTTGGAGGGGTTCTGCCAGGAAAAGTTTTGTCGAAGGACTGGGAGGATTGCAAAAGGCACCGTTTTTAGGAAAGCCACCAAAAAAGCACAAAGCCACCCCAATGCTGCAAGTTCTGCTGCCAGCTTCCCAGGCGCAGAGCTGCCTTCAGAAGCAATCCCTGCCGGGTGGCGGTGAGCCACCAGCATTGCTCACATCCCAGAGCCCTCCATGCCTACACACCCACACGCCTCCCCGGCGCTGCCAGCCCCAGGGAACGAAGGAGCCGGGAGCTGCTGTCCTGGCAGGGCTTCCCTGGCTTTGGCCATGGGCAGCAGGCAGGGCTGGCGACCTGCAACCCAGGTCCCTTCCCAGGCAGCTGGGAGTGAGCTGAGCATCCTGCCCCGCATTTGGAGGACACATGGCAGCCAAGCTGGCAGGCTTTGAAAGGGCTCCAAAAAGCAGTCCCTTAACTTTCGCCAGTACAAGCAAAAAGACAGGCTTTAAGACCATGCTTGCCCAGCAGCCACATCGCCCCTGCACATAACAGCCCTTCACCGCTGCCTGTCCCTCGGTGACAATGGCTTTTTTTCTTTTCGCCACCTCTTCCCAGTGCACCCAAACCTCTTGCAAGGGGCTGAGTCACCTCCCCGCAGCCACGGGATTCCCAGCCTTTCTCTGCAATCACCACTTTCCTGCAAGCTGGCTCCATATGGATGGAGGGCATCAAACCCAAGCAACCATGAGCATGCAAACTATGGAAATGGTGCTCCGGGTACTTTCTGTAGGTCTTATGTATACACAAAGGCAAAAGAGTAGCAGGGGGGCTAACGTGTCACTCAGTGGCAGTGCTGGAGACCCAGGAGCTCTGCCTGGACTCTGCTCCATCTGCAACATGAAAGCCCTGCTTCCCTTTGAGCTCAGCTAAGATCTCTCTGTAAAGGGAATAAATAGAGGTTCTAGGGCCAAGAGGAAGGAGGCAACATTCCCAGTTCATGCTTACTGCTAGAAAGCCCCCAGGCCCCCAGGCTCACCCCAGCCTGCTCCCAGCTCTACACTTCTTCAGCAATGGTACTTGCCTGGGGGTTTGCAGAGCACACACTTGCAAGCAGAGAGGGGAGAAAGGGTAGGGTTTTGCAAATGTCTAAGCCTTCCTCCATCAGGAGCAGCAGTTTACCAGGCTGAATATGCAAACCTGAGGGCTCTGCATGGGGAACTGTAATCAGGAGCGTTTGGCCGAGCAAACCCAGTGCCAAGTGCCACATCTCTCAGAAGGCTGCCTTGGGGCATCACCTGAGCCCCGGGGCTGGCTCTGGGACGGGGACAGCCACTCCCCATGCGGAGACGAATCTCCCTTGGAAGCCCTGTGGGAAACCCTACGCCTTTGCCTTGTAGCCCTTTGATCCGGGCAGTGACCGCAAGCTCCAGCTCGCAGCAGGCAGATGGTGGTAAACAGCAGAAAAAGCCATGGCATGGAAGCCTGGGGACTTGCCCCCACACGCCTGGGCCTGTCAAGGACCAGCAGGGATAGAAAAGGGGATGCACGGCACTGCTTGGACCAGAAATGATCCCATGGCTCCCCAGTTAGGGTCTGGCCAGCACCCTCTCTCCCAGCTGAACCCCATCTCGGACTGCCCCAGGGCAATAGGAAAAGGTGTGGGAATTGCAAGCCCCTCCACCAGCACAGCTCCCCCAGCACAGGCAGCAAATCCCCTGCCTGCATACAGGGCTGGGGCCAGGTCCTCCCTCCTGCCAGGCTGTGCTGCCTGGATCACCAGCAGGCTGAGTGCCCTGCAGCAAAGAACAGCAGCTTTAGCACCACTTTGCTCTGCAGCCATAAGAAAACCTCTTGCCCCATGACAAAGAGACTCATAGGCCAATTTTATTGCTCTCCTGTATGACAATGTAGAGCTTTTGTTATTATATTAGCGATGACTTAGGCTCTGGAGGAGCTGGCAGGGAGGGTGGCGGGTGGCAGAGCACGTGGCGCAAGAGGCGGGCTCCCCAGGTGCCAAGGCAGGAGCGCAGGCAGCCACGCTAGCTCTGCCCACCCACTGGCAGCCAAGCGCAGCTCCATCTCCTCCGACATCCGGGGAGGGAAGGGAACAAAGACAGAGAACAATTGCTATTGTTTTCCAGGACTTTCTTCGGGCCAGTTTCTCCAGTGCAGTGCTGCTGCCCAGCCACTCTGGCTGCGGCACAGTGGCCCCACTGTGCTCAGAGCTGTGCAGATGCCGGTGGGGACATGGCCCCCGTCCCCAGGCGCCTGCCGTCCAACCATTAGAGCCTGGTCCCTGCTAGCGCAGAGGTGGAGCCAGCATCCTCGGCAGGATTACCCCATGCACCACAGCTCCTGTCCCACTCCCCAGCACCATCAGGCATCCCCAAGATGCTCAGGCACAGGGACATCCAGCTTCCCGTAACCCACCAAGGCACAATCCCCATGGTGGGGAAGGGGTGATCCCAGCTCACGGCTCAAAGTGGTAGGGAAGGAGAAGAACGGAGCAGGGTGCCCCAGGGAACCTGGCTTGCCCTTCCCTTCGCCGGTCCCGCACAGTCCACGCAGCGAGGAGAGGAGCCTTTGCTGGCAGCAGGGCCTCATGCCGGGGAGTGGGAGGTCACGCAGCAGGACAACACGTGAGCAGGATGAGCATCCCCTTGATTGCCCCCCGAGCAGGGCTCTGATTACAGCTCATCCTCTCCCAGCCCAGCACCGCAGCACCCAGCGATCGCTACCTTTGAAGCCTGGGCTTTCAGAAACCACCGCAAGGCTGCTCCTAATAGCACTTTGCAAGAGCGGGGAGGGATTAGAGTCAGGAGGGGACAGGCGAGGGTGGCAGCAGGGGCTGCTGCGGGAAGGGAAGCCAGGGTCCCACTGCCAGGGTGCTCAGCATGTGGCATCACCCTGGGCTGATCGGTCTCCATGGGCCCCACAGAGGGAGTAGAAAGGTGTCTACAGAAGAAGAAGGTATCTAACGCACGAGAAGAAATTCAACTTAACATGACTCTTGTTTGATGGGGACTGTAATTAATTGGTAAAATAAATCAGATGCCCCCTGGTTACTGACTGGTTGTTAAAAGGACGGATGCTGAAGAGCATCAAATGCTAAAAGCAAGGCTGCACAGGAACAGTTCGGGCAAGTGGCTTCAGCAACAATACTGATGTTTTCATAAAACCAAGTTTCAAATAGAGCCCTAAGACCTTAATGAGGCCCTCAAACACAAGCACTCCCACCAAGGCTGTGCCTAGGCTCCAAGGCAGAAGATCTTGTGTCAAAGCAGGATCTGGCCAAGGACAAAACTCAACTTCTGATCACTTCTCCAGGCAAAGCAGATTTGAAAACACCTGCCCTCCAGCCTGCCCTTCTGGCATCCCTCCTTCATCGCAAGAACTGGTGAGCAAAACCCATCTCCGGCTGAGCAAGGCCCCTCCTGAGCCACCTTCGCAGCAAGCCCACGGACGCCAACCAGAAGGATCTCCAACCCCAGAGGCTTCTGACATTGCATCAGAGCAAACTCCCCCAGCTCGGTTGCTGCCCCATGCTCCACCATTTCCTACCTCCCGAAGGGATGAATGGCGAGGGGAAGCCATGCAAGACGTAAAGCCCTGGGGATCAGCTCTGCAGTTCACTGTCAGCTCGGAGATGTGGGCGTCTCTCTTTCCCTTCAAACACACCTGCCCCACGGAGCGAGATCCCCCCAGCACCTAATGACTGCCCTTGACCAAGCTCGGGGGGATCGATGTGTTGACCAGTCTGGTAGAGGAAGACAGGGGTCCTGGCAAAGCAGCACACCAGGAGAGGAGCCTGTGCGAACCTGTCCCAGACAGACTCAGCCAAGAAACCCCAATTCACCTACATTGTCATGCCAGCCCCAATTTGGGTTCAATTTGCCAAACCGTTTTGGCGTGGGAAAAACTGTTTTGGAGCAAAACTCCCAGCCCGGCTGTGGGCGGAGAGCCTCCCTGTGCTGGGCCCAGCATCTAAGTGCATGGGTGCCCCCCACCCCGCTGGCATGTTGCATCCTGCATCTCTGCTGCTTTGAACCCACCTCCCGCATCACCCTGCGGCACCCAGACAGGCAGCCATAGCGGGTGTGTTTGCCTTCGCTCCACAGCCCTGTGAACCCGCCCTCCCGGCCGCCCTCCGCAGCCCCTCCGGCTAGGGTGACTCTGCTCCTTTCAGAGCTGCGACAGCAGCGCAGAGTCACAGACGCCCCCTCCGCTGCACAGGCCTGACTTCTGCCTGCATCCCCTGGTTAAACACATCGAAGTGCCCCCGGAGAGCCCTGCCCTGGTGAGCTGGGGCTGGCTGGTGCCCCACACATGGAGGAAGGAGACTCAGTCTAGGACTTGGCTCATCTTCCCCCACGCCCTTCAGGAATGACATGACTAGACAGACACGCTCGCAAATCTCTCCCCGAGAGCTCACGCACACGCTGCTAACACTGGCAGCTACCCTGTAATAACCCACTGTCCGTATCATTACCATCAATTATATATTAACATACCCCATAATCTTAACTGCTGCTAGGTCACATCTCAGGGGGTGCGAGCTGCTTTCAAAAGCCACCTGGCTGGTTCTCCTCTGGCTCTTACACGACCCACCCCGGGAGAGGGGTTGGCAGCCGAGGCAGGACTAGGATCCGGCAGGTGGCTGCAAGGATCAGCGCTGGGACAGGTAGGAAGATCACCAGGGCTAGAGTCACGGAGAAGGCACTGGTCTCCCAGCCACCCCGTGCTCCTGGGGGACCGCAAGAGCACCAAGCACATTATGCAGGACCACCAAGCATTAAGTGGCTCCAGCAATTCCCTCCCCAGCGCTGGGTTTCATCCCTACAGCACCAGGGAGCCTTGCACGCCTTAGCTGCCTGCGTGACCCTGATGGTGCTTTTGGTGCTTGTGACATGGGTGGGACCTGGCTGCACGAGAGACAACACTAGAGCCCTCACTGGGGCTGGTGCAGGGGCTTGGCCACCTTGCTGTTCAGGCAGCACATGGGGAGGACAGCTCATCCCAACCAGACCTTCAGAGGCTGGAGGAATTCTCCAGATCACCACACCTTCCCCTTCCCCGTGCCACCACCAACCATCCCACCAGCTGGCAGCTAGACCCTCAGCATCCCTCACCTCGCACTCCTCCCAGCCCCTGAGCTTGCTGAAGGGCAGAGCAATTTTCTTCTTCCACTGAATCAGGGAAATTTGAGAGAGAAGCAACATGGGGCAGGTAACCAGTGCCACTTCTCGCCTGGGCAGCACAGGGACCTCCCACGCTCATACCTCCATGTCCTGTCGCTGCCCCAGCCCAGCGCTGCTCAGCCAGCACGCACAGCCCTCACCCCACGCCACGGGGCAGGGAAGGCTGCTGCTTCAAGTCACTTTCTGGAGCTACCTCCTAAAAGCTGCGCAGATCCCACATCTGAGACAATCCCAGTATCAGCAGCATGGCTGGCACTGGGGACGGACATTTCAGGTCTGTGCTGACAGAGAGGGTGTTTCTCCTTTCAGTTCTCATAGGGGTAAAACATACACAGCATCCTCACCAAGACGCAACTTCACGAGAAAAGCAAGGATCTTCCAGAGATGCAGAGCTTTCCCCATCTCACCTCGAAGGCAGCACACCACCTTCCATTCATGATACAGCTCCAGCCAAAAAAAAAAGCTGGAAAGTAGCCTGGGGCTGGCTCTGCCCCGAAGCTGCAGCCGTTTCATGTGGCTCTAACACCTCTCACCCAGCACCTCGCACTTTCAAAGAACGCTTGCATGCACACAGGCGCACAAAACACAATTAATGAATGTCTTGCATCCCACTGTGTGTGTTCTGACACAGCCTCGTTTGCCAAGAAAAAAAAAAGTGTGCGGGTGTGGATGTATGTATATACAAAGACTTTAAAGAGGACAGTGCTTGCATTTCTACATCTTTATTGAAGGGTTTTGTTTTGTTTTGTTTTTTTAATATAAAAGCCTAAAGCAAATGTAACCTGGAGAAAGGCTTTTTTTTTTTTTTTTTTGATCTCTAATACTTTACCTGCATGTGTAACAGCTGTAGAGCTCCAATACTCCCCAAGGAACATGTTTTACAGTAACTGTTTCAGACTGAAAAAAGGCAACTGCTCAGAAAACCATTGCTACTGGCTAGTATTACACATGCTGCCAACATGAGTGTTCTTTCATGAAGGGAGAGGATTAAGCCTTTTAGGGAAGTCTGTCATGGGATCAACATGGCAACTTTATAGGCTTTAACTCTCAGGTGTTCCCCAGTTGTAATAAGCCGCCTGTGCAGTGAAATCCTCTTGGGGCAAGCCTGCCTGCCTCCGCACAGGTGTGTAGCTGTGCGAGATGAACCCTCATGCTGTGTGCAAGGATTCAGTTTATTACGGAATAATGACGATGAAGTTTGCTTTCTTTCCTGTGAGTAAAACGAACAGGGAATCTAACACGCTGACTGCGGTGCCAAGTTTAAGCCTTTCAATGAACACAAATGCTCCCCGCTGGTTTCAGCTAAGCAAACAGCCATCGTTCAGGACAGTTCTCACCTCAACAAGGCAAGTTTTAGTCCTCTGAGGTGGACTTCTCCTTACATTTTGTCACCTGCAAGACTGCCTGGTATAGACGTTCAGTGTGTGGCTTAAAACACCCGAGTTAGCAAGCCCGCTGCATGCCAGTCACTTAAAAAGAAATGGTTTTATTTCTAAGCAAAGAGATTTGGGGACTATGGAAATTCTCAGTAGGAACTGGACATCTAACTGTCCTTCTCAAATCCAAGAGCTAATTATCAGCAGATTTTTGAATGATATATTAAAACTCACAAATGCACCTGTTGCCGTAACAAGACCTTCCTAGGCCAGATACATGGATCATAACAAGAAGCAAACTGCATCACATCTGCCGGCTGTCAGATTTTTACAGTTTTCTTTGAATTATCAAGTCATTGCCATCATTAGAGACAAGACACTTGCCTGGAAAGCCCAAGCAACTGTGTCAATTCTTCCACTCCTCTAAAGCATCCCCTGTGTTTTAACTGTGTTAGAATAAACCTTCCACTCCTTTGGACCAAGTCAGAATTGGACTCTCTTGATCAGCTGGTTACCCATATAAAACACCCACTGCAATACATTTGCATACATCTATGAAAGGAGAAAATATAATCACTTTATTTTCAGTATACAGACTAAATCCCACCATAAAATAAAGATAATGAGTGAGCACACATGAACAAAATACTCCGCACTTAAAAAAAGCCCACTCTTGGCATGTCTGCTGAATCTATCATTTGCCATGTGGTGCTCACAGCTCTCCAGCGTTGTTTCCAAAAGCAGCTGCAGTACTCCCAGGAGCAACGCTCCATCTACTACAATTCAAAAAACACTCCCAGTTTGCATGTAAGTGCTACATTTTCCTGTACACCTTGAAATACTAGTTAGGTACAATACTATTTCATCATCTCTGCTCCCAAACTATATCAGGTCCCCCTCCCACCCTTACACCAACGCAAGAAGAATTACTTCTACAAGGAGGTAAAAATCAGCAAGTTGTAGCAATACAAACTCTTCAGAGGTACAGAACGATGGCATAGTGTGATCTGCAGCATGTGAATATGCAGCACGTGAATATGCAGCACGTGAATATGCAGCACGGACAGCAAGACATAAATACTGACGAGTTGTACACATGCGCATGCACATGATCACCTCCATAAAGCTTTCTCCACAGTGCGACTCCTTCCACGTTACACTTTTCACAGGAAAAAAAAAAAAAGCCCTTCTCAAATGTATCCCATTTAAAGCTGCCAACAAAATTTGATTCCATGTGCTATCAATGGGCATGTTATTGCTTGTAGTAAATTGGAGAAGATTTGGACCTACACAAGAGATTTGCTTGCAAAGCACGAAGGTCACCAGTGGCCCCTAAGCAGTTTTACAAACTGATCATTGCAGCTGGTATTTCCCGCACCCTCCACACCAGCAGCTGGCTACAATACTCTGCAGTTCTAAACATGCATCGTACCATCCTCTAGAAAACACAGTCAGTGTCTTCTCTGACCCATATTTAAATACACAAGAGCAGTCGGCATAAATAAGTGTTACAGTTCATTTTACAAAATTCATCATGTTCATCTTTGCTCATTCATCTGAAAAATGGGTGACCTGGGCTGTAATGGCAAAGGCCAGCAGTGCCTAATCCTCTCAACACCCAAATGTCAACATAAGAGGAGCTGACATTATTGCAGAGATATTTTACATGCCCAGTGGAACAGACACATTCCCACTGGATTTTCAGGCTGCCAATGACCTATCTGACCCATGGTGAACCTGACCAAAGTGTTTAAGAATCCAGTCTTTACATCTTGCACCTCTAATTGAACATAAGGTTTACAACTGAGTATTTTTAAGGAGTAATAAAGCAGCTCTTGGGATTTCTTCCAAGCAAACATTGACTCAAAGGCTCAATACAAACTCACAGTGTTACATGGGAACATGAGCCCATTCTAGACCCCCAGCCAGTCACTGACAACAACTCCCCAGATCGTCTCTTAAAGTTACATGCTGCACAATCACTTTCTTTGCTAACACATTCTGACTATAACCTTGTTTCATAGCCTCTCTTGCTAACTATACTCTTCAAATCAGTTCTGATTGCAAATGCTGTCCTTAACTTAGTGAGTATCATCAAATTGATAGATTATTTCCTGTCTACTGGTGCTCCAGATGCAATGCTACCTATAAAAACATACAACTAGTTCTTCCAGCAGGTGATCCAAATCAGCTCTGTTCTCAAACAGCAGATTGGTGAAGGCAGGCTGCAGATTGCAAAGTCTCCAAGCTTTCCATACCATGAAGTGAGGTAGCAACAAGCAGCCTTTGAAACAGCATTGTCTCCATATTTTTCCCTAGTATTAAATCCCTTTTCCACACAATTTAGTGAGTGAGTTTAGAGGCTTCTCTGGAGCAGTGGAAGAAGAAAAGAGATGGTAAATAAATAACGAAGGATAAGAAGAACTAGGCCAATAGTTTTGCAAAGTTTTCCTTTTTGGTACCAGCACTGAGCACTGCTCGTTTTCAGGTGGAGAGAAATACAAAACACTTGTCTCTTTGTGAGCTTAAAGTCCAAGTGACTTCTGCACAATCTGCTTGGCAATTTTGTTAAATTGTTCTCTGTCTTCCCGCCACATCTTGGAGGCATCTACATTGGCTCCACTTTCATCATTTGGCTCTGAAACGAGAAAGACTGAAAGATAGGTGGGCAGGCAGGCAATGGAGCAAGACCCTCTTGCTTTTTCAATAATGCCTCTGTATTGACGCTTCCCTGTGGCTTTAGCACACTTCCCCTGCTTGGGACTACAGAAACACCACTAAAGGAAATCCAATGACAGCTGCTAGATTCCCAAACAGTTCTGATTTAACTGATCACAAAAGCATATCACAGCAAGGTTGAGCTTAGGTAAGAAACAAGTGGCAGAGGAGGAAGACTTCCTTTTGTTTATGCTCTCAAAAGTTGAGCCCCGGCATGCACATGGAACAACACAATGCGGCACCACCAGCGCCATCAAGGGTTTTTAAAACTGCACACTGCTCCCTGCTAAATGTGTTTTCTGGTTCTGTGGCTTCACAGACACAAAGCCCTCCCCACCAGGCCACCCAAACAGGCTCTGTCACTCTTTGGGATGGCTTGTTCTATTAAAAAACAACAAAACAAACCAAGAAAGCCCATAGAATGCTTTCATTTCTGCAACATCTTTCATCCGAGGATTTCAGAGTGCTTTACAAAGTACATTAAACCCCTGTGACTCCAAGACTTCATTTTGTACAGAGGTAAGCTGAAACACGGGATATATCAGGTTCGTGGTCAGCACACAGCAGGACAACTGTCACAGGATTACACAAGTCGCTAAGACAGAATGTACTCTACCCACTTTCCTTCACACACTAGTCCAAATCTACCCCAGCCCAGTTCATGGCAGACATCTTGGGCTCATGTCTTTCTCAACACAATGCTGATGGTCCTCCCTTAAAAGCCAGATCTGCAGGTCACCCAGCTGGGTAAGCTTGGTCTTACGCTATCTGCAGAGCCAGAGCCAAGTTTGCCAGCAGCCTGAAAGAAGCTGACCATTGATGTTTTAGACTAATTCCTCCAAAAGCCATGGGAAAACAGGACACACAAGCAGAGAACAAGAGAAACAAGGTGACTCCCACACTAACCAGTCTAGGTAAGGCTGCACCACAAACCAAGTTCTTGGAGGCCACGGGAAGCCCAGCGAGGTACTGTTTGTCTGCACAGCTTCCCAACAGTAGATTACTATTCTGAAGCTAAAATGGTCCCATGTAAGAATCTGTTTCTTGCTCTTTGATCCACTTTGCTGCTTCTAAACCCTCTAAACCATCTAAAATCTTTTATCATTCAAAGCTGATTCTAAGGGATACGGCTTTGCCCTTTTCAGTCAGTTCAGTGGCTCTGTCCAAGACATGGAAAAGGATCCATCTTTCAGGGAGCTGTACACAACAGAGCTGACTCACAGCCCTTGCTGGATTTAGGGAAAGCCATTTAAAAGGCTGCACAAAGAGTTTTTCACTCCACCCCTCTTCTCAAGCAGCCTTCCTCTGAACCAGAGATGGCAGAATGGGGGACATTCCCAGGCTGGCAAATAACAAACAGAAATGGAGGGTGCTGGCTTGTGAATCACAGAGGCCATGGACTCCAGTTTACCATACTGGTTAGATCTGGCTGGTAACCCTTCAGCGGCTAAAGCCAAATCCAACACAGGCTGTAATCAATAGCTCTAAGACCTGCAAGAGCTGAGCAGACACCATAGCGAATACAAAGACAGAGCACAGGTTTTGTGCAGGAGCAGGGAACCAGCTGAGCCTCCAGACCCAGCTGACCATCACCATCTGCTCGGTTGCTGCTGACCTGGAAGGAAAGCAATACAGCTGCTCGCAAAGCTGATTCCGTCTTATTTTTTTCAATTATTTTCAGAGAACTAGTTTATTAATAAATAAATACTAGGGTTTTAAGAACTGTGGTTGCTGCTGAGCAGCTTTAAATGTCCTTTGCTCCCTTAACAAATCAAACAGGAAGAAGCAGCTCTAGCTAACTCAGTAACTGCTATCTGAGCTACTGCTAATAAAACAGCAGTCCTTACCTGCCAGCATGCTAACAACCGACAAGAGGATCTTTTCCACACTCTGCACGGGGCTCCACCGCTCAGCGCTGCTCTCATATCCCATGGGATCATCCCCAGGAGCATGAAGAATAGAGATGCAAACTCTCCCATCTGGGTAAACTGCACAAGAAGTACAGGGGATTGATTGTTACTCAGTGGAAACACTTGGCCTCTCCAGATCTTTAGCGCAGATGAGTCTTTGGACTTGCCCTTCATATGACTGAAGCTAAACCCAGTTTTAAATTTCCTCTTCCAAAGGCAAGAGGACACAAAATCTGAAAGACAAAAATCTAGCAAAAATTTCCTTTAAGCAAATCTAACAAACTTGGGTCATCCTTCCCCAACAGAAGCCTGGTGGGAGCACTCATGTCATTTAATAACCAGTGACAGGCTCCATGGAAAAAATAAGAGATGCAGCCTGGTGGAACAAGGCAAGTATATATGCACAGACACAGCTCCAAGTAGGTAACCAGTCTTACTTAAATCGAAGGGTAACAGTCACACAGCACTGAATGCACGTTGGAGTCCTCCACTGGACTGTGACCGTAAAAAGAATTGAGCAAACTTGCTCTGCTGCAGCAAGGAGGGGAAAGTGGTATGTTATAAACAATATAATTGATCTTATTTTGAACATTACTGAGGTGCAAACAGAAGAGTTTACACTACTACTTTTAGTTTTGCTTAAAGCTCAGCTGCATTAAAGCACATGGAAACAAGGTAACCTATCAGTTACAGATATAGACATCTTCCCCTCCCACCTTTAGCATTAGCAAAGCATCTGCAACAGTACAAGTCATCTTCACAGACACTAGGCTCCACCGACTTGATAATGAGACCAAAGAAAGGTTGAAGAGGCAACACAAAGAGAATGGAGTTTGAAACACTGCTTTAGCAACATGGCCTAATTCTGCAGCCTCCTAAGGAATGACAACTTTAGCCCAGTACTTTCAGTGCTTCTGTTCCTCGGGTGGCCAAACCAGTGCCATTGCCAGGAAAACAAGACAAAACAAAAAGAGGGAATGACCGCTGGAAGCAGTTGTGCTCATTTCCAGTTCCTTCCATTCGCCCAGCTAATGTCTGCACAAGTCTGCAACACGTAAGTGCTTTGGAAGACTTTTATTTACATCCCCTCCTGCAGCCCCAGGCTGGGGACTGGAGCTGGTCTAGCCATACCTGGAAAAGATGAAAACAGCACGTGCTGAATCAGCACTTCTCCTTGCAAGTTAGGAACACACTGGTAGAAGGTATTTCACTTGCAAGTTACTCTAATGTTTTTATGCAGTGCCTCATTTTAAAACAGGTGGACCACTGCGGCACAGTCAAGACAGCAAAGGCTGATTCCAGGAAGACTTAAGCATCTTCCCACTTCGTCACTAAGTGCTAATGCAAGACTTGCCATTAATCACTACTCTGAAGTTATCTTTGCCAGAGCATGCATGAACATCATTTTATTTTAAGAGAAGATAGTTGCGTGGTGTCTCAATTCCCCCTGTAAGTAACACAAACTGCAAAGATAAGGTAACACAGCAGACTTTCAAAACATTTTCCTTGCAGTTCCTCACAGGTGGAAGAGTAAGCACTTAAGGAACAGAAAAAGTACAGCATGGCCACCCATTTCTACAGCCTTTCTGGGTATAACCAGACCATCACAATCCCACCAGAGAAGAAAGATTCAAGTGTCTCCTTTTGGTGATCTCAACTTTAGATTACCATGACCCAGAGTCACAGGACTTTAAAGAGCTGAGCTAATCATCCAGTATGTTCCAGTTAACCCCACCGAGGAAGCGCCCACATGTACAGCCATTCTGTAACACATGAGAGCCAGGCAATTTGTGCTCCTCTGCACCCTACTCCTCCTACCTATGCTGCACACAAAGCAGATGTGAGCAGCGAACATCAGGCCAAGGCCAAAACTGGAGCTGCAATGTATTGTGTGGACATGGATTTGCTCATGGAGACCAGTTCTGCCAAGAAGCTTGGGTGAATTAGTCCAGCTGGAGAAAGGTGTTGATGTGGCTACACTTCTTCCAGGTACCAAATGCTGCACTGCTGCAGACATCAGAGCTTCAGAGGTGATGCGACACTGCCTTGGGCACGTCTGCACAGTTCTACACTGCGGCGTGCAGGTGTGTCCTCCATAGGAGACCAGAAAGATGGACTTGCTTGTGGATTAAATGGGCAAGAATCTGCATCAGTGGTGTTTTGAGAAGGGAAGAACAGATGATCTTCAAGAAATTGCAAAATTCCTTGGAATAGGATGAAATAAATCAATTCCCAGATGAGATTAAGATTTGTGTTATGCAAGTGCAGGAACGGCAGCTGGGAAGGAACCACTAGGCAGGAGGGCAGCATTTTCCTTTTATTGCTCTCAAGTGGCAGACACCTAATAGCCTACAATACAGATCCAGTCCATTAAATCTAGGTGATGATAAACAATCTTTACACAATCCATGTTGATTTAGCAGATGTCATCATCAACAATTCTACAAAGAATGCCAAGGCTGACTCCAGAAAGTAGTGTTCCAGGCTGTGAAAGAGGGCTTTAAGGTTTTTACCTGTCCAAGGCTCAAACTTGTTAGCTGTACTTGTTGTTACTTCAATTACTTCCCCTGAGTCTTAAGATAATATTGTCACCATCAGAATTGCAGAGAAAATGCCAGCCAAGTCTTTAATATTAAACACCTGCAAATGTGTCATCTGCTTGAACAGAGCACTCTGTATTTCATAAAGATCACATCAGAAATGTTACCAAACCCGTGACTTAATGGCGAAGAAGCCATGCTGCCAAATAAAGCTGCATCCAAATTTTGATCAATATGAACAAATTTTCACTCATTAAAATAACACCAAACTACTTAAATACAAGCCACAGAAAAGGACTGGAGAGAGTGTGTATTAATTCACTAAATCTCACATCACATACAGAAGATTTATCTTTAGACTATTTATACAATAGTTACAAGTATTCCTGGAATGATCTTAAAGGCAGTGAAATTGTTGGAATCTTTATTGGACTGTTTATGACCAAAAGGTATATGAGGAATAATGCAATAAAGAGAAAGTGACCCTAAGAGCAAAACTGCTGAACAGCTGAACACTCCTACTGCATACTCAAGGTTGAAAGGGAGAGAAGCACCCTTGGTAAGGATGCCAGCTCTCCTGCTGCAAAAGTTTGTTTTTAAGGTGCACAAGCATCCCACTCCCCCACACATCCTGCTGCATCAGACTCACTGTTTGGATGGAACATCTCGCACGTGAACCTCATCTTCGGAGGACTTAATGGGTAGTCGAGTGGAAAGCTCAGAATAGCAGGGAACACCCCATACTCGAAACAGGTGTCTTCAGGACCCCTAGAAACAGATAAAAAGCTATTCACCGAGTTTTAAATAGTTCTTTCATCCAAATTCTTGTCTAATGAGACATTTGAGGTTTGGCTTATATCATCTTCTCCAGAAAACAAAGAGTTAACACGCTCTTACCCCACACCTCATAAACTTAAATCCAATTATGGGGTTTGGGATGGCAGAGGGAAATCAAAGCTTGTACACTAAATTACTAGGAAGGTCACAACACTGCTTAATTAGCAGGGTGTGTCTAGATATAATTGGAGTATCTGGCTCCAAGGCATGTTCCAGGATTTGAGCATCTGCACGTCAAGAGAAAGCAGAGGCAGGTGTGGGACTCCTGTGCCTTTGAAGATACTGTTATGCTGGACAAGACAGAGATGTCAAATGCTGTAGCTCAAAATAATTTATAAAACCTACAGAGATTCAAACTGCCAGTATCGAGCATAACGACACATAACCACTTATCACTATCTGATGCAAAAACCACAGCAATGTTTTGTAATAATAAAAACACAGGGACCATAATTGCTAGATGCAGGACAACAACGTTTCTTTGCAGACTTAAGGTATTTAGTTCGCCTGCACGCGGTGAACAAATGGCTTCCTCAGAGTTCTTGCAGAAACATTTCCTTACTGTGTTCATCATGCAGTTCAAAGTGCAATCAAGTTGAGAATAGAAAGACAACTATTTTAACCTCCCTACATAAAACATTTTGGAAGGTGAGCAAAAAAGTTTATTACACATGATTTATTCAAACTTGATGAACCATCTGGAAGTTATAACACAAACATGATTTCCCCTGACTGGAAAGATCACGAAACAAGCTTCATCACTGAAAATCTTAGCCAAGTAAACCTCATGTATTTAGTAAAAAGCTCTTCAAACAAGGGTTATACTGTCTGGGAAATAAAGTTTAGGAATATATTCATGCCTCCTCCTCCCAATCCACATTCCCCATGCCAGAAAGAACATAAAAGTTCAAGGACTCCTAACAGTTAAGACTGTAACTGGTAACCTACAGAAAAAGAAAATTCCAACCAGCAAAACCTAACGACCTAGGAGGCTCACTCTTTTAAACTTTGGGATTCAAAAGACTTGGCTGGTAGATAAACACAAGAACTATGTGATTTAAACCTTAATATTGACACTGGCAGGTAAGATTAGAGAAATGCATCAACATACTGCAAGAATGAAAGCTAAATCAGCTCAACCATTTTGTTCCCTTTCTGGCCTTTTCCCTAACTTTAGCCGGGATTCAATTCACATCTGAGAGTAAACTGAATGCATTTTTTCATGAACATTTTCATTCCAGCTGCATTTTAAAGGCTTATTGTTGAACTTCTAAGAGTATGTACATACACACATTGAAAAGCTGGTGGGTGTCTTATGTTCCGTTTTGAGAGCAAACACACAGCCTTAAGGGCTCTTCTGTCAAATATGTTAACCCAACACACTCCATTTCAGGCCCTGTATTATGTGAGCAAC
Source organism: Theristicus caerulescens (assembly GCA_020745775.1). Lineage (NCBI taxonomy): Eukaryota > Metazoa > Chordata > Aves > Pelecaniformes > Threskiornithidae > Theristicus > Theristicus caerulescens. The sequence continues at coordinate 30,404,340 of CM036565.1, read as the reverse complement.
ATGCTTTTGTTTTAGCCATTCATTGCTGCCAGGATCAACTTCAAAGAAATTATTAAAGTTAATCCAAGACAGCATTTGCAACTACAAAACACTCAGGAGGCCACAACATTTAAACTTGACAGCATCACTTTCAGTTCAAAAAGGACATTGGCAGAGCCAGAGAGGTAAAGAGCACAGCACCTTTTGCAATCACACCACCTGCTCTGCAATGATTTGAAAGTACACCACATTCAAAGCCTCTGTGCCTTATGCTATGATCTCATCCGAGCTCCTATCCTCGCTGAAGTCCAGAATACCCAGTACTCAATTAGGGTTCCTCCAAGAAACACCCAGACCATGCAGTGGTGGCACCCGTCCCACTGAGCAAACAGCACCGAGCCAACAGGCTGGTTGCCCTTAAGCAGCTCCCATACCCCAGGAAAGACAAAGCACTTGCCATCGCTAACCATGTGCACACGGAAGGCACTCATTCTGCACAGGCTTGAGACATATAACTCTAAGAAAAAACTTGTCCTAAACCTGCTCCTTCTAAGACTCCTTCCAGCCTGCAAAGCAGGTAGTCTGCATCTTTTTCCACTACTCTACAGACTTCCCTAAAGCATTAAGGAGTGGACATCAGTAATCCTCCAGCCATTATATGGCATTAAATGACTTGCTGGACAACCAGACTGTTCAGTTGTGTGAGAGATGTTATGAACAACTCTGCTAACATAAGACATAGCATGAAAATAAGAAACTCTGAACTCCATGAACTGGCTGTTACTTAGGCAAGGGGAAGAAAAGGATGGTGGGTATCTGCCAAAAAGGAGGGAAAAGCATATTGACAAGGACAATTAATTTTATAATCATAGCTTCATGTACATTTGTCAATGGCTTCTTATTTGTAAAAAGATGCTGGAAAAAGACCAAAACCCACAGTCATCAGATGCCGAAAAGGGGAATTCCATGCTACACAAAAGTCATAAGCCTAATTACAGATCTAATTACCTTTCTAGACAGGTTTTTGATAAGTTGACTTCAATTTATACTGTTTAATTTTCAAGCAATTTTTAGGCTAATAAAGTTCTTAACAATTATGTGGGTTTGTGTCTTTTGGGGATAAACTTCAACAGCAACACACACTTGTATATGCCAACCAAAGAGGGCAAAACTCGGTCTTGAAATGTTGAATTCACGAACTTGCACAACACAGTGCAGCCTACAGGACCTCACACAGCGCTAAGGAATTGAGCGGCATTATGGTAAACTCTCTTGACATGCTGGGGCTATTTATCATCACAATTAAGTCACCCTGTTGCAAAGATTTGGCTTTCATAAATACTCTAATTCAGCTACTGTTTGATGTCTTATCAAAAGGGTACATTTTATGCCACGCTCCAGACCTCCACTGTTCAGAAAGATTACCACATTGTCTTTTCAGTTCTGGATCTATTGCATTCACTTTGGGAGCATAAGAACTGTTCTATCATTCAGACATGTCAATACAGCCTTAACATTTATATGTTTAACATTTATGTTTAACATTTATCCAGCCCTGCTGCTGCAGGCAAGAACACCGGAAATACAAACTATTATTATCATTATTTTAAAAGGCCTTGTTTTATCTCTGAGCCAAGCTCTTACATCAATCTGTGTAACATTACCCAGCCTGTCTCTGAATTTATAAATGGGCAGTCTTTTCTCTCTTAGGTCTCGTTTTTTATTTGCCATTACATGTGCTCTAGCTTTATATAAATTGGGTGAAGGAAAAAAAAAAAAGTATTCTGTTCTCTTCATTATTACGCTACTTACTTACCTTTTGCACTTCACCTGTCTAAAAATTTGAAGTCAACTTTAATTTCCTCATCTGCACTTTTTTCATTCCCAGAATCTCTCACAGCACATTTGAGATTACAAAACATTCAAGAAGATTATCAGGGACAAATATAAACAAGTCATTTAGCTTGCTTTCCAAATGTACACAAACACTTCTACTAATAGAGTTTTGTAAAGAGATGAAAGCAACCAAACACGTTTAGGGTAAACATGTCTCTATTGTACCACAGCTTCAGAATTTAGCAGATCTTAAAATATAATTTTATTATGACACACACACAATACAGAAACCAAAATTAAAGCACCTCCACCTCTCATTTTGTGCTGACAAAGACCTGAAGCTCAACACTCAGCACTTTAAAGGTCTTTCAAGTCTGCAAGCAGCTCTTCTGTTGTTTAAGAATTTGTGGGAAACATTAGAAGTATTTTCTAGGTAATGAATCAAATCCAAAAGTACTTCTGTGTGTCCCCCATAAAAGCTCTACTCAACCACACAATCTCTGCTATGAGAAAGTACCAATAGGCAGGAATTTCCTTCCATATTCCAAGAAATGCATTAAATCCCCTGGGATTTCTACGCTCCAAGCAATGCATGGCTGTCTGAACTGAAATTTGGTACATCATGAAGTGCATGTTTCAGAAGAGTGATAACTATCCCACTTGCAGAAAGAGAAAGCGTTAAGACATTGCATTCAAAAACTTTGGCGTCAGGCAACAAATTACCTATTTCCATGTTAAGTGTTTATTTTCAGGGGACTGAGCTACCAGGAAGTACAACCCGTTCATCACAGGATAAATTGCTGCACATAAGCGGAGGCATTTGCCAACTCTTCATATCAATCAGCAAACAAGCAGTGGCAATCCAAACCTCCATTTAACAAGGCCTAAAATAACCCAGAGGCTCACGATTGCCATAAAGCAGGATCACCCACGCAGCCAGCATGTGTGGAATAAGTGATATGCTATAGTTCGGGATGCTTCTGTATCGGTTGCATGCCTCATCCTGAGACAGAAATCCCTAGTCAACATACTCCAAGCAAACCAAGCAAGGAAAATTCTGCCACCCACGCTAGTTGAGAATCTCATAAGTCAGTACTGGTGGCTGCAGTGAAAACCTGCCAAGAGCACAGCAGGTATGCTGCGAGCAGGGCCACAGCCACTGCCTGCTGCCCCCAGTGTCCTCCAGGACCCCCTGGCCCTGGCTGAAGGAAAGGAAATCACCAACTCTTACTAAAGGAATCTTTAATACAGAGCCTGGATCTACCCTAACAACAGACCATCAGCTTCAAGACAGACAGCATTTTGGAGTTTCTTCATCTTTTAATTCTGTAGCATTTGTGTAAGTTGTCAGACAAAGGCCTCTTTTCCTCTCCCCTAATATTTTAGAACTTTATTTTGTAAAAACCACTAGTAATAAAAAAAAAAACCACCATGTACTCAAAGTTCCAAAAGAAGGGTACAGCATGAGTAAGACTACAAGCAAGAGAGAAGACAACTTGTAAGATGCTGGGCAAGAAGATTTTGTCTTTCATGGCAAGTTTTGCTATGAACAACCGTACCCACCAGTTCAGGAGCGGAAGGGGGAGGGGACAGCTTTGTAAAGAAGTCCTTGTCACCCCCCAAAACACATCAGGTAGCGATCAGAGCTATTCACCAACAGAAGAGCTTTCTACACGGAACCACTGCACCCAACATCTTTACAACACCAGCCAATTCAGGAAGTGCAAAGAATTTAAAAAGATTTCTTTTTTTAAAATTTGATTACTTTCTCAGATGAATCCCCTTCCATTTTTCTAGAAAAAATGTGAATAGTAAGTAAACTAGACATGGATTTTTCTCCTATCACTGATAATCTGTGTATTTTGCTCCACTTAAAACATGAGAAAAACCTGTCCTGTACTTGCAGTTGAGTAATGTTCCCAACATGTTTGTGTGATCTAAAAGCAATTCATTGTTTCCTACAGCATTTATATATACAACATATATCCCAGGGAGCCCAAATGAGGATTCCTGTCAAATTTGCAAGTTTCTTATGCTGAATGTTGCTTATTATAATGACACCTGTACAACAAATGATCACTTAAGTCCCAATGCTGCCTCTATCACATTGTTTAAATTCCGAATATAATTCCTTGTTTGAGTCAGAAAAGAAGTTCCCAGCCAAAGGTAGGCCAAGGTCGATGTTATGCAGAACTGATATTATTTTTTACATTCTTGTTCTCCTAGAAGCTAATCATAGTGTGCAAGTACTGATTTCAGATACAAAACAGTATTAACTCACATAATCAGAGCTTCCCATTCAAAGAAGTTCTCTTCATTCATCGGACCTATTAAGAAAAAAAACAAAACAATGCTCAGCGCTACCTGAATGCAAGACTACAACTCCACAGTGCACAAACCCTGCTCAGCTCCTCACCTGCCACTATCCCTTCTGGTGGGTTCAGGGTCAGCTCTGTAAAAACAAAAACACAAGGAAGGTTAACATGACCTGTAAGCCCGAGCATTTTGGCTAGCATTTGAGTGGCCACGGCTTAGCACAGAGGCTCCACCAGCAAACACCCTTGGAGAAAAGCTTGAGGACACCATAGGAGGAGTCTTCTGGCCATGCTTTACTGGGCAAAACTCCACATCCAGAAGGCCCAGTATCTCACTGCTGACAATTTAACTTCTTCATGCAAGACAGTTTTCTAGGCAAAATTATTTGGCATTTTGTGCTTTTTCAGGCTCCCAAAACTAGTCTTCCCAGGGGCAACAATTTAAAACTGAGAAGGAAGAAAAAACCTCTATCCACAAAGCATGGGAAACACTGTCCTCTTGGAGCATTGTAGCATCTGCAGGTACAAACTCAACAGCCTGATGAGAAAACAGGTTATATTCCTGTAACCTCTGCACCAATTCAGACTTGACAGCATCTCAATACAAAACCCAAAACAACGCAAAAAGCTGGAGAAGCAGAAGCAAGAGAGATTTGACAAGCGGCTCTGTTCCTTGAATTCAATCCAACTCCCCCTGCATTGCCTGGAAAATGCAAGTAAAAAAAGAAGCAGCAAATAAAGCAGCCATGGCTACATGCGGCAAGTTTGGATCCATCAACCCTCACTTTCTGTAGGAAACTGGTACAATTCCCAATTTGTACAATGACCTTCAGCATCAGTACCTCATTTCAAGCCTGCTGAAGGCCAGCACTCTGTGTGCTGATAAAAAAATAACCAGTTTTTCTACTGTCTAGTGCAATGACCACCAACTTCCAGTTTCTGAAGCCCTGCGGGCTGGTAGCAGCTGGCGAGGCAAAGCTCAGCCGTGCACAGGCAACCAGCGGACCTGCAGTCCCTGGGGGGCTGTACACCAGCCCCGCAGCTCTGAACGAGACACAGGGCAGCCAGCAGGACCAGTGGCAGGAGGTGACGCTCTGAGCGTGTCAGATCGGAGAAGGTGACAGTAATTAGGCCAACTTAAGTAAGGGCTGTGAGCTGCTTATCTAGAACAGCGTTTCCTAACCAATGGCCTGTGGACTACTGGTGACCTGCAATACACAAAACGCAGCCACGGGAAATGCCACACGCATTCCCACACATGAAAACAAGCATGAATGAGGACCTGGGGAAGATGGGAAGTCACAAACCAATAAACAAGACACAACCTAATTTCTGTTAAGCTATATGTGAAAATTGTGGGTAGCACTACACAGAACAGCGCACAGATTTTTGTGTTAAAACAGCTAAGTTATTATTGGATTCAAAACTGTGATGAGATACGCTGCCAGGACAGATAGCAAAACTCTTCAGTTTGCTCAGATTGCCATTAACTTTGGCACAGACCTCTCTGATTGAAGTTCAAAAGCAAGCAGCAGATTGAAACTCAGTGTTATGGTTTCCCACGATGTCCTGATGTTAAGGAGCAGGTTTTTCCAGCTTGATAGTGGGTCTCTAACAGCTTTTCTTGTTGATGTTTTTAGACAGAAAGAGGGACATGTCAAACCCTCCTGGAATCATTTTGCTCCATCTTGTGGTTCTCTCTAAGAAGAAAATCCCTCTGATATTTCCCACGACAATCCTTGAAAACCCCGGGAGCATTTTCATTTCAGACCCCGCACTGGCAGACAGTCCTTGCGACTGCCCGGTGGCAGCATCTGTGCGTCCCCTGCAGCGGGCAACCATGCAGAGGTGTGCTGTACAGCTCTCCACCCCCAAGGAAAACTGGGGCAACAGGAATTAAGAGGCAAACCCTGTTGAGCAAAGGGTCTTTACAAGGACAGAAGTTCAATTCTCCACCTTGCTCAGCTCTCCCCTTGTAGGTCGGTGAAAGAGGATCCTTAAGGATCAGGCAAAGCAGTAACTGGGCAGTGCAGGAGCACATGAGCTTTGATTTTTGAGTGGCTGTTACTATAATTGGTCGTTGAAGAAGAAAAAAACCCTTTTCCACGTGGATGGTCATGTCCTACCCCGTGATTTCTCTAGAGCCATTGAAAGGGAAACTGGGAGCACAGCTTTCAGTAGCTACACAGCATGAATTGCCAGTAGCTGACACAGCATCAGCTGCTTCAGTCTTACCAGAGCCTCCAAAATAGGGTTATTTTAACAGAATGTCAGGGGGCATTTTTTCCAACTATTTTCAAGCAAGCAGCAAAAAGCATGTGATCAGAGCATTTGCTTTAACTTTTCACTGCAGAATGACTTTGACGAGTCAGCTAGGCCAAACAGTCTCCTACTCCACTCTCCTCTGCCGCCCCATCCCCCTGCAGCTGTCCTCCCAAGCAAGCTGTGTGGCACAACAGGAGCGCGTCAGCAGATGAAACAGTCCACCCACCCTTCGCTCTCCAGGGCATCCAGCCTGGGGGTAACTTCTGGCTAGCCTGAGTTTGGCCTCCTAGCCTGCAAGACCCCTCCATGTACATGGTTTAAAGCTTTCCCCCTCTGCAAGTGCCGCACCACACTGTCCTCTCACCTGTCCACCCACAACAGCAGTGTGCCAGCACGCACCCACACGCCAGCCACCATCATCCAACGGCCTCAAACACTGATGTACCATTTCTGTTCCCGTGTGCAGTATTTCCCAGTGATAGCAAGGAGCTGAGCCTGCTGCCTGTGCTGAGCATGGACAGCATCCAACACAAGGTGTTGATGGAGGAAACGGGGATCCTGAAGCTACACCAGCTAACTCGAGAGAGGCAGCTTGCACAAACTGAGAGCCACCTCCCTCGATCCCCTTTCTCCAAGGGGCAATATCAGCAGAAAGACTTTGCAGGAGCCCTTGATGCAGCAGCTCCTTGCCATGGCTGACCAGTGACCATGGGTCCAGGAAAAAGCCTCTGAGGAGTGGAACCTCACGATCCGTGGAACAACCGAGGCAGGAGCGGAACTGTCAGACACAGAGGGGCCCTCCTGCCACGCTGGCGCTGCAGCTCTGTCACCCTCACCTGGAGCTGAGGGACCCCATACCTGTGCTGTAGCACAGCCCCCATTCTGCAGAGCATCACGACTTCCCCCTGCTAGCAGTGGGCAGATAACCTCTTTGGGGCAGGCAGAGCCAGGTCACCACCTTCCTGTGCAGGTATTCTACACAGTGCCAACTACCAGAGCTGCCATCAGCAGGAGCCACAGGATAAAGCAGCCTCCCGATGTGCCCACAGAGTACCCTGCTGCCAATCAAGCCTTCCGGGTTCCTACAGAGCAAACGCACGAGCAGCAACGTCCTATTAAGGGATTCCGAGAGGTGGAAGGACAAGCAGTCAACATGGAAAAAAGGATAAAACAGAAAGGCAGAAAAGGAATCAGTTTTGAAATAGGTAAAGGGGAAGGCTAAGGAAAGCCTCTGCAGAAAGCAAAGGAGCGGCAGAGTCATGAGGAGAAGCTGAGGCTGGCAGCTGTTGCTGGAGGGGAAGACTGTGGTGATGTGTAGGCACTAGGTCACCTATACATCACCACAACCACTTCAGGGTGCCCCAGGGTCTGCAGGGTTGTGGGGAGCTCTCTACTCAGACACACATGTTGGGTGCATGTTGGAGGAGCCCATGGCGGTGCAGCCCACCACTTGGTTCAGAGCAACATCTCTCTTCAGCACTGGAGAGCATCTGGAGCAGTTTCCATCTTCACATCCTCCACGAGGCATCCTGTTTGGTTTGCAGGGTAGTTATGCTGCATGCAGTCAGGGGATTTGCCTCCAAACTGAAACACAATGCAGTCCCAGCTTGTAGCACCATAGCTAAACCTTACTTTAAAGCTTTGCTTGTAAGCTCAGATGGCATGAAATGGAGCTGACACTAGTGAAGTGCAACGCTTCCATTAGTAACCTGGGGCAGATTTGGGTGCACACACAATCAATGCCTCCCTTTTCATTTCACTGCTCATTATGAAGTCACTCTAGGCCAATTACGCCTTGGCCAAAAGGAGGAGAACCGAAAACACACCTTCTTGTTAAAGCAGTTAATAAAAAGACTGACCACGTTCTTAAAAGAGAAGGTCAACAGTGCTTTCTAAAAACTGTATCAATGTAGCATATCTCCAAGGTGATTAAATGCACAAGACTCAGGAAATATTAAGGGCACATACACACTTCGGTATCCGACAGCATCTGGACTGAGATGCTTGAAACCAGAATCTTGTTCTTTCTACTCTGCCAGAAATTCTGTTTTCTTCTCTCTTCTCTGATGTAGCATCCAATTGGCATAAGGCAGTTGGAGCTCATGCAGACACACAGTGCAGTGTGTATCTGAGATATTTCCTAAGTGTTATGCTTAGGAAAGAACATTTTCCAAGCAGGTTTAACAGGGACAGCTGCAGAGGCCTACAGTAAACGTTCATCCCTCCCTTCCCCCCTGGAGAGAGCAGCTCATCACAACCTGCCCCACCGCAGTGGGAGTTTTTTTCCAGCTCACAGGAACTCTCTCCAAGCAACGAGTACAGGAAGCATTGACTGAAGTGCTGCCAGATTTTGTTCTGTATGACGAAGGTGTATTTTTTCCTGTGAATTCTGAGATCTCAGAATTAACTTAAATCTCATACGCGACAGCACTCCCAATGATACCTGTCGGCATTACAATCCACTGCTCTGTTACCTGTTTGTACCAGAAAGTACAAAATACAGTGCATACAACTAGGCACTACAATACTTGCATCTCCACACATTTGACTTAATACTTTCAAAATAATCCATTTTAGATTTAAAAACTCCAGCCAGTGATATCTTCAAGATCATGCAACCAGGAAACAGTAAATGTAGAAAAAGATTTCCATCTCTTAACTCTCACAAGCATAAGCTGCTATTGAGAGACTAATTTCAGGCTTTAATACTACTAAATATTCTAAATCTAGAATTAATAACAAACATATGCTCTAACAGAAATGATGCCTTTTTTTATATCTGATTTTTTTTGAAAGATTTATTTAAATTAGTTCTGGCAGAATAGAAAAATACTTGAATAAATACGAGACAGCAAAAAGTCATCACACTCCAAACATGCAAACAAACATCTAAATGAGGACAAAAAATAAATCCATCTCATCTGGCTGCCCACAGCCACCTTCCTTTCTTTCTCCACAAGGAAGGGAAAACAGTGCAATTTCACAGCCTCTCCCAAAATAATGTATTTAGGCTCCAACAGGTAGAAAGTCCTCATGACAGCAAGCATTTTTCAGGTATGGTAACAAAAACCCTTTATTTAAACACACACACACACATATACACAGAGAAAATCAAAGACCAAAACTAAAAAAAAAAAAAAAAAAAATCAAGGAAAGAATTAGAAATCTGGTAAACAAAATACACCCACCAGCAAGGCACAGACTGCCAAACATCTGTCACAACTAGAAGTAACTAAAGGGAAGAGATACAGAAGAAAGAGGAAAAGTAAAGGAAAAAAAATGTGTGCACAAATATATTCATAGATATACACAAGATTTCATCCAAGGTGGGCAGCTAGGAGGAAGAGGTCATTTAAAGTCATCTCATTCCCATTCACCCAGGGCCACGCAGTGCTTACGCCCACACCGGGAACACAAACCAGGAACACACATCATCAGGAGGGAGCTGAAAGTTCACGCAAAGCTGAACCTCGGACTACAGCCCTGTCCCAAGACAGGACTTTCTCTTTTTCTGCAAAAAGAGGCAGCAGAACAACCTACAACTAGGAACTATTTTTATTTTTCAGAATAGCTTTTGCTGAAAATTTCTACAGGGCAAAACAGCTTCTGAAGGGCTACAACTAACTGCCCAGTCTTTTGTGAAACACTAGGGAAGGGTTATAATTCAGGCTTGATTCTGGGTTTTGTAGCAAAGTTTGATGAGCACACCCACTAGAAGAAAGTAAAAACCCTGGAAATGCACATACAGCACAAGGTAATCCAGGTGGCCACAGAAACCAAAAGGTCTGGCTTACTCTACTTCTGTAACTCAGGTTTTCAGAAATAAAAGCATTGTACATTTAGTCATTGTAGATTACATTCATTTTTTTTACAACACTATGTTTTATTAGAGTCGGGAAAGTATTTATAAAGTAAGATCACAAACAAAATGTTATCTCTCTACAACTACCTGAAAGGAGGTTGTAAGAGATGTGGGGGTCGGTCTCTTCTCCCAAGTAACAAGCGATAGGATGAGAGGAAAAGGCCTCAAGCTGCGCCAGGGGAGGTTTAGGTTGGATATTAGGAAAAATTTTTTCACCAAAAGGGTGGTCAGGCACTGGCTGCCCAGGGAAGTGGTGGAGTCCCCATCCCTCAAGGTATTTAAAAGCTGTGTAGATGTGGTGCTTAGGGACATGGTTTAGTGGTGGACTTGGCAGTGCTGGGTTAATGGTTGGACTTGATGATCTTAGAGGTCTCTTCCAACCTAAACGATTCTATGATTTTATGATAACTGTTACCCTGGGAAACTATGCGGAGAAGATTCACTTAATGTCTGCCTGTAGCATTAAGTCAAATTCTTTTTGATGCTATTTAATATCACTTTTTTCTGCAGAATTCATTCATACAAGACATTCTAGTAAGATCTCAGAGCTTCTCAACAACAAAGGATCAAAAATGCTTTTTGGGACTAAGGGGATTTACGTAAGAGAACAGATAAAAGCAGAATCCAGTCTTTTTACAGCTGCCTTTCAGGTCAGTGCTTCTGGATTACAATAGAAAAATGCAGGTTTCTAGGACTCACTGTCAGCACAAGCTTTACCCACACAACAGCACCGGTGAGGCCTGCTCACCGCCCCGAGCAGCTACCGCAGCAGCCCGTGCAGCGGAGGGCCCCAGGCCAGCCCTGACCCTCACAAACACCTGCATGACGGTTCAGTTTAGATATCTGTGCTCTGCAGAGCAGCCTGAGAATAAACACGGTATTTTGTCAGGAAACATGCATCTGTAAATACTCTATTTTATAGATGGAGTCTACCACTAAATGATGGTAAAGCAAGAATCAACTCCTCATCACTGGACAACCTCAGGAGCTCTGTAAATGACCTTCACTGGAGCAGGAGGCCAGTTCTTACAGCCTAACGCCATCCTTCACCTACTAAACACTTCTTTGTTTCCCCATTCTACTTACTTGCCTTAAATAAAAGCCAGAACATCAGAGGCCAAAAGCAACTAGGTAACCAAAGACACAAAAAAGTATTTCTTGCCAAAAAAAGGCACTTTCAGACACCTCACAAGCTCACTAGGGAGCAGATCACCCACCCCGGGAGGAATAAGATGTCCCAAAGGGACAGAGCCCGCAGCAGCAGGTCCCGGTTCCCTCTGGTGGGGCCGGCCAAGGTCACAGCTCGCCACTGCCTGCAAGTCACATCTCACGCAGATTTTTAAACAAACAAACGAACAAGTCTATGTTGCTGATCACTAAATTCGAGTTTAAACGCTGTTACTAACTGCCGCACTTCCATTAAGGTCTTGACAAACACCTCTGATTATCTTTGAGGTAACAAAGCTCTGCAACAGAGGCTTCCGTGGCTGCATTTTGTTCCACCTGGAAAATTTAACCGGGAAAAAAAAAATAAAAAGAATTGGCCACTTGCCCAGGATGCCCAGGCCTCCCCCGTGCCAGGGAACCCCCGACGTGCCGACGGCTCACGAACCGCCCCTCGCTGTCCCGGCCCAAGCAGCCGGGGCTCACGGCCAGGCTCGGTGCGCAGAATGCTTCCCCACCCAGGCCTACAGCAAGGGCGAAGGGAGAACAACCTCGCAGATGGAAGCGGTGCCATCCATGGCTCCCCTCCGCCACAGCCGCACCTCAAAGACCCCGGTGATCCCCTAGCCCCCCGCCCCGGGTGTCTCTGGGAGAGCTCTGCAGGCCGGGCGGAGCGGAGCAGCCGGCGGGGGCTGGGAAACCGTGGCCGGCGGGACACAGGGAGGTGTGCCGGGAGGGAGGGAGGATGGGAGGCCCGCGGCCTACCCCGCCGCCCTCCCGGGCTTTAAGAAGGACCCCCTCAGGAGGGGCAGCGGAGGGAAAACCACGGAGCCCCGCCGCTCCCCCGACTCACGCTTGTACTCGGCCATCAGCCGCTTGAGCGCCGTCCCCGCCATGGCGCGGCCCCACCGCTCCCGCCGCCGCTTCCGGGCGGGCGGCTAGAGAGGACGCCGGCCGCTCCTCCTCTATGGTGCGCGCCCAGTCCTCCCAGCGCCGGGCGGGGCAGGGGGGCCGCGCATGCGCAGAGCGGGAAATGGCCGGTCCTGGTGGCCATCCCTTAGGAAACAGGCTGCAGGCAATGAGGGAGAAGCTCCAGCTGCTCTGCGGGGAGGAGAGAGAAAAGAATGCAAAAAGTTGGGTCGTGCAGCAAAATCCCCCGGGTTTTGCTGCTCAGGGAGGGTGCAGCAGGTACTCCGCAGGTCTCTACCTGGCCGCATACTCTGCTCCCGCAGGAGCCTCCAAGGTGGACGGCTGTAGCACCGCAGCCACGTACACCTCCCCACCAGGAAGGGAACCAGCAAGCCACGGCGAGGCGAGCGCGGCCGTATGAAGCGTGAGGCAGGAGACAGAGTACCAAACTATATTTACTGTATACAATAGTAAAGGACAACAAATAAATGTACAAATCGGTGAATAAACAATGAGATCTATGGGACATCCCACCCCAGCCCCCGTACAAGACAATGAAAAAGAAAACAAGGGCCTTTCCAGCAAGATTCCCAGCGAACAGGAGGCAACCTAACGCGGCCAAATGGGTCGGGTAAATGTAAAAGGCAGGTAACGATCCCACGGAGCGGCAGCGGACAACCGATTGAGGGCTTTGTAACAATTCATCTGGAACAGACTCCACCCTTTGCATGGAGCCCAAGCCCATCACACAAATGCATTTAAAATTCAGTAAGTTTTGGGAGGCAGTAGAGCAGATTATTATTTTTTGGAACATAGGTACACACACACCTCTCCCTCTCTCTCTCCTTGCTCACCAGGTTGACAGCTCTTCTGCACATACAGCTTGGCGACATTAAAAGCTGCTTTTTTTCCTCATTTATCAAGTTTATCTACCAAAAACAAGTATTAAAAAGAAAGCTGAGGCCACACACTCCTAGCACCCACTGAGAAACAGAGAGACATACTATAGGGAGCAGGAGAAAGGTGACAGATTCTGCCGGTCACTTGGCAAACGGCTGAAGCTGCAGTGACAGGTTTCTCTTTGAATGAAAACTTTTTATGAAGCTTGCACAACAAAAAATACTGCTGCTCTATCACAAGTGTTAGTTTTTGGACCAGCTGCTCTGCTAACTCCGTTTCTGACAATAATTCAGGACAAGTGTCATTTCTGCATTAAAAAAGTATATTTCAGACAACTTTATCATAATATGACAAAGCACACGTAAATCTGCAATATTTTAAACTCTGACTCTACACTAAGCGTTGTATCTGCATGTACCAGCCTTGTGTCATAGGCTTAACACTTCTGAATTAACTGTGTTTGCAACACGCACTAAAAACGTAAAAGCAGCATCTCTTTTCCTTCTCTTAGGCATATCTTAAAAGGAAACTTTTATGCTCACAATTGGCATGAAAATATACTGAATTATTTACATGATTAGAATTAAACAGAGGGGCAAGACAGACAAGAGCCAGGAATGAACACTCCATGTCCTAACACATGGATGAATATTTAGGCCACAGGTGGGGGGGGGGGAAGAAAAAAAGATAATGGCAGAGACACAACGCATATTACTTAATCTGAACTTAAATCAAATTGGCCCAATTTAAGATATAGATTAATCCCTGCAGATACTGTTTTGACTTGCACACGCAGTACGTCAAAGACAACAAGCAATTTTGGTAAATGTCCTCTAAAGTTTAGAAGAATCCCGTGTAATTGGCATGTTCATTTGTTTACTATTTAATAGCAAATCCAAGGACAGATGAGAGAGTGAGGTGTGATGAGGATCCTTAAACTCCTCAAAATGACGGCGTGTCTTAACACACTCCACCTGTCTGCTGTTGGAACACGTCGATAGTGTCTTCATCTTCCATCTCCAGCTGTTAGAGTAATACGGAAAACACAAGACTTGAAATACACACGGTTACAAAAGCACTTAGCTCTCTACTCCTAACCAGTACCAGTAATAGAGCACTTAAGGTGCAATTTTAATTAGTTAATGCATGAAACACTTTCCTTCAGTCACTCCGGAGCAGGCACTCCGTCGTCTATCCGATCGGAGCATTGCCAACACCAAAATGGGTTTCAGAGGCACGCTTGTCATTCAGACTGAACTCAGCAGTTTAGCGTCTTCCACAACACATCACCCAGCCAAGCCTCTCCTCTGTTCCTTGCCTCAGGCCTTGCCAGCCCAAGAAATTCCCCACATTCTCAGCACCGACAGCAGCTCCAGCCTGCAGCTTCAGCACCGGCTCTGAACAGGCTGATGCAGAAGCAGGACAGAGCCGAAAATGCCAGCACTTGCCAGGGCTCATTTCCACACCAGCACTCCAGTGCCGGCTTGGTCAGCACCGATGCTCTTTCATATTTTCCTCCACCCCCACAACAGTGAAAACATTCAAGGGGGGGGGATCCCCCCCGACAAGTTATTTGGAACATGCTAAACTTAGAGAAAGTATTTCAGAATCATTTTGATTTCAAACCCCTTTGATCTACACGCAGACATCCAAGTATTTGTATAGCAATTCTCAGTAAAAGTATTTTTCATACCTGTGCAGGTGTGTCCGTTTCACTAATTGGTTGTCCGTCAAATCTGAATCTAATCTGCCTCATCGACAAGCCCTGCAAGTTTAAAATAATTAATATGAGAAACCACGCTTTTGTTTCCAAATCCAAACAAAACATTTACAGATTTATTGTCAGAACAAATGTTAACAAAATTAAGACTCAAAAGATTTAACCAGACAGGAACCTTAGCACATCTATCTTGCTATATAAATTGAGGACACAGAGCTGTTTCAGCGACATCCCGCTGCGCTGCTGTCACAGCAAGGACTCTATATGGAAATACAGGTGTGGGTTTGGCACCTGGTTCTGATCCAGGTTCTGATCCTGCTCTGCAAGGCACAAATATCAAAAGTTAATTTACAAAGGTAATTTAAGAAGAGCTCAATCAATACACCATTCTATAAAGCCTCAGAGGACATGTCAGGAAGGAGCAGCAATTGTTGCTCATGCAGTCAGAGAAGTAACAGTAGATTAAGTTGACTCAAAGGAAAACACTTTAAAAAAAAAACTGAAAAAAACGCTTTTGTGTGTAACTAGCTATCAGAACCGACTACCCATAGTTAAGACAAGTTCTCACTCATGCCAGGCATCTGCTCCCAGCTCTAGTTCTTTATCTTCTGATGAAAAAAGGAACCTTGAAGAAGACTGTTTGAGGAAAAAAGAATTTGCAGGACTTGATGCAGATTTTCTCTTGCAAGCTTTATTAGAAAAATGCTAGGGTCTAAGGTTAGTAAGTTAACGTTGCCCTTAAAACCTGAGTTGAATTCACAACTGAATCCTGTTTTGACAGTGTTTAATCACACGAGGCAGTCTGTATTCCCTGCCTCAGGGATCCAAGTCTTTGTTTTGCCCTCTAAAATCCTTCAAAATCCCTGTGTGATTCACACTTCCAGTCATACACAGAGCCACACAAACACAAAAACTCCCCGCACCTCTCTGAAGATCCCACGAATTCAGTTCTTGTTCCCAACCCAAGAGGCGGTTACGCTACATCAGGCACAGGACAGGGCAGAGCGTAAGGTTCAGGTAAGTGAAGAAAGGATCCCGCAAGTAACAGTCAAGGGGAAATGCTGGCAAATAAAACCTGATTCTGCTTCCAAAGGCCATTCACATCCTCACCCTCTGCTCTGCACCACCTAACCCAGTGTAGAAGCACAGGCGCTGAGGGCTGCAGGCTCAGGAACAGGGCTGTGGGGATAAATCCCTCTCCCGTTTAGCTCAGGGTGGCACCAAGGAACAGCCTCCGACACAGAGCAGCCAGCCGCCACCTGCAGAATACAGCAGCGGGCAACAGGAGAGACACGTGAAGGAAGGAGAAAAAAAAACCCACAAGGAAAGTCATGGCATAGGAGAATTTGTTTTGTGCCATTTTCCAAACAAAAAACGCTCTCTGTATAAAGTTGATGAAGTTTTTAGAGATGGAGAACTGAGGGTTACGAGGGTAAAAATTCAGAGTGAATTGGTCTCAGAGGCAGGATCAGAACTCGAGAAATTTTGGTAACAGTGCCACGGGAAACTTTTAGAGCTGTAGGAGCGCCTGGTGAGGAAGGGGCAGTTTTCATTAACTGAAGAGAAAAACTCTGACGCTTCAGAGCTGACAGCATGCCGAGCCCTAGCTCTCCGACACGCCTGGATACATTCACCCCGACCACCGGTATTTTTAAGGTTCCGGATGGGAAAGCAGCGAATCTCCCACCGTCCCCAGGACCGTTCCCCGCGGAGGGGAGGGCGGGGGGCGGCGGGCGGGAGCAGCGCGGCCGAGCCGTGCCTACCTGCCGCTCGCAGTAGGCCTTCATCAGCTTGCTCAGCGGGGTGTGCCGCTTGATCTTGAACTGCACCACGGAGCCGTCCTGCCCCGCCACTTTCAGGTTGATGTGATCGTTCTCCGTTTTCACGCCTTCCTGGATGAAAAACGGAAGGAAGAAGCGGGTTCATAGCCCGGCCTCGCGGGCCCCGCTCCAGGCGAGCCCCTACTCCCGCAGGAAGCGGCAGCGGCGGCGGCACACACCCCCCACACACACTCCGGGCCGCCTCATCCCGGCACACCCCGCCATCTTGGCGGTCGCACGCCGCCGGGCGGGGCGGGGCGGGGCGTGGCCCCACCGGCAGCCCTGCCCCAGGGCCCGGCGGAGAGGCCTCTTCCCCCCTCACCCCCCCGCCGCCGTCCTCGCCGCGCCGCGGCTGCCCCGGCCCCGCCGCGCCTCACCTTGGGCTTCTCCTCCGACATGGCGGCGGGGCGGAGGGAGGGAGGGAGGGAGGGGACGGCGCGCGCGCGCGCGCTAAGAGACCGGCCCGCGCCCTCGGCTCCCGCCGCCGCCTGCCGCCCGCGAGAGCGCGCGCCCCGGCCACGCCCCCGGCCCGCCACCCCGCGCGCCCATTGGCCACCCCGGCCCAGTCACGTGAGGAGAGGCCGGTAGCGGCCGGGTAGCAAGGAGGGGAACGCGCGCAGCTCCCGAGGCAGCTTGGGGAAGTGCGTCACGGAGAGGCGTGGCGGGGGGCGGGGCCACGGGCAGGGGGGCGGGGCCAAGGGCAGTCGGCTCCCCACCGGGCAGCGGGGGGGCGCTGCGCGCCGCGCTTGCAGCGGCCCGGGGCGGACGCCGGGCCTCCCCTGACCGCAGGCCGCCGCCGGGGCAGCCGCCGGGCCAGCAGCCGGGGCGGCCCCAAGCAGCTCCATCGGCCGGGCTCTCGGCCGGGGGACGGGCAGAGCCCGGGGGAGGCCCAGAAGCCTTCCAGCACCAAAGCACAATCCGGTAGGGGTCTGGGTTTCCCTGAAGAAGAGACTCCCTAACTACAAGGCACATCCCGGCTGGGGCCGCTTCTCCCACGGGCAGCGCAGGCAGCTGCCCTTGGGCACGCGGCTGTGCCAGGGCTGCCTCCCCCAGCCCAGAGAGCCTCCCCGTGGGATCAGAGCCCTCTGCAGCAAGGCTGTGTGCGGGACCAGGAGAGGAGGGTCTCCACCAAACTTCCATCTCAGCCCCTCTCCTCGCCCTGGCCTGCAGGAGAGCAGACACTGGCCCCTTAGGGGATCTGCATGGAAGAGTCGCAGGGGACTCTCCCTTTCCCTTCCCATTTCCGTTTCCCTTCTGGGCGTGCATCCCTGCAGGGATGAGCAAAGCGGCATGGAAAAACCAGGAATGGCCCCTCTCCTCCATTCCCAACATCCACATTCCTCCCCGTCTACCAGTTCTTAAGCCATATCCCACCCGATGCCCAAGTTCCCAAAGCCACATCCTTCCTTCTCCCACAGTTCCCAGGGCCATATCCCTCCCGCAACCCCAGTTCTGCAGCAATGAGCAAACTGGCGTGGAAGAAAGCAGGCATGGCCCCTCTCAGCACGCTCCATGTTTTTATTTCAGAGGGGCCCCGGGGGGCCTGGACGTCCCACTCGGAAGCGGCGCCAGGGGAGGCGGTGCACGTGGTCCCCTGAGCCCGGCTCGTCCTCCCGGACCCTCCGCAGCCATGAGGGGTCTTCACTGGCCTGCGGCGTCAGGCTCCGGCTCCGGCTCCGGCTCCGGCTGCGATGGCGGGGCATGGCGGGGCTGCGCTCCCCACGCTCAGTGAAGAGTCTCTGGCGTCGGGGACCTCTGGGGCCCTGCTGCTGCTGCCGCCCCCGCCGCCAGGGCCACGGCCCCGCATAGGGGTCGAAGCGGCCGCGGCGACGGCAGGCCACCCCGGCATGGTCATCCTCTACTTGCAGGCAGCGGATGGCCATGATGGGCCGCCGACAGAGCGGGCAGGTGGCAGCGACGGCAGTGGCAGCCCAACGCTGGATACAGGCATGGCAGAATGCATGCCAGCACGGGTCCACAGCAGCAGGGCCTTCGAGGGGACCCAAGCAGATGGGGCAGGTGTCCCCGTGCTGGGATCTCCTGGCGGCTCCCGGCGCCGCCAGCTCATGCCTGGACGCCTCCAGTGCTGCTGCTGGGACTCGGTGTCCTGTCAGCCGCTGGTGGGACTTGATGTCTCGGCTGGTGCTGGCAGGACTTGATGGGTGCCGCTGGCGGGACTCGAAGGCTCGGGTGGCGCTGGCGGGACTCGGTGGCTCCTCGGCTGCTGGCAGCTGACAACGTCTGGCGTACCGTTGGCAGGACGCGATGGCTCGGGTGCTGCCCACGGGACTCGACGTCTCGTGTGCCACTGGCAGTAGGCAACGCTGACATATATAGCTGCCCATCGCAAGTGACATCACAGGGTGACTGTGACTCTCTGGTGACATCATAAGGCTCCCGGGGGCACACGCAGGGGCACCCCCAGGAGTTCCCCCAGCCTCAGAGAGAGCCTCTGTAATGCAAAGCCCATCTGGCAGCGTGCTTCACACCTCCGCGTTTGTTCAGGCCTCTTTCAGGCGGTCCCTGGTGGTGTTGGTTGTTTTGCCGGAGTCGCACGCTCACAGAGCGGCTGGGGTTGGCAGGGACCTCTGAAGGTCATCTGGTCCGAGCCCCTGCTGAAGGAGGGCCACCCTGAGCTGGATGGACCCCGTGCACCGCTGAAAAGAGCCGGGCTCCATCTTCTTTGCACCCTCCCTTCAGATGTTGATATCTGTGGAGAAGATCCCCCAAGCCTCCTCTTCTCCAGGCTGAACAGCCCCAGCTCTCTCAGCCCCTCCTCACTGGAGAGATGCTCCACTCCCTTCCCCATCTTGGTGGCCCTTCCGTGGACTCTCTCCAGTCTGTCCCTGTCTGTCTTGTCCTGGGGAGCCCAGCACTGGACGCAGTCCTCCAGGGGTGGCCTCACCAGCGCTGAGCAGAGGGGAAGGCTCTCCTCCCTCCACCTGCTGGCAACGCTCCTCCCTGTGCAGCCCGGGACACCGCTGGCCGCATTTGCTGGCTCAGCTTCAATGTGGCGTCCACCAGGACCTTCTCTGCAGAGCTGCTTTCCAGCTGGGTGCCCCCAGCATGTCCTGGTGCCTGGGGCTGTTCCTCCCCAGGGCCAGGACTTTGCACGTCCCTTGCTTGAACTTCAGGAGGTTCCCATCAGCCCATTTCTCCAGCCTGTTGAGGTCCCTCGGGTGGCAGCGCGACCTCCTGGTGTCTCAGCCACTCCTCCCAGTGTGGGATCGTCAGCAAACTTGCCGAGGGTGCACTGTGCCCCATCATCCCCATCACTAGTGAAGAGGAAGAGGGTCAGACCCAGTATTGACCCCTGGGGTACACCACAAATGATCGGCCTCCATCTAGGCTTCGTGCCACTGATCAACACCCTCTACTTAAAGACCTAGAGCATCAACATTCAAAATCACTTCCGCACAGATCAGAGGCTATTTGCAAAGTTCTGCCTCCCCCAAGCCTTCTGCTCTCTCCAAAACCATGAGAAGTTTCTCTGCTTCATTTATTGGCCGCAGTTAGCATTTTCACCTTCAAATACAGGAACTCCGGAATATAACGTAGGCTCTGTTGAATTGCTTGGCTCCGTCTCCACTTTTCCTGAAAATACCCTTGTAGCACCACATGCTGAAACTGCCTATCTGAATCATTCTGCGCTCCCGGCAAATGCACTGAGGATGCCACCGTGACCGAAGCTCAGAGAAGCTCGGGGAGCCACCAGAGCAGACATTCCCAAAACCGCAAAGGTTTTAAATCCCTTTGGCCGAAGTGGCTCTTGGGTCCCGAAGGAAGCTACTGATACCCGAGAATGTGGATAGAGGCTCCTGGGTGTTCCCCTTTACCAAACAAAAGCTCTTGAATGCTGCCCTTTACATAACGAAAGCGAATCTTTGTGGATAGTTAAGTTCTAGGCTCCTGAACACTCCCCTCTAGACAGCTAGGGGACCCCAGAAGTGAGTTTCTAGACAGCTAGGGGACCCCAGAAGTGAGTTTGCGCAGAAGCAAAGGTCAATCAGCGAACACAGCGAAGGCTACGAGCCTTCATCTGAAGACCCCCAAAGACCACCTGAGCACCACCACAGAGGATGGCTGCGCATGCGGATCGGACATTTACATATGTGAATAAGTTCCAGGAAAAGTCATGTTTATGTAGAAATCCTATGAATATGTATGTTTTCAGAGTATATAATAACTGGAAGTCCATCAAGCCTTCGGAGCACTTATGGTGGAACTATCCCCAGTGCTGCCCGGCGCCGCAATAAAGAATGCCTGCTTTCTAAAACTCCAAAATTAAGTTTTAGCGAGTGAATTATTTTGCCGCTTTCCGGTAACACTACAGGTGCAAACCAGACCCGTCGTGCCCTCACGCACAGTTTCTGCATGATGGTTGGCATCAGAAAGCTTGTGAGAAAGAAATGTCACCGCCGAGGCCTTCCCTAGAGCTGCGCATCCACAGCGGGAAGCCTTTGGAGACAATTGGTGGAGAAACGCAGCCAGAACTGTCTCTCCTACCTCTGCTGTAGACCAGAAGCAGTGCCGGACCTGTGCCTCCCTCACTGCTTGTGACCGGCACACTCCGCCCCCCCGCCCCCAAGAGCGGGGCCGTTACCATGGCGACCACCGGCTTTTCGCGCCTCGTTTTCGCGCTTTTTGCGCTCTGCCGTGGCCCCGGGCACGCACGCCCTCGGCAGGGGGAGCAGGAGAGGCGGGCGGGGCCTCTCGGTTAACAGACAGGGCCCGCATCCAATGAGGTGCCTCGGCTCAGAGAAGCTTCTGGATCATGACCAATGATGACCACAGCTCAGATCCACCCTGGGTATAAATGGCTGCCGCCGCAGGCCTCCTTAGAGGAGTTTTCTCAGAGTAGTGGGGTTGTCTTGGCGGCCTGTCCCCTTGGGCTGGGGGCCTGTCCCCTTGGGCTGGGGGCCTGTCCCCTTGGGCTGGGGGCCTGTCCCCTTGGGCTGGCGGCCTGTCCCCTTGGGCTGGCGGCCTGTCCCCTTGGGCTGGGGGCTTGCCTGAGGAAACTTGCTGGGATTGAGCGCCCTCACCTCCTCTGGGTGAGTGGTTTCTTTTGGATGCCCTTGAGTGAGCCCTCACCCCCCCCGGCCCTGGGGGAGCGATTGCATCCTCTGGGTACCCGCGGGAGGGAGAGAGTTTCCCCCCTTTGTGAGTGGGCGTGTGTGCCCTTTGGATCATCATTGCCGTGCGTATTGCTGTGCTAGTAACAATGCCCCGACTGACACCTTGAACCTGTTATGTGTTAAATGTTATTGGAGTGTTGACTGATTTTGGTTTACCCCTGGTTCTCCTTGGTTTCTGTTGTGTGGTTTTGGCTGTTTTGTGAAATTTGGGTTAGTTTGGTGTACCTCTGTGACATTTGTAATTGGCACAGCAAGCAGGGTGTCGATGGAGGTGTTGTTACGGAGATGTGGCTGTGACCCTTCTCCCTTAGGAATGGAATGGGTGAGGGAGAAGTGGTGTGAACCTGAGGCTGTTGTAGGGAGCATAAAACAATGCCGTGGAAGCAAGCGAGATGGCAGAAGCAAAGGGACCACGTGTGCCATACCGGGTGCCTGCCTGATGCAAGCGCAGGACCAGTACAAGCATTTTAGGCAGGTGGAAAAGGATAATTCTGAAAGTCAATTAGAGATCAAATGCTTAAAAGCGGACTTACAACAAGAAAGAGAGTGGACGTGTTTACTAGAACAAAAGATTGAGGCTATGTTAACCCAAGTGGAAAAGCCCCCCAGTGTTGTCCAAATTTGGAAGTTGATTGCAGGAACAGATCCCAGGGATTGGGATGGGGACATCTGGAGAGATTCTGATGAAGCTAGCGTTGGTGAAACCAAGGAGGCAGAGGAAAGGAATGTAAGACCTCTTATCAAAATGGAAAGGCATACGGGCCCATGGGGTGGGAATCCCCAGACTACTGCCTGTACCACCCCATGGACAGGACCTGAGCTCAGTGACTTGCAAGTTAAATTTTCACTCAAACCAGGTGAGATGGAATATCTGTGGTGTGTTTTGTGATCAGATATTATTGACTGATGATGAGGCTTGAGGGTTTTGGGGACCCAAAGTGATGGGCCAGCTGGCAGCCAGTCTATAACTTCTCGGGTGTCTTACTGGGCTGACGGTATAGATCCCAAATAACAAGGGGAGCCTATTACCATTTGGATAAGGGGATTGTTGGAATTGGCAGAAGGGACACAAAAGGCTGCTTGTATACAGGCAATGTATGAGGGGCGGCAGCAAGGCATGTGAATGGCTGCACCGGTAGATCCTGCCTACCTCAGGCCTCTCATTAGGAGGTTACCAGATGCTTTAAAAATACATGTCCAGTCCCTTAAAGGGAGAATTCAGACGGCCATCGAACGCAATCGACAGAACCCCCTGAATCTGCATATGCATGTTCCAACATGATCCGAGACACTGCATAGTATAGTCACCCACGGGCATGAAATGGGGGGGACAGATCCAGGTGGTGGTGCAGACGGGAGCAGAAGGGCCCGGCAAGCCAGTTACGAGCCTTATTCCGGACGGCTTCCCCCCTTCCTGGGGACCTTCCTTCCTGGACCCTTCTGAAGCAACTCAGATCAAGCCAGCGGACCGGACTGGAGCGGAACGACTTGTGGCGGAAGGCATTAGCGTTGGGGGTAGCTCGAGCGCTGCTACATGGGCAGGCCACCGAGCACGTATGGAAGCTAGTGGAATTACTGGAGAGAAAGACTGGGAACATAAAGGAGACACCAGCGACCCCACCCCCACCCCCAGGACAGGAGGCGGAACCTCAACCCTTTCACATCTTTGCGAGGGGAATTAAGTGAACTAAAAGTCACAGTCTGGGGCCTGGGCTACCCAGCCCACTTGGTAACTTCCTATCAATGGTCCGCCACTAAGGAACCCTATGTACATATTCCCGTTGGTCTGAAGCAGGTAAGTTTAGAGTTTTTGATTGACACCGGAGCCCAAATTAGTGTTCTAAACAAGCAGCATGCCAACAAGCTTGGAATCAAACCATCAAGAAAAGTCATCAATACAATAGGGGTAACAGGTGTGGCAGAGAGGTGTCCTTTAGCCCGAATCCAGTTTTGGCTGCCTGGAGAGAAGCGGATGACAGCTATGGAAGTCGCTGTGAGCCCTTATAAGGGAAACATGTTAGGATTTGATATTTTTGGCGGGTAAGCGGTGGTGCCTGCCCAGTGGCAGTGTGTGGAGTTTCGGAAGCTGCAGGGTGGGAGCCGTTTGCATTCCGCTCCTGCACTGCGACCATCCAAAGTAACCTGTGTTTCCCAATATCCCTTGCCAAGCACAGCGAAACAGGGTATCACAGAAGTCATCAATGATCTTGAAAAAAGGCAGATAATCAGCCGCACCCGTTCTCCCTATAACTCCCCACTCTGTCCGGTTTGCAAGCCCGACGGGTGGTGGCAACTAGCTATTGACTATCGGAAATTGAATAGCAATACCCAACCACTAATGGCTGCCATCCCAAACATAACCTCAGTGGTGACTGCAATACAAGCAGCAGCCCATTTGTGGATGGCTGCCTTAGATGTCAAAGCTGTTCTTCATGATCCCCCTAAGGGAGGAGGACAAATCCCAGTTTGTCTTTACCTGGGAGGGAACCCAGTACACCTTCAACTGGCTTCAGCAACGATACAAACACTGTCCCACTATTGCTTATAACGCCTTGGCTGCACTCCTTGACACCGTGAAAGTGCCATTGGGCATTCACATATATAATACACAGATGACGTCCTGGTGGGCAGAGACAATAAGGAACAGGTTGGGCAGGTAGCCGAGACTAGCTGGAACTTACTGACGGAAAATGGGTTAGATTTTTCCACCTTCTAAATGCCAAGGTCCCAGGCAGGAAATCAAATTCTTAGGGGCTTGGTGGATAGCAGGAGCTTTCGTGGTACCCAATGATGTCCTATCGGCCATTGAGGAGGGGCAGACCCTGAACAGCAAAACAGAATTGCAACATCTATTGGGCACATTGAGGTACTGGAGGAAACATACCAGGACTTCTGTTAATTGCCCCACGACATAGGGAGGCCCTTAATGTCCTAAAGGATGAACTGAAAACCTACCAGAAGCTAGGCCTGCTACACCCACGAGACCCGCTGAGGGTGGACTGCGGTTTTGCGGAGCATGCCTCCTATTGTGGCTTATTCCAAAAGGGACCACAAGCGCCAGCCAGGCCTCTATTGTTTTCTTCCACCTCATTCGAAGAAACCGAACAGTGATACTCAGAGTGGGAGAAGAGGCTTCTCTCACTCATCAGGGCAGTTAAGGAGGCGGAGAGGTTGCGTATGTCACAGGACATCATTGCGCAAGGCCCTTTCCCTCTCTTAAACTCAATCCTTAAGGGGTTGCCCCCTCCTGAGGGAGTGGTGCAAAAGGCCACAATATGAAAACGGTATGCCTGTTTGGAGGGAGTCAGTCAATTGTCACTATTAAAAGAAGGCCCTGCCAAAGTTTCCAGGTTTCAACAACCCATAAACCCTGACCCAGCCCTGCTGAGCTTACCTTGTAAGCCCCCTCTGACTAAAGAGGTGCCTGAGCTAACCCAGACACACGAGGGGTGCGGTTCACCGACGCATCAGTCTGTTGAGTGGGGCCAAAGTGGCAGTATAAGGCAGCATCAGTAGAAATTGCCACCGGAACAACAATGACAGAGGAGGGGGAAGGTAGTGCTCAGGTAGGGGAGTTGCATGGTTTCTTATTAGCTGCGGAAGTGGGTGCCTCCACAATTTACACCAATTCTTTTACAACTTACAAGGGTGCCACTGAGTGGATATGCCAATAGGAATCCAACTGGTGGGAAGTGAGTCGCACTAGGGTCTGGAGGGCTGAAGATTGGCAAAGGTTATTGGAAATAGGCAGGTCACGGCCCTTGAGAGTGGGTTGGGTGAAAGGGCACATGAAGGGTGGAACTCCAGCTGCTAAGTGGAACCAACAGGCTGACCAGTTAGCTCAAATCAGAGTGGCTGATGGTGTACGGGAAGAGTGGGAATGGCTAGCTGAGTAGCTACACATCAAGCAAGGCTACTCTGGGAAGGCGGATCTGTATTATGAGTGCTGGTCTTGGGGGTGGCTGGTGTCCATGGCAACATGTGAAGCAGTCCTCACAGCCTGCCCACAATGCCGAGTAAGGCTTAAAGCTGACCACCTGAACCAAGCCCTGGCCCAGCACATCAGACAGGGCAAAACCCTTTGGAGCACTTGGCAGATTGACTATGTCAGACCACTAAAACCATCCTGTGGAAAGAAGTTCATCCTGGTAGGAGTAGAAGTGGTTTCAGGGCTGTTGGCGGCTACAGCTGTCGGCGCTGCCACTGGGAACCAAACGGTGCGAGTGTTGTGTGAGTGATTCAGTGTTTTACCCACCCCTGAGAGCATTCGAAGTGATAACGGATTACACTTTACATCCGCACTGGTTCGAGATCGAGCTAGAGGGGAAGGATAAAGTGGGTGTTCCATATGCCACATTATCCCCAGGCCACTGGGATCATCAAGCGGACCAATGGTCTGATTAAAAAACACGCTGACGTCTCATGACCCAGTTGGGACACATGGCTAACACAAGCAGTCCTTATCATCAATAACTGTTGGAGGAGTTACGGAAGCCCCAAAATCGGGGCGTTCTGCCCTGAGAAGCCACCAACGGGCAATGACCCTCTACTAGATGACAGAAAGGACCAGTTTCCATTAAGAACACATGTAGGCCAGCCTGTCATGGTGAAACTACCTTCCATTGGCATCATGCCCATGATCCTAGCAAAACCTAGAGGCTTGTACACTTGGGAGGCCCTAGATGAAAATAGAAAAACCCACCGTATCAGCACCTGGTGAATAGTCCTGGACTTCTAACCTGAAAGCCTGGTCCTAAGGGACTGAGGCCTATTGTTTTGTACTCTCTTACGGGACAATGGAGGGATGGACCATTCTGTTGCTCCTGTTAGTGGCGACAGCAGCTAATGCGGACGACTCAGACCTGGATGGCAACGTAGTGGCAAAGATGATGGTGGGATTTGTGTGGATGATGAACCGACCATTGGTAATAGTCTGTTTACCCACCCCCAGGTCACCAGAAGACCCCTTACCCATTTTTGTACAGGATATCAACATATCACTAGCCATTGAATTAACATGGGGTCAATATAACAATTAGAGCTGGAAGTTCCAGGAAAGCGTAGGGGATGTGGCCTATACCCATATTGTTTATAGCTCGTCACGGGGCATGATAAATGCTCGTTCAGTATGGGATGCCAAATGCAATTACATTCTCCAACTGACCCATAAAGCCACGGGGTGGAGTGTCAATGGCATTGCACCCTGTCCTGAAGTTCCATGGGGAACTACTGAACACGGCTCTCTATGGGACGTTGACGATCACTCACTAGTGCATACCAAGCCACTGAATGCTTCTTGGTATATCAAACATCCTGACAGAGGCAATAACGAATGCCCTAGCATGTGTAGTAACTCATTTGACTGCCTGCTGAATTTCACGTGGGCCAGGTACACCTATGCACCTGGTTGGTATGAGGGGAAAAGATAAGGCACACCTGACGGAAATCTCCACTCTGGGACTGCCAAACAGAAGTTGAGTGTAAGGACATAGATAAGATGCCCCTGTTGTGGCTATATCCACCAGCTCAAGAAGCCTTGGTACAAGGCTGCTTATGCAGCAGTACAGCTATTCACGGCCCTGTGTCCTAAAATGACAAAAAAGAGACTATTGTCACCTTCTCACCACTACTCCAGGTTTGTGCCAAACATCTTTTGTCTCCGCACCTCCTGACTTAGTGTGGGTGTGCTCTGATGGCTGCCTGTATTCCCAGCTATACCGGGCTGTCCCAAAACTGGCCTGCACCTTAGCCGTGCTTTCCCTCTGTCCTATCTACCGGAAGGGCCCATACCACAGCAAAGGTGGGATCGCATGCCAAGGGATGTATGGAAGGGGTGGAAAAATGCTCCAATGAGGACTGGGTGGTCGTTAGAGTCAGTCTTTGGCATGGGGATTGCTCCAGTATGAAACAGGCACTCTATTCTAGAGCTGAGCCTACAGCTAGAGGCGCTAATAAACTCTATGCATGACAGCATAGGCTTCTTAAACCACCAATTACAAGAAAACAGCAAGATGACTATTCAAAACCGAGCTGTGTTAGATTTAATCCTATTGAAGTAGAAAGGTGTATGTGGGAAGCTGAATCTGTCAGTCGACGACTGTTGTGTTCACATCCCAAACGTTCTGGTGCCACTACACGAACAGATAAGTAAGATGAAGAAAATAGCTAAAGACACAAGAGAAATCGTTACTCCACTAGGGACTAATTGGTTGGGGAAAGTTTTTAAGGCATTCGGGTTTTCCTTGTCAGGGTGGCTAACTAGCCTCCTTCAATCTTTGATAATCATCATAATTGTGATTGTTGTAATTTGTATTATTATAAGCTGTATTAAGGGCACCATCACAAAATGCATGTCCACCGTGAAGTACACTTCCATAAAACCCGCCCCTGAAACTAACGCTCCCCTAAATCCCACTTGTGACATGGACGTGCCCCTAAAACCGACCCATGCAATTGGCATTCCCCCCCAAACCCTGTCCATATGTTAGATGTCCCAATACAACCCCAGGATGGGGCTCGTATGTTCGCCTGCTGCTGTTGTTAGTTGTTACTATAATGTTGGATATTGTTACATTGTTGATAGTTTGTAGTGGATTGACCGTTGACTAGTTAAAGACGCTTGAAGAATGATGATCCGCAGTGGGTATTAAACTCACGCACACTGTGCCCCCTTTTAACTTTGGAGGCAAGAGGTGACTGTACCATCACTTCAGAGAAACCAGTCGGATCGTGACTGTGGTCGTGGGGTGGATTGTGTGACAGAGAGGCAGCCCCCACCGAGCAGCTGCACCTGCCATGCTGACGGCCGGGGCACTGAAAAGATGCCAGGGGAGACCCAGAAGCGATCGAGTCCCAAAGCACAGCCCAGCCAGAGTCTCCATTCTAGGCCTATCCAGGAGCCTCCCGGGACGGCCCTGCCCAGCCCGGCCAGGTGCTGAGCAGCCGGAAGGGCAGGAGGTTAGTGCTGCTGGAGAGAGGAGACCCTGCTGGGGAGGAAGGCTGGAAGGGCTCTGGGTTTCCCTGAAGAAGAGACTCCCTAACTACAAGGCACATCCCGGCTGGGGCCGCTTCTCCCACGGGCAGCGCAGGCAGCTGCCCTTGGGCACGCGGCTGTGCCAGGGCTGCCTCCCCCAGCCCGGAGAGCCTCCCCGTGGGATCAGAGCCCTCTGCAGCAAGGCTGTGTGCGGGACCAGGAGAGGAGGGTCTCCACCAAACTTCCATCTCAGCCCCTCTCCTCGCCCTGGCCTGCAGGAGAGCAGACACTGGCCCCTTAGGGGATCTGCATGGAAGAGTCGCAGGGGACTCTCCCTTTCCCTTCCCATTTCCGTTTCCCTTCTGGGCGTGCATCCCTGCAGGGATGAGCAAAGCGGCATGGAAAAACCAGGAATGGCCCCTCTCCTCCATTCCCAACATCCACATTCCTCCCCGTCTACCAGTTCTTAAGCCATATCCCACCCGATGCCCAAGTTCCCAAAGCCACATCCTTCCTTCTCCCACAGTTGCCAGGGCCATATCCCTCCCGCAACCCCAGTTCTGCAGCAATGAGCAAACTGGCGTGGAAGAAAGCAGGCATGGCCCCTCTCAGCACGCTCCATGTTTTTATTTCAGAGGGGCCCCGGGGGGCCTGGACGTCCCACTCGGAAGCGGCGCCAGGGGAGGCGGTGCACGTGGTCCCCTGAGCCCGGCTCGTCCTCCCGGACCCTCCGCAGCCATGAGGGGTCTTCACTGGCCTGCGGCGTCAGGCTCCGGCTCCGGCTCCGGCTGCGATGGCGGGGCATGGCGGGGCTGCGCTCCCCACGCTCAGCGAAGAGTCTCTGGCGTCGGGGACCTCTGGGGCCCTGCTGCTGCTGCCGCCCCCGCCGCCAGGGCCACGGCCCCGCATAGGGGTCGAAGCGGCCGCGGCGACGGCAGGCCACCCCGGCATGGTCATCCTCCACTTGCAGGCAGCGGATGGCCATGATGGGCCGCCGACAGAGCGGGCAGGTGGCAGCGACGGCAGTGGCAGCCCAACGCTGGATACAGGCATGGCAGAATGCATGCCAGCACGGGTCCACAGCAGCAGGGCCTTCGAGGGGACCCAAGCAGATGGGGCAGGTGTCCCCGTGCTGGGATCTCCTGGCGGCTCCCGGCGCCGCCAGCTCATGCCTGGACGCCTCCAGTGCTGCTGCTGGGACTCGGTGTCCTGTCAGCCGCTGGTGGGACTTGATGTCTCGGCTGGTGCTGGCAGGACTTGATGGGTGCCGCTGGCGGGACTCGAAGGCTCGGGTGGCGCTGGCGGGACTCGGTGGCTCCTCGGCTGCTGGCAGCTGACGTCTGGCGTACCGTTGGCAGGACGCGATGGCTCGGGTGCTGCCCACGGGACTCGACGTCTCGTGTGCCACTGGCAGTAGGCAACGCTGACATATATAGCTGCCCATCGCAAGTGACATCACAGGCTGACTGTGACTCTCTGGTGACATCATAAGGCTCCCGGGGGCACACGCAGGGGCACCCCCAGGAGCTCCCCCAGCCTCAGAGAGAGCCTCTGTGATGCAAAGCCCATCTGGCAGCGTGCTTCACACCTCCGCGTTTGCTCAGGCCTCTTTCAGGCGGTCCCTGGTGGTGTTGGTTGTTGTGCCAGCATCACACACTCACAGAGCATTTCAGGACTCCTTCCCTTTCCCCTTCCGGGGGTGCATCTCCGCGGGACGAGCAAACTGGTGTGGAAGAAAGCAGGCATGGCCCCTCTCAGCATGCTCCATGGTTTTATTTCAGAGGGACCCTGGGGGGGCCCAGATGTCCTGCTAGGAAGCGGTGCCAGGGCATGGTCCCCTGAGCCCAGCTCATCCTCCTGGACCCTCTGCAGCTGTGATGGGTCTTTTCTGGCCTCCAGTTCTGGCCATGCTGGCAGGCATGGCGGGGCTGTGCTCCCCACACTCAGTGGATAGTCTCCCGTACCAGTGCCACACTCCACTGCTCCTGCTGCCGCCTTATCTGCCACAGTCCTGCATAGGGATGGAAGTGGCCGTGGTGACAGTGGGCCACCCCAGCATGGTCATCCTCCACATGCATGTTGGAGACCTTTACTCACATCTTGGTCTTCAGCCAGCGATTTCATCTCCCTCAGGGTGTTGGCTGTTTTTCTCACCTTTCTTATTACCCAGCGGAGCTGCAGTGCCCTGCCCTGGGAATTGACCCTGAGCGAGCTTTGGCTGGCCTTATTGTGCAGGGCTGTCCCACAATGGAAGTGACAGTCCTGTGGCTCAAAGCCGAGCTCCCTGTTACATCCCGTTAACCCCTTCTTTCCAAGTTCCCACCTGCATCCTCCGAGTGCCTGTCACAGCCTCAGCTGTGTACCCTGCGGGCGCTGAGGCACACTGTCCCACCACTCAGCTGTACTATCCCCATCACCATCTACTCCCCCTGCCCTGAGTGGGGTAGCCTTCCCAATGCAGTGGCCTTGCAAGGGACTAATTAATCCTCATGAAGAGTCTTTTTAGTTGCTAGGCTCAGCTCTCGGTTACAGTGCAGACATGTTTCTTCCAGGACCTGGGCAGGCATCTCAGCCACCCACGACCCAGCTTTGCCTCCTTGCCACAGGCCAGCCGAGCCAAAGGGATCTCCAGTTTTGCAGTGCATCTGCCACACAATACCTGCACACAGCAACCTTCACAGAATTAATTAGAAAAAATAGCAGAAGCTCCATCACAGGCTATGAAAGGCAGCCCCTGGGCCAGGGATGCTGGAGCCCAGGATGCGAGCAGATGACGCAGCACTTCTGCCCAGCAATAACCTGTGCTGCCCTGGCAGCACAGCATGCCCTCCACTTGTCCCCAGGGCACAGATATGCTCCATCCAGGCAGGGACCCAGTTCCCCAGGTGGAGCAGGTCCCTCTCCCTGCTCCATCCGGGCAGGGACCCAGTTCCTCGGGTTTAGCAGAAGAGGACAGAGCCTGTAATGAGTGGGGTCCCAGCTTGCAGGGGCCCCATCCCTGATGGTTTTGGAGGCACCACCCCTTAGTGCTGGGAACGGGGCCAGTGGAAGTGCTCAGGTAGCCCAAAGGGATTATACTGGTCCCCATCCCCAGGGCAGGATGGGACCTGGTGCCCGTCGCAGCCCAGGAGGGGTAAAAGCAGTTCTAACAGCTTTGTAGTTTAGCACCAGCTGCCCCCATATATCACTTGTTCTTAAACAAAGCTCCCACAGGGTCCCCCATATCTTTGGTTGGCAGCGGGACCACAGCTCTTCCAGGCCAGTGTACCCAGTAAAGCACAGGGCACAACCAGGATCTCTATCAACATTTTCACTTCTCCTTACACAGTTCCACACTTTGTTTTCCATGCGCACAGGACAATTTGCACAAGGAGCTCCAAACCAAATGCAGGGCATTGGGGATTTCTTTAAAGCATCATCTCCCAGCCCCACACAGCTGGATAAGATGCTGTCACCAGCTCCCACAGCTCTTGACCGGTAGCACCAGGATGCAGCCCCTGCCCAGCCAGTCCAACAGACTAACACAGAAGATGGGAGAGCACCCATGAGAGCTTGGCAACCCAACCCTACTCCTTCAGCCCTCCTCCCAGCACTGCAGCCTAGATCACACTAACAGGAGCCCAGGTTACAGACCAGGTGCTTATTGAGCATTGGCAGAGTCATTCACTTCTTTGTTCCTACCACCTGAAGCCGAGTATCCTCTGGCAGCAGCCAGACACAGCCTAGATTAGAAGTCACCTGCAAGTCTTGCATCTCTGACCATCCTGGCAAAAGCCAGCCAGATTCTGGCAGCCAGCGCGCAGCTCAGCGGCAGCAGCAGCAGCAAGGTTTCACAGCTGGTTTAGCTTCAGAAGTTCAGCTTGAGCAGTTTGTGTCCAAGGGCCATAAGCCTGGCAATGCAAATGGAGCATTTTATGCAAGCCCACAGAAATGCTACCATCTGCAGCCCGGAGCAAGTCGCCCCACCTGGCAGGAGGCAATAGTCAGCTTTTCTTAGACAAAACTATCAAGGTAGATGTATTGCTTGCACGCAAGGCTCCTTCATACTGCAAAGCCAATTTTGGTCAAGTATAGGACCACATAAGAGCAGTCAGCTCCCATCCTCCTTTCCCCACCCCCAGATCCCTTACGTAGGTAGCACAGCACAGGGTTTAGTCTGTACACAACGCTGCCAGGAGCCCCCAGGCCACCCCCCTTAGACAAGGGCTCTCAGGGGTGCTAGGGGACACAAGCCAAGCTCTTGCAGAAAGACCTAGCTCCTTTCTTAGAGAGCAGTGTTACTCCCACCACCCAGCTTTTCCTAACAACTGAACATCTCCGTGAACAGACTCCTCCTTTCAAGCCCAGCAAGAGTTCAAGGCAGCCTTGCTTCTGCCTCCCTCAGCTACCCCATCAGGGCCTGACGAGCCAGGGGCACATAACAATGACAACTCCATCAGCCATCGCTGCCAACCTGTACCTGGTGTGGACGCAGAATTAAACTCTTTCAGATTAGGGTAGTAATCAAATCAGTTTAATATATAGTCAACACATTGTAAAGGCATCTGAATCCTACAGTATTGCTATCAGCCATGGCCATCAAACCCAGGAGACCACCCTTCTAGAAAGGCACAGAGAGGTAGGAGAGTTGGGGCATTTCCCCAGATTAGTTGCAAGTGAGAACGTGCACATGGGACCTTCATCCTGGAGGCCCAACCAGAAACTTGTGCTTTTTGAAAGGAATGCTAACATGCTGGGACAAGTACAGGCACCTGGAGTAACAGCCAAGGCCTCCTGCTGACCAATGAGTCAAGAAACTCTTGCTGGCTTTTGCCTATACTAGAAGAAAAAAAGATTTAAAAGAAAGGAGGTGGACAGAAGAGCCTGGCTCTGTGAGTGTGAAGGGTATTTGGTGAAGCAGGAGCAAGAAAGATGCATAAGGTTGCTTTCGCCCTTGGCCAGGGACAAGGACTGTTACTTGCCTTGCTTTGGACTCTGTTACCACCCCAGGGGTGAGTGAGAAGAAACCTGTTCTCCGGTATTACCACCGTGTTTTCCTGAACCAGCAGAGCAAAAGCAAAGCTCTGGAGCAAACCGAGCATCTGGAGTGGGGACAATGGTGTCTCCAAGCATTTGGCTCATCTTCTGTGGCAGCTGAAGCGGGAAGTGGCACCACAGTGGCCTCCTTGTGGCAGGGGACGCATGGAGTCCTATGGCTCTGCGGGAAGGCACTGTTCACTGGGGTGGGCAGGTCCAGAGGTGCTAATTCTCAAATTTTGCATAAGGGTTCTCTTCCTTGAACAGGCCTAGAAGAGAAGAGAGATTCATTCAGACAGCAGCAACCACGCCAGTCATGGCCAGCAAGAAATCTAGTTCTTGGTTACAACTCTGTCATTCATGCTTCATCCAGCCTCCTGTCCTGCAGTCCTTCCAAAAGACCTGCTCTTTCTTGAGCCGTGCATGCAGTCAGCCCTATTTCACTCTCCTCCTCTGCACAGGAGGAGAGATCAATTAAGAAGCTCGACCTGATGGCAAACTCCTCTCCCAGGCACTCCATAAAAAGTCCCAGTAAAGCAGCATGACTGATCTTCTAGAGCACCCCTTCTGCACGCTCCTTCTGTTGGACTGGACTCAGAAGCAGAGAGCCCTGAATTAAATTCAAGCCATTCTTAGACCTGCTCCCTGCTCCTACATCCACAGACTGAGAGACAGCAGAGCAAGGATACAGGGCTGACTTCTGGGCCAGTGACAAGACCCCACGCCACTCTGTTGGCTGCTTTCCCAGCCCCAGCCCAACACTTCTGGGGAGGAACAGCCAGAAAGGACAAGATTGCAAACTCTGTGGTCAGGCTGCAGCAAGGCAGAGCCCTGGCTTGGCAAGATAGTCCTGGAGCATGGCTCTTCCACAAGGTGCTCCTTCTGGCACAGCTTTGCCTACTCTTCCTCCCCCAGAGGAGCAAGCTCAGCCAGAGACCCCCAGATCTCCTGCCCAACCTGAACCTGCAGCAGGCAGCAGCTGCAGGCAGAGGAAAGGTCTCCAGCTTTCCCTACAGCCCCCCCCCAAAAAGCCAGAGACCACTATGCTTGGTGTGCATGAGTCCAACTGCTCCCTGCTCTGCAGCCTCCCTCGGAGAGTCCCCCCAGCAGCCCTGACAGCCAGGCAGGAGAGACCCCTCCACCAGCTCTGAGCAACTGGCTGCTCCCTGCTTCTTTCCAGGCTGCTGTCCCCTTCAGGCAGGTTCCCACCTGCCCTGGGGCCATGGGACTCACTGGCAGGACAGTCCAGCCCCAGGAGGGAGGCTGTGCACTCCCAGAACCCAGGGGACTGAGCCACCTCTCCGGGAACCACTGCCAGCACAGAGGACCAGCTCCATGGTTGGGCTCGTGCCTGCTCTGTGCTCCTGCAGCTGCGGGCATCCAGGCTCCCACCTGGCCCCCCACCTTGGGCTGTTGGCTACTCAGTGACCACAGGGCTGCCAGAGGGCCATGCCTGAAGGGCAGCAACAGTACAGCTGGTGCTGTGTCTGCCAGCTTCTGCTCGTCCCCTCCAGTCAAGCTCCAGCAGCTTCTCCCACGTGGTGAGTTCAGAGGACACAGGTCCCAGGGAGTGTTAAACACTCCCTCTTCCCTGCCCAAGAGGAGCAGCACTTGTGTGGGGTCACACGACATGACCAGAGCATCTCTGCTCTTGCTCCCAGAGGGCAAGAGAGCAATTCACTGAGACAGGGGAAGCGGAGACTGTGTTTTCCCTGCTGGCCAGGTCTCCTCTGCAGCTGTAACCATAGCAAGGAACACAGTTACTGAGGCTGATCGACCTAAATGAATGACTTGCATCAGCACTGTACCATATTTTCTTCGGATTTCATCATGCCGTGATTTCATCTCTGCTCTCCTGCAAGAAGCAAACAGAAGAACCACAAGTCAGTGACTGGCGATACAAAACCAAACAAGAGGAGCTCCAGCTCCTTGCTTCTTCCCAACCCAGGGAACTCCAGGCTGCCAGGTTTGCTCAGCCCCTGCTGCCCACCTCCCCACCTCCTAGAGGCACTGGGGAGCACCAGAGCCCACACACATCAGCAGCCCTCGGGGAGTCAGACACACTTCGTGATTGTGATCCATTGTGATGCTGCATCCATGAGTCACCCCAGAAAGACATTGCTTGTGAGGTTTATGTTCATGCTGAGGTTGAAGCAGCCATTGGCTGCACGTGTCAAGCCCCATGTGCCTCCTGGCGTCATGTCTGACGGTACAGAGAGCAGCCAAATAGTTCTGCAGCCTGAGGCAGCGTGGCTCACTGACACAGGAGCAGGGGCTGCAGGGCAACCTCACCTCTCCTCCTGTCGCACCCGCCTCTTCTCCCGCTCCCTGGCTGCTCTCTCATCATCTTTGTCTGGCCTGACAGACAGAAGAGCCCGTTAGTGGCACTCAGCACTCATTTCTGCAACAGCAAGTGGTTGCATCTGAGCTACTCCGAGAAAACAGGGAACCCTTCTGATACTTGCTTTTTGCTCTTTTTCTTACAACAGCAGCAGCAGCAGACCCCCACCATGATAAGGATCGTTCCTCCCACCACAGACATCGCAATGATGAGGGCTTCAAAGTTCACTAAAGGATTCAACAAAACACATTTAGCACACAAATACATTGCTGCTTGGAGTTACTATTTACAAGCATACAGCTACTGTCACCAGCAGCTTCCATCACTGGGCTGGAGACATGCGTAACAGCCTGGGAAAGCAAGATGGACATTGTTATCTATAGGTATACCAAGTGTTGGCACCAGGACATACACACCAACAGAGTATATGTAGCTGCTAACTACAGCATTCAAGTACTGGCGATGAAGAAAGGCAAGAACAAATGCACTCAGGTCAAACTCCTCCTGCAGAAACAGAAGCAAAGCAGTCTTAATCACTAATCGAGGCGAACAGTAACCCATCAAGGGAAAAAAAAAATGGAGGCTTCAGTGCTGAGGAGCAACCTCTGACAGAGAGGCCACGGCTGGCACTGGAGTTACTGCTCACAGGAGCCAGCCTCAGAAGCCATCTAAGATGAGATGACAGTGGACTGGAGGCACTGATGGGTGTCTGGAATCCTTGGGCAAGACGCAAAGCAGGACAAGATCCATTGGGATTTATCAGCTTGGGGCCAGCAGTACTGCTGAAGGAGATGAAGGCAGAGAGGACTGCTTCATGCACCACTACCCCCCACGTCTCCCCAGGGCTTGCGGGATCTGCTCGCCCATGCACAGCGCAAAACCCATTGGGATGTGGTGGTGAAGCAGCGGCCTTGAGCCCTGGCCCCAGCGAGGCAGCTGTCCTACTCTGCTCCTGCAGTAATAACAGTAGAGACACCAGCCAAAATGGACATAGCTAGACATCACCTGAAATCCTTTGCCACAAAGAGGGGTTTCTTCGAAGTATGATTCAGACTCTTCAGAGACTTGGGCCTATGGAAATATTTGTTTAGGAGCCACTTCGCACACAGCAGCCAAGTTACAGAAATCCTAATGCACCTGAGCCTGCTCAGAGCACTTCTGATCCCCTCTTCTGCATGCAGCTCAGACTGTGAGCCCAGTGGAAAGCCTGAGCACTGCATGTGGTGCATTTCAGGGCATTTCAGAAGATGCCTGCCTGTCCCCTCACCGCAGGGACTCAGCGGTAGCAGGCTTATTGGGGTGCTCCAGGCTGAGCTGGCTCCACCACTGAAGTTGCTTTCAAAGCCTCCAGCTCCTGCTCCCAGTGGAGAGCTTCATCGCCGCCAACAACTGTGCCATCAGACTCTCAAATCGTACTGTGTCCCTACCCAGGCTACTGTGGCAAGCACCATGCAAGGAATGTGGTTCCAGATACCAACCACAGACAGCTGCCACGGCCTAGCAGGTCACCAGTGAGACCACAAGTCAGCAAATCACCAGCTTGCAGACACTTGTGTTTGTCCCCACAGGTGGGCTTGCGCAGCCTCTCCAGCACTCACCCAGCAGCAGGGAGGTCTGCAGGTCCGTGTTCCCAGTAAGGCTTTGATAAAGATGGTATTTGAGACCTGACTGTCCACAGCACTGTCTTGCCTCAGAGCAATGTGAAGCTTTTGCTGGCTGTGAGTCACGTGTGACCCACGGAGTCACGTAGGGGACAGCCCAAAAGCCAAGGATCAGAAGTCAGCCCAGTGGGGGTGAGACAAACCCAAACAGGCTCTTCAGCTCAAAAGGGAGTTTCTCCACCAGCATGTGTCTGTATTGGTGCTTCTGAAACCTGGGCTTTCAGGGTGAGCCCTGGGTTCAGATCACCCCTTCCCACAGAGAGAGGTCCGTGGCAGAGCACCAGGCACTCCTCCACCTGATGATAAAGGCTTAAGTCACACACACCAAAAATGCAGACTCATTTAAGAGCTAATCTCCCACAGGACTAATCTCCTCTAAAGCGAGTTTTACAAGCTAAGGAATGTGTTCTTCTATAATGAAACCTTTTGTGAAGCTACTCACATACAAACTAGTATTTCAAGGTCTTACACAAGTTTCAGAAAAGCATACTATAGTGCTCACAAAGAGGAGATTCTTCCTCCACAAGGAATGGGAGCAGTTGTAACTCTCTTGTGGGTAGAGAAGAGAGCCCAGCCTCAAGCACAAGAGATGTCAGGCAAGCACAATTCAACTCAAAGTTCCCCATCAAGGGTACAAGTGAGAGAAATCAAGCCCCAGCTTGCTTCCTAGCTGCCCCAGCCCCCCAGAGTTGGGTCCTGTCTGAGCATGAGCATGCACCAAGCTTGGTCTAAACAAGACACTAATTTCTCCAGAAACCCACCAGGAAACAGAGCACCAAGGAGGAAAGGCAGCCAACAGTCAAGCATCAGCCAGAAAAAGCTCCTGGAGGTGACCTGGCTGCAGAGCTCGTTTTGGAAGAGGGTATTTTCTCAGGTGGGTAAGAGCTGAGCAGGACCACAGCACGCTCAGCACTAGAAGCCCATGCAGGCCTCCAGAGAAGTCACCTCATCTCTGGTTCCAAGTCACCTCTGAATTTTAAGAGCCTGCCTGGGACAGCAGCCACACCACTATAGGTGAAGAGCCAGAAGCTGTGCAAGGAACGACACACGGGGTGCAGAGGAAAGAGCTGCTGAAGAGTCAGACACTGGTGTGCACACTTTGAGCACCAGGAAGGTTTGCATGGGCAGCTGCCCACAGAGCACCTTCGACACTTGTTCCTAGGTGCTGGCCACATGTGGAAGTCTCCATCACACCAAAGCATGAGGAATGTATTTAGAGTAGCTAAAGCCCTGCAGGGACTGCATACACTCCTCTTTCTCACCCATACTTCAGGAAGTTTGGAGAACCCTGATTGACTTCAGCATGTCATTGCTACACCAGCAGTGAGAAAAGGGAGGCAAGGGAAACCTCCCATTACCACTAGCACGAGCGGCAGTCAGTTCCATTTAGCAGCAAGCACTAAATGCAGTCATCGCTTGAGCGGGATCCACTTACCCCAGCAGACTCCCCAGCGTGCAGAGCGGAGCTCACAGAGGTCGGCCGGGGGGAGGACTCTTCGGACAGGGTACTCCACACACCTCCCACTGCTGGCACACCACAGGCACTGGGACACAGGAACCAAGCAGCACAGTGTTACTGATGCACGGCAGCACTACCAGTTAGCTGCAGCAACAGGGCCACCAACACTTGCTCCCAAGGACCAGGTACCAGCAGCAACAGGATGCTCAGGAGTAACAGTTGTGTTCAGTCAGCACAGGCTGTATCAGGCTTGCCTGCACAAGGAGAGGCAGGCGAGGGGAGTGCAGGTTTCTAGAGCAAGTAAAGATGCTGAGAATCCTTCTCCTGGCTTGGATGATGGCAGTGATCACCAAATCCTTCCTGTTTATTCTGTGCAGCATTTTTGGGACAAGAAGAAAGCCTTTGAGACAAGCCACTCAACACAGAGCTGATGAGCAGGAGAGGTTTGTGTGTGCCCTCACTAGTCTTTCCCAGCCAGACTACCTGCAGCAGCTTTGCACCCTCCTCTCCTGGTGGCTCCAACCCCCAACGCCAGCATTCAGCTGGGTTTGGTCAAACTGGTTCTGGCTAAGTCAGCTGTGAGATCTGACTCAAGTTCGAGTTTGCTGATATCAGAGATAAGGTAGTGGAGGTTGGCAGGACCCAGGTACGCATCCTGCATCCACCCAGTGCCACAGCACCCACAGACTGGTGGAGGGAGAGCTTGACCAGCCAGTCCAGCCCTCTCAGCTCCTTCACAGCGCGCGTTCCTCTGACAGTGTCTCCCATCCATGAAGAGGAGCTCCACTACTCGACTCAAAAAGCATACAACAAAACCCAAGCAGTTTCTAGCAACCTCTTCCCAGAGCACCAAGGGGTGTTTGCCCTCTCAGCATCATGGGTGGGTGGCATTTGCAGCATGTTCAGGACAAGGGCAGGGGAGCAGCCCCACTTCCAGGAGCTAAACTGCTCCATAACAGCCCTGCAAAGCCCATGCTACGTTTTCAGACATCGCGAGAGGTTGGGAGTTTTACTGCTGCTACTTACGGTGACATTTTTCAGACACTCCTCACAGCTCCTGTTCGTATACTGCTGACAATCTGCAGGAAGGAAAAAAGACACCTCAAGTAGTCTGAAATAGTTGAAGAGTTTCTCAGTGGTTTAAAACTCCATGCTCCTCAGAGCCTGCTCCTGCCTGCTGCTTTGCCTGCTCCAGGAGGTGGTCACTCCCATTGGACCAGGGGCAATGCAGCTTAATGCTGCTGCAAGAGCTGCCAGCTTCAAAACACACTCACTGTTACGGTGGGAAGCCCAAATGCAAGTCATCTGCCTTGCCCTTGCTGACCCACAGCCCCAAGCTGTAAGTTCCTCTCCCTGGGTCTTATATACCTAAAAGCCTGAGCATCTGCTGTGGCCAGCAGGCAGCCAGACCACTGGGGGACACAGCTGGGGTTGGTCTGGAGGGACCTTGCAAGGACAAGCATTGGGCAGGCAGTGCAGTCCCATATCACCGGATGACGGAGCAGCTCAAGCAAGCAAGCTCCAGACAAGGAAGATACTACCAGGAAAAACAGCAGCAGAGGAACATGAGAAGGGACATGCAGCTATGGTCCCCACAGGAGCCCGTACCCTCCCGCTGCACGAGGGCCATACCCTGCCCCAGCCAATTCATCCAAACCCTCTTTCAGCAGGAAACACTCCAGGTGACGGGTGCAGCACCGTAGCTGAAATCTGCGCCTATGTTCAGAACCTGTTTCCACCCCATTTGTCAGAGGAAGACCCCTGCTCCACAGACGCAGGCGGCTCTCATCCACCATGGATGACAGCATCCTCAGGGGATGCAGGTCAGCTGGGGGGGGGGGAATGGATCACGTCTGAACACAGGACAAGATGGCCCAGTCCAGTGGCTTTCCTGGGCTTGCCTGCAGCTCCCAGCAGCACTAGCTCTTTAGGAAAGTCTTACTACAGGATACTTGCCTGCCATTTCACTGGTATGCTCCCCCAGATCCTCAGGAAGGGTGGTGTGCCAGCCCTTGAGGATCAGCCATTTAAACCTCCTAAACTGCCTAAAGAGTCTAAGCATCAGCCTGTTTGATTGTGGTTTAAAAAAAAAAAACCAAACTACAAACCAATTTGCCTGACTACTCAGTAATTGGTGGAAGAAGGATCACTGCTTCACAGCACTTTAATCAGGAAAAAAATCAGTCCCAGAGGTGCTTGTTTTCCACACTCTTCCACACTCACAGGCAAAGCTGCATTTTCTCTCTCCAGCTGGCAGAAACCCTCAGCTGTGACCCACTGTCAACAGTCACATGCTCTGCGCAGCCCTCCAAACAACTGGGCAATTTATTAACATAGCTCAGATAAGGGTGTTTACCCGCCGTCCGGAGAGGCCGAGATTACAGATTTTAAACACTCTAGGAAGCTGCGTCTTCCCTGTTCCTCCAACCAAGGCTGGAAAAGCATCACAGCGCCTGTGCTGCCCCTGAGACTGTTTGCTTACAAGGAGTCATGAAACAGCCCTCTCGCACCGCAGGAGGCCATCGGCAGGCAAAAGGAGAGCCTGCAGTTTTAACCGGGCTTCCTACTGATGCTCTGCTTTTGCCCAGGGTGTGCCCTCTCCTGGCACCCTCAGCTGGGGTTCATCCTCTGAGCCCTTATGTCAAAGCCACCCTCGTACAGCTGTATGGGAATGGGCTGTTTCCAGGACCTTGCAGCCCTTCAGGATTGGGGTTTTGTCCAAATGCCCAATCTCAGGGGACCAGCCCACTTGCACAGGACGGCATAGGAAGCACCACAGTCCGCGGGGACAGAGGTGGGAGAGCAGCTCTTACTGTGCTAGAAGCCTCCTGGATAATGCTTTTGCCACTTGGCTACAAGAGAAGTGAAGTGAATGGCTTGGGGCGGAAGGAAGACTGCAAAGCACGTGCTGGTCCTCACTCTCCTCCCAGCCGGAGCCACCATGCAGCTGTCAGAGGGCTGGTCATCACATGGAGAACAGTGCCTCGCTCAGAAGAGTGGGCAGACTTTTTGGGACACCCCTGAAGGGGGCTGTCCCCACCCTTTGCCAGAGCTTTTCCTCTACCTGGCACGGCATTCACAGGGCTATGCTACATCCTCCACCCACCAAGGAGAAGCAGTTGGCCACCCACTGCTCCTCACCCGGATCTGACGGCACCCGTCTTCTTCCTGGTCTGAAGCTCTCAGCCTGAGGCTCCCCCAGCCAGTCTCCCCCGTCCTGAAGGAGGATCTCCTCCGAAGGGCCATTGGTGGGGGCCTGGCTGCCCAGCAAGTCCCCCCTGCCCAGGACTGGTACCCAACTCCCACCTGAGACCTGGCTGAGCTGTTAGCATCACTAAACACACAGTTACATTGCAGTGGCAGCTGGAAAAGAGGCAAGTAAAGCCTCTCTTCCAGCACCCCATCTTCCAGACCTCAGAGGGACACATTGGCACCCCGTGCTGCACAGGATTGCACCCTGCAGAGCTCCCAGCAAGGATGGGACCTCCCCTCCCAGCTCCCACTGCCTGTCCCCATCCTGAGTGGCCACAGGGCCCTAGCCAGCAGCCACCCTGCGCCCAGGGCACACCTGGAGCGCAGCCCATGGGGCAACACGCACCAGACGTCCCGCAAAAATGGGGTCCAAAGTAACTGCAAAGCCATAATTTTTGGGTGCTCTGCGAGGAGCCCTT
This sequence comes from Theristicus caerulescens, assembly GCA_020745775.1. Lineage (NCBI taxonomy): Eukaryota > Metazoa > Chordata > Aves > Pelecaniformes > Threskiornithidae > Theristicus > Theristicus caerulescens. Next base: position 30,361,314 of record CM036565.1, on the reverse strand, counting down.
GCTGTCAGGCCCCTATCCCCATCCCCTACGGCGCGGGGGGAAGCAACCAGCGGGGCCGGGACCGCCGGGCTCAGGCGATCCCAGGGGTCAGAGCCCCCGATCCCCACGGGCAGGGAGCGCCGCGGGACGCCACGGTGCCGGGACGGGCACCCAGCCCGCTGGGACCGGCGGAGCCGGGTCGGGACCCCGCCAGCGCCGAGCCCCGGGGCCGCGCTTACCTCCCGCCACGACCTGCGCGGCGGCGGGCAGTAGGGCCAGGGCCAGGGCGGCGCAGAGCCGGAGCGGTGGGGCCATGGCGGAGCCGAGCGGGGCGGCCGGAGCCAGGCGGGGCGGGCGCCGCCGGTTATCTAGGGCCCAGCGCGGGGGCGGGCCGGGGGTGGCCCCGGCCCTGACGGGGCCCGGGGGAGGGACCGCACGGAGCCGGCGGCGACCGAGGAGCCGGCCGGAGAAGGAAGAGCCGTGGGGCCGGAGGCGGGCCGGTGCGGCGGCTGGAGGAGCTGCTCCGGCGGTTACTCCTTCCCGCAAAGCGGGCGGAGAGACCCCTGCGGCTGCCGGAGCCCACCGACGGGGACCGCCCGCCGCCCCGCGCAGCCCCGGGCCCGGCCGCGGGAGGGGGCCAGCGCCCCGCGGGAGGAGGAGCGGGCGGCGGAGGCACCTGCCCTCTCGCAAAACCCGCCGGGCTTGGGCAGTGCCAGCCCGAAACGGAGAGCCTTCTCCTGTCCCAGAGGGTCCCCAGATCCCGCCCCCCCCCCCGCCGTTACACCAGTCTTTATAGCATGAAAGTGCATTAACTTTGTTCACATATATATTAGTTCACATGATACACTGCGATGTAATCCGGTAGTGGAATTTTACTGGAGACTCTGGTATTGTTCATGCTTAAGTAAAACAAACGAAAGAACAGCCCAGCCCTGCAAAGAAGGACTTTGCTTCTGGGAAGCTCAGAGCTGTCCATGAAGGATCATAGAACCATAGAATCGTAGAATCGTTTAGGTTGGAAAAGACCTTTAAGATCATCAAGTCCAACTGTTAACCCAGCACTGCCAAGTCCACCACTAAACCATGTCCCTAAGCACCACATCTACACAGCTTTTAAATACCTCCAGGGATAGGGACTCAACCCCTTCCCTGGGCAGCCTGTTCCAGTGCCTGACTACCCTTTCAGTGAAGCAATTTTTCCTAATACACAACCTAAACCTTCCCTGGCACAACTTGAGGCCATTTCCTCTTGTCCTATCACTTGTTACTTAGGAGAAGAGACGGACCCCTGCCTTGCTACAACCTCCTTTTGGGTAGTTGTAGAGAGCAATAAGGTCTCCCCTCAGACTCCTTTTCTCCAGACTAAACAACCCCAGCTCCCTCAGCTGCTCCTCATAAGACTTGTGCTCTAGACCCTTCACCAGCCTCGTTGCCCTTCTCTGGACACACTCCAGCACCTCAATGTCCTTCTTGTAGTGAGGGGCCCAAAACTGAACACAGCATTTGAGGTGCAGCCTCACCAGTGCCGAGTACAGGGGGACGATCACCTCCCTGGTCCTGCTGGCCACACTATTCCTGATACAAGCCAGGATGCCATTGGCCCTCTTGGCCACCTGGGCACACTGCTGGCTCATGTTTAGGCGGCTGTCAACCATCACCCCCAGGTCCTCTTCAGCCAGGCTGCTTTCCAGCCACTCTTCCCCAAGCCCATAGTGTTGCATGGGGCTATCGTGACCCAAGTGCAGGACCTGGCACTTGGCCTTGTTGAACCTCATACAGTTGGCCTCAGCCCATCGATCCAGCCTGTCCAGATCCCTCTGTAGGGCCTTCCCACCCTACAGCAGATCAACGTTCCCGCCCAGCTTGGTGTTGTCTGCAAACTTACTGAGGGTGACCTCGATCCCCTCACCCAGATTGTTGATAAAGATATTAAACAGAACTGGCCCCAGTACTGAGCCCTGGGGAACACCACTTGTGACTGGCCGACAACTGGATTTCACTCCCTTCACCACAATTCTTTGGGCCCGGATAAAGGATACTCCGGGACAATCACAATAACTCCAGCATCCCAGCCCCTCCAACATGTCTTTGAAACCCTCCCAACATTGTCTGGCATCACAGATCAGTAACTGGAGCAAGACTGACTCCAGGGATGCCTGGATCAATAGAGAAGCAGCAAGAATGCTGCAGAAATAAAGTGGCTTTGCAAAGTTTTACTGTGATTAGCAATTGATAGTGTGGGTGTTAGTGATTAGTCAAGTCGTGTTGAACCTGACTGTTTGAAGGGTATAAGAATCCCGTGTAAAGCCACATTCGGGTGTCCCAGTTTGGCTGGGACACCTCATGCCCATGAATAAATGTTTACCCTTGTAATTCTATGCTTTGCATCATAGCCTCTTGCCTCGGTCAGCACGGGCCAGGTGCAAATTTTCATAACACATGGGGTGCTGGGGTCTCCCTCCTGGGCAAAGCAAGAAGCCCACTGACCTCAAGCCCACGTGTTAAACGTTTGAGACGTGAGAAGCTGCATTGATATAAATGAGGATTTTCACATGCTGTAGGTCAAGAATACAGCTGACTGCTTTCCTGTGCTGGAGCCAAAGAGCTCCGTGCTGCTTGATTCATCCCCAGCAATGTAGAGAGCCCAAAAGAAATGGGTTTCCACCCGTCACTATGAGGAGGGTTGCAATGCTGCCTGCATGGGCCTGCTCTGGGACCTGGTTTCACCCCAGATCCCTTGGGAATGGAGTATCACTACATGCACATGGCCTTCTTGGCAGCAGCAGGGCAAAAACGCTGTTCCTATGAGTGGACCCGTCCTGTCTTGCAATCCTGCGCCCAGGCCCCCATGGGTACTGCAGGGTGCTGTATCCCCACCGGCCACTGCTTCCCTGCTCTGCAGCGATGGCTGAAGCCACCATCCCTTGAAGCTGGGTGGGTATTAGGCTCCAGCACAAAGGCACGCTCACGCCAGGCTGATTCAGAACAAGACCAAGCTTTTTCAGGCAGACACGTGGCTGCAAATCCCCAGACGCCATCAGTGCCCCTGAAACGCACCTTGCCCCTTGAGGTGCAGGCAGGAGCGGGCAGCCTGGCACAGGCAGCGGGACAGGGAGACACAAGCTACCCCCGCACTGGCACCGCGGCCAGGTGCACCCTTGGGATCCCGTGGAGGGACTGAGCATGGCACAGCTGTTTCTCTGTGGGAAAGAGTTGTTTGTGGCTGACTGATTTTGGCTGTGGGGCAGGCATGGGGTGGCATGAAGGAGCCCGTGGGTGGGAGGCAGGAGGCAGCGCTGGAGACACACTGCAGAGCTGAGCGTGGGCGCTGAGGGCAGAGCTCTGACTTGGTGAATAACTCCCTCCCCGGCATGGAGGCAGCTTGGGGAGAAGGAACGAAAATGTATTTTGGATTGCCCTAAACTAAATTAAGAAGACGACTAATCTTTTTCAGTAAAATGGAGAATGAAACCTGAAGAAAGCAATCCTGTAGCTTGAGCGGGCAGCATTGCTGGCCGCCCCTGCCACCACCAGCTTCATTGTGGAGCTCATTGTCTGTCTGCTCTGAAAGCTTCGCTCTGCCTGCCATGTTCCTGGTGTCCTTGAGAGCCAGATGGGCTGGCCACTGGTGACAGAGCTCCTGCAGGCTGGGAGAGTAAACGGCCGATAGCGTTAGGTCGGCCAAACTGTGGGATATGGGGGATGAGCCATGGGAGGTGCATAATGCAGAGGAGGGAACGGGCCTCTCTTGATTTTGCCATGGCAGGCGAGCACTCTGACACCAGCAGCTGCCTCTTGCAGGTGGTTCAGATTTTGGCAGCTCCTCAGGAGAAAGACGGGGCTCTTTGCATGTAGCGGCGACTCAGGGGCTGCCAAAAGGACATGGGACCTGTGTGTTTGTTCCTCTAAAAGCAGCTGGCGCTCGAGGCTGGACAGGCACTATCATCACTCTGGCATTAGCAGGCCCAGGGAAGTCTCCCCGAAGCCACCTCCTGGGCTGGAGGCAGCACTTGTTGAGCAATGCCCTGACACCAGAGCTGGCTGGCTTGGGAGGCCAGAGGAAGCATTCACTGAACCATTTCTGTTTGCAAAGTGCCTTGTTCATTTGTCCTGGGTTCATTCATGAAGCAACACTTGGGCTATGGAGCATCCTGGTGGCACAGGCAGGGACTCGGAGCGAGAACCCACAGGCAGGCACCCGGGCAGCGAGAGTGGGCAAGGTGCCAACAGGCAAGCCAGGAGAGACCGAAACACTGCTCTAATCCTGCTGGCCTTTCCGCTCCCTCTCCTTATTTGTCTCTGAAGGGTATTTTCAAACCCTTCAAGATGGCCTCAAGTGGTTTCCAAGGCAACGGTGCTAAAGTCATCACTGCCATGGAAACCCTCTCTTTGGCATAATATAAATATTTCCCTTGAAGGAGGCTGGATGAGTGGGCAATGTGCTATTTTCTAGCACTCCCTGACTGCAACAGGACAATCTCCAGGAGATGGTGTGGGGCCAGGGAGGATAAAATTAGCTCACCACGCCGGCCGGCGATGGAAAGGGGTGATTGCCAGCATTTTGGTGCAAAACCTGGGCTTGTTTGTGTCAGTAGGGTCCAAATGAAAAAGATTTACTCTGCAGGGAGAAAAAGAGAAAAAAGGGGCGGGGGGAGAAAGGTTTCAGTCACTTTTTCCTGTCCTTCTTCAAAGTTTTCCCTTTAGTCCCAAACCCACATCCCCTCTGGTCAGCACCGGCAGACAGGGGTCCTGGAGCACCCTTGGTGCTGGGCCAAAGATGACTGAGCCTGAGCCAGCCTTTCCTGGGACCATGTGCATGGCCAAGGTGCTTAATTTTGCCTTTAATTGCCTCTTTTCTTTCTCATCAACTCACCAACACCTTCACTTGAGCCCGGGAAGAGGTGCCTGCCTGCAGCCCTGAGCGTCAGCAGTGGAGCAGGACCTCCTGAAACACCCTCTGTGCTGCGGCATCCCCCAGACTGGGGCTGCCTGCAGGGGCCGTGGCTCTGCCGGGGGCCCCAGCCCATCGGACCCCTCCAGCCCTCTGCCCGCCTGGGCTCCTCTGGCCACACCGTGCTCAGCACCGGGGCACATCTCCAAAGAGGGACTGTTGGCGTGCCCGGTGCCTCACACAGGAGGGACGTGGCTGTCCCTGCTGACACCCCACCATGCTGGCTCCTGTCAACCACCGGCCAGGGGGGCATTTCTGAGCTGCCATGGGAGATCCCGGCGTAGCAGAGCAGGTGTTTTCCTAAACAGAGATGGCTGCATTCATCATCAGGGCCAAGCAGGGCGGAGGTGCTGGCGGCGTGATGGGAGCTGTGGATGAGGTGTCTGCAGAGCCCGTCTCTGCCCAGGCTGGCACGGAGGTGTAAACACCGCCTGTCCCCTGAGCAGATGGCTCCTCTCACATCCACGCTTCAGGCAAATACCAAAGGGCTTTCCTAACAAATAAAAACCCCACGGAACACAGGCACATTCCCAGGCCTGGAGCAGCACTTCTCACTTTACTGGAAGAAGGGGAAGCTCTCGCCTCGCTGGGCCACCCAGGCTATTTTTAAATCACTGTAGCAGCCAGAGGATGGGGAGACACGGCGTGGCAAAGTCCCCCTGTGCTCTCGCCTGCTGGTCGCTGCCTTTTGACAGCGGCTGGGGATGAACGTGGGGTTCCGGCAGGTGCAGCCCCGCCAGCCGGCCGGGCTGGAGGACAGGGGCTCACCCTGGGAACCCCCCAGCACCACCCCAGAAAGCCTCTTGGGAGGCAGAGAGCCACCCCGAGGCCTGTTTGCCCTCCCTGCCCCGGAAGGTGCTGCCGAGGTTGTCGGGAGGCCGGGAGGGTCAGACCCTGGCACCTGCTTTCCTTTTTCTTCCTTTGTGGAAAAAAAAAAAACCCAAACCCAGAGCAAACAATTAAAATGTTCCAGCTGCTGGCTCGAAGGAGCGATCCCAGATAAAACCCCAAGGATCTGCTGGCTAAATATAGCCTGAGCCCCATAAATTAAACAAAAGCTTTTCACTGGGCTCTCAGAAAGCTGGTTCCAGCGGCAGTTTTATCTATGTAAGGTATAACTCTGGTGGTATTTGTTATTATTAGCCGTACCTCCCCCATGTCACTGACCTCCCCAACGCCGTTGTTTAGGAACACGAATTTTGCAGAGCCAGACTTCTCCCTCCCAACAGCTCCCCTGCTGAGGTGGGATCACTCCTCGGACAGCTTTCCTGCCTTTTTATAAGAATTTACTAACCTTTTTTTTTTTTTTTTGGACAACTTCTGTTTATTTGAAACTTGCCCATCTCAGATATCCTGTGTGTTTTAGGGCTGCCCTCACTTAAGGCCTGTCTCAGGCATCTGCTTAATTTTTATCCCTATCAGTTGTCCTAGGAGCTGTGAACCCTTAAATAAAATACTGCCTGCAGTGCAAAGGTGTTGGAAAGCTCTTGCAGATACTGTGCAAGCCAACACATGTGTAGGTGCTTGTCTTGCCTCCTTTTTCTCATCAAGGTTATGAACAATAGCTTATGATATTATATATATTAATTATATTATATTATATTAAATTATATTATATTATATTATATTGCCAATGACTTATGGCTTTCTGTGAGTTTTCTCCCCCAATGCTTTAAAGAAGTTTCAGCACCCTGCTGCCTGGAGCACACGTGGCTGGCTCGTGAGCAGGAGTGATGCTGGTTGTGTTGCCGAGGATGAGTTCGCTCTGCTTTCTCTCCAATGCTTCCTCTCAGCGCGCTGTGCTTGGCGTGAGGAGCACATCCAACACCTGCTTTCCCATCCCAGATATTGAGGCTTTGTTTCTTCTTCTATAGGCTTTTCAAAAGCATTTCCCAGAGCTGCTCCATCCCAAAGCTGAGGGCTGGCTCGGGCAGCTTGCAGCGCCACTGAAATCTGGGCCTCTTTCTTTGTCCTGGTGCTGGGCTTTGATTTTGTTTCTGCAGTTGCCGGTGCATCTATAGCTGAGTAATCCAGCCCACATCTTAGAAAGGTGTGAACAGGGCTGGCAGCCCAGAAAATCCAAATCGCCTTTTCCAAATGAAAGCACCATCTCCTCGCCGAGTTTTTCTCAGCCTCCCATCACTCCTGGCTCCCAGCAGCACAACCAGCTCTGCTGAACCCATCCAACAAAGTTCCTTCTTGCTGATCAGCATGCAAGCGAGCCTCCACAGGCACCAGCCTTTCTCCAGGGCCATCCACTTGTCTCATCCCCCATGTTGTCATGGGTCCCCCCAGCTTTTTTGGTTCCCTGCAATGGTTTTTAGACAGATAGCCCTTTCCTGGGCAGGGCATGAGGAAGAAGAGGCCAGAGCTGCTTCCTCTCGTTCCTGCTCCTCCTCATCAGCTGGAGGCAGCCCAGGGGCTCTGCACCCACATCCCCTCCATCCCTTGGGAGCATCCCAGGGCAGGTGGGAGGAAGGGCGAGGTTCCCCCTCCCACCATCTCCTTGGGTTTGTACCTCTGTTTGAAAACATGCCTCTACCTGCCCCCTCGGCAGGGCACAAAAAAAAAACCCCAGGCTATTTTAAGTGAACTCAACCCCTCAAAAAAAAGAAGTCAACTCTGAGGCTGTCATGGCTATATTTAGTTGGAACTTTTCTGTCCAGGATTCAGACTCTATTTGGAAACCCTGTGCCTTGGCGTGCAGCCAAGCATCTCAGTTTTATACAGTAATCCCTCAGCATATGGCAAATGTTTCTCATCTCCCGGTGGCTGCGGCACTGGCCCCGGCAGCCCGGCAGCAGAGGGTTTTAAGCTGAAACCGAGACAAGCTGGCTGGCTGCGGTTGTGGATTCACATCTTAGATCCAGAAGATCTTTTAATAGAAACATCTTCTTGACGTAGGTTTAGAAAAACAAAACCCTGGGAGCATCAGAGCTGCCCTGGGCCCCCAGTGCCTGGTGGGCGTTTTTAGGGTGCAGACCTCAGGGCATCCCTACCAGCCACTGGCCTGAGGTGATGCCTGGGAGCGGGGCGATGGGGAGGAAGATGTGGGGCACCCTGAACCATACCCCCAGGCCTCCCCAGCTGGTTCAGCTGTCAAGGTGGGAAAGAGCTTCTGGCTTATTTTGCCCCTCTCTCCACTGAAAATGTCATGAAAAATCCCATTTCACGTGCTGGGAGTTCTGGGGTTGACACAACACAATGATCGCCTGGAGAACGGTGTAATTCCCAGTTACGTGACAGCATTTCAGTGCCAACAATTTTGTCCTGACAGTCTGTGGGTATCTGAGTGATGCTCAGGGAAGCAGCATCCTCAGCTACCCTGATCCTCTCCTCTCCTCTCCTCTCCTCTCCTCTCCTCTCCTCTCCTCTCCTCTCCTCTCCTCTCCTCTCCTCTCCTCTCCTCTCCACATATATTTTGGATGAAACAAGGCTTATGACAGCATCCCTCTTGGAAACACTGAAAGTAACTGAAAGTAAAACTGCAGGTTCCCAAGTGCCACGTGCGTTTTCCTGCTCCGCGGCAGCTGTGAGATAGAGGGAAGCAGGAGCCAGCTGAGAAAAGGTGATCAAACGGCTATTTATACAGCCCTTCCAAATATTTTAGACTTGTGACACGCATGATGATGTATAACAAAAATATCTGCTTCAAAACATTCCAAGTTAAATCCCACATCCTCATTTTAATTCAAGAGTTCAAGGGATTTAAGGAAGTATATACTTAAAGTGATTCTCCTTACCACTCACAGTTAGGAGTGCTCCAGCCAGCCCTCGGGGACAACGGGACAGGCTTTGGGGAGAGACCGACAACCCAGCACCACGACCCTGGGGAAGAGCAGCCACAGAGGGGACCAACTGTAGGAATAACACCAAGGGCATCTGCAGGGGTGTGCAGGATCAATGCCTTTGAGACGATTTGATTTGGGGACACCCCTGTCCCCACTGGCGGCCCCGTGAAGCCTGACACAGGGAGACTTGGTGTCCCCTGCAGCCTGGCACTCCAGACTGCTCAGCCTGATAGGGTTTCTAACGAGGCTAATTTAATCCTGCTCACTTAAGAGAAGCCAAGCACCCAAGGGACCCTTCAGGGCTCTGCAGGGCCCAGGAACTGGGGGTGGCCAAGCCCCCAGCCCCTGGCTGGGTGTGGGCAGGAGCAGAGGGGTTCCTTGGGGGTGCCAGAGTGCCTTGTGGGTGCTGGTGTCTCGCACCACTCCAGCCTCACTGCTCCTCACCTTCCTCATGCCATAAGCACTGCCGCAGCATGTTGGGGCTGGAGGTCTGGTGGGCACAGCTGGGAGCAGAAAAGACGGCAGCCCATATAAATGAGTGCAAGTGAAGATCTGCCAGCTCCTTCTGACCCCATGCAGCAGCAGCCATCTCCTCCCTGCTTCCCCAGCAGCTCCAAGGCCCCCGGAGCAGGGCTGTCCTGGCAAAGCTTGGCTCACACCAGCACACTGTGCTGGGACCACGTGCTCTGGTGTTGCAGCCCGAGGCACCCATCTGCTGGCCCCTTCCCCTGCCTCGGGATCGGCAGCATGCGGGGGTCTCCCACGGGCACCATGGCATTCAGTTCCCCTCTCTGCCCCACACCATTTCCCTGGTTCTGGTGGGAGAAGCCAGGAATGGCGGGCAGAGCCCATTCCTGCAATGCCCAAACGTCTGCCAGAACTGCGCCAAGCTTTACAGAGTAGTTTAAACACCCGTTAGCGTGTTCCCTAAAGCCTTGTGATTCATCGACAGCCACTCAGTTCAGCTCTACCCTTTCATCGTCCCCGAATGTGGCATTTCCCTAAATCACATGGGCTTTTTCTGCTGCTATTACACACCTACGGGTCCAGCTGTTCCCACCCAGACACTTTCTGTACAGTGCCACCCTGCTTTAATAGTGCCCGCTGCCTGCATGGTGCGTATTGCCTTTAGGGGAGACGCAGGTTTGTCACAGCGGGTTTGATTCCCACAGTGTTGCCACAGTCCCTCTTCCCGGAGGACAGGGGTTTCCACGCTATGGTTATCGCCCCATGCAGCCGCTTGTGTCCCTTGTGGTGCAGCGATGCAGGACGAGAAGGATGGAGATTCAGATAAAGGTCCGGTGGATCTTTGAGGATGAAAGGCTGGTGGAAAAGCTGGACAGCCCAGCCAGCCCTTTGATTAAGGATGCAGGATCCATGCACACACTCCCAGCGAGATGGGATGTCTGTGGGAACCAGCTACCCCACCAGAAGTAACCCACAGCCAGGTAGGTGTTTGCAGGCTGTGCAGGATCCACACATCCCAGAAGGTGGAATGAGTTGCCCAGCTCTGCTGTGCAGCAAGGATTTTTTGCTGTAATTCTGTTTTTTCTCAGTCTCAGACTGGGAAGTTTGAGCTCGTGGTGCCAAATGCCGCCCCAGCGTGTTTATTAATGCTGATTGTAAAACCTTGGCAAAAGCATTCACCATCAGGTCTGCAGAAATCCTGCCGGATCCAGTGCCTTCCAACCAGATGGGCCTTATTAAGAGATGTCACACTGCTAACAACACCTGACAGCTCTTTGACTCTCTTCCCTGCTCTGCTCCGCATGCTCTGAGCAAGGCAGCAGCCTGAGCTGAGAGCCAAGGGGAGGCAGGAGCCCGCTCTTCCCACGCCTGCCCCGAGAGCATGGAGCCAGGGCTCTGCCTCGGCATGGGCTCCTGCACCCCAGATTTGCTTCATGCTCCTCACCTGCCCTCTTCCTCCCACCTCCCTTTTCCTACTGGTAGCACCCAGGTGTGTGCAGTGAACTGTCACCCACAGCATCAGCCACCTGAGGTTGCAGATGATACATTGATACCTCTGTACAAGAGGGTTTTTCCATATATTTGGTTAAATGTGTGATTTTTCCACTATGCTGCTTACTTGAGTTAAAATAATCGCTGGGAGCACAGATATGGCAGTCTACAGCACAGTTTTCTACATGTTTTAATAACACAATATCACACCAACATTAGCAGGCACAGACAGGGCACCTCCTGCACAGTTGTGCTGAAGCATCCCTCATGTCTTTGCATTTACACTGCCAAGATGTAATTTTGAGGAGTAACGTGGTTGGGACATGGATGGGAAGGTGTGATGTTGCACCCTGCATTTCAGGTGTGTGGCCATCCTTGGGGCTCTCTGCTGACAGCTTCTGATGCCATGATGCTATGATGCCGTCCCTTTCCGAGCCATTGCGTTGTCACTGTGGTCATTATCTTCTGCAGACTCAAGGTCGCTCAAGGGGAAACAGGGCAAGGGCTGATGGGTGCTCTGACTTGGCCCACAGCACTGCTCTTGGTCACCCAGCTCCCTCCCACCTGGGTTTCCCCAGCCTGTGCTGAACTCCCAGGCTCAGAGGGAGCCAGTGGCCTGCAGGCTCTGTGCCACTGGTCGCAGCCTCACCGTGGGGTCCTTCTCTTGCCTTGGGGAGAACGCCGCTTCGCCCAAATCCCTGACTCACTTGCACCATCTTTCCCCGACAGCAGGCTGGCTCCATGCAGGAGCTGGGCTTGGGCAAGAGCTGCACAGCCTTGGAGAGCTGCTGCTGGCACTGCTGCGTGTCTCCTCTCTGACTGCATCGCTGCAGCTCTCGCTTGCTGCCTGCCGGTGCTTCCCCATGTGATACGCCAGCCCCAGAGATTCCAAAATCAGAAATATTTCACCCTCCAGAATTGCATCCTGCCTAAAAATCATGCTCTGGAGGAGATCCGGGCAGTTTGGTCTCCAGGCGCAGGAGGCAGGGATGGAGTCAGCTGGCAGCCAGCAGCAGAGATGCTGTTGTTTCCCCCTGACGTGCAGCACCCCCAGGCAGGAGGCTGAGAAAAGCCCACTGGGGTGACACCAGAGTCTTTGGGAAAACACAGGTAATGAAAGTGGCCGAGTGGCCGATGCCCCGGGACACGCTGCATCACCATGACCAGCGGCTGGGAAGGGGCCAGTTCAGCTGCACTGGCATCTCCCAGCTCTGCGGCTGAGCCCCTCTCGGGGGACATCCCATCCCTGCCGCGTTTTCTAATTTCCAGCCTAATCTGCTGCTCTCCAGGCTCACCGCGACTTAATATAATGCTGGTGACCACCTGTGGGCAGGAGCAGGAGAGCTTGTCCTTCTCCCTGCCCGTCCCTGGGGCACAACTGCTGAGCAGAATGAAAGCTGTAAAAGAAAAAATCAGCCTGGAAATTTCTCAAGTGTTTTTTGGGGTTTTTTTCCCCTTTGAAATTTACCACCCTGGTGAGGGTGAAGGGCGGGCGAATGGCTTTCCGAGCAGCCCGCTTGTCTTCGGAGCAAGAGCTGGGGCTGGGGGAGCCTGGGCTCATTTTAATTATATATCTTGACTGTGGTGCTCATTACTCAGAGTCCTAACGGGCTCTGTGGTCCCCATTTGTAATCACACGTTCGGTAAAATAATCAAGTTATAATTGCTAGGGATTCCTTCTCCTCTATGTAACAGAGCCCAGACAGGGGAGGTGGCACTGCAACTGAGTTAGCAGCAAACCTCAGCGTTGCCTTGGGTCAACATTTCAAGAGTAAATTAATCAGAGTTAAAGCAAGACGAGAGCTGATAAAAATCCTCCAAATCTTCCCAGATGATGAAAAGACACTTTTAACCTCTCCCTGGCTTGTCGTGCTGAGAAAAGCATCCTCTTCCCTTTGAGTGGCCCCAAAATAACACTTGTGCTGCTTCTGTGCCTCTGCCCTCGCCTCAGGGAGCAGCGGGGGCTGCCCGTCAGTGCGCACCCTGGAGGGCGATGGCTTTGCAGAGCAACCATCTCCTTGGGAGCCCGGGTGCCTGAGTCCCACGGGTGCTGGGCAGAGTGGGCAGGGAAGGGATTTCAGCCCCCAAAACCACAGGGAGCTGTGCTTTCTGCCTATGGCTTTGCCCACCCTTTTGCCTGCTGATCCCCACTGGGGTTTGGGCCCTCCCAGGGGGAACCAGTGAGAAAAAAGAAATTACTGAGCATCAGAACAGGGAATCATAAGTGACTCAGGCTTAAGAAGGACAATTTTTCCCAGGCAAAATGTGATGGCTTTTTTGGACAGGACTAGAAAACAGGGCTGCAGCTCTAATCAATCCAGCTTTTGGTGCATCATTTGCGTTAATCTGGAAAGCGAGGCTCGGCCAGCCCCGGCCTCAAGACGCAGGGCTTGGCAGGAGCACTTTGCTGAGGAAGCACGGGCAGCCGCAGCTGTGGGGTCTCTGGTCGGTGGTGGGTCATCGGTGATCCACAGCAAGAAGCCATCGGCACAGCAAGGAGAGTATTGGTAAACTGATGGGGACCAGGGAGAAGTTACGAATCCCTGGAGGGGGTGGGTTATGAAACAGGGCAGCGTCCCCCTGCCGGCACCTTGTCCTTCACACTTCTCCAGACTGGGCTTTTCCTCCTCCAGCACGTGCAGAGGCAGCGCTTGGAGGCTTCACAGCTGCTGTCAGCACCCCCAGACCACGGTTGCTGCCACCCCAGCAAAGGGACCCTCCTTCTCCCATGGGTGCAGAGCAATGCTGGCTGCATGGTCAGGGCTTTCAGGCCTGGGGATCAGTGTTTAAGGCACCTGTAGGTAGTTCTTATCCACCCAAACCCCAATCCCAGTGTCTTTCCCACTAAGGGAATCAATCCAGGGGGCGAATCCACTGCCCGCAGCGCTTCACGGGACGGGGGAATGTGCTGGGACACAGCACGCAGATCTGCAAGAGAGAGACATCATCACCAAGGCTTGTGCTTAATCATAATAATTTTGTCATTCTACCATTTTAATTTACTAATTAATCCCTGGAAGGAATACCTACTTGGATGCGGGGAAAGAATGAAACTCTCTCATCCGGGTGTGCTGGGAGTGTTCCACCAATAGCCTGGGCAGAGCATTGGCAAACCCAACACAGAGTAGGGGAGTACAGCATCTCAGCTGGACCGTCAGCTTCTTGTGGTCAAGCTGGACTCCCTGTGTGAAAAAAATATTCATGCACCACTCATGCAGGGCCATTTCCAGCCCCTGGCAAAAGCTGTGGGATCTCCCAGCCATCTGGAAAGCCCTGGGGGGCCGCTGCCAGCCAGAGAGCATTGCTGGAGGTAATAGCATGTCCTGAGTGCATCACTCCCGCAAGGGCCGGGGTCAGCCCTGAGCTGGGCAAGGTTTCATCTGGTGCAAGGTTTCTTACTGGGAAAAGGACTCTGTGTCTGCCAGCACCAGGTGTTTCACCAGCTCTGGTCAGGTCTCTGCCTGCTCAGCCCAGAGCCGATGTGCCCTGGTACCCTGGGCAAAGGCAAGAGTGGGTGTCCAGCCAGGAGCCTTCCCCATTCTCCTCCTCCTCCTCCTCTCACACACATTTTTGGCAAACGGCTGCCTCCCTGCGGAGAGGCCTCCCTAGGATGGAGGAGAAGTGACCCAGAGCCATTGGACGGGATGAGGACAGGGCTGGGATGCTCGTGTCAGGGGAGAGGAGAGGGCATCCACTTAGGCTAGGTGTTGACACAGGTTACAACTCCTGAGGAAGATGTCAGCATGGACGGGAACGGGCTCAGGGCCCTCTTTACAGGGGTCTGCAAGGTGAGACTCCTCCATGCTTCACCACAGCCCATCACCAAGGGCTGGTGGGTGCTCCTCTTGCTTGGGCACAGAGGACATGAGTGCTGCCATCTCCCCTAAAACTGGCATGACTCTGGAGACTCCGTCATCCTCAGCATTCCAGCCAGGAGCCCCGACCCTTCTCTCTGGGGTCCCTGGCAGGAGGGAGGGAGGGAAAGCGGGGCTGGGACTGGAGAGATCCCAGGTGTAGAGCAGGAATGTCGTACAGGACCGGCATGCAAAGTGCAGCTATAGCTGAGTATTCTGCTCCTCTCTGCCTGTTTCTCTTGAGAAAGTTCAGTCTCAGCTGTCAGTCCCCTTCTCCTGCTTTTTTTGAAGTTGGAGAACTACGTACATGGATGGCATCTCTAATTAATATAAATATAGTGAAACATAAATAATAGACATGCCTGAAATAGTGTCAACCCCAAGCAGGCAAGCATACGCGTCATGGAAAGAAAATAAAAATGCTTTTTATCTGTTTTGGCATTTTTTTGTTTGTTTGTTTTTGGCAGTTTTTTCCATTCCTTAGGAAAGAGCAACCTTTGCTGTGGGTGAAACCGCTCAAAAGCAGGAGACCCCGAGGTGCAGGGGGTAAAAAGCCCCTGGGAAGAGAGCAGGATGGGGATTGGAATGGGGACGAGGATGGGGAGGGGGACGGGAATGATCTTAAAGGTCTTTTCCAACCTGAATGATTCTGTGGGGACAGGGATGGGGAGCGGCGGGGCCAGTGGGAAATGGGGAAAGTCCTGCCGCTGGGGGTGGTGGTGGGAATTCATAATAAATTAGTTTTATGATGGAAAGGCGGCTCCCGGTCCTCCCCGCAGGTCGGCTGCTCCCCGCCACGGCGCTTCCCGGCGCTGCTCCGGGCCCGGGGAGGGGCGGGGGCGCGGTTGGGGCCGCCGGGCTCTTCCCTCCTCCTCCTCCCGGCCGCCCGCCGGTGCCGGCGGAGGCGGGCGGAGCGGAGCGGAGCGGCGCGGCCGGGCCCGCTCGCATCCCCCCGCCCGGCTCCGCCTCGCCGAGGGAGCGGGGAGCTGCCAGGCTGCCCAGCCAGGCCGGGAACCGGCAGCCCCCGGAGCCGCCGCCGGCGGAACGACCTGGCCGGCCCCGCCGATGGCACCGCGCTGCCGCCTCCAAGTAAGGGGACAGCGGCGGGGGGACGCGGGCATGCGGCAAGGGGAGGGGGGGGGACCAGGGACCCGCCGTGGGCTCGCCCCTTTCCAGCCCTGGGAAGAGCCCCCGACCCACGCGGGACCGCCGCTCGCCCAGCCGTGACCTCCTGCCCCGGCCGGGACCGGCTTGGCGGCGCTGCCCCCCGCCGCGCCCGGTGCCCTCGGAGCCCGCGACGCCCCCGGGGCCGGTCCCGACCCCGTCCCGAGGCCTTTGGGCCGGGTTGGAAGCGGTTCGGGGAGCGGGGAGGCGCATTCGACGAGCGGGGCAGTGCTGGGGCACAGCAGCAGGGATCCCCCGGTGCCCGGGCGGGGGAAAAGCTGCCCTAAGGGTGTGGAAGGACAGGGCAGCATCCCCTTGTCCCCCAGGGTGGAGAAGATGGCTGCCACCGAGCCTTTAATGCAGTCTGGGGAGGCTACACGATCTTCACTGGTGTCTCAGCGTGTGTTGGTTCTCAGCTTTGCTATAAAACCACACACCCTTTTGGTGGGCAGCGAAACAGCCCGAATCAGCCATTCCCCCGCGTTGCCAGGCCAGAAAAGCTTGTAAGTGTCTTTCTCGTAAGTAAAAATTTCTGGGGCCATTTGCTTTGGAGGGCAGAAGGACTGAGGAGGTGTTCAGCACGCCTGGCCTGCAGAAAGAGGCTGTCCGCAGCGTGTTCTTCAGGTTGTTTCAGGGGATGAAAGGGGAGAAGCACGTATTTCAAAGCTATTGGAAAGTAGCGTTATCCCACACAAGGTGCGATTAACCCATGGGACTCGCTGCCGCAGGATTCCTGTGGGGAGAGACCTGGGGCCTCCCTGTGCCAGCTGTGGGAAGCCCTGGATTTGTAGGTGTGAGGTGATGAAGCTGGGACCCAGGGAAGATCCCAGCCCCCAGGCTGCGGGGCCAGCTACTGCCTCCCTGCCTGCCTGGGAAGGGGCTTTTCTGCGAGACAAGCTCTGGTCTGGCTGGGACCTGCAGGGGAGGTGGCAAGGGGATGGATATTGTTCAAAAGGCGTCCTAGCTTGAATCCAGTCTGCTCCGAACTCAGCCAGCAAAATTATTCTCTAAAAAGGCAACAGTCGGGAAGTTGTTGGTGTCCCTAGGGTGCGAGCTGAGCTGTCCTGGCTCTGGCGGGCTGATGGGGGGGGGTGAGCTCCAGCGGGGCCATGCTTGGTCCCCGCTGTCCCCAAGCAGCTAGGCTGAGCCAAGCTCTCCCAGCTTCCAGGCGGGAATCCGTACGTCTGCAGTCTGACCCTGGGGCCAGAGGGCTGGCCATGGCCACCCTCCTCTTCCCATGTCACTGTCCAGCTGTGTGGGAGAGAGCACCCGCCATGCAAGAGCTGGTCATGGTGGCGGCAGCAGATGACTCTTCTCCCCAGCTTTGTCGGTCCTGTAACACAGCAGTCGGGGAGGGGGGAGCATTTCATAGCAAAATGCTGCTCGCTTGCTTAAAAGCTGCCAGGGAAGGATGCCCCGCAGCCGGGAGTGGGCGCAGCAGCCCAGCAAGGTGCTCCTGGCAGATGTGTGTGCATGCGGGGTTTGGGTTTGTGCATCAACAACCACCTCTGTTGGCAGCTGGACCGCTGCCGATGGCGGGGAGCGGGCAGCCAGCACAACGCACCGAAAAGCAGCTACTCCAGGTGGGAAGGAGCACCTTCACCCATGAGAGGTGCTCAGGGCCAGCAGGTGCGGGCTCATGGGCAGCTGCCTGCCTGGGTGCTCCGGGCACCCCTGCCAGCACGTTTCATTGCTCCAGTGCCGTGAGGGTACTCGGTACCCAAAGCAAAGTTGGTGCAAGGTACCCAAACAGCGTGCCTGGCTCTGTGTGGGTGGGTAGGTGGGCAAAGGGCCGGGGAATGTGTAGAGAGCAAAAGGCAGGGAGAATGCAAAAAGCAGATCCCGAGTGTCCTCTCGGGCTGGCAAAATGCAGAAAAATGCGTTCTCCTGTCATTGCAGAAAATAGTTTGAGCGTGACTTGCTTGGGGTTTGTTTGCTGCAGTGGGACAGGAGGGATTTACACTCCACCCACGGCCTCAGGGGCCTCTCCCCAGCCCAACACAAAAATAGGCTGATCTTTCCAAAAGTTGGGGCGGGCGGGCTGGAAAATGCCATTCCTGCAGGGACCCACTGTGCTTCTGCCATGGGAGAAGATGTTGTGAGTGACCGTGGCTTTCAGCAGGCCCAGCCTGGGATTCAGGGAAGAGCCCGGCTTCGGGCCATGCCATACCCCACTGCTGTTGGAGAACTACAGTCTCTGCATGTGCAAGCATGCGTATGCACAGCGGGAGCTTTCCCTCCTCACACCATCTCCTGAAGCTTGAGGAGCCGATGTTTTTCCTTCCCAAAGGGCACCTGAAGTAGAAATCTCCTGCAGGCAGGGCATGTGCTTGCAGCCCCATCTGCACGCCCTTGCGGAGCCAGTTGAAGGCTGGAGGCTCTGCGAGAGCAGCTGCTCTTCTGCTGGCACCTGGCGGCTGCCGTCCCACTGCCCGTGGCTGCTCTGCCTCAGCTTGGGCAGAATTAGGTCTCCATCACTAGCTCTGGTCCCGGAGAGGGCAGGTGGGTGCTGGTGGAACAAGCCCTCCCAAACCCACAGTGAGCCCCATGGCTCTGTGTGCGTGCCAGGGGAGCAGCCCAGGAGCTGGGTCCTCTGTCCTCGGCAGTGCCGGGTGGCCAGGGGATGGCTGGGAGGCTCGTGGGCAGGGGTGGCTGGTTGGAAAAACAGCTCCTCTGCCCTCCCGTTGCTGCTCCCAGGAGCCCCCTAGCCCAGGACACTGGGGCTGCCCGTGGGCAGCCCTTTCTCGTAGATATCGAGACGTGCCTGCTGCCCATGGCTTGGCCTTGCCGCTGCCTGCCCGGGCCCTGCTTGCCGGCAGGGATTGGCCCATCGCCAGCTTCAGCCTGGCATCTCACATGTTGACGTGTTTCAGGCCCTACATGGCCAGGCCCTGGCTCCCACCAAGCTGTGCCTCTGCCTGCACCCAGCGAGGTTTCCTGTGGCGCCTCCTTCATCACCCCTCGCCCAGCCCTCAGCTCCCTTACCCGGCCCCGGGGCTGACAGGATGCTCCATGCGGGGGCTTCCCGAGGGCTTCGGCACTAGCCAATCCCTCAGGAGAGTTTGGAAGGTGCTTGGAGCCCTCCTGGCTCCCCCCTCTCCATCCTCCCCCAGCCACTTCAGCCGCCCTGAGTCACGCCGCACCGCCGGTGCTGGTGGAACGGCAGAACGGCAAAGCCCACGCACGCGGCTGGCGGGCACGGAGCAAGATGGGAGAGGGGCCACGTCCCGGTTAGTGCTTTCAGGCAGGGTAATCCAGTGTTATTTGTAACACTAGTAGGGGAGCTATTTTTAGAGAGAGGCAAATTTGATTTAATAGAACATAATTTGCTGCTGACAATTCAGAGGGTGGCCAAATGAGCAGCAGCTGGATTCCTAAGGAGGCTTTTTCCTGCCCTTCTTGATATCCAAGGCTGACGTGCCAGAAGTGGCATTTGTTATTCCAGCAATTGCTGGGGGAAAGCCCCTTGGGATAGCCCATTAGCTCCACTTTGCATTCCTTCTATTGCTTCGTGCTGCCCAGTAACCTGCTGTTAAAAGAAGCGAGGAATATTTTTGCTGCTGTCCATTGTGGGTGGGCTCGGTGCATCCAAACTCCTTTGGGCAGTTGGAGCCAGCCAGGTCCCCCCCTTCACCTTTTCTTCTGCAGGCTGAGCTAGCTCTACTCTCCCAGCCTCTCCTTGTATAAATGTAGGATAAAAAATAGGTTCTGGTCAAACCAAACAGCTTGTTTGCCAGGAAACAGAAAGCCTGCGTGCATTCCTGGAGGGTTTCTTACAGACTGAATTCTTCTGGACCAGCCTCAGAGATACCTCGGGACAAACCATTCATCCTGGAAAGGTGCAAACACCAGATTCCGGCTTGTTCCTTCCCCACAATGAAGATCCCCAGAAAACTGATGGCCAGTGTGGGAAGATGGGTAGTTTTTTTTCTAGCCCTAAAACCGTTGTGTCCAGCCTGTCTCCAGTTGGTGACATGGGGACAAAAAGCCACAGGGATGAGCTGGAACGGCTGCAGGCTGGAGGCAAGTTGCCATGGGGCTGGCAGGGCCCCGGCAAAGGTGGGGAGGTGACATTTGTGTGTTGTCCCCACACAAGTGTTCCTAGGGCAGAGCGGGCACATGGCATCATCACCCCCAGCCCTGGGGCAGCTGTCCCTCCGCCGCCCTGGGCAGGAGTAGCAGAAGCATCTCAGGGGGTCCCCAAGCCCCTGCCAGCTCAGCCCCGGCTGCGCTGCCGAGAGCCTTGGAGCCACGTTGCTCTGCAGCCAAGAAGCCCCAGGCCATGGGACAGCACTGCCAAAGACAAGACCCCAGTGCCTGTGCCCCCTGGGGCTGTCTCCTGCTAGCAGAGGGAAGGGAGAGCTGCGGGAGAGAGGGGCAGGAGCTTTCCTGGGCAGCAGCATCTGCCCAGCTCTCAAAGGGCATCCTCAGGCAGCAGCATCCCTAGCAGGGCATGGCTTCATACGCAGCAAAATTTGCCATGAGGCTGCCAGCCAGCCCCGCACAGCACAGGGCTGGAGCAGCTCCCCGACAATGAAGCAGGGTGTGCTCCAAGCTGCAGCTCCCGGCTGCTCTTGGGAGGAAAGGTCTGAGCAGGACTAAGCACAGCTGTGTTGTTTAACTCCAGTAAACGTGTGCCTGGGGTTTGGTGGGCTTCTCTCCAGATGTGCAGTCACTCTCTGCAGCTGGAAAACCCCTCGGCAGCCAGCTGGTTGGGTGCTCAGCCCTGTGCTGCTGGCTCAGGGGTCACTGCCCTCCCCGTAGCAGCGCTCCCTCCTCCGCCAGCTCCCTCCTCTGCCAACGCAGGGCTTTGCCCTTGGGCCATGTCTCACCCTGGTGTACTTGCAGCAGCTGGAGTTAAAGCTAAAATAATATTAGTAAAGAAAATTGGTTTTGCTGGGGACTGAGCAGCAATGCTCCCCTGATCACATCCCAAAAGCCCCGTGAAGGTGGTCACATGTCCTTGCTGACACTGGGGCTGCCCTGCGTGGCTGGGGTGACAGAGACCGGTTGCAGGGGGAAATTCTGAGGATGAGGGGTTAAGTGCCTGCCCCTGCTGCACCCTGTGTCCCTGGGGACACCGGCTGGGGGTGGTGTGGCACGTGGGACCCAGCAGCTCCCCAAAATGACTCTCTCGCCTTAATCAAATGCCTTTTCCCGCAAATGAAAAGGCAAGTGAAAAGGCACCGTGGGCAGCCCAGCTAGCTGTGGGGGGTGCAGATGCTTTCTGAGCATCGCCCCAAGTCGTGTGGCCTTTCCCAGCTCGTCTGTGCTCTGCTTTCTCCAGTCCATCAGCTCAGGCTGGTGGAAACTCAGAGCCAACATTTAGCAAGGAGATCCAGTTAAGTGAAGAAGCCAGTCAATTTTGAAGCCTGCAAATGGATGGGCTGGAGAGGGCTGCTTGGTTGGAGGCCTTCTGACATTTCCTCTACGGCACAGGTTTTTCCAGCCCGGGCAGGTTCCTTCTCACCCAATTTTGAATGTAGATTTTAATGTACAATAATTCTTGGTGGCGGAGCCAGCTAAAGGTCACCACCAGCTTTGGACATGAAGGCGTGAGCTGGGAGTTTCCACTTGTTCAGATCCCCTGCCTCTGGGCACTGCGTCTTCTCTAATTAATTGTGTCCTTCCTTCTGCTCCTGTCATGCTGGGTTCCCCTGGAAAATGTTGGGGGTAAATAAGGTGGCAAACTCCTTTCCCTGCCCGCAGCGTTTGCCTTGCCTCTGTCGAGCCACATCCTCTGGCCTCCAAGAGCTGCGGCCATGGTGGGTGGCACCGAGCCAGCTCCATGGCAGAGGGGCTCCCCAGGGACGCCCAGCCCTGGGGACGGTCATGTGGCAAGGGGTGCTCTGTTCCTTCTTGCGCTCACCCCCCTTTCTGCCAGCTCCCTGCTGTGGCCAATGCACTCCCTCTCCATTCCCACAGGGTGCCTAGAGCAGGGGTTCCCTGCATCCATGGCAGGGAGCCCTCCTCAGCTGGGAAAGCACCCTTGCACCCTATTTCCAAGCTCATGCACCCCCTGTTCCAGCCCCAGTGACCACCACTGCTGCAGGCGACTCTGCCCCAGGGGTAGCTGTGGCAGGGCACCCTGTGCAGGCATGATCCAGCCTCTGCCTGCTGCAGGCAGGGCACTGCTGACCCCCTCCTCTCTTTCTATCCCCGCTCTAGGGAGGAAGGTGCTGACTGACTGCTCCTGGCTCCAGGGTTTGCTGCCCACGGGCTCAGCGGGATGATGCCAGCTGGCTGAGAGCCCCCCGTACCCCTCGTGGTGCTGATGTGACTGAGCGGTCGGCCAGGACCTGCAGCGCTGAGCCTGGCACAGGGAGCACAGCAGCTCGTGGCCCCCCCCAAGCGGGCCCTGCCACCCAAAGATGACCGATGGCGGGTGGATCTCGCTCAGCCCCACTGAGTTTGCCCAGCTCCAGCAGTACACGGACTGTGAGTACCCTGCGACCCCTGCGCATCCCCCCATGGGACAGGGAGAGGGGTTTTAAAAGTCCTGTTGATCTGTTCCAGACTCGTGTCCTGCACGTCTTTGGTGTCCTTCTGGAGAACTAGATGACTTCTTAAATTTTGGGTGGGGAGGCTGGGAAGGTCCCTGACCCCCAGCACTGGCTGGTGGGGCACAGCAGAGGAGTCTCCATGCCTGCGTGCCTGGGAGGATTTAGCTGAGCACAAGCCCACCCTGCTTTGGGTGACGCACACATGAGCACAGCTCAGTCCCTCCGAAGGCGGCCAGCTCCCACGTTCGTTTGTGAAGCGAAATGCCAGCAAGGAAAGCAGACTGGCTTTTCCTAAACACACGGAGCTGCTCCATGGCTCGCCTCAGGTTGCCAACCCTCTGCAGTAATTTTACTTAGTGCTTTTGCAAAGCAACCCTCTCCTTCAGCTCCTGCCGAGGAGAGGAGGTTGGCAGCGGTGCTGTGGGGTCCTGGGGCTGCAAGCAGCTCGGGAGGGAGCCTGGGCAAAGCCCAGGGGTCCAAAACCAGGTCCTTGAGGTCCTGCCTGCCGGAGAGCCAGCATGCGGGCGTGCTCCTTGCAGCAGGCAATGGAGACATGGTGCAGCCTGGGGAGGTGCTGAGAACAGGGCAGCATGGGCAGGAAAGCCCAGCCAGGACCACGGGACAAAGGGAGGAGGGGTGTAAAATCTCAGGGGCATTGCTTTGCAGGGACAGCACGGCCCCAGGGTGAGCAGGCTCCTGTGGCTGCGCAGGAGAGGACTGGGAGGCAAAGGGGACCCCATGAGCACCCTGGGGCTGTCCTCGGGGCTGCTGCGCATTGTAGGGGTGAGGTGAACTGGGTCAGGGCCGACAGCATGGGGAGGCACAATCTCCCAATCCAAACAGCCCAGTGCAAGCTGCTCCCAGCCCCCTGCCTGCCTGCCAGACAGCCCAGGCAGGGGCAGGCAGAGCTGTGGGCAGAGGTGTGTGTGCAGCATCACTGTCTGCATCTCATCCTGCCTCTCCAGAGAACGGGCTCTGTTTTCTTGAATCACAGACTATAAAACACTGTCTGTAATGCTGAGCTCAAAACACATACGGCGTCTTCGTTTCGTTAATCAAAGTTTGGCAAGTGAGGCTGGAGGACGGGCAGCTGCCTCCTCCCCAGGAGGGTGGCCTGGCACCAGGCCGTGGAGCAGGGCTCAGGGGTCTTCCTCAGGTCCTCCCCAGCCCTGGGGCCAGGAGCCCCCTCCTCGAGCGCATGCTGGCCCCTGGTTGTGCTCTGCGACCCCCAGACCTGCGCCAGGCATCCCGGACAGTCGTGGTCCAGCACCGAGCTCCATCCCCAGCAGAGGGCTGGGGGCAGCAGGAGCCAGCACAACCCCCCACTCAGAGAGAGGATTTCACAGTAACAGGGCTGCCTTTTTCGAGAGCCTTTTAAATGGACATGCCCTGAGATATGTGTCTGAAGCTTGGGGCTTAACGTTCCCTCCCTTGATCTTTTTTTCTGTTTTCCCTTTATTTTTCAATTTTGGAAGGACCAGTGTCCCTCCAGACACTCCAGCCCTGAGGACACCCAGCCACGGAAAGTCACGGGCCATTTACTATCTGTGTGGAAGTTTGCACAGAGCAATGCCATTTTATTTCTCCCTCCTGACACCTCCTGGAGATGCTGATGGGCAGCCCAGGGCAGGCTCTGGGGACAGCTTGGGCTGCCAGCAGGCACCAGCTCTCAGCGCGGGGTCAGCCACCCAAAGCCTGTGCGGAGGGGCCAGGGCAGGGACGGCCAGGCTTTGTGCTCAGCATTGCCCCGGAGCAGCTGGGACCGGGGAGTGGTCCGGGCTTTCCTTGCCCAGCACTACAGCTTCACTTTGGGTCTGCGTTTATTTTCATAGAGGTAGGAGGAAGAGGACCCATCCCTGCTGGCAAGCTTTACATATATACCCTGCACTCCAAAGTCGGGGGGGAAAGCAGGACATGGGTGGCCCCTTCCCAGGCACGAAAGGGACCAGAAATTGTATATCCAGCAGATAAACTTGTCTGTACCATGAGATGGTGGTTTAACGGTGAAGGGGGCTTGCCGGTGCCATGCTCAGTGCCATGCACTTGTCTCCCCAGACTCCACCAAGAAGCTCAAGGATGTCCTGGAGGAGTTCCATGGTGACGGTGTCCTCTCGAGGTACAACCCTGAACAGGTATGGCCCTGTCCCCTCCAGCCTCCCCCCATGCTGCTGGCAGCTCCCGGCCCCCCACCAGCTCCCCCAGCCCAGCTCCCGCAGCTAAAAGCAGCCAGGAGAAGGCAGGTCTGTCTGTCTGCTCCCCCGCCACTCCCCATGGTTGTGCTCACAGGACTGGGAAAGATGCTCCCACAGATGGGGAGCATCTTTCCCAGCCTCCAGCCACATTCCGCCCCTGGCCATCCCATGCTTGGTACACGGCCATCCCACCCCATCCCACCGATGCTGCTGGGACCCCACAGCCGCGCTGCCGTCCTGTGCTGGCTGCAGGCTGCCTTGCTGAGGGTGTTTTGGGGCATCTCCTTGCCAGGCAGAATCCAGGAGGGATTTACTCTCTCTTCCTCCAAAAGCAAATGATTTTGCTGTTGCCAGCGCGGGGACAGGGGAAGGCCCTGTGCCTTCTCACTCTTGCCTGGGGAAGGTTGGGGTTATTTTTTCCAAGCGGTGCTTTCAGAGGGACCTATTAGCATGCCAGCAGGACAGAGCCTGTCACGGGGGCCGTAATCGCTAGAAATGAGGCGAAACACGAAAAATCAGTGGGCTGAACATGGCAAGGAGGGGCAGCAAAACTACCCTGCTATTCAAGGACACCACAGGACCCTTGCTCCAGCTGGGGCCATAAAAGCTATTGGGAAGGCAATGTCCCAATGTGATGGGCATGCCCAGCAGGGAGGGAGGAGGCAAGGAGACCTCGGGAGGACGATAGTCCCCAGGGGCTGGGGGTGGGCTGCAGGGTCCCGCTGCACCATGCCCTGCCCTGCGGAGGCGGGAGGCTTTCAGAGCACAGCTCGTTACACCCCTCTGCCTCCAACACCCCCAGCCTCCTTTGGCTCTGCCAGAAGATCTGTATTTAGTTCCTCAGTCATTTGCCAGGAGCTGAGCACCCAGCTCCATCAGAGCTTCTTGCCCCTCCACCAAGCTGCCCACCGTCTGCAGGGGTCCACGGGCTGCAGACCCCCTGGGCAGGCGAGCTGACTGCTGCCCCACTGCCTGCAAGTGCTCTGCCCTTGCCTGTCACTCCCCCAGCTCCTATCCTGGCTCCCAAAGCCGCTGGCCTGGCTCAGCCACGCTAGCCCCCAGCAGCCAGCTAGCACTGGGGATTTCTGGCCCTGCTGCCTCTAGGTCCCTTTAGGTTATATCCCACCATTGGGGTTTGGGAATTCAGTAGTTTTGGGCAGGGCTCTGCAGCTGATGTGCCCAGTGAGGGGGACCCGGGGCACAGGACCCCCGCAGCTGGCAGCTCTGCACCCCCATGGCATGCCCAGGGCACCTCCATCATCTTCCTCTGTCCCCTCCCCAGCCCATTGACTATGAGGGCTTTTGCCTCTTCATGAAGACCTACCTGGAGGCAGATGTACCTGAAGAGCTTTGCCAACACCTCTTCACCTCCTTCAAGCGTAAGATATGCCAAGCCTCCCCCGAGACCCAGCACCAGAGCCCCGGCGTCTCGCAGCTCAACACCCTCGGTGAGCCAGCCCTGCCCCTGCCGCCCAGCTGGGCACGCTGTGGCACTGTGGCACATTGGGCTTGCTCCCATGCTGCCCCACAGGGATGAAGGTTGTGGGGTGGCACCTGCAGTGGGTGGCATCGGAGCTCAGCTCTGTCCCATCCGACGGACAGGCTCCCAGGGACCCTGCGCTGCTCCATGGAGAAGAGGGCTTTCCCCGGGGTGGATACCCAGAGGGCACCATTGCACTGATTCCTCCCTTTCCTCCACGCGTTCAGAGCCCAAGTCTCTTGATGTTAGCATCTCCATCCAGACCGAGGTGGCCTGCGCCCCTGTCACAGGTACTGGCATGGGCAGCCACTGAGCATGTGGCTGTGCCCAGAGCAGGGGACATGTGCCAGGCACCCAGCTTCTGCCTCCCCTGGCCCCTGCCCGGGTGGATTCACAGCGTGTGGAGACATCTGGTGAAAGGACTATAAACTGCAAAAGAAAAAGGAGAACCCTCCCTGGATGCTCGGCTGCCACATCGGGACATGGTGGCAGGGGACCACATCCTCCCCACCTGTTCCCAAGCACCATGGGACCTTGGGACGGGAGTGCTACTGGGAGCCACTGGGCCAGGCAGGAGGGTGAGGAGCCGCCTGCAGTGCCCCTCGGAGAGCCCTGGGTCCGAGATGCCAGCCTGCTTTTGGGCTAGCAAAGAGGACCCAGGGTGAGCGACCGGCACCCAGGCGGGGCTCCTGGAGGAAGAGGTTTGCCAGGCGCATGCACTCTGGTGTCACACTGCCCACGGGCATATGTTTGCTTTGCAGGGATCAATGGAAAAACGCTCCTAAGTGCCCTGGGACGACACACTCCTCAGCCCAAGAGCTGCCACAGCAATGTGGCTGAGCCACAGCCAGCATCCCTCACCCCAGCATCGATCCCCAATGCCTCCCCCAGCTGGTCCAGGTCATCCTCCCAGAAGTCCACCACTGGCACCCCTTCTGCTCACAACTCCTCAGGCTCTTCGAAGATCTCCTCCGGGTCCCTGCTAAGCCCTCAGTCGCCAGGTGAGCTTGGCTGGGGCTCCATGGGGGACATACATGGGCAATGACAAGCCCTCCTTGGTTTCCCAAGCTGCAGAGCTGTACCTTGCCCCAGCAGTGCAGCTGGTCAGGTCCCCAGTGCGTTGGTGGTGACCTTCCAAACTTGGTGGGTTCCTGGCATCTTGACACCTTTGCTTTGCAAACTTAAGCCGTGGATCCCATCCCGAAGAGCCTCCGCTGGTCAATGTCTTAATTACCTGGCAGCAGCTCCTAGCGAGGGGGGATTGGAGTGGTGACTTATGGCTGCCTCCAGCCAAGCTCCTGCCAGCCACCAACGAGGGGAGTGCTGGGAAGGGCCCCTCTGCCAGGAGCAACCATCTGCCGAAGGCTGCCGCCGGTGCAGGCAGCCATGAGCGTGGGCTCTCCCGGCACCCTGGTGAGCTGCCTCGCTGCCAGCCAAGCTTCTCACTCCTTCTGGCTGGGTGCTCGTCCCTGGCAGGGCATGTCCCTGTGGGCTCCCACTGCTCATCCCACCCGTGCCCACAGTGCCGGAGGTGTGGGGGTCTGCACCCCAGGGACCGACTGGCAGTGTTCAGCCCTGCTCCTGCGATGGCACCCAGTCCCGCATCCTCCACGCCTTGCCCGCCGCACACCGAATGGGTCCCTGCTCTGGAGTTCACGTGCCGCCAGCCCCATTTGCCAGCTGGGGATGGCTCCTTGTCCCCCTGTGCATGGCCTTCATCCCTCCCTCCCTGCCCACAGGCATGAGGAGTGTGGAGAAGAGGTTACCCTTCAGCTTGCGGAAGAGCCACAGCTCCTTGAAAGCCGCCCTGCCCCCGCCCCCCGCCCCCCTGGCCCAGGTGGTCCACCTGAAGGACATCGTCTGCTACCTGTCCTTGCTGGAGAGGGGACGGGCAGAGGACAAGCTGGAGTGTAAGTGGGACCCTGGGGTCATGGGCTGCCGGTCACACCGTGTGGAGTGGGGACTGATGGTGGGAGGCATCACCTGGGGGATCTCCCCAAGTAGGGGTGCGGGGCTGGGCGCTCCTGCTCACTTTTTAATGCTGAAACATTAAAACCACTTGGGAAACCCAGCTCCAGCTCCCAGGTGGGTTATTGCTAGAAAAGGACCCCATTCAGCATCACCGTGTTCCTGCCTGTTGGCACCTGTGTCCAGCAGAGGGGCAGCCGGAGGGGCCGTGGCTTCCCTCCAATACCCCACAGCCCAGTACGGGCTCAGGCCACATCTTACCCAGGCTGAGCCAGCACGGCGCTGCTCCCATCCCGCAGCCCCAGCAGCCCTGGGGCTCTAACCATCAGCCGGCTTCTCTTCTCCCTCCAGTTATGTTTCGCCTCTACGATACTGATGGAAATGGCCTCCTGGACAGCTCGGTAAGCCTTCCCTTGGGACAGAAAGCTGGGGCCACTCTGGGGGCCGGAGACACGCAGGGTCCTATTGGGGTGCCCACTCCCCTGGTGAGGCACTCCGAGCTAAACAGGGACATGAGAAGGGAGGAGCAAGGCGGCAGCAGCATTTGCTGCAGGGCAAGACTGTGGGGCTAGGGGATGCGCACCAGCTCCGCAGCATCCAGCACCACCTCCAGAAAATCCACCCACCAGTAATTGTAGCTCTACATCAGGTCACGGTGTTTCAGAAATGGAAAAATCGTGCACAACTGCCCTTCCCTGGGGTGTTTTCTCTTTGTCCTTTGGGTATCTCTCTTGAAACCTGTTGCAAATAAAAATCTGTTTTATCAGAGCAGTTTTTTTCAAGGGAAAACCCACTGCAGATTTTCTGGTAGATTTTCAGAGGAGAAAGCAGCAGCCAGCACCCACCAAGAAGTGGGGGGTCGCTGGCACCCTGTGCAGGCGGGGGCCCAGGGCAGCTTCGGGCTTATCAGGATGTAGACCTGATACGTCCCTGGTTTGGGGGCTTGAGGCTGGACACGCCGCTCGTGCCCAAAGCCGTCCCTAAGCGCTGGGCACCATCGTCTTCCTGTGCCCAGGAGCTGGATCGGATCATCAACCAGATGGTGCACGTGGCCGAGTACCTGGAGTGGGACTCCACCGAGCTGAAGCCCGTGAGTGCAGGGTCTGGGGGGGCCGCGGGGGCTCTCAGCTGGAGCCAGCAGCCAGGGTTCGCAGGTGGCATCACTGTGTCACCGCATCTCCTCCCTCCTCCAGATCTTGAAGGCAATGATGGAGGAGATTGACTACGACCGTGACGGGACCGTGACGCTGGAGGAGTGGATCCGGGGCGGCATGACCACCATCCCCTTGCTGGTCCTCCTGGGGATGGAGACGGTGAGTTCCCACACTGGGACCTGCTTTGGTTGCATCCAGCCACCCTGCCCGCTCCTAGAGGAAAGCCCGGGAGAGGAGGGTGGTGATGGAGGGCATGCAGGAACCACGGGAGGGCACCCTACCTGCAGCAACGCGCCACACGCCCGTCCGGCACCACACAGCCCCACACTGGCCTCGGCTCCCCAGCCCCTGCAGACACCCCTGCCCTGCCTCTGCTGACCGGCCTTTCCCCCCAAATCTTCCTAAGCGCAGTTTTGAGCTGCGGTCGTTGCCAGCTGCCGTGCCTGAGCAGGCTGGGCTTGGTCCTTGCTATCATAGCACACTCCGGTTTGATGAATTTAATAAAAAAATAAGATGAGCACCTAAAATGCCAGCTCCCCTCCTGGAGTGAGCTTCAAAGAGCAGAGGTGGGGTAGTTTGGGACCTCCCCTTATTTCCCTGTGTTGTTTTTTCATCCTTTTGGCCTTCATTTCATCGAGGTGAATCCCTGGCCATTGGGTAATAGTTTGCAGGGAAAATCCGGGTTTTTGCTCCCCAGTGCCCGTTCTGGTGTTTGCTTCCCACAAAGAGTTGGGGGGGCAGGTTTTCTGGCAGGAAGATTCAAGAAAATGGAATTTTAAGTGGCTCCTGTAAAATGCTTGTGCCTGGACCCAGATGTAAGAGGCTTGCTTTGATCACCCTGTGGTGGCAGTGGTCTGGCCCCAGATGTGGAGTCACCTTCTTTCTGTCAGCCACTGGCAGAGCATCCCTGCAGCTGGGCTGTGGCGAGGGGCCCTGGGGAGCCAGAGCTTGGTGCCAGGAGCCGGACATGCCCGGGGAGCAGGGGGATGTGGCAGTAGGGATGCTTGAGGGGCACTGGGGAGAAGGGCAGCAGAGGTGCCTGTGGTCCTGCAGACTCCCACAGACACGCTGGGGGCTTTTATGGGTCGAAAAGCTGATAAAAATGGCGGGCTGGGACCCCTGGTGGGGGAGTGACTCCCCTCGCCCTCCGCTTTCCTGCCCTGCAGAATGTGAAGGACGATGGGCAGCATGCCTGGAGGCTGAAGCACTTCAAGAAACCTGCCTACTGCAACTTCTGCCGCACCATGCTGCTGGGGGTCCGCAAGCAGGGCCTCTGCTGCTCCTGTGAGTCCCTGCCCCCCCATGCCCAAAGGCTGGTGGCTCCCGCTCCATCCCAGTGCCCTGGGGAGCGGGGACTGGCCCCCATCAGTGCTGAGCCCTGTGGGTGCTGCAGGGTGAGTGGGGAGGGGCAGCGCCAGGGGGTGATGCTCACCACCTTCTTCTCTTCCACCAGTCTGCAAGTACACTGTCCACGAGAGGTGCGTGTCCAAAGATATCGCCTCCTGCATCAGCACATATGTGAAATCCAAGAGAAACACGAGTGTGAGTAGACAGCCAGCGTGTTTCTGAGCTGGCTCATCTCCCATGGAGCCCTCCCGGAGGCAGCACCACCAGCAGCAGCTGGCTCCTCGGTCTCCTGCCCTGGTCCCCCATGGCTTTTTCCCCTGGGATTTGCCCCTCGGGTCCTGGGCAGCAGCTCACAGGCATTCCCAGCATCCAGATCCTGGCAGGGCGGGCCCCAGCCCCAGCCCCTGGGGACCCGCAGGACCCCCAGCCACAAAGTTTGTTGCGGCTCTGGGTGGGAGATGGGTGTCCCCGATGTGCTGCACGGAGCATCAGGGAGGGAAGGCAGCCACGCAAGGGGCTGGTTTGGATCAGTCAGCATCCCTGCACAATGGGCCACCCTCCAAAATCATGGTGACAGCCCTTAGTGGAGAGGAGATGCCCGCAGGTTGGTGGGTGCTGCACCCGCAGTGCCCCCCCGTGCCTTGCAGGTGATGCAGCACACCTGGATCGAGGGCAATTCCCCTGTCAAGTGTGACAGATGCCACAAGAGCATCAAGTGCTACCAGGGTATCACCGGCCTGCACTGCGTCTGGTGCCAAGTCACCGTGAGTACACGGGCATGGGGGGCCCGGAGTGCACCCTGCAGTGCACCCCACACGGCCAGCCCCTGGGGAGGAGAGACTCACGAATAGGAGATGGCCAGGTGTCCCCTGCCCAACATCCCTTCCTCCCCCGCCTCCAGCTACACAACAAATGTGCCTCCCATGTGAAGCCGGAGTGTGACGGGGGCCCGCTGCGGGATCACATCTTGCTGCCTTCCTACATCTGCCCCGTTGTCCTGGTAAGTGCCCCCCTCCTTGCTGCCAGGCAGCAGGGACCCAGCAGGGCATTGCCGCGGCTGACTTGCCTCCCCTGGCTGCCGGCACTGCCTTCTCGAGGCAGTGTGCACATCCGCGCCTCTGTTCCCCAAAGGACAGGCAATCCCACTGCCGGAGATCTGAGAGCGACTCCCCTGCCAGCACCAGCCCCAAGGACAACCAGGGCTTCAAGTTCAACTCCACCACAGTGGACGGGCAAGGACTGCAGGTAGGTTCCCATGCTGGGCTGCCGGTGAGCTCTGCCGTGGGTGCGCGCCGAGCCCTGCAGTGGCCAGGCATTCACAGCCGTACTTTCTGCCCTCCAGATCAGCCCCCGGCCTGGGACGCACCCCCTCCTGGTGCTTGTGAACCCCAAGAGCGGAGGAAGGCAAGGGGAGCGGTAGGTGGGAGTCTGCCCGGGTAGAGCATTCCCACTAGGGTCGGGGGATGCTGGTCCCTTGGGCTGCCCCAGCACCTCTCCTGGAGGGGGACTCACCTCCGCAGTGTCCCTCATGCCTCTCTTTTCTTAGGGTCCTTCGGAAATTTCACTACCTGCTCAACCCACGCCAAGTGTACAACCTCGACCGTGGTGGGCCTGCACCAGGGTACAGAGATGCTGCGGCTAATCCTCTGCCCCCTCCCCACCGGCCCCTGCTCCCCCACATCACCCCTTGTCTCTCCTGGCTTTCTCCAGGCTGAGTTTCTTTCGGGACACTCCGGATTTCCGCGTCCTGGCCTGCGGCGGAGACGGCACGGTGGGCTGGATCCTGGACTGCATAGGTGAGCAAGGACTGGCCATGCTCCCGCAGAGCAGCATCCACCCATGTCCTCGGTGATCTGCCATGGGTTCCGAATATTCCCGGGGTGAGAGTAGGGCCAACAACATCACCCCTGGGCTTCCCGACCTGGAGTGCTGGCCAAGGAGGGTCATGGAGAGGAGCAGGGAATGAGCCCTTTCAGCCCCAAATCTCTCTTTCCTCTTGACTTGCAGACAAGGCGAACTTGGTGAAGCACCCGCCAGTGGCCGTTCTGCCCCTGGGAACGGGCAATGACCTGGCCCGGTGCCTGCGCTGGGGAGGAGGTGAGGCCAGGCGAGCATCACCTGGGGGATGGCCGGCCCACGGGGACCGTCCGGTACAGCTGGGTGGGTGCCATCCTGGGGGAGGGAGGGCTCCCAGGCTCTTGGGACAAGGCTCAGGGCTGCATCTCAGCCCT
The DNA here is from genome assembly GCA_020745775.1 of Theristicus caerulescens. NCBI lineage: Eukaryota > Metazoa > Chordata > Aves > Pelecaniformes > Threskiornithidae > Theristicus > Theristicus caerulescens. The sequence goes on along the minus strand of CM036565.1, from coordinate 30,328,741 downwards.
GGTGCCTCCTGATGGTGCCTCTAACCCCTTCAAAAAAAGCAGCTGCTGCTTTCTAAACCCAGATCAGCCCAACAACCTTTTTCATCTGGGAGAGCCGTTAGCTGAAATCTCTGCCACTGTTGCAGGGATGAGCTGGGCATCTTGCTGGTGCTGTAGCAGCAGCCCCAGGCTGCCCTGGGTGCTCGGCACCTGACTACCTCCAGCCCCACATGACATGGCCACACTCCCCTTCATCCTCCTTCATCCTCCGATGACGACAACCTTCTTTCCCTTACAGGCTATGAAGGAGGCAACCTGATGAAGGTCCTGAAAGACATCGAGCACAGCACGGAGGTGATGCTGGACCGCTGGCACATAGATGTCATTCCCAGTGACAGAGAGGCCAACGGAGACCCTGTCCCATCCACCATCATCAACAACTACTTCTCCATCGGGGTTGTGAGTACCGCGGGGCAGGAATGGGTCCTGAGGGCAGCCCAGAGCACAGCACGCACATGTTTTAGCTGGAGAGAACAGCATGGCGCAGGGCTAGTAATTGGTGCCCAGACCGTGCCATGCCCACTGGAGCTGCCCAGCCATGGTAAAGCAGAGGGAAGAGCTCCAGAGGCCAGCAGAGCAGGGAAGCTGTCACCTGGGTCGCCAGCGCAGCCGCAGCCTCAAACCCACCCGGATCAGGGGATTCCCAGGGGCATTTCCCACTCGGCTGGTGGGAAGTGCCTCTGCTGCCGTGAAGTTGCTGGAGCGATCTCGCCTGGCGGGTGTACTCGAGGGATGCCAGACCCCCATGCTTCCCTCCCTGTCTCCTCCGAGACTCATCCTTAGCCCTCTTCCAAGCCAGCCCTGAGTTAATTCCCAGGAGCAGGTGCTGGTTCCTGGTGACGTTCCTCAGAGACCATAAAAGCCTTTCTAAGTCTTTGGTGAACCTCTACATTTAAGCTTGAGTCTCTCAAGCCGGGGTCTCTCCCTCCCTGCTCTTCCATGCTCCCTCCGCCTCCTGACGTTGTTTTTCTGATTTTATTCTCATTTGTAATGACAGCACTTAAATGGATAAACAGGCATGGAATCTCTCCCTTCCCAGCCAGGAATGTTGCAAGAGCAAGTGTGTGAGGAGCTTAAATGAGGTTCAGGGAAGTTTGGAGTCTTGGGGATGGGTTGAGATCTGCTGGGTGCCCCACCTGAAGCTTTTTCCAAGATGGTATCCATTGGCAAAGCCCTGCTTTGGTGCTTGGACCTGCGTTCCCCCATGTTTTCCTAATCCAGGGAGGGTTAGGGAGCCCCGGGAGGATGGCAGCCCAGTGCCATGGGGGCTTTCGCCAGCCCTGGGGGTTGATCCCAGGAGCAGCAGGGCTTTGGGGGAACAGTGAAGTGGAAAGCACTTTTTTTCCCAGGGGCTTGCAGCATTTTTGTGCTGGGCCATGGGTGCCTGAGCGGTACCACCACGGCGTGGGACACCCACCCAGCAGCGCTGCAGGATGCTTCTAGTTTCACATCAGCTCCTGCTAATGCCAGGCAATGTCACTGCAGGTGGCATTTGGTGACAGCTTCCAAGTCGGGCTTAAACAACCCCCACTCCGGGGGGGGGGTTGGGATGAGTTTCAGGAGAGCTGCCACCCTGCCAGGGGAGCTGTCAGGGTGCAGGGTGCTGGGGTGTCCCCGGAACCCATCTGCCCTGCCAGTAGCCCTTCCTCCCTCCCTCAGCATCACCTCCATGCAGACACCCTGTGATAAGGGAAGGAGGCCAAGCGCACTAATTATGTCTCGCTTAATGAGCCTGTTCAACGCTTTGTGAGCAGCGTGGCTGAGGGTGCCTCCATTGCCTCGGCATGGCCCCCACACTGTGCCCCTGTGCCATGGGGGCCGGCAGCAAGGGCGAAGAGCTGAGCCCCCTTATCCTGTCATGTGCTGATGGGGCACAGAAGTGAGTTTCTATTTTCCTGCTGTGCCACCAACATCTCTGCACTTGCTTTCCCCACAGGACGCCTCCATCGCCCACCGTTTCCACGTCATGCGAGAAAAGCACCCTGAGAAATTCAACAGCAGGTAAGGGCTGCCCACGGTTCCCCCAAAAGCTGTGTGCGGGGGGATGCCCCGCCGCTGCCATGCACTGCGCTTGAGGGGATGTACCGGAGTCTGCTCCCCTCCCACCGGGCTCCTCTTGTCCCTGTCCCCATGGGACTGGCAGCAGCCCTGAGGAGGCTGTGCGATGTTTGGCCAGCCTTAGGAGATAGGCAGGGGACATGCCAGGCATCACCAGGGAGCAGGAGCCAGGCATGGTGGGGGTCCAGGGTGCTCCTTCGGGCCCCGTGCAGTGTGGCAGGCTGCTCGAACTTGGCTGCGCACCCAATTACATTCATTCATGCTTTATAATTAGCACCGAATTCCAGGACCAGCAGGAGCAGGCCAGGCAGCGAGGGCAGGGCAGGCAGCAGGTTGCAGCTCGCTCCCACTGTGCTCGGGGTGCATGGAAGTGACGTGGTGGCAGCAGGAGCTGTGGCTTGCAACCTCCATCCCCATGTTCAGAAATACCTGCTAGAAAAACCCCGAATGGACCAAAGCACCTGGCTCTGCTCTGAAATTCAGCTCCCCTCAGCTTACAGCTCCACCTTGGTGCCTGGCACAGTGATTGATACAGGGGATGAGCAGTGGTCAGCGGCTGCCTGGCAGGGTGCCGGGAGGGTGCAAGGCAGGGTATTGAGGTGGGGGACGTCCCCTCCATGGGGTACCCCATCCCCAGCAGCTCCGTCAAGAGACGACAGCCCACGCTCAGCTCTACTAAGAGGTGGTGGAGGCACCCCATCCTATGCTGAGGGACCACCCAGCACCTGCATCCTTCCCCTCTGCAGGGTGTCAGAGCCAGGTCCACCTGAGCCACCCACTGTCCCACAGCACAGCTCCCTGGGGCCGTGACGCCGGCAGTCCCTCCCCACGATGTCTCGTGTCCCCATCGATGGCTCGTGTCCCCATCGCAACGGCTCCAGAAAGGCTCTGGCAGCCCATCCTGACGCCGGCTGGGCTGGGGGTGGCTGGGCAGGGCACCGCGCCTGAGCGGGATGCTGATGTGTCTCTGTGCCCCAGGATGAAGAACAAGCTGTGGTACTTCGAATTCGGGACATCAGAGACCTTTGCGGCCACCTGCAAGAAGCTCCACGACTATGTTGAGGTGGAGGTGGGTTTCCTGGGATGGTCCCTGGCTCCAGCTGTGGCACAAAGGCTTTTTGGGAGATGTCACCCATGGGTCCCTCGGGCAGGGCTTTTGGCTGTTCAGGGAGAGGGTGTGCAGCAGCTTTGACCCCTTACGGTAGCAGGAAGATGCAGTGGCTGGCAGGACCTGCTCCTCCGCCGCGTGGCGCTTGTTGCAAAGGCAGCCAGCTGCAGGCAGAAGAATAGCCCTGTATTTCACCCCCACTTCCAGCTGCATTCGAGAGCATGCCTGGAATATTCTCTCTGTAAACTCTCCGTCTGCTCCCAGCCCTCGTTGGATGACATGGAAACAGCCTTTAATTAGAGCGGGGAGGAGGGCCCATGGTTGCTAAGAGCACTGTCATTTCTCCGCTTGTGCTGGGGGGTTTGGGTCATGCTTTGCTGCAGACTTCCGCCTCTCCTTATCTCTGGATAAACGACCCTTTTATAACTCAGGCTTGAGGGCGAGAGGAAAGAAACGTTTCTTGCTGCAAAGGGCTGGCGTGAGTTGGACCAGGAGGTGGGCGCAGGGTCTCTGGCAGAGAGCAGGCAGAGAGCGGGCAGAGCCTGGGGAGCTGGTGGTGCAGCGTGTGCCACTGTGGGCAGGGGGACTTTGAAGTCTGTTTCTACACGGGGAGTTTCAGCCCTTCCCAAAGCCCGAAGCGGGTAGCTGTGCCCGCGGCAGCTGGTGGGAAGGGGCAGGAGCAGGGGCATGGCTATCTCACCCCCTTTACCAGCCATGCACCAGCGTCCCAATGCGGATAAAGTCCATGTCTGTGGGGTTCGATGCTGCCGGAGATGGGCACAAGGTGCCTCCCGCTCCTCGTGAGGTGCCCCGCATGCTCCCTGCCAAGCGCAAGTCGGCACCAGCTGCACCATGCTGGCAGGAAAGTGTTAATCCCGCAGTATTTGAAGTTGAAAGCGGCAGCCTGTCCTCCCTCTGGCTCCCAGGCAACTGTCAGCCTTGCAGAGAAATGGCAGTTTTGTTTTGGAAATTGGCACTCGTTCCCCTACAGCTCCTGGAAATGAATTTGCTTTTTCCCCAGCTGCAAATTTCTACTTCCAGCATCGCTGCCAGCGTGCCGTCAGCTGCCCCTGCTCAAAGAGCCCATTGTAGCTCACTGGCACGCTAACAGGGGAGGGCTACGCAGGGAGAAATCACTCCCCGCACACATGTGCGTGGGCAGACATGGGCAGCCATGGTCCTGCCCGCTCCGCATGCTCCCAGGCAGGAGCGGACTCCCACAGCATCCCCAGAAGTCCCGCAGCCAGGGCAGCCCCGGGCAGCCGACTTGCTCCCATCCCACCACAGCCAGGTTGGTACCTGCCACCTCACAGGCAGGCAGGAAAGATGCCTGCATTCAGGGGCGATGCTCAGCTCAGCCAGGCATGGGATGTGTTGTCCATCTCATGAGGAATCGGAGCCCTCTCACTTGGTATCCTCTGCTCAGAGTGCTAGGGTCTTTTCTGTTCCTACAAATCATAATATCATAATGATGTATTGAGAACGAAAAGATTTACATCCTTTACAAGCCTTGGAGAGACAGCTCTTCACTCCCAAACCAGAAGATTCCTGCCTTTTGCTTTCAACACGAGGCTAAAAATAAGATCTCGGAGCATCAGGGGAGGCAGAGCAGATCTGAATATACAGAGATGCTTGCTCCTGTGCGTACCCAGCTCCCCATACATGCGGCTGGTGTGCTCAGTGCTTACTGACAGGGTATTAATAATAAGCTTGAGACCTTCACTCTTTGCTAGAGGAAAACAACTGGAGTCAAAGCAGCAGCAGGGGTTCATCAGCCCATTCGCATTCCTCTTGGCAAAGCAAGAGAGGGCAGAAATGCTGTTGCATCACCAAAATGCAGGGAAATAATGTGTTTGTATTTGCTGAAGTGTAGTGTGGCAGGTAGAGAGGAGATGTGTAAAGGAAAATACAAGTGCTCTAAAGACAATATAGTTGAATGGGAAAGCAGCTGCTTCCTCAAGAGGTATCTAGAAAGGGGATCCAGCGTTGGCTGGGTAGCATGACAGTGAGAAGACCTGAAGTTAAGAAATGCATTTCCATGGCTGCTGCTTCCAGCCCTGTGGGAAAGCTGCAGGCAACAGATATTTTACCTTTTACAGGGAATTTTCAGCTGGAGCAGTCCTGTTGTATGACAGCAAAGCCCAGGATACCAGTTCTGTGCACTGCCTTGTGGTTTTCTCTCCAAAAACTGACATTTTTCCCTCTGACACCTTTCCTATCATTTCCTTCCAGTCTCATTTCTAGTTTCCAAATTGCGCTTGAAGACAAACTGGTTTGAGTTAGTTTTTGGACAGCCAAACTTTCTGATTCTTTGGGGTCAATTTGAACAAAGGGAGGTGGGGAAGCGTGTGCTGGAGATGCTTGGATGGAGGTCGCTCTGGGTCCGAGGTGGTATTGCATCCTATTTGGGTCACAGCATCAAGCCCAGCCAAAGTTTTATGTGCTCCCATAGGAAATTTGCTTTTCGAAACTGCCATCTTGGATGTGTAGTAAAATTTGTATTGAAACAGAGGGGAAAGCAGCACAAGGAAGGGGAGGTGGTGGTTGTCAGCCCTAGAAAAGCAAAACCAGAGGTTATTTGTTTGCACCTCCAGCCCCAGCCACCCTGGGACTGCCCGTGCCACCCTGGGGCAGGTTTGCTCTGGGGACCGTCTGGTGTCACGCCGTGCTTGGGGAGCACCGCTCCTTCAGCAGGCAGGCGGGGAGAGGAGGCTGGGCTCCGTGGTGCCAGGCACCAGCTCCCCCCGACCCCGCAGCCTGATGCTGCCCGTGTGCCTGGCAGTGCGACGGGACCCTGCTAGATCTGAGCAACATGTCCCTGGAGGGCATTGCCATCCTCAACATCCCCAGCATGTACGGTGGCTCCAACCTCTGGGGTGAGACCAAGAAGCAGCGCGGTTACAACCGGCTGGGCAAGAAAGCGCCGGAGAAGTTGCACACCACAGTGGTCACCGACGCCAAGGAGCTCAAGTTCTGTGTGCAGGGTGAGCGGTGGGGCCCGGTGGCAATCAGGGTTTGTGGGGTGCATGGGGTCAGCGGGATTAGCACAGGGAAGCTGGGCAGCCACTGGTTCTGGCCGTGGCTCAGTGCATGTGGCACTGGAGCAACAGCACCGGAGGGGTTGCTATCGGCTCACTGTCTTTTGGGGTGTCAGGATGACCCCAAGAATGATCTGTCCAAGCTGGCAAAGAAGGGTGGCTCTCCCCACCTGGGTATGGCCCAGCACTGCGTTTCTCAGTGCTGGTTGTGCCATGCCATGGTGGCCAGAAAGGACGTGGCTCCTGTGTCCTGCCAGCCACATCTCCCCCCCACCCTCCAGGGGTCACAGCTCGGGGGGTGCCCAGATGGGATCTGTCACCTGCGGGCGTGAGGCTGGGCAGCCCCTGGCGCCCCGCAGGGCTGGCAGACAGCCACTGCAGGGCTGGGTGCCCACTGCTGCAGAGGAGGAGTCGGAAGCGGAGCTGCAGAGCTGGCACCAATGGCTTTTGTAAGCATCTTCCCAGGCTCTGCCGCAGCACTGCCAGCTTGGCTGGGGGGTTTCGGGAACAGCACAGTACCCGTGCTGTGCCCTGGCTGGCACCTCACACCCGCTGCTGTGGCCACCGCAGCCATCCTGGTGGGCACGGGCAGGGTGCAGACAGCTGAAAGAGCTGGCAGGGTTCCTCAGCAGAGAGCAGTGGGTTAGAAAGCAGCCAGCAAAATAGGCCAAGTGCCCGTATTTTCCACCCAGCACCTCCCGCAGCCTGGGGCTGGGGTGGGAAACAGCCCCCTTGCCACATGGCTGCCAGGACGGCAGTGTCACCCACTGTCCCAGGCTGTCACCAGCTGTCCCTTGCTGGGCAAACTCATGGGAACAGGCAGCAGGGAGTGGGGCAGAGCAAAGGCCGGTTCCAAAGGCGGCGAGAGGCAGCAGGGTCAGTCCCCTGGGCATATCCCTACTTGCAGGTGGGCAGGAGGGCATGGGGGAGCTCAGGGGGCTTCTCTTGGTGGGGGGTGTCCAGCAGGGGTGAAAGAGGACCCTGAAGAGAACGAGAGATGGAGCAAGTTGCTGGCGGCCCAGAAGAACAGGAAGAGCTGGAAAAAGGGGCGATGTCCTGGGATTTGAGCAGATCCCTCCTGGGGAGGATTCCCCTGTGCATCCCAGCTCCCGGGGGGGCTGCAGGACCCCAGGGCACCCAGGGGAGGGGGGATTCTGCCACCATTTAATACAACACTGCAAACAAGCAGTCAAAGAGCTGGTGGGGATCCGGGCTGCCACCCTGCAGCCACAAAGGACCAGGTGCTGTTTCAGATAAGGAGTATTTTTGCTCCAGGGATTTTGGACAGCAGTGTTACCCAACACTGCAAACGCCCAGCTCGGCAGTGTTGGGGTGCGGGGGACATCATGACACATCCTCATCGCACCACCAGCCCCACTGTGCTGGCCCTGATGTTTCGGATGATGGCGGAAGGCAAGGGGTCCCTGGGGACAGGGGGACTAACTCAGATCCCTCTCTGTTGCAGACCTCAGCGACCACCTTCTGGAGGTGGTGGGGCTAGAGGGTGCGATGGAGATGGGGCAGATCTACACGGGGCTGAAGAGTGCTGGGAAGAGACTGGCCCAGTGTTCATCCGTCACCATCAGGTATTTGTCCCCGTCCCAGCTGAGTGCCCAACTGACGGTGAAAGCTAGCACCTGTGTCACCCTGTGTTCCCTCTCTTTGTGCCTTGCAGGACATCCAAGCTGCTGCCCATGCAGGTGGACGGGGAGCCCTGGATGCAGCCATCCTGCACCGTGAGTCCCTGGGGAGGGGGCAGCTCTGCCGCGGGCAGCTGGGGCGGGCAAGGACTGGCAGCACGGCGGGGGGTGGCAGCAGGGTGGGCAGCACTGGCTCCCCGTGCAGCATGGCAAAGCCTCTGGAGTTGGAAGGAGGCTCCTGCGCTTGCTAGTGGGTAGCCACAGGGCCTGGCCACCTGCGACTTCTGTCTGCACCCATGCCAGCCCTGAGCTCCTGGAAAGCCATTGCAGGAGCCGTTGGGACAGGGACACGCTCGTCCCCTGCTGGGCAGGTGGGTGCAGCAGCATCCCTTCCCAGGGGGGCTGCAGTGGGGTCCCCCACCATCCGTCAGGCAGCTTGCCTGGAGAAGAAATCCTCTGCCCATCCCAGCGCTGCCTGGATGTGATTCTGGAGCTGTCACTCCCATGCAGCAAAGTGTTTAACAACCAGGCTGGGGGGTGGCAGCGGCTCCTCGCCCAGTGCTCGGTGCTGAGCTGCTCCCAGCTTCCTCGGGTCACTCCCTGGGGTCTCCAGGGTGGGGGATGCCCAGAGGGGCTCAGAGCCTGGGAGTCCCTTACTGAGCTGGGTTCTTGACTTCTTTTTAGGTCAAAATTACACATAAAAGCCAAGTGCCGATGCTGCTGGGCCCCCCCCAGAAGAGCAGCTTCTTTTTCCTGAAGAGGAGAAACCGAACTCGAGATTAAGCAGTGTGCAAGGAGCCGCGGCCCAGAGGCACCTGGCGTCCCAGACACCCATTTGCTGCAGGGGGTCCCCAAATCCCTGCTCTGCGGCGGGGAGAGAAAACACCCCCCCCAAGCCCAGCAGGATGATTTGTCCTGGGGAGGTGTTGGAGGCTCCTTCCCAACCACCACAAGTGTATTCTCCAGCCGGGATGGAAGCGGTGGGCGACGGCAGGCTGAAGCGCAGGGAGCATGTTCGCCGGAGCAGCGCTAGGACTGGGGTTTTTTTTCCCGTTATTTAAATAGCCCCCCCCCCCCACCTGCCCTGGCAGAGCTGCAAATGAATGTGCTCCCAAGAAAATGCCAAGCTTCATTTATTTATTTTTAATCCTCTTGAAGGACACTCGATGTTTTGCTGCACTGGCTTTCTGTCCACCAACCCTTGCACATTGGAGAAGTTATTTATTTTCGTAGCCTAGAGGAGACAGTCTTTGCCATGCCTTCGGCTAGCACTTGTAGGACAGGTTTTAAGCCTTCACTGCTGGCCCTGGGAGCCATGAGGCGTGGGACGGGCTGGGGACAGACGATGCCTGGGCTGTGGGGACAAGCGTGGGATGGACGGGAGGAGACCATGTTTTGATGTGGAAATGGCAAAAAAGGGATTTTGGGAGGAGCTGCTGACCCTCGGAAACCCCCACGCCCCGGCTCTGGGCTTCATGTTCATATTTATGTATTTATTTAGCAAACTTTGAGGAGGCTTTGGGGGTCACGTTCTTTTTATGAGCCTGGGTTGGACACGAATACCACATCCCTTCTCTGCTGGCTGTACCCCCGGCTGCATCCACGGCACCTCCTTCCACGTGGACTTTCCTCTCTCCTAAAGCCTGCCAGTCTCTACCAGGGGCTGGGGACCCTGGCAACAGACATCCAGAAGCTCTTCTCACTTGGAAGTGTCCCCCCCCAGCCTTTTTACATGTCTCCCCATGTGCTTCGCCAGGCCCATGCTCTCCTGGCGGCATCCGGTGTTACCTCCAATGCTCCTGGATGGCTGCAGGGAGCAGAGGAGCTGCTGCACCTCTGTTTCCACATGGCCAGGTCTCCCCCCAATGCACCCTGAAGCCGAGGAGCTTCGCAGGTGCCGCTGCCAGCCCCCTGCCTGCGTGGGTGCCTGCTGCTCACCGCCCAGCTGCTCCTTTTCTCATCGCCCGGCTGGGATGCACAGGCAGGTTTCAGTGGCATCACCCATGTGTCCCCCACCAGGCATGTGGGGACAGACCATAGGATGCAGCTTCTCTCCAGGATGCGACTGGGACCAGAAAATGGACAAATGCATGGAGGAGGTGGTGGTCTGGATGTGTGCTCCACTTCACAGCGCTCCCAGGAGCTGGGAGTTGGCAGGACTGGCCCACGGAAAGGGCTGCTGGTTGCTTCTGCAGGCACCCGCTGCCTCCTGCGGTGGCTCTGCATGGGGGGGTGCCCAGCTGCCAAATCAGCCCCCGCTGCCAGGCAGCTCCCTCAGGTCTGGCGGAGGCCCCTGTGCCGCTGTGAGCAAGCTAGGAGCGGTGTGTGCCCCGTGGATGTTGTTGCTGGCAGGAAAACCGCTGCTTGTCCCCACTATGCCCATGCCACAGGGCAGGGAGCCCGGGCTGGTACAAGCTACCCTGTCTTCCCTGATGACCCAGCACCTGGTCCCCCCTCATGCTGCAGGTCCCCATTCAATAGCATCACCCTGGCAGTGCAGAGGGTGGTGCCATCATTATGTTTCAGAATGAACAGTGAGCTGAAAGGGAGCTGTTCATCATCCTCCCCAGGCAGGAACAGTGCTGTTGTGCGCCCGTTCAAGCTTTATCTCAGGGCTGTTTCTGTAGGGCCCCACTGACCTAGGAGGAGGCAGTGGTGCCCCAGGGGAGCCCCAGCCAGCCTCGAGCCCATGAGTCCCCCTCAGCTGGGGTGCAGGAGGAGGCTCTGGTGGGCTGCCACGGCTCCCTCCTCTCCTGCCCTCCGCACCAGCACTGGGCAGGGCAAGGGCAAGCTGGGGGGCAGCTGCTCGCTGCATTGCGACATCCAGGGACGCGCTCGCAGGAGAGTGCCAGCGGCAGCCGAGAAGCCATGAGGAGGGGGTCTGGTGCTGCGGCGTGAGCGGGAGTGAGCACAGGCCCAGCCAGCAGGCGCAGAGGTCACCGCAGCTCAACGGAGCCGTGACCTGTGTACACAGGCACGCTCCACCTGCGGTGCATATATCCACCCTCCTCCTCCTCATCACCTGGGGCAGCTGTTAATGAGTAGCCAGGTGAAAGTGTATGGGAGCTAGGCCAAATAAACCCCAGGTCCTGTGAACCAGCAGCCTCCATTTCCCCAGCCCCTCCCCGATGGCAACCATGCCTTGCAGCCCCCCCCCCCGTGCTTGGGGAGGGTGAAAGAAAAAAACCTCAACCATCTCCAGAGCTTTGCCAGCAGGCAGGGTGATGGGTTTGATCCGTGGGATGACAACACATGAGGTCAGCAGCGTTTATAGCAGCAGGTTTGGCTCCATTTCCCTGCCTGCTCAGCCTCCACCTGGGGTTTTATCCTGGGGCTCCGATTAGAAAGTGCCTGTATGGAATCAGCAATGGTTTTCACCACAGACCTGCTCCTTGCACCCAGTCATGGTTTGCTGGGCTCCGGGCAAAGAGCAGCACTTGTGTCTCTCTGCTGTGGTTTGCTGTCGGTGGTGGCAGAGCCAGGGGAAGCAAGCAGGCACCGTGCCCATGCCTGCACCCATGGGATGGGCAGTGCACCAGGGGCGAGGAGTGCTTGTTTGAGCTCAAAGCCGGGGGGGGGGGGGGGCACTCAGGCAAGTGTCCTGCAGGGCACAGGGAGTCCAGGGCCACCACCCTGGGCCAGTGGGATGATGACACACCAGCACTGGTCTGCCAAGAGTGCTGGGCTCCGATAGAGACATCCCCTTCTGAGGATCAGTGAGACGGTCCCTGCCACCTCCCCCGGGGGATGCAGCGTTGATCCCCTCCCACCATGCCAAAGCCATGGTTCAACAGGCCTGGCAGCTAATGACCTCCTTAGTCCAATGGTGCAAAGGTCTCCAGCACAGGAGGGGACCCACAGGGGCTGGGACACCAGCCTGGCTGTCCCTGGCTCTGGAGAGGAATACGGCATGCTGCCAAGGGGCACCTGAGGCTCTGAAACCCCCTGTCCCCCTCAGTGTCTCCCGGCTCAGCCCCATTCATCCCCCAAAGGCTTCAGGATGGAGCGGGAGCCCCCAAACCACATACCCCCCCCAGCCCCAGGCACTGGTGCCAGTGTGTGAGCACCCTGCCGAGCCAGCGCCGTGCTGGGGGACCCCCAAGAGCTGGGGAACCCCATTGCTGTGGGAGCCCCAGGCCAGTGCCAGCCCCATCCTCCTGCTGTGTGCGTAGCCGTGGTTGCCTGCATGGAAATGGTGTCCGTAGTGTAGCGTGTGTTGCCCTGTACACCTGGACTGCTGTGGGCTTGCCTCAAATAAAGATGGTGATGAAATACTTGGCTGGTCCAGGGGTGCACTGGGGTTCCCCGATTCCTGGCCAGGCATGGGGTCCCCACCTTCCAGGACTGCAATGCAAGGTGCCTGATTCAGGGCACCAGGCTGAAGGGGCGTTGTCAGTGGCAGCGCAATGGAGCAGCGCTCGGCGGGAGCTGCAACGGGCTAAATTTGGAGCCTGCAATTTTTTTAATTTTTTTTTCCCTGAGCAGGGTCTAAATTTAGCAGGCGCTGGTCACTACCCCCTCTCCCAGCCCTGGCTCTCCAGGCACTTGAGCTCTTCCCAGGGCACCCCTGCAGCTGCCCACCCGCCTGCCCCACGGCTGCACTCAGCCCCCATCACCTCTCCCTGCACCGGGTGGCAGCAAGAGGCCCCAGGGGTGCTGAGCAGCCCCCGGCCGGTGTGGGGCTGCAGCCGTCTTGGGTCACAGGTTATGCCCAGCTCTGCAATGATCTGGCTTGTCCCCAGCAGCCCCCCTTGCTCCCCGGCCCAGGTTTTGCCACCTGCCTGCCCATGCGTCATCTGCTAATTTTACCAGCGGTGATTTAATCCTGGTTGCCTTTGTGCAGAGGGGAAGTGAGAGTGCCAGTGCCTGCAGAGCCCCCCCGGGGGCGTTCCCCAGGTGGCAAGGACACCCCATGCCCTCTGCATGCTTCCCTGTCCCAGTACACAGGCAGCGTATCGTGGCAGGCCCCCCCATTTCACCCAGGACATGATGGGACACAAGCTACTTGCCTTTACCAGCCTCAACCCTGGGAGATGGTGGTGGCCCTGGAAGCTCATCAGTACCCCAATATCAACAGAGAAATTCCCACCAGCAGCCCAGAGACATGCTGGGCAGTTCTCTCCAGGGCACGGGCAAGTCCATGCCCTGAAGCTGAGGATTTCAAAATGGTCAGAACAACCCCATACCAACAGGCTTCCTAACCCCTGGGCATCTTCCCAGGATTGGAGCAGAAGGCTCCACTCCTTCCCAAGCTGAGAAGAGCAATATTTAACTGAGCACTGTCCCTTGTTTTTCCTTTCTCCAGCAATAATTTCCCAGTCTGACTCCGCAACAACGTGAGGCCTCCACACAGTTAATTTATCCAGTGCAATCTGCTGTGTCCTCCATAAGCAGCAAGTCTTCATGGCGGGTCTCACCGCCTTCAGTTACAGATGGGGAAATGGGGCACTTGGCAGAGCAATGCCGTGGGGGGGGCCTGCCAGGCCCCCACAGCATGGCTCTGTCCCGGGCTCATTCCTAGTTCTCATTTGCAGTCCTGCAAGGGCTTGTGTCCATGAACCCCCTCAGGGGGGATCCGTGGCCAGGGTAGCCCCGAAGTCCCTGCAAGTGGGAACTATTTTCGCTATGGCCACCGCCAAAGAGACCTTCTCAAAGGCAAACCTGCCTCCAGGGTGCCTGCAGGGGAAAGGCTGCCGAAGCCGCCACTCAGGCTTGGGTTAGCCCCGGACTCGCAGGGGGACCTGTGTGACACGGCCCTGCTGGGTGTGAAACCGCCTCCCGAGAAAGCAAAGGGGATCCTGTGGCGTGAGAGGCCCGGGGTCCATCCCGTCTGCTGAGCTTGCTGTGTGGTAGGTTCTTGGGCATAGCGTGGTCGTCTGCCCCCCCGATCCGGCCCCGTGGGCTGTCCCACCAACCCCCCAAGGCCGCCCGTTAGCCCCCCCAGCCCCCCTCCTGGAGAAGGCCGCGGCCCCTTTAAATCCTGCGCTGCCCCAGCCCCACTCGCCAGCCTCTTCCCCCTTCTATTTTTTTATGAATGAAAAACGTTCTCGGCGGAGCCATGCAAATCACGCCGCACCCATTGGCTGCCGCTGCCCCCTCCCACCCAGCCGGCCTCAATGGTGCTCGGTGGAGAGGCGCGCGGGCGGGCGCGCCGCGGCGCTGCAGCCAATCAGACGGCGCGAGTGGCCGAACGGCGGCTCCCCATTGGGCGGCACGGAGGGTAAACAAGCGGCTGGGGGCGGGGCGCGGCGGAGGCCGCTGGCTCGGGGGCTGCGGGTCGGCGCAGAGCGGCAGCGCGGTGCCAGGGCGCGGAGCGGAGCGGCGTGGCGCTTTCCCCGGCCCCGGCTCGCTCACGGCTCGCGCCGCTGCGGCTGAGCCCGCGGCGCCCCGGCCGGGTACGCGGGGCCCGACGGCGGGGGCGCGGCGCGGTGCGGTGCGGTGCGGGGGCGGTGTTTATGAATGGCGCGGGCCGCGCGGTGTGAATGGTGGGGGGCGCGCGCGAGCGCGCGCGCGGGGGGGGGGGGGTGGTGGGGGTGGTGGTGGTGGTGGTGGGAGGCGGAGTTTATGAATGGGGCGCGCGGGGCGGCGTGGGAACGGGCCCGGCTGCGGTGTGGCCCTGCAGCGCCGAGCACGGGTAGGGGCGGCGGGAGGCGAAGGGGCGCGGCCCTGCCCCGCCCGCCCGCCTGCCTGCCCCGCCCGCCTGCCCGCCCGCCTGCCTGCCCGCCGGGCTCCCTCCTCCCGCTCCCACGGCGCGTGATGTCACGGCCGTTTCTATAGAAATTGGGTGACATCATGAGCCGGGGGGCTGCGACCCGCCAAGGCAGGAGCGGGCCGGCTCCCCGGGGAGGCGCGGCGGCCCCGCAGCGAGCCAGCCCCGGGGGCCTGATCCTGACCTCGCCCCCCCCTCTGCCCCCCAGCCGCCCACCTGCCGCAGCCCGGGCGGGACCCCCCTTCCCGGGCCGGCGTCGATGCTGAGCGGGCCGGGGGCACTGCCCGCATCCCCCGCACCATGGATGGCTTCTACGACCAGCAGGTTCCCTTCATGGGCCCCGGGGTAAGTTTGCCCTGTGCCCCCTCCCTGCTCCTCTTAGGCCACCCCAGCCTTGGGGATGCCCCATCCTTGGGGGCTGCCACTTTCCCAAACCACTTTTTCCCTGCTTGTTGCAGAAGTCCTGTGCAGAGGAGGGCCGAGGCCGGCTGGGGTCCGATAGGAAAAGGAAATTTTTGGAGACCGACCTGGCCCATGACTCAGAAGGTAGGCAGGGCTGGCCCAGGCAGCCATGGCCCCATGAGACTGCTCTCCTCACCTTCGTCGGTTTAGAAATAATGCTGCGAATAATGGCAGTTTTATTTATTCTTCTGTGGAGCGCATAAGTCTTTCACTCTGTTCCAGAGCTCTTCCAGGATCTCAGCCAGCTCCAAGAGGCCTGGCTAGCTGAAGGCAAGTCTTCACCTCCGCCTTTTGCTGTGTAAAATCTTGCCACGAGCATTTTTTTGAGAACTGAAAACACCATAAAACCACTTTTTTTTTTTTTTTTTTTTTTTTTTTTTAGCTCAGGTCCCCGATGACGAACAATTTGTCCCAGATTTCCAGTCTGACAACTGTAAGTGATTGTTCTGGGTTTTCATTCTCCGGGGGGAAAACGTTTGGGTGCCTGTGCAAAACCTCATGCTGGGTTTGGAGCCTCTTCCTTGGGAAAGCAGTTGTTGCTGGGGCTGAAACCATGAAATCACGGACTTTTGGGAGAAAGCACGTGTGGTTTGGGTTCATTGAGATGAAACTTGCAATGTCCTGTCTTTTGTAAATGGGGAAAATTATAGCCAAATGCATGGAAATCTCTCTCACTGATCTCTGGGTTCCCCTGAGACTCGCTGCTTGTTCATAGTAATGTTGATTTGCTTATAAATGCTCCTTTTCCTTTTCAAATGGATGTGAGAGCCTGTGCTGGGCTCCTTGGTTAGCCACAATCTCTGCAGTTTCTGGAGCTTTTTACAGTCCTGGCCCAGCGCTGTTGGCAAGAGTGGACCTGAGCGGTGAAACTTGAGCTGCTTTAAGCAGCATTAATCACTGGCAAGCAAGCGTGTTTAAAAGGAGGCCAGTGAAAATGCAGTCCCTCTTGAATTGCATAAGAGTGAGAGTTGGTTCTGAGCCGTGGTTCGTTGCCGGAACGGGTTAGCAGTGAGTGCAGGGGCTGGTTAATGGCGTGTGGTGCTTGCGCAGCTCTCAAGCACTGGCTTTCCTGGTGTTGAAGGCTTGGTTGGAGGGGAAGGGGGGGGGGGGGATCAGGATGTTTTGAGTCGTTACCTGGCAAACAGAAGTAGTAGCTTGCTGTTGGTGGCTGGGTTTTGCTGCTGAGCCAGACAGCTACAGAACTTAAAGGAAATCAAATTTAGCCTGCAGTCGAACAGATTTTTTCATTCCAGCTTTGTCACAGCATGCAGCAAGGGTATCTTCTCCTACAGTAAACGCATGTTAATTATTGCTCTTTGATTACTTCTGAGTGGGAAGCTTGCCATTAAACTGTTCCAGACAGCCCGAGTTTCAGATGCGCTTCTTTTCCTTGTCTCCCCTGAGATAAAAGGCGAGCCCAGAGTCAGAAACGCAACTGGCTGTTGACGTCCTAGCGCAGCCCGGCAGCTCTCGCTTGGAGCGGTAGAAACTGCAGCGTGCGTGGGAGGGTGGCTCTTAGGGCTGAAGCTGTTTCCAGTGCCTTTTGGCAGTCTCTTGTTTCCTTGTAACCTGAAGAGCTCAGAGAGAAGAGACAAACTTTTCTGGGCGATGCAGGGAAAGGCGGGGGGGGGCGACGGGAGGCATTTGGTTGAGACTCTTAAAATGTTCTCCTGACCTGCTCGGCTTCTGCAGACCTGGCGCTGAAACAACTTTGTCACTTGAAAGGAGATCTTCCTGTGTGACTCCCCGCTATAATAACCTTCCTTAACTTCCCAGGGAGAGAGAAAGCAAAGGTTTCCCTTGCTGTCATGCCGAGGGCTGTGCTGGCTGGGGGGACTCAGACTGGGGTGGAGGGGGACAGGGAGCCCAGCTCTTCCATACCAGCACTGGAGAGCATTCGAGGAGGAGAAAGTCTCTAGCTTACAGCTTTCTGGCCCCATCTTCTCATTTCACTCTGGTTTTGAACTGTGTGTGGTGTAGGAAGAAAAAGAGGAACAAATCTGGTGCAGCCTCCCCCCTGCATCCAGGTTTCACTAGTGGGGACGTGCTCCTTTCCCAGGCTGGGGGTCACATTGGGGTTCAGTGCCCGTTAGCTCCTGGGGGAAAGGAAATCCTTCCCTATTCCGTATGGATGTTTGCGGGCATGCATTGGACTCAGTTCTTGCAGTTGTGTAGCTCCGTGCCTTTTCCCTGAGGAAGCTGCTGCTCTCTTTTATCTCCAGCAAACTGGCTCTGTCTCCTGCTTGTGGCCCTGGCATTCCCAGGGCCAAGCTTCCTTGGTCCAGTAGTAAAAAGGGACAAACAAGGCTCAGTTTTGACCCCATTGCTGTGGGTAACACTGCTACGTGTGCTGTGTTGAGTCTCAGAGATGCTCTGAACCTCAGTGTTGTTCTTGCTTTGCTAAAAAACCGTCATCACACGGCAGCTGCCTGCAGCTCAGCTGCTTACCCACTCGCTGCTCCTGATTCTGTAGCTGAGGTCCCTGGCAGACTTGGGCTTAAAGTTGGGGTTTGGCAGCAAAGTGCCATAACATGCCGGAGGGTGGCCAGTCGCAGCACTGGGGAGGAAATCCTGCCATAGGGATGGGGAAAGTAGGGCTCCTCGGAATACGGGATACGTTGTTCTCGGCACCCTGGACCAAGCAGCAAGAGGCCGGATTCGGTGCTTGTAAGCTACCCGGAGAAGTGGCAGATTCTCCTGGGAAGGCGAGGAGGCTGTGGGTGACTCCTGCAGAGCTCACCACGCTGGCCATCATGCCGCATCCCTAGCTGGGTGTAGGTGTGGGCTCGCTGGCGACACGGTCCCAGGGAGAAGGGTATATGTACAATGTTATATCTCGATCGGTTGTTTAAATAACTGGGGAGCGATGGGGTCATGCTGGGGAGATCAAGCACCACAGGAGGCTTTGCCTTTCGCAGGGGTTTGCTCTGAGGGGATTTGTGGCCCCCTGCACAGGCAGTGCTTGGCTAAAGCCACAGGCAGGGTGCAGAGTGGGGTTTCTTACAAACCAAAATGAAAGCAGGAGGTTTGTTTCTGAGGAAGGGCTGTTTAAACAAAGGAAAGCAGGAGCCTGGCTTCTATTTCTGGCTCCTCTCCTGGTGTGACCTTGGGTACGTCCTGTAACACCGGGGGATGGAGGGGCAGGTGCGGACATCGGCTCCCAGGTGATGGCTTGAGCGGGTGCCAAGGTCCCCAGATGGTGGCCGGGCTGGAAATGGTGGTTTGGTTTCCTTCCCTGTGGCTTGGGCAGCAGGTGCCACCAGCAAAGCCAGTGTCCTCCAGGCTCAGCCTCTTAGAGGTCCCATCATGCTGATGGTTGGGAACAACCTGCCCTGTCCCCCACCAAGGGATTCACCAGCAATTCAAGGCCCCAAATGGCTTTGGGGTGTCACCTTTCCTATGGGAGACTTCTTGGCTGAAGGTTGACGCTTGGGGCATCTCCAGTTTGGCTGGCAGTATGGCACTGGGGGGGGGGGTACAGCTGAGCCCCCCCATCTTCCCCTCCCGGTTGCGCTGCCTTACTGGCCAGGCACAGCAGCGGCACGTGGGGCCAGTCCCCTTGCCCAGCCTCCCTGGGGACCATCCATCCCCAGGGGCTAAAGCAGCCCAGAGAGGGGCTGTCAGACACCTATGGGTGCTCTCACCGCTCCCATGGCTCAGTCCCAGTGCGGGTGTGCCGAGGCGTGTTCTCTGGCCCCGTCTATAGTTAAGCTGCTCCCTCTGCCTATTTTTATATATTTTTTTTAGCTTTTAATTATAGTGATGAGCACAGGACCGGAAAGGTTAAAAGCACTCGCACACCCAACGTGCCTTTGAGGCATTGGATGCTGGGGCAGGACATCCCCTTCCCTGGGAACCCTCCTGCTGCCTTCCCCGCTCCCTGCCTGGCCGCTTGCCACCAGGGACCCAAAACCAGCTCCTTCTCACCGAGAGCCACACCACCAGCCTTGGTGACCCCCTTGACTCCCACCACTGGCCTTGCTGCCCTGGCTGGCCATGAGCTTGGCGACAAGAGCACGCCTTGCCAAGCAGCGCCAGCCGGCCCCGTGGTGTTTGTGTAAGGAATCCAAACGCTGCACAAAGCCTGGGCTTGGCCAGCTGGTCTCTGTTAGGATCTTAAGGCTCGTTTCCCTTTTCTTGAATGGCAGCGCTAAGCTCTGGGGAAATTTTTCTTGTCTTCCCCCCCCCCCGCCCCCGCCACATGAATGGAGCGCTCGAAATTGTTTGTGAATGGAGGGTGGTGCCTGCTTGGAGACTTTTTTTTTTTTTCAGTGAATAACCAGACCCCATTGTACGGCTGGCGGAAAAACAACCCGCTCCAACAACACGGAGCCTGTTAGGGAGAAACATGCCCATGATAGGCAGCTGGAGCCCTTCCAAACCCAGTTCCCCTTCGCTTTCCCGTGGCTCACGGGGCGCCCGGGCTTTGCTGCCACCGCACCAGCCCCCCATTAAGGCTAGAAATGCTGAGAGCAGCAAAACCTCGCTGGGGGGGGAAGGGGGAGGGGGATAAATCCGGCTTGGGAGCCGGTGGAAGGCGTGCGGGGGGCTGTGCTGGCTCAGCGCTGGGCTTCGTGTTTCAAATCCTCCTCGGGGGAGGGGGGGGGGGTTATGCCCTTGGTACCAGCTGTGCTGGCCATTGGGGGGCGGGGCGGGGGGTGGGAAGTCAGCAGCTCTTTAAAGGTTTTGACAAATTAGGGGAGCAGCTAATTACCTGGCAAGCTGTGAACAGTTGTCCTGGAGCTATTTGCTCCTCTCTGCCGTAGCCGGGCTGTGTTTAGACTTTGCATGAAGCTAATACTCCACTTCCGATTAGTCTTGGCTCTCCTCTGCAGGCACTATTTAGGTAAAGATCTCTGAGGCGCGTTCCCTTTCCTAGAGTGCCTACTTTTAGAAATTAATTAGGTTAAGCGTATTTTACTCGGTTTAAAATAGCAAGTAGGCTTGCAAGGCTGGGAAGGATTGGGGTTTAATGGGACATTTGCCACTTGAACTCCTACAATTGCAGGACCCTGCGACTGGGTCCCTTTGGAGCATCTTGGCTGGGGGAAGGTGGATCCCATTTAGCCACTTGCCAACTCTCTGGCCAACTAATTGGGAGCTGGGTATGCCCCAGCAAGGGCAAGCAGGCTGCTGTGTCCTGCTTACAAGCTCTCGGAGCTCCAGGCTGTCAAGCCCCCTTGTTCCTCGCCCCATGGCTCAGGGAGGCAGCCGCTGCCTGCAGTGCCCAGGCTCGTCTCCCCTCGCTGAGGGGCTTTTGGCCTGGCCTGGGCACATCTCATCCATGGCTGTTGTCAAGCTGCCTGTTCCCCTTGCTCTGCCCCCTCTCGCCCTGTGCCATTCCCCTCTCGGATCCCAGTGGGGAACGATTCCCCCTCCATGAGTGATGTGCTGGGCTGGAGGGACTGTCCCAGCCCCTGGGAGCTCTGCCCTCCCCTGCAGAAGACAGCCTGGCTGCCCCGGCTCAGTCCACCAGCATGTCAGGGTCTGCTGGGGCATCCTCCTGCTGTGGTTTGGTTACCTGATGCTGCTGAGGGGGGGTAATTCAGCACCTGATTCCTAAGCAAAGAGCACCCAAGGGTGAGCCCCATCCTCCTCTTTCTCGTTGCAGTGGTCCTGCACGCCCCACCTCCGGCAAAGATCAAGCGGGAGCTGCACAGCCCTTCCTCGGAGCTGTCATCCTGCAGCCATGAGCAGGCTCTCTGTGCTGGCTATGGGGACAAGTGCCTCTACAACTGCTGGTAGGTAGTTGGGGGGCAGCGGCGGCTGTCTGCAGACCCCTCAGGTCACGACGTGGGGACTCGTCTTGCTTGTTAGCCTCCGCCGGGTGAAGGTGTCCTCATGAGTGTCACTGTCAGCCCCTCTCCCCTCTGCAGTGCCTATGACAGGAAGCCCCCTGACGGGTTCAAGCCATTAACGCCACCTGCCACGCCGGTGTCTCCTGCGCACCAGGGATCGGCCCTGCCACTGCCGGCCCCAGCCGTGCAGGCAGCTGCCCATGGAGTGGCCCCGGCCCCGCACCCGCTGCAGGAACAGAGGCAGCAGACCTTCGCCGTGCCGCGGCCACCTCACCCGCCCATGCACATGCCAAAGATGATGTCTGAAAACCAATACCCCGCAGAGCACAGGTAGGGCTTCCCACACCCAAGCGAATGCTGGTGTCTTGTGGGTCCTTATGGGGACTTTGGCCCTTGTGGGATGGATTGGTGGCCTCAAAGTGTGGGGAGGGAAGGGGGATGCCTGTCCCCTCATCCCCTTGCTGCAGTCGCGCACTGTGGGCCAAACATTGGTGCCTGGGGGCACATGGAAGCCAGTGCGGCAAAACTTGGTGCTTCCCACTGGGATCTTACATCTCTTTCTCCCCATGAGGCAGCTCCCTGCGAACAGGGACCTGCTCCTCCCAGCCCAGGGGACACTGGGCAGAGCCTTTGCCTCCCCCTCAGGAAAGGCGAAGGAGGCAGAGGCTGCCGCCTACATCCGTCCCTGCAGCAGTGGGTGATGGTGCTGAGTCAGGGCTCCCGCTCTTCTCTCTCCCACCCACTGCAGCTTTCTGCCATCCAAGCTGAGCCCTGCCAGGCTGGGGAGCTGCGGGTAGCCCTGTCCTGCCCCCGAGCACTCCCAGTTTGAGGGTCCGTCCTCAGCTCCCCTGTGCATTGCACAGCATCCCTGTGATTTTGGGGCTGTGGAGGGAGAGACCCTGCTCCCCACTTCCTCTTCAAGCTGTGGCTTCATCCCACATCACCCCTGCATCCCCTGAGGCTTTGCTGGTCCCCTCCCTTGCCCCAGGTTTGCTTGCACTATTGGTCAGTGGCATGGCGCAGGTCACAGTTGACCTCCGGCTTGGCTTGTGGCCTTCTGGATGCCCTTTCCTGCGGTGACGCCTGCCATGTCACCAGCAGCAGGGTGTCCCCATTCGGCATGGGGCTGGACGTGGCAGCCTGGCGAAGGCCATGCAGTGGGGTCATGGAAACCCTCAGGATGCGCTTGCAGCAGGCAAGCATCCCTCCCTGGCAAAGCGAGGCTTGGCTCCGGGCGACCTTCAAGCTATGCAGGGGGCTGGCCATGACCCCTCGGGAAGCGCTTTGCCAGTGCTGGGCTTGGGTTTCACTCAGGAAGGGCAGAGGGACGCGGCTCGGAAATGGAGTAATCCCAGCCCGGCAGCTGGGAGGGCTCTGGTTACAAAGCCAAATGGTGCACGGCGGGCCAAGAGGAGCCGGGTGCAGAGATCGCCTTTCAAGGTGCTGGAGGGTGAGGGGATGCAGCAGCACCCCCTTGAGATGGTCCCTTGTCCACCACAGCCAGGAAAGACTGTGCTGGGGCTCAAGTCGGCGGTGGTGGCACCGCGGAGCTGAAAATAGTGCTCCCTGCCTCCGAGTTCAAGGTTTAATCCCAGCCGTGCAGGCGGATTAGCAGCCAGCTGGGGCTGCAGAGTGGATTTGGCTTTGCGTAAGCGCCCGCCTGGGTGCAGCATTCCCTGGGCCCCACAGCTCTGCCTCCCACCCTGGGGGGAGATTTTTACAGAGATTTTCCTCTTGTGGAGTGGTTTTTTTTTGTTTCCCTTTCCCACTCTTAGCCAGATATCCCTGCTGCAGCTCAGGGCTGCCATCATTGTGCAGTGCTTCATCGTGATGGCCCCCGTGCTGTCCTGCTCCCCCAGCAGGGCGTCCCCAGCACTTGGAGGGGGATGCGGCTCCCCAGCACCCTGCCGGGTCCCCACAGGATGAACCCTCATGGTGGCTGTGCTCCTGAGGAACTGTCCCAGCCCACACTCAAACCACCCTGGGAGCACCCCAGGCTGAGGGCACTGAGCCAGCATGGGGTCCCAGTCTGGCGTGGGAGCCGGCAGCATGCCAGCAGGGCTGACCCTGCCACCCCTCGGTAACACCATGTCCCTCTCCCCCCAGGTTTCAGAGGCAGCTGTCGGAGCCCTGCCACCCCTTCCCGCCACAGCCTGGGGTCCCAGGAGACAGCCGCCCCGTCTACCACCGGCAGCTGTCAGAGCCCCTCGGCCCTGCTGCCCCCCGCCCCCCTCAGGGATTCAAGCAGGAGTACCATGACCCGCTCTACGAGCATGGTGGCCCCGGCCTGCCCGGCCCCCCTGGCCACAGCTTCCAGCCCCCCATGGGCATCAAGCAGGAGCCCCGTGACTACTGCATTGACTCAGGTGGGTGTGAGTCGGGGGGGACAGCTGGGTGCTGGTGCCTGGGAGGTGTGGGTTACACCAGCAGCACCCAGGGGAGCAGAGCCATCTCTGCCATCCGCATGTGGCTCACGGGCAGCAGCGCGGTGGGTGCAGGGTTGAGCCTCGGGCAGCGGGTGCCATGTCACCCTGTGGTTCCTGTGGTGCCAGGCTGCTGCTTTGCCTGGTAGATGATTCCTTTTTTTTTTCCATGTTCTTTCCCCCTCTTTTCCCTTTCCAAAGCGGGGAGGATAGAGCAGCTATTCACCAGATGCTGCACGGCATGGTCTGTGACATAGCCATGGGCTGGGGTGCCCTGCAGCTGCTGGACCCCACGAGCATCACAGAAAAATCCTCTAATCGCCTTAGGACCTAAAAATACCCCGACTTCAGGATGGAGGCTGGCATGGCCGAGCAGATGGCAGGGGAGGCGCAGCGATGCCTCCCTTCCTGCGGGGCCTGAATAACGTGGTGAAAACCCGAGCTGACTTAGACCTTGCTTCCTGCACTCATTCCAGTGCACCCCCTCCCTGTAAATCTTACTGGTTTTCCCCCAAAGCTGGGTGTGGCAGCTGGGGGTGAGTGCAGTGGCCCAGGGTGCACTGAGGGAAGAGATGCCCGGGCTTGGCCACAGGACATGCTTAGTGGGGGAAGATGCCTTGGAGTGCTTGGTGGGACCCACGGGACATACTTCCCTAACGCCACCTTCATCTCCCTCGCAGAAGTGCCTAACTGCCAGTCCTCGTACCTGCGGGGGGGCGGCTTCCCCAGCAGCCATGACGGTGAGTGCACCCTGGCCTCCTCCAGCTCATGGGCATCCCTGGCATGTCCTGTCCCGTCCCATCCCTCCCTCAGGGCAGGCAGACCCACCCCCCTCAGGCTGACAGAGCTGCCAGGCACCCCAAAAACACCCCCAAGAGCACTGTGGTGCCCGTGAGAGCCCACAAGCAAGCAGCATCAGCACTGCTGCTAAGAATAGGACCTGTGCTATGCAGCCGCCAGCCCCTGTGAGCGTGCTGTGAGGGCACAGCAGTGCTGCACCACGTAATCCAGGATAACGGTCCCAATGTAGCTGCGAAGAGGGTTTTGGTTCCCCCAGCTCCCTGGAGTGAGGGGGGGACAGAGCTGCACGGTGCTTAGCCGGTGAGCTGGTGCAATGCCACCAAAATAACCGGGGACAGGACTGCTCCTGGGGCTGGCGGATGGGGTCTTGGTGCTGGATTGGGCCAAGCCAGGGTATTTTTGGGGTCCGGCCAGGGTGGTGGAGGGGCCTTGTGCTCACCGAGGGTCTTTTCTCCCTAGGATTTTCATATGAAAAGGACACACGATTGTATTTTGATGACACGTGCGTGGTACCAGAGAGGCTGGAGGGTAAGAATCCGGCCCCAGAGGAGGGTTGGGCTGGGGGGTGATCAGGGCTCATGGAGGGAGATTTGGGGCCAGGCTCCACAGCGGCCAGCTTTTAAGGCCAAGCTGTGCCGGTGCAGTGCTCTTGAGAGCTGCTGAGCATCGTCCCGTGTGCCTGCTTGGCATCACAGCCATGCCCCATCCCTGTCCTTGCCACCCACCCCAAGCCTCACCTGCCTACAGCACCATCCCCAGCACCTCTCCCCTCTCCAGCCCTGTGGCCTGATCCTGCACGGGGGGTCCTGGCACCAGGGTGAGCCCAGTGTCGCTGTGCGTGTCCCCTGCTGGGTGGCATAGCCCAGGAGAGGGGCAGAGCTGGGATGTTTAACCAGCTGTGTCTTGGTGTGGGCAGGTAAAGTGAAGCAGGAGCCCACTCTGTACCGTGAGGGCCCTCCCTACCAGCGGCGCGGGTCCCTGCAGCTCTGGCAGTTCCTGGTCACCCTCCTGGACGACCCTGCCAATGCTCACTTCATTGCCTGGACTGGCCGGGGCATGGAGTTCAAGCTGATCGAGCCTGAGGAGGTATGGGGGGGTCCTGTCCCAGCACCTGGTGTGTCGGAGCGGGGCTGCCACCTGGGAGCTGCTGTGGGGAAAGCCTGGGGGTGGCGGGGTGGGGGGCTGGATCCTTCCTGTGCAACACAGCCGTTCACACTCACACTTAAAGTGAGACACGTATCTCTCTGGGCAGCTTTTGAGGGCAAGAGGGAAAAGCCAGCCACCTGTCTGCACTAAGCAGCCGTAGAAATTTGCCTTTAATCTCTTCTGCTGCCTCTCAACATGTGCTCTGCTCCCAGAGCTGCCAGCGGTCACCAGCCACAGTGGCATTGCCTCTGTGCCATGCCTTGGGTGCTCAGCCATAGCTCCTTCCCTCCCAAACTGCTCTGCTGCTTTTGCCCTGAGCCCCTGGTGGCGTCTGTGACAGCATGGTGCTGTGCCGGAGCCATGCAGCTCTGCAGGAGGGTGACGCAGAGGAAGAAGCTGTTTGGGCAGTAATTGAAAGCAGCTGTAGCACCAAGCTGCGCATTGTGGGTAATTACCCATAATATCTCTTATGCTGTGAATGGAAATTGTGGTTTTTTGAAGCAGCTTTTTTGGCAGGCTCCCCTAATCAAATGTCTTTTGATTCGGCCCCCGGTTTGGCGGTGGCAGTGTTGTGGCAGCCGGCACTTGGAGCTGGAGCATTTATCACAGCAGGCAGGGAACTTCTCTGGGACCACAGTGATGCTTTTGCCCCTGGCTGCTCCAGCCCCAGAAACAACCACCTACCCCACATTTTGGTTGTGATTTTCCTTTGAGGATTGATGTCCAAGCCCCACCTGGAGCCTTCATGGCTGCCACCTTTCTCCCCCCAGGTAGCGCGGCGCTGGGGCATCCAGAAGAACCGGCCAGCCATGAACTACGACAAGCTCAGCCGCTCCCTGCGCTACTACTACGAGAAGGGCATCATGCAGAAGGCAAGTGACCCTGCTGCCACAGGGGGGTGGGTGGAGGGTGTGACAGTCCCCCACTGTCACCCCGGCATCCTGGGGCACAGCAGGAGGGGTGCTGGGTCCAGCGTTGGTCGTGCTGTGCTTGTTATTCCCCAGGGGGGAAGGTGCAGGGCACCTCTCATTCCCTCCTCCTCCTCGCAGGTGGCCGGCGAGCGGTATGTCTATAAGTTCGTCTGCGACCCCGATGCCCTCTTTTCCATGGCCTACCCTGACAACCAGCGCCCCTTCCTGAAGACGGAGCCCGACTGCCCGGTGCCCGAGGAAGAGACAGTGCCACTGACACACTTCGATGACAGCCCGGCGTACCTCCTGGAGATGGATCCCTGCAGCAGCCTTCCCTACGCGGAGGGCTTCGCTTACTGACTTGGCCAGCTGGCAGAGCCACAAGCACTAGCACATCCACTTTGGGCAAATACGGTTTTCTAAAGAATATTTTTTGCTGTTCATAAGGAAAAAACCAAACCAACAAAATGCACGTGTGCACACACAAATTGGAGGAATCTAAAATGCCCCCTGTGTGTCACCGCTGAATTTCCACCCTTACTGTCCAAGGGCTAGTGCATAGGACTGCCTGTGGCTGACACCTCCCGCCAAGCATTGGCGTGATGTTTTGGGGCGACGGGAGCTAAAGACGCAGTGTCTCTGACCCAGGCTCTGTTCCTTGCCAGCACTGCGAGGGCTGACGGCTCCAGCAGTGCCCCGGGATGGCTGAGCCGGCATGGCTGCCTGGCGAATTGTCACGACAATCTGCTTTGCATCAAGCACGATCCGCGTAGCTGCCTTGTGTGGTGGAAAGGGCTTTGATTTGCACAGAGGAGGGATGCGGGGGGGCCGCCTGGGCCAGCACCCCGGGGCTGATGTGCGCAGCATCCTACCCCAACCCTGAGGAGCCTTCTACCTTCTTCCTGAACTGACCCTCCCCACCCCACCCTCATGATATAACCTGATATAACAGTTTCCCAGCCCCCCCCAATCCTGTCTGTGCCCCTCTCGCTCCTCCTCCCCAGCTCCAGCTGCGTGCCATGGGTTGCATTTCAGGGGAGGAGACCCTGACACTATCTTCCTCCCTCCCTCCCCTTTTTTTTTTTCCCCCCCCTGATGTTTTAGGGGGGAAAAAACTGTTTCTAAACTGATTTTTGTAGATTTTTTGTATTTTAAGGCAAAGCTATTTTTTGCAGCCTGGCTGCTGTTCCTGGAGCCCCTGGGGCTGTCCCCTGGCTTTCCCGGCAGCATGCTTGCTGGGGGAGCCCTTAGTGCCCGTGGCTTGCCAGGACAGCTGCTGAAGTATCTGGTCCACTCCATTTCACCACTCAAGTCCTCTTCTTTCCTGAGGGAGCCGGGGCTGAACCCTGGTGCCAGCTCAGCTGTGCTCCCCACCCTGCTCAGCATGGCCTCGGAGCTGGGCTGTAAGGCCACAGCAGGCAGGGATGGTGGGGTCCCGTACCCTGCTTCCCTCCAGCTCCCCCCTCCCTGCTGCACCTCCTAACACTCCTCCACCACTCATATATCCATACCTGCCTATCCCCCCACCAGCTACATGTTTTTGTTGTAAATGCTGTATAGGAAATTTTTTCTTCTTTAGCTTTGGTTGGATTTTTTTTTTTTTTTGACTGATTCATTCTTTTTTTGGGAAAGTATGAAGATTAACTCTGGGTAGACTTGGTTGCTCTCCCTGTGGTGGCTCACCTGTGGGGAGCATTCGGTTGTGGGAACCCCACCTTGGGGACAGGGTTTTAACCATTTGCTTGGTGTGGCAGGTCTACAGTGCAGAAGGGGTTAATCTGAGGACTGATTTGAAATAATCTTTACTTGAGCAGGACTATGTATCTCCTGCAAAGCTGCATTACATTCTGTACTGTGTACAATAAAGGATCTTGCTTTCTGTTCCTCCCTGGCTGCCTGGACTCCTGCTTTCCCTGTGCCTTAGAATGCTGCCCAGGTTGGGAGGGAGCCTCCGGATGTGCTTGTGGGCATGGAGGTGGTCCAGGGTACGGCCTCTCACTCAGGGCATGGAAGACCATGTGTCCTTCATAGGAGCTGGGACTAAGTGGGGGTCCAGGTCACCAGGACAGGGCTGCCCTCTCCCCAGCCCTGGGTCTGTTGCTCCTGGGTCTGGATGCTGCTGTGGCTTTCACAAAGCCATATCCAGTAAGAGGATCCATTTGAAACAGGGGTGGCTTCTCCCCAGGGAGGTGCAATTTAATATTGCCTCTTCCCAAGGGTTTCTCAGCTGGCAGGTCCAGCTGTCTCTATCCCTTTCACTCTCCCCTGGAAATCCAGGCCCCCCCACCATCAAGCAGGGCTAAAGCTGGTGGGGACCTCAGCATTGGCACCTGGTGAGGAACCCCTGAGGACTTACTGGCCCTGTTTCTAGGCTGGAAAAAATCCCCATGGAGCAGCAGAGGCATCTCCTCACGCTCCCTAGGGAGCTCCATGGCACCAAGCCTTGGTGTTTTGGCAAGCAAGCCTCTAACTGATGCTTAGGTAGGCTCTCCTGTGTGGGCAACCCATGGCCATCTAGCAGCAGGAAGAGGTTCAAGTGGGAAGGAGCTGTGGGGCGAGTCCTCCTTGCTGTGCCAGGGCTGGGGCTGTGGCAAGGCCTCTGGGCACCCACAGGCAGCAGTGCTGCCACACCCTGCACCCACACTGGGCTCTCCATACAGTGAAAACCCCCATCCCAGGCACACACCCATAGCTCGTGCCGGCCTCCCAACCCTATTGTGTTTTTATTTTCTACAAAGCTTTGTCCTCTGCCTAAGACTTCAAAAATCAAGTTAAACAAGAGGGGGTACAAGAGGGGATGCAAAAAACCTTGCTGGCAATTTGAGTTCCAGACAACAGTGCCCAGTAATCCCACCTCGATGGGGATTTCAGCAGACTGAGTCCTGGTGCTCAGGATGGAGCAAGGGGAAAACAGGGCCACCGGCAGTGCTGCCGGCAGGCAGATGGCCCAGGGTGGCGGGACCTCAGCATGGCAAGTGTGTGGGACCAGTTATGGATGGTGTGCATGAGCAGATAAGGCAAAGCTTTTCAAAGCCTTCATCGAGCAGCTTGTCACGCCACAACCCAAGCAGCCCTGCAACTCCTGCTGTGGGCAGGGCTGGGGGGGGGGCCCAAGAACATCCCATGCACTGCTCTTGCTGAAGGGTGAGGATAGGAAAAGAGGCATTTTTCTACTTCAGCCTGTCAGTGCAGAACAAAAGGGTCCAGACCCCAGAGGGTTTGATACCACACTGGCTTTTAGATACTCAGGGTATCAAGATTTGCTCCTTGTTTAATCCTGCTGCACAGCGCACCTCCCTCTGCTGCACACAAGAGGCTTTTGCTCCGTGCAGAGTTGATGGAGCTGCTTTGTGTGCACAGTCCCACTCGTTCCCCCTGCCCCTCCCGAGGTCGAGGGACAAGCCACCGCTTTTCAACGCCCTGCCTGCAGCCCCCAGGGAAAGGGACAAGGGCTCCCAGGCAGCCCGGAGGTTGGGCTAGCATTTTCCAGCAGTGGGGGAGATGGAGGGGAAGCAGGTGGAAAAGCTTCCCTGCTCTCTGCACACCTCCTGCCCCATCGACCACCGCTCCACAGCACAGGGACGAGCCCTCCTTGGCCATGCTCTGGCATGCAGTGGGATGGGGAGCCAGGCCGGGAAGCACCGCCGTGGCCGCTGCTGCTTTCCTCCAGGACCAGGAATGGCCAGGGCCACCACTTCCTCATCCCCAGGACCGGCCACCTTGGTTCCCTCCTCACACACCCCAGCACTGTCTGCCTCCTGCCTTCCTCCTGCTCCCCCCAGCTGCTGGGGAGGATGAAGAGGAGTGAGCAGAGAGGACAGGAAGGACAAAGCAGCATTTTGGGGAAGATTCAGACATTCATGCTGGGCAAAATCCTGGTGCTGCCATAAGCCTCTCCAACCTTCCACATCACTGCTTCCACCTCCCACTCAGGTCGTGGGGGTAACAAGGCCATCAGTGATTCAGGGTGAACAACAATTTGTGATACTGTGTGAGCAGATAATAAAATTGCAGCTGGTATTGAATGGCAATAAATGCGTTTTTCCTATTTTCTTCTCTTTACAGTGCACCAAGCCTATTCCCTCCCTGGAATAAGAGCTCAGCTTTACCAGACAGTCCAAAAGCTGTTCAAATGAGAGGTGCATGTTAAAAATTATTTGGAAAAGAGGAGCCTGTGAAAGGGAGACCATCATTACAGTTCTTTATATACGCATAATTCACTGAGTGGATTTCTGCTCTCCCCATCTCAGAAGGATATAGCTGGACTGGAAAAACATTCAAAAAGCAATAGATACCAAAGGTCTGCAGCGCCTCTTATACAGGAGTGTATAAATAATCTAGCACTTCTGTTTGGGGCAGGATTTGTGACTCAGGGACTTCATATTTAATAGCCCATGATGGAGTTTTCCATCCCTGACTGGAAGAGTATTTGTGGGAAGAATTACTACCCACACAGCTTGTTCTTACGGCAGCCAGCAGGACCAGCAAGCCTGGCGCGGCCGCCAAGACCAGAGGTGCCGCGTGGTCAGTGGCAGCTCTGCAAGAGCAGCGAGACACAGCTCCCACCTGGCCAACATCCCTTTGCCCCTCATGGTGGCCTCACGCCTGGGCTTTGCAGCTTGTGCATGTGGCTGCTGGCTGCCCTGGACAGGGAGGTAAGTCACATCGCAGCAGCTCCTCCCTTCCCTAGCTCTTCAAGCATTTGATTTTTTCTGTAAGTGGGTGAATTTGGCTTTTAAATACCTGGAGTGACATGATGGCTGCATGTGTGAAGCCAACTTCAATATGGGTGAGCTCCAGCAAAAGAAAAAGCAAAAATTTGGGCTGATGAGTAAAAGGTGAGGGCCATCCACCTACCAGGCACTGTGCTATCACCCAGGGGTGCTCAGGGCACACAGCTCCCTTCGCATTGGTCTGGCACCACCTCGTGGGTATCCTTCTTCTGCTCCTGGCCACCATGGTGTTTTGTGTCCCTGTAACACAACGTGGTAGCAGAGCTGGAAAGATCTTTGGTATCCAAAAATGTGATTGCATTTATACCTACAGGCTGGAGCACTCGCGTGGCAGGGAGGACTTCAGCTCCAGCCTTTGTCCTGGGGCTTTATTCTGCTTTAGGCTACAGGCAGGCAGACTTTCATGGGAGATGTGTGGCCAGATCAACATCTCCAAGTCTCCCACACCTGGGCAGGCTGTAGGTAGAGGGAGACCACTGAAACCACCTTCTCCTGTGCTCCCATTGAAATACCTCAGAGTGTCTGAGCCCTCCAGTGCTGAGTTTCCAGCCACTCACAAGGCAATAATACCATAATAAGCCACTAAGTGGCTTTTGAAACCATTAGCCAATTGCTGCATTAAATGCTCTCAGTGCCACAGGGGAGGCTCTGTCATTCCCCTTTTCAGAGAGGCATCAAGAAGCTTCCCAGAGGCTCAGGCTCAGTCTGGGGGGGGTAGGGGTGGGGTGTTGCCCTTGCCTCGTTGCAGCAGGAGCAAGCTGGGGTGAGGTACATCTTGCACTGGGAGCAAGTGGAGACTGCTGGCTCACCTGGCTGGGTGCACAGCCCTCCGGACAGGATGGGGTCCTGGGTGGGGGAGACCCACAGCATGGGCAAGCCAGAGCAAAAGGTACAAGTGGGAGGTTTTGTTTCAGCTGGCAATGAAGGCAGGGCGAGGGACTGGAGGAGGGAGCCGGGGACTTGTCTGGCATACAAGTACTCAGCTGTAGCATCTTATTTTGAAGGCTTTTTAGTTTAATATAATAAAACCATCCTGGAGAGAACAGGTAGCAACCGAGGCCAGAAACCATGAGCTCCCACATTATTTTGCTAGCTTAGCTATTACCCTTGCAAGGACTAGCCCAGCTGATCATCCATCCTCCTGCTACAAACTTTGTTAGGAGTCATAAGGAGATCCAGTGAAAGAAGGTTGTCAAATGGTGCAGCCAGGCCAACCCTGGTACCAGCCTGGGCAGCATCCCTGGGCCTGGCACCCTCCGAGTGCCATTCCCCACCTGCTGCCCCAATGCTTTCCCCTGCAAGGCTGCAAGAGGATGTGCCGAGGGTGACCTGCACCCAGACTTGCAGGAATCTCTTAAAAAAATCAGCTCTTGGCTTTTTGGCTGCCTCGGACCCAGGAGAGGGCAGCAGCAGCCCAGGCTGCAGCCTCAGCTACCCTTTCCGAAGCTTGTCTTCATCTCCTAAGCTGCTCAGAGAAAGCTGAGAAAGAAAAGTAATGTATAAAGGAAGCAAGCAAAAAGCAAAAACCCAGTGGGCAGGCTAGCAGTATTCTCTTGGGCCTCAAAATTGTTTGCTTTCAAGGTGGAAGTGGAAAGAAAATGGTCTTTTTCTGACAACAAACTGGAGTGCCAGGGCTTTCCATGGCAGTCTTTCATTCTTTTGATATCGGTGATCACTGTACAGATGCTTTTTACAGCACCAGAAAATAAGGTGGCAATGCTGGGGATGTTCCCAATAGAGGTGGAAGGTAAGCACAGGCAATGGCATGCAGTGTGTGCACTTCATGCTGTTGCAGAGATGCTAAAAGCCCACAAAATCCTGCTCTGGAGCTCTTGTGGCTTCACTCAGAACACTTCAGGATACTAAAACGTGCTTACCAGTGCCTCACGGGCACATCGGCTGCCTTTCCCTCGCAGAGCTGGCTGCCCCTGAAAGGGAAGGTTGGAAACAGGGGAAGTTTCTACTTCTCCACCTTGGTACGCCAAACACAGGCTCCCTCCCAACCCAGTCTAAGGTTCACAACTGAACGCTGTGAAACTCGTACTGCACGTTTTCACTCACAGCATCACCTTTTTAGGTCATCATCTCCCCGTGCAGCTGTGGTCCTGCCTTTCAGCCCAGCCAGACTGGTAGCACCCTCCTGGTTTGACTGGATGAGATCACCAGGATGAGTCACGTAGCAGGTGAGTGGGAGGAGGACATCCTTACAGCCACACTGAAATCTTAACCACTGCTTTGACAATAGGTTAGGGAGCCAATCTGGCTTTTGCTGCAGGCACTTCCGTTTCTGCATGTGTTGGTCCCCCATGTCACATGGGCAGCAGTGTGTCCCTCTCCTGGCTTGCAGCATAAGGCTGAGCCCACAGCCATGTGGCCTCTGTTCTGAATCAGGCTCAATTGATTCCTTTGATTATTTCTTTTTTTTTTTTTTAGTTCACACCCTCTGAAATCACAGCGAAGTGCAAAATTGTTGCTTACCAAAGCTGTTCTTCTGAAATGAGTCATTAAAGAAGGAGCCTTGTCACTCTGCCAGACACCGCCTGGTTGCTTCTCTAAATGTAACAACATGAGAAAACAGCTTGCTGCTCCCTTTGGGCTTCAACCTGCCTGCACCCCAGGTGTTACCCAGCCTCCATCCAGAGCCTGGACAGAGTAACTCCTGCATTATGCCTCTTGGGATGACCAGCCCTTTTCACCCCCATTTTTGCGTGAAGGCCCCACACGACTGTAAGCTGGCTCTGATTCCGTTCGTGTAATTTTGTGTGCAAGCAGGAGCTCTTGCATCTCTTTACAGCTTGGAGCACAGAGGGCGTTCATCGGGGGGGGGGTCTGCTAAGGAGAGCCACATGTCCCATTATGTGTGCTGGGAAAGCCTCTGTGAGCTGCTGAACTTGAAGCTGTTGGACTGATGAATGCAATGGTCCTCAGCACTTGTAGGTGCAGTAAGATTTTGGTGATGCCATGCTTTGTACAAGGCTAGCAGCTTGTTTGGGGAGCTACCACTGTGTCCAGAACTCCTGCAAAATAGATCTTTTTTTTATTCTTTTATTCTTTTATTCAGAAAACCATTCAGACAAACTCAGTCTTAACTCTTCCATCCACCACTCCCTCCCTGGTGGCACCAGGGCAGAGGAGAGACTGTAGAAGGAAGGAGCAGCAATAACATCTTCACATCTGATGCTGCATCTACACCAGCTATTGGGAAACATTACAAAAATCACAGTCAAACTTTTGAACCTATGATGAGGGCAGCCATACTTATGCACCAGATCAGTACCAGAGACAGGAGTCAGATATGGGTCTTTTGGAAGCTTGTCTCATGTGTCTAGTGCGAGTCCAAGAGCACATGTGAAGCTAGACCTACTTTCCATGGCTGCTTTTAGCTCCCTGTCTCCCTTTGTAGTCTGGAGCTGACATACCTCCAAAAAAGCATTGCTTAGGTGCCTCTTGTTCACCTCCACCCAGCTGTAGGCAGCTCATGGCAAGCTGCAGAGCACAGAGCCCTGAATTTTCTTTCTTTGTTCTCTCCTCTGCAGAAACTCCCCAGCCGAACCCTGTGATGGAGCGCCTGTCCTGGATGCTGGGCACCTGGCTCTCAGGCCTTCCCTACGATGAAGCCCTTCCAGGACCTGTAAGAAGTGCATATCTCTCACGTGGGGCAGTCCATGCTCAACTTCTCCAGACAGGGCTGTGTTGGCAGCAGCTTTTGGATTGGAGCAGGTATCGCTCCAGTGAGATTTGTTGGCTTCACTTTTTTTTTTTAAAAAGCAATAAACAGATTTCATCCATCAG
This sequence comes from Theristicus caerulescens, assembly GCA_020745775.1. Lineage (NCBI taxonomy): Eukaryota > Metazoa > Chordata > Aves > Pelecaniformes > Threskiornithidae > Theristicus > Theristicus caerulescens. The sequence continues at coordinate 30,294,083 of CM036565.1, read as the reverse complement.
GTGAGAGGATTTGACAAGACCTGGCTGGATGGACTGATAATTTCATTTTTCTTTAAAACTGCTGATTGTTTGCAGCACTGTTGAAACATGTCCTAGGCTGCACACCTGCAGGCAGCAAAGACTCACTAGCCTAAAAGCATGCCCACATACCTGAGTGTTTCAAAATTTATTCATACCTTTGTCATGGAAGAGACATAAATGGACAGGATCAGTAAGGTGATCATAATTTGAAGCATGCAAAGTAGCCTGGGGTGTTATATGGTGAAAAGTAGTATGGGACAAGCAACAGAGGTGTTGGAAGGGGGCTGAGAAATGGAGCTCTGCAGGCACTGCACCTATCTTCCAGCAGCCCCAAAGCTGCCAGAATGGCATTGCCACCAAGAATGGCATCACCTGGACTTAGTGCAAAAATCAGGAGCCAAGTATCAGCACATGGCCTTGGCTATTGCTTAAGCAAATACAGTCAGTAACAGTGTGAAAGATCACTGATTCTTCAGCTGAAATCTGGTGTGCACTGTTGCATGGATTAGCCAAAAGACAGGCTGTGGAGGAGATGCCCTGCATTCCCGCTGCGCACTGCTTGTTGTGACAGAGCTGTCAGCCAGGAATGGGATATTTTTAGCCCGGTTTCCAAAGGAAACAAAGCTCCAGCAACCATGCTTCGCCTGTCAATTCCCCCCTGCAACTTTTGAATAGTGGCTACTTTTAAAGACCTTTTCTTTTTTTGCTGGGGAGATACAGCTTCAAAACATCAAATGCCCATAAGCGTCAAGAGAACAGGTGACTGGGTAGAGATAGAAACCCCTCTCCTCCCAAAGTCACAGAGATGCTGCCACCTGACCGCCTGGCACTGCTGCCCTCAAATACCCCGCGCACTGAATTATTGATGTTCACCCCATGTTGGACTCAGGGCCGTGACACAGGATGCCTGGCTTCACCAGCCACAGAGCTCGTAGGCGGGGATGGATGCTCCCAAGCACAGCTGCAGTCCTGCACCGCTGGCACGGCTCCTTCCCCTCCCTTCGTACAATCGGGTGGCCACGGTTAGGAGGAGACATCCTTTGTGTACAAGCAAAGCCAAACAGGAGGAGTAACTTGGGTATTTGACCCCAGGGGAGCCTGTGGAGCCTGCAGCAGTGGCAGGCACCCAAATTCCTCCTTAACAGCACGTCTTTGCTGTGCTCCCCCCACTTCACTTCCAGTTTCCCAAACACACAAATTGCTTGCAGAGGTACTCTGTGCCAGACCTGAGCTGTCGGCCTTTAGGAGACATTGATTTGGCAGGATTATTATACCTTAGTTCACCCAGAAAACATATTCTTTCCACTTTTCAGCTCTGAATGTTTCAGTAATGGGTAATTTCACCCAGCTTGCCATGTGGTAGTGCCTGGTCAAGCTCCTTGGTCAAGCTCTTCTTGGGTCTGTTGCACATTTATCCCATTACCGTTGGGGTGGCAGCTGACGATACGGTGTATCCCCCGTCCCGCGGCAGGTCACCATGGCCAAGGGGACTGGTGTTGGCTGTTTCCAGCAGGCACGTCCCAGTTGCATGACAGAGGCACGTATAGAAACTGCTGTTGCATGAGGGAGTCCTGGGCACAGATTTAGCAGCACCTGCTCTGAGGTTGCCTCTGTCTCCTGCAAAAGGATGCAGTGATGGAAATGCTAAGAGGAATGAGGTGAAAAGTGAAAATATTCTTGAATAAGCAAATAATAATGATATAGTAGTAGAGTAAGCCCAGGCCAGTAGGGTATGGAGGCATCCAGCCCCCATTAGTGCACCTAAGCCTCGCCCTCATTAACAGAGACTTGGGCAGACTCAGCAGTGCTGTAGCATTATAATGTCATTTTTACTCATATGCAATATTTATCAGCTGTGGTAGGGGTGACCAAGCACCCTGCCATAAGGGCTGGTGGGGTATGGCCAAGTATTTGAGCCAAAAGCCTTTGTTTTTGAGCGGAAAGAAAGAAATCTGTTCTGCTCTTGCCTCCAGCAAGCGACAGCCTTGCTGCTAAAAAAGAAAAAAATAAGGCATTGAGAAAAGGGAGTATTTGGGACAGAGTGCAGCCCCAGTGCAGCAAAAGGTTGGCCTGCCCAAGGGAGGTCCTCAGCCAGCTGCTTAAGAGACTCAGGAGCTATGGACTATCTCGAGCCTGAACATAACTAACTACACACTAGCTGTGCAAAAAAGGGGACTTCTTTTTTGCACATTTATGTCTTCCAACTTTGAAATATTATTCTCCTGTTGCCTAAAGCACTGGTGTATCCAGACACGGAGATTTTTCTTTTAATCCTGCATTCATTATCTAAGTACTATGAATGATCATGTATTTAAATAAAAAAACATTTCCTCTGAGACAAGACCAGGCTAAGCACTGTGGTTTTTTTTTTGCAGCACTACAGCATTTTTTGTAACCTGATTCCATGCATCCATCCAGACACTAGCAAAGCAATGCACCAAAAGTGTAGATTCATCCATGTCAAACCTGACACAAGTAAGGTGGCCCCCATCAGTGCCCAGTGCCCAGGGAGCAGCCCAGTGTCCTCCTGACGCATCAGTGCAGCAGTAAAAGCAGTGCTGCGGGAGGAGCAGTGTGATCATTCTTCTCTGGTGTTGTTTTCAACATGATATGGAAAATTACTGGGCTGCTCTAAAGGGTTCATCCCTATATCTCATCAGTGGGTTCAGCATGCCCTTTCTGGCACCAACAACCTCATGTCCAAAGCCCCACGTTTCCAGGACTGGCTGTATGCCTTTGCCCAGAGCATTTGGCTCAGTAGCTCTCTGGTCACAATAAATCAGAATACCACTCACGTAAGACAGGATGGGGGGGGTCTCCTCTCCTGAAATAACAGGTTGGTATTTCCAGAAAGTTTGTAAACCAAAAAAATACTCAGTGTGTAGCAGGAATTGCAATCAAATAGAGGCTGGAGTCTTCAAGATGGCAGATGGTTGATGACATGCACATCACCTTCGTTGTACCCTATATATCAAAAAATGAAGGTGCTTGCAAATGAGCATGTCTTTTCTGCTAAGTGGCGCTAGTGGACAGGATAATGAAGAGCATGGTGATTGGGGTGAATATGTTTCATTTACATCAATTGGTACATGTATCTGCTTTCCTGGGAGGGACACGCACAGAGAGAGCTCTGCGTCTTCCCCCTGCTCCCATGAGTTGGCCACAGTTGACCCTGTGGCAGAAATAGAGGTGCATGCCTTGGTTCATGAGTTCCTCTGTCTGGCATCCTTCTATTGCTAGGGTCATGTTTGGCCAGCTGCTCCTTCTAAGGAGGGTCAGATTTAACATCCCACTAAATCGTTGTCAACACTTGCCGTATTTGATTCTGTGGTGCAGGGTAGAGCTTGTGGCCCTGGCAAGGTGGGGCTGTGGTGGTTTCAACCCCCACTTGCAGCCTCTCCACCCGGGAGTGTTTGGTGTGACCTGTATACCAGGTTCCCTATTAGAGACCCTGCCTGGGATGAGGCGCTACCAAGAGCTTCCACGCTGCTGTGATGGGTGGTTTCTTCTGCTGCAGCCTTGGCAAGACTGAAGAGTAATCTAACCTCAGCACAGTCCTCTTTTTTTGTCTCCTAAACTAGGAGAATCTCCCACTGTCTGGAAGTGGTGCCTTGAATGAGGGTAAGGATTTCATCTGAGTTACTGCAAGTGAAAGAACTTTCAGACCCAGCTGATGCCCAAGTTTGAATCTGATTACACATTGCCTTCAGGAGCTCTTGGAAATATTGCATAGCGTCCTTGCTTATTTTCTCTGTAACAGTCTTCAGAAGCTATTTTGTGGATTACAGGATGAGGAGGGATCATTAAACCAAGAGTTGCCATGCTGAGCCAGGCCAAAGAGCTGTCCAGCCCAGAACCCATCTCCAGCAGCGGTCAGTGGCAGGTCCTTAGGGAAGAGAATAGGAAAGTCTTGCCTCAATACCTTCGTACGGCAGCTGCATGCATTTGTCAGTGCTGGTCTTCTGGAAGGACTCAAAGTTGAAGGATGGTGGGGGTATCCAGCAGCAGCTCTCCCTGGGACATGCTCCTGCTTGCCTGCCCGTATGCCGGGAGGTTTAGCTGCTTTGTGGGCAGGAGACCTGGACTTCCCTGTGTCGGGTGTTATTCTCTTCCATTGGAGCTCCAGCTGTCTCCAGGCCCCTCCATTTCTGCCCTGCAAACAAGTCCTTCCACTTAATAAACAACTTTTTGGGCTTATTGTTGTATTTTTTGAATAAATTGTGTCTCTAGAAAAATGAAAACAGCAAAATTCCCTGCAGATTGCTTTCCTGTAGGACATATGGGAGCCACACAAGTCCAAGAACAAACTCCGACTCCTGATCTGATCTCATAGCTACAGGAACGTAGTCACACTTTTATGGGCATGTATTTTATTTTTTATTGTTTGGTATGGATTTTTTAATTTTATTTAGCTTTTTACTGCACTTTGGATCTGGCCTTCAAAGGCAATCCCAGCCGTTACTGAAAAACTCTGGCAGACCTTAAAAAAAATTCCCAAATTTCAGGGATTCTCAAACTTTTCTTGCAGTTTCCCATGGTTGATCAGCAGGATTATCTTGTGCTTCCCTCCTGCTCACTCCCCTCACACAGAGGTCCCTGAGCCTTTGAAAGCTTTGGCAGCTGGTTGACTTTCCAGGGCATTCACATGTTGCTCCTGGCCCTAGTCCCACTGGTGGCGGCTGGTCTGGGCTGGCAGCTCTGATCTTGCTACCAGCTCTGATCTGGGCTGACTGTCCCTGTTATTTCTTCTTATGCAATAGCAGCTCGGGGTGATACAGCAAAGCCAGTTTTGAAGCATTGCAGACACTTCTTTGCCTCATATTGTCTGTGCATCTGAAGAAAGGTCTGGCAAAGAAGGGGTGGCAGAGCCAGCCTGATAAGATCATCAGCATCTTGAGGCTCAAAGCTCTGCTAACTTCGAATTGAGGGTCCTAAATTCCCTTTGTATCATCTGGGTTGAGAAACGTTCTAACCCAGTCAGGGCCAAAGACAAGAAAATAAGTTATGTCTTTTAATTATGGGGTTTTGGTTCTTTACAAATGAAGCCGATTAAAAAAACTATGCCAGGTGTGTCTTGCTTATGAACAAAACTGCTGCAGAGAAGGTTTCTCTAGGGTTGCACTGTTGGTTATAAATGAATTGTGCTACAGAGCTTCACCAAGGGCCTTCAAGGCAGCTGGCCTCTGCTTGTGTTGCCAGGTGCCTGTCTCCTCAGGGAAGGCTCCCCCAGGTCTCGCTGCTGGTGGCTTCTGTCCTCTTCAAACACAACCGCCAAGGGGTCTGTTGGAAGGGCAGGAGGAGCAGCCCTCCTACGGCTTGCATAACCCCGCACAGCAGGAGCAAACCTGCCCTCAGGGTTCCTCTCCCTTGCTCATCTAATCACCGGGATGAGTCATATCAAGCTTCTTTGGAGCAAGAGCTCCATGTTTTCATAGCCTGTAGCCTGCCTGAGTGTCTGACAGCAAGGGTCATGGGTGGAGTGTCCCAAGAGCGCTGCTCTTCTCTCCTGCAGACTGGCCATGCTGCTCCACCATGGGGATTTTCTAGGCAAACTTAAGGGAGACTAAGGAAGAGTAAGCAGCAAGCAGAAAAACAGTTCTGGACACATTTCTTCAGGACAGTGTGGAGTCATACCTACTGAAGGCATCTGGATACTAACTGTATCTGGATACTAACTGTAATTTTTTTAATTCCCTTTTCCTAACTATAATGGTGCCTATGCACGGAGGCTTGCAACAGCCCAGCTGCTCAGAGCAAGCAGAGGTCTGTTGCCGGGCTGGAGCCAGGAAAGCCAGCATCCATGTGGCAGGTGGAGGGCACAGCTGGAGCACCAGCAGCCAGGCATGAGGTTGTGCTGGCCGAGCAGTGGCGGAGAAAAGCAGGAAGAAAAGCTAGAGAGGCATTATCAAAAGCAGACATGAGTCTGTTCTTGCATCTGCTTTGCTTTCCTGAGCATCACGTTGGCTGGGAAAGTGGGGTGGCTGCTGTCCGAAGGGCACAAACCCCAGATTTAATTGAGGGTTCCAGTTTGTGCAGATAACATCAGGGTGGTAACTCTGCTCCACGGATTCTACTGCATTCACAAATGCATGCCCATAAATGTTTGTATCTGCAGAAGCAGCATCCTGAGCCTGGAAAAGCAGCCCAAACTCAGCTTCCTTCTGGTGCACATTTTTTTTTGCTGGTTTGTTTTCTTTTTCAAGAGCGGTGACAGTGCCTCCTTTATTTAATGGCTTTATTTTTTAATGCTTTATAGGACACATCACCAGGGAACCAGAGCTCTTAATTACAAACATTTTAAAAGAAAATGGACCATCTCGCTGTGTGTGGGTCTACTCAGCATCACTGCTGCTGCCTGGGAGGCGAGGTAAGACAACTGCCTGCCTTCCTGCCTGCGGGCTTTAGGACTGCCTCAGAGAGACCTCAAATAGAGGCTTTAGGACTGCCTCAGAGAGACCTCAAATAGAGGCTTTAGGACTGCCTCAGAGAGACCTCAAATAGACTGATTTTTAAGACAAATAACATATTTTCAGCAGGTTGAATTGTTACTAAAGGAGGAGAGGAAGGTGTTGGTGTTTTTTCCAAACACTCTGTTTATGTTCTCCCAGGAGTGCCTGGAGAACAGGCACGTTTTCAAATGTTTTTACTCTTTTGAGCTGTTTTTCTGTCTCCTGTGCACTGTTGACGCGTCTGCTCCTGGAAAGTAAGGCCAGGAAGCCAGTGGCTGTAAATCCCATTTGTCTGTGCCATGTATATACACCTCCGTCAGGGACTGAGCGCTCCCCCAGCATGCACTGATGCTGCTGCCTTTCCCTGTGCAATGGTGGCAAGACAGCAGTGTGCATGAGAGGTCTGCACGGACACGGTGACGGGCTCTTCCCTGGCTCCGGCTATGGGAAGTGGCATTGGAGGCTGCCCACAGTCTCCCCGGGAGAGGGCTGCTGCCTTTCCCTGTGCAATGGTGGCAAGACAGCAGTGTGCATGAGAGGTCTGCACGGACACGGTGACGGGCTCTTCCCTGGCTCCGGCTATGGGAAGTGGCATTGGAGGCTGCCCACAGTCTCCCCGGGAGAGGCTGCTGCTCTTTATCACACCAGGCTTTTAGGGGAGGGGCAGGCAGGTAGCATTGCCCCCTTAAACCTGCCCATTTTAAGGGGGCAGGTTAAACCCTCTCTCAGCCTCTCATGCTCCAGCAAAGTCCATGCTCAGGAGCTGTCAACCAGGTAAAACATGATTAATGACCCCTCCTGTCACAGGAGAGGCTGCTTGGTCTCATCCCATCCAAAAACCAATACCAATTTGGTTGGTTTAATAGCACAGGTGATTATACCTGAAGTACCATAGAATCATAGAATCATAAACTGCTTTGGGATGGAAGGGACCTTTAAAGGTCATCTAGTCCATCCCCCCTGCAATTGGCAGGGACATCTACAACCAGATCGGGTTGCTCAGAGCCCCATCCAGCCTGCCCTTGAATGTTTCCAAGGATGGGGCATCTACCACCTCTCTGGGCAACCTGTTCCAGTGTTTCACTACCCTCATTGTAAAAAATATCTTCCTTATATCTAGTCTGAATCTATCCTCTTTTAGTTTAAAACCATTACCCCTTGTCTTATCACTATTGGCCCTGCTAAAACGTCTGTCCCCATCTTTCTTATAAGCCCCCTTTAAGTACTGAAAGACCATCCCCTTGTCAGAGCGCCCTTTGCTTGCCTTCAAGTTTGAGGCACTTGGCAAACCCAGCGCATGGCACTGTGCAGGAGGAAGACAGAAGAGCTGTTTTTTCAGCATCAAGAGGCTTAACACAGCCATGTCCCCGCAGCATGTCCCACCTTCTCATGAGCCTCACGCCTCCTCTGGGGACAGGAACAGTAAATTGGCATGGGAGAGCCGACACACATTTACACACAGGATTAATCTGAGAGGCTGTTTCATGCTATTGTTGTTACACGAGATTGCTGCACTGGTGTCTTGTGTGATGCTCCCCTGCATTCTAAGGCTCGTGTACCACAGTGTTGCTGAACCCTGACTCCTCCATGCAGCTCTGTGCCTGCCACTGACTCACTGCAGCTGCAGTTTCATCTAGTCTTTGTCACACAGCATAACTGTAAGGTAAGGACAGTTTCTCTGCTAGAAATTGTTCCCTGGTTGCTGTGAAATTCCTGGGATTTTTTTTTTTTTTTGCCAGCTTTCCCCAGTTGTCTTTCGGTTGTCTCCCAGTGCCACCAGTGAGTGACGGCATCTTCTCATTCTCCTCTGAGCAGCTTTGCCATGTGCCTGGTCTGACCCCTCGGTTTGGGGTTCCTGGCCACCCAAGGGATGTGCAAAGCCAGATGGACCCATGCAGCCTGGCACTGAGAGCCTGGAATGGATATTCATAATTTTTCCCAAGCATTTAAAGCCAGTGTTGTATTCTGTAAATTAAAGTTTAAATCAGATAAGGTGGGGGACACAGAAAGCAACCAGCTCACGCTTAGAGGCTGTTGTCCCCCATTGGCATCTGCATGGCAGCCAGCCACTGCAGCAGCTCGGGCATGCTGCCTGCCTGTAGCACCAGCACTGCCCGGGAGCCCCTACGTGGCCCAAAGCCAGCACCCTGAGCACTCAGGCCACGGGGAAGAGCCTCCCTCTACAAACGGGGTCAGCAGGGGAACGATGCACCCTGCAAAGGCAGAGGCCAGCTATGCTGTCCTGTTTAATCCCTTTGAGGAGTCGGGTCTGTCGTACAATGTCAGTTGTAGGGCACCAGATTATCCTGTTTGCTCCCTTAGTGCTCCTTCTTCCTTCACTGTTTGGTTTTTGTTCATGGGATGGGACCAGTTCAGCACTACCAGTGGTAACGGGTCAGGGTGGGCCATGCAGAAACCACGGCACCATGAAATAATTTCAGCACAAGAGCTTAACGTAAGTGCATTTTGTGTTCTTTTTAACATGCCTTTTCCTGCATAGCTAGTTCATCACTAGTCACTGAAAAAGCCAGGAAATGCTGCAGAAAACAGCATTTGCGTGCAGTCCTGCTCCTCCTCCTGCTACCCCCACAGCCCTCCGCACGCCCACGCAGCCTCTGCTGCTCTGGCGCAGGCTGGCGCACTGGCAGTCCTACAGCTATCGGCAACACGCACAGCGCTGCCTCACAGCCCTGCTGAGACACGAGCTGGAGGCCAGCTGCAGCCAGGGGAGACTGGGGAAAAGATTGCAAGCACGGGAAGACTCCTCCTGTTCTGCAGCTGACCACAGCTAGCTCTCAAAATGTTTCCTTGAGACAAGTTGCCCAGTGTTTCACTCCTTCAAAGCCTGAGGACATCACTGTCCTTGGAGAAGTTGCTGAAGTAAATTGGAGGCACTTTGCTAAATCTTTTAAGTGAAAGATAGCAGGATTAAATTCCACTTTTGATATAATCCTCAACCCCGTCTTCAAGGGAAGTGCAGCGTTGCCTCCAGCCCTGGCTGGTGCCTCTATGCTGAATCACCCTGATCCCAACGTAAATAAAGCTCTTTGAAAAAGGGCAAATGTTTTCTCAGCTGCTCTTCTTCCCTTCAAAAGAGGGGCTGATTGAAATTTTTATGTCTGCAGACATAAATATATGCAGTCAACAAATGCTTCTTAGTAAGAAGCTATCTTCACAAGATAAGTGGTTTTTGGAAAGTACATTGTGAATCCATGGGACACTCCTGGACCACACCGCTCTCCTTACAGCTTTTCCTTTTCCTTTCCTTCAGTGCTTTACATTTTATGAACTCCTAAATGGGCTGATTTAAGTCACTGCAAATTAATCTTAGCATATTGTCAGTTCAGGCTCCTGGTGTCCCCAAGACTTTGTTTCTGCTCAGCCCTGGAGCTGTGTTTGCCCCAGGAGGCAGCAAATATAAGCAGCCCCTTGGCATGACACACAGCAATGATCCATAGGGCCAAAGCGTTGAGGTGGGCGCCAAGCTGCCTTCTCACCACAGTGGCCGCTCAGGGAGCTGCTGTGTCCTTACCCATCGCCCGATGCTTACATGCTCCTTCTCCTTCAGCTCCAGTTCTGAAACTAGAGCTGAAGCCTAAAACTGACGGGGCAACCTTTCTGCCAGCTCTAGTGGCAGGCTAAGGGCAGACTTAGTACGTGTGCTAAGCTCAGGACTGAATGCTATGAACCCCAGCCCAGCTCTCCTCCACTTTGGAAACTGTTAGAAACTAGACTTGAGCATTCACTCACACAAGTTCAACATTTTGCAGCCTAAGAGGGCAAGTTTGCACCACCCTGAGTCCTTGTGCAGCGCAGACAGACTCACAGCCTGCCTGCATGGAGGGATGGGGATGATGTTACCCGTTAATCCCTCTTGATGAATGGCAGTGCTCTTCACTCCTGCCTTGGGACAGAATCCCCGCCTGGCTGCAGGCACAGCCTCAGGCTCAAGCCCACTCTTGCCAGATGCTCTTACAACAGTGCCTTACCCCAGCACAGTTTGGCAGCTTGCAAAGAGCCTCGCTGGTTTTGAAAGCTGCCTTGAAAATGTCACCTAGTACAAAGCATCTCCCTGAGCCTCCACCCAGCCCTGAGAGGGTACCTTTGGAGGCCAGGCTGTCCTGTTCAGCTTGGACACTGGCCTGCTGACTGCAGCAGCAATATTACCATGACTTTTACCTCCTCTTACACAGCCTTCACAGCACTAGACATGTAACTATTTCATGGCAGCTCACTGTAGCAGAAATTAATGTGCTTAACAGAGACATCCTACTCAGCTACCCCATGCAGCTTCCTCAATCCAACCAGTCATCACCCCTACAGAAAACCTCAAGTCTATAAATGCAATGTCAAAATAACACAGGGCATTCTAGTAACTTTTTTTTTTTAATTAAACTGCTTAAATTTAAGCAAAGCTGCTGTGCAATTTTTCCAGTCTTCCCACTGATGTGCCGCAGGGTTTGGGAAGGATGTCTCATAATTTACATCTAGCTAGTTACAGACTCCAGTAGGTTTATTGCTTGTAATAATAAACAGCCTTGGCTTCACTCTGTGAATCCAGTGCTCTCTCTCAGAGGCATTAGGCAAGGTTAGATTGAATGTGTAAGTATTTTTAGTAGTGCTTTTCTTCTTCTCCAGTTAAGCCATAAAAACTAAGGGCACTGACATTCAAAGCATCTTTTCCCAGCTTCAAGTAATCTACCATTAGCCACAAATCACAGGCTCGCAGCACACATCAGCCCGGTGAGTACCAGCAGGAAACAACGGCGTGTACCCAAATCCTTTCCGCAGGCATGAGAGGCTCTGAACACAACACAACACAATGCTTTTGGGGTTGTTTGCTCCCTTTCAAATGCCCATCATGCTTTCTCCTTTTCCACCCTGTATAAATGCATGCTGTCAGCCCTAATAAAAGGGAAAATATGCCAGGCAATGGGGCCATCACTGCGGGTATGATGCTGTTCAGGATAGCACCCAACTCTGCCATAGCACCAGACATTTTGGAAAGGGTTGCCTTCTCTGGGAGAAAAAACAACCTGCTGGGTCAGATGGCCATGAGGGTCAGACACCTTTCCCCAGGAGCTCTGGCAGCAAACCTACATTTAAAGCATTGAGAAGGAAAGCCTGACAGCACACTCAAGGGATTTTTGCCGGCAGAAGCTTGCCAGGTTTAAGGGCAGTCTGGCCATCTCCTGGCTGAGGAACTGAGAGCAAAGTATGTTCTAACACCTTACCAGTGATTTAATTTTTTTTTTAAGTGCCAAGGAGATCAAAATAAAAGGCTTGGGTATTTTTAATCCCCTTCTTAGATTACCAGAAAATCCACACTCAGTTCTGGTGGAAAACAGGAAGAAACTGTCCCCATGGCAGCCACTGTGCAGCTCCGGACTCACACCTCCACATTAGGAGCAAAAAGGTGACACCCTGATGCTGAGAGGGCTTCAAGTTCAACCTTCGGGTTGATTTATATTACCTGGACAGTGTCACAGAGCATTGGGAGAATGGATCTGCATTGCAGGGTCTGGCTGCGGGAACTCCAGCTACTGCCTAATGAAAGTCAGGCGAGATAACTGCGAGGGAGTACCCTAGTGCTGCGGGACAGAGAGAGCTATTGCAGGGCCTGATCCTGCCAAGGGGCCAGTCCTCTCGGCTCCTGTCAGATTAGTGATGATGAAGGTACTTGGTACTGCCCATAGCCCTCCAAAGTCCAAACCAGTTGCCCTTCAGCTGACTGAAGCCCGGTGTGAGTCATGTTCCAGCAGGGGATGGGGGTGTTCTGGAGGTAGAAAACACACCTTATCTTGCTTAAACGCAGAGCTTAACGAAAGTATGAGTGAAGGTCATGAGATAGGGCCAGAAGTGGAAATTTTAAATAACAGGGGATTGACCTCTTCAGTGCTCTTCTTCTGAGCTTAGCTTCACAGTTCAGTATTTGACATAAGTAGAGCTGTATCGTCAAGTCTTCCTGCAGTGATAGAGAAGATGGGCTCTAGTGCTGTCTGCTGGTCTATGGGCAGAGAAAAGAGATGAAGTTTCTTCTGAGCTAAAGCTCTGAAATATGCTTGTAAGGAAGCTGGAAATTCCCTTCCCAACACTTTTTTTTTTTTTTCTCCTGTGAAAGGGGAAGCTTTTTTTCCATCTGACCTTGCCCGGACATGGGCTGCATGTCGTGTGATTGACCCAGAAGCACTCTATTTCCCACAGACTCTGCTTGAACGTGCAATGCACTTCCAGGTCCTGGGTGATGGTGTAAAGTTCAACCAAGGATCACTCTGTTTAGCTATGCTAGGGGCTCGTAATCCCAGTGGGTCAAAATGTTTAGATTAAAGAGGTTACAAGATTTTCTGCAGGAGTATTTAAACTCCATCTGTCAAACCACTTGCATAGAAGAAATTTATAGACTCTGCCAGCAGTACATTAAATTGCTGTTTTGTTGTCTTTAATGTAGTAGCACGCATTGTTTTTATGTTGCCCTAAGAGAATAATTAATCTGTGGCAAATTTATGCCTATATAAATACTAGATTTAAAAAAACAACAACAGTAAAGAAATTCAAGGAGCTACATGTTGATGAGAGCCACATCAAGAAGGCTCTTGGCAAAGCCATCTGAATGCCTTAGGGGCCTGATCTTTTCAGAGTCTAAGGGACTTGAAACCAGCTTCATATTCAGTTAAATTGTGCACAAAAAAACACTTGCAGCCTTTGCACATTAAAAGGAGAATAATAAAAAAAAAAAGAATAGTCAGAGCTTTTTCTCAGGGTCTAAACAACAAGTTTGAAAATGAGGAAGTTTGGTATTGCAATTTTCCAGGAAACTTCAATGTTGCTCCCTGATGCTATTGTTCTGTACTTCAGTATATAATACAGCTGCAAGTCTGATAAATTAAGGGCTTCACAGATTGTTTTCTTTCTATTTACAGGAGAAAAGGCAGTGCAGGAACACAAGTAACATCTGCTGCGAGACTGAGATCACTTCAGTTTCTCTAGTCGCTTTGAAGAAGGTGAACCCACTACCAGCGTTTGGCAAGGGAGCAGTATAAGCAAGGCTGTGGTTAGAGCAATGTCAGGTACAGGACACAATAAGCACTGCTCAAATGCCCATCATTGAAATACCCAAGCTGAGATGGCTTTTCTGCTCCCTACCTTTTTGATAAAGCAAATATTTCCGTTGACTGAATGTAGGTTTATTACAAAGAAACCGAGAATGAAGATGGCACTGCGGGGGGTGGATAATCCTTACTGGAGCAAGTTCTCCTGTGAACAAAGGAGTGCTGAAGCTCAGGTTCCTGCAAGCTCAACTCTCTGACCTTGACATTCCCTGCTGTAATAATGCACAGGTCACTCTCATCTGCAAAATACTCCATATCCACTAAAATATTTAAAAGATGACATTTCCCTATTTCCAACCCTTTCTCCCTCCTCCCACTACTCCCGAGACATCTCCCACACCTCCACCTGGCCCCCATGGCAACAGCCTCACCTTTCCTCTATATCCCCAGCCCGTTCTGGTGTGACAGCAAAGCAGGAGGCAGCAAAAGCTTGGCTGGATTTTACGTATGCTGAGTGACTGCTGCCTAACGGGGCGAACAGCAGCCATGTTTCCCAGTGCTGACAGGAGGTCTGTCCCCTGCCCCTGTGGTGACTGCTGCCCTTCAGCAAAAGGGGACAAAATTGGGTAGTGGACTGAAAGGTGACTGGGGACAGGGAGCAACGCCTCGAGACAGTTTGTGCATAGGTAAGTCTCACTTAGAACATTCAATGTGAGCAAAACAGCTTAAAAAAAATGAAGGAAACTTTCACTACAAGCAATTTTCTCAAGCAGGTAATTGGAATCACTGGGGGAAAAAAATGTGAGATGGCTAGTTTGGGGGTTTTCATTTTTTGATGCTGGAAGAGGAACAACAGCCAGGCTTTCAATATGAAGAAGCATAACAGTACTAACCTTGGTACTTACATTCTTGGTTTTCTTTAACAGCTAAATAAATTAGACACACTCCTAGGACCATCACCAACCATATAAAAGGAAAATGTTTATTGGGGTGATAAAGAACCAACCTTGATGTCTCCCATCAGGTAGGATTGGCCAAAAGAGAAGAGGGAAAGGAAATATCACAAAGCCACATAACTGTTGAGATTGTAAAGGACCTCCGGAAGTCCTTTGAAATGCCTAAATATTACAACTAAAACTGAATGCAACATCAGGCTCGGGACTGTTCCTTGCCAAATGCACAGCAGTGTGCACAATACTGTTTGCTGTTTATTTTAGTAGCAAGACTGGTGCTGATGTGGTTATTGCAGAAGAAGTGAACAGGGTAAAAGTATCATCCTGGTTCAACATTAAGTGCAAGACAAGCAGCACACTGTTCAGCTCCAGCACATAGGTTGCACAGACTAGCAAATGCAACAAGAAAGGCGAAAGCCAGAGAAGTCTGAAACGTATTTGTGGTGAGCTCCACCACCTCTTCATTATCAGCAGTTTCCCAACTGAGTCTTTGTCTGCCTGCCTGTGTAACCCCCTTCCCACCCACACACATTCCTTTCCAGCAATGCTGCTTTATTTGGCTTATCATTATCTTTTTGTTAAACCCACTTAATTGGTGCATTTAACTCTTTATGTTCCTTAATAGTCCCTCTGATATCACTTGTTTACTGAAAAAGCAGTCATAGCCTTAAGTATTACATTTCAAAACAGCATCTAGATTGAGAAAGGTCTTGACAGTCCCAGTGTTCGACTGTGCTAGCTCCATTAACTCACATACACTTCATAAAACACTAGGCATGATAAGGCAAGCTGGACTTTACGAGCTGCGAAATTGTCCAAGTCAAAGTCTGCACACAACCAGGGTATTTCCAGAAATCCAGTCTACTTTTTCATAAGCTTCTTTAAGACAACAAAGCTGCATCCCCCTGCAATGAATTATAGGGCTTTTACTGCATCTAATGCAGATCAGAGGGGATCCTCTCTGTGTTGCCCAAAGCGTGATTAGTTTAGTTCACCACGTATGCTATACTTGTCTAAGTTTCCATAGCCAGATCTATCAGGAATCTGAGGAAGAAATTTCCAAGTGGGAGAGGTACCAGAAAACCCCTAATGCCAACATAATTATGTCAGGAAGAAAAAAAAAATATTCCTTTGGCAATTTGGTTTTATTTGGGGAACAGCTGCAAGCTTGACACACACAAAAAATGCACCAACCTCAGGGCACCATCAGCTGCATCCACACTGGGAACTTCATCAGTATAACGCCCCCCAACTTTTAATAGTGTAGCCAAAGTCTGCCTAGATACTGTCAAAGGCGGCATGCAGCTTCAATATGGAACAGGATGCTATCTCCTTCTCAGTGAGTGGTTTTGTTGGGGGACTGGGGAGAGGGGGAGGTTGTCTTTTAAGGGTTTTGCTCCACAAGAATTACTTTACTACTGAAAAAATACTAGTAGACTGAGCTGATAAAGCACCCTTCACTGCGGGTGTAGTACTACGGGTAAAGCTGGGCCCAGTACCCATATGTTAAGGCATCAGCAGAAGTGCAGAAGGCTAGACCAGTCAAAAGCAGGACTGTGCAAGGGTATAACCACCCACATATCCTCTGCCAGTGGTCCTGTTGGTCAGAGCACAGCACTACTAACTGCTAGCAGAAACCTGTCAAACAGATATGACCAAAAAGCGAAGACTTTACTTTATTCTCAAACCCATTTGTAACCTCTGGACAGAAACAGTAAAGCCCCTCTAAAAACAGGGTGTGGGAGGGAAATCAGGAAAAAAAAACACCAGCAAAAACTCCAATAATGTCTCATGTTCTTAATCCAGAACAGTGTTTTTCTGTGACACCACACTCTTGGGAGCAAGGCACCAAGCAGGGTGTCTCCCGCGAGGCTTTGGCAGAGAAGAGGCTCCACAGCCTTCCCCTGCTGACGGCCCCGCTCCTGTTGGTGAACACAGCACGTTTCTGACATGGTAACAACATGGGTTAAATTCCTAGCATGAATCGGGCCAGCTGTAGTTTTAACACGTTAACATGTTCTACCAGGGGAAAAGCTGAAGTATTTTTAGCATGGCCTGAGTGTTTGTCTCTGCACTGTTCTGGCCTTTTTTGGAATTTTTAACTCTGGAAACAAATACAATACCCTTTGCAACAGTGAAACACCACCTATTTTCTTTTATTGTTTGCCATAAAGAAGACTGCGAGTTATACTTCCAAAGATATTAAAGGAGAAAGAAACATAGATCAGCTACTTTTGACACAGCTTTCCCCCTTCACAACACCAGACAGTTCACTTACTGTTTCCCTAATTCCTGCCCATGCCGTTCCTACTTACACGCTTAGCTCTGAAGAAATCTCAGTGGAGAAAACATTTTTCTTCATTATGAAATTCAACCCCGAGGTGTTGCTTGAAGGCATTGCCCCTCGCTCTCGTGTTTGAAATGGTGTGTGAGCGCAGCAAGTAGGGTCAACGAAATACACTTGCAAGCTGCAAACTGCATCACATGCAAACTGCCCTCTAATCCTGCCCCTCACACAGCCCCTCAGTCTGATTTCCAAGATAAGTCAGGGAGAAGCGTTGGGTGACAGTATGTTTGTTTTTATCACGTTAAAAACCCACAGCTGCATTATCCCCTCCACCATGCTGTGCTGAGGGCAGAGCCCGGCAAGTCAGGTAGGTATAAAGGAGGAGAGGGAGTTTAAGCACAAATGTAACAAGAAGAATCGACACAAGGGGAGTCTGTGGACTGAAAGGGGCATCACATGGAGTGAAGGAGGGACTCTTCCCCTCTCCTATTTTCTATCCCATTTCAAATAATATCCCCTTCCTCCTCCCCTCGGCCTGGCACTAGCAATAAGCATGCAACACAGCCATAAGGAACAGATGTCTGACAGTCCACGCTGCACACAGCTGCAATCAGCGTACCCAGGGACTGCCGATGTCCAGGCCATACAGACAAGTCACACAGGGAAACAAGACTGTTGAAAGGATTAATGGTGAGAGAGGCTCCTGTGGCTGCAAAAAGGAGACTGTGGTTGATCATCTGCTCCCAGCTGAAGGGAGAGGAGAACAAGTTTTTTGTTTGTCCTGGTTCTTCTCTTCCTCCTCTTCAGAGATTGCCATTACCACTGCTTCCAGAGTGGGGCGGGAGGAGATGAGGTATGGGGGCTGCACTTGGTGACTTGGATTCATCTCTCAGGCAGCAGGACGAAGAAGACAGCCTTGAGGAAGTGACCAAAGCTGCAAACAGCAGCCACGAGCCAGTGGGAGCGAAGGTTGGGGTCAGTATTCACCACACATTTTGTGATGTCTGCCTAATGAGGAGGGAACAGAGATCATCAGAGAGAGATGCCCAGAACCACATCAGCCACTGCCACAGACTCTCCCGGCCCCACAACCTGTGGCACCGTGCCACTGCTGCTGCAGCACCACTTTGCCACACCGTCAATACGCTGACACTTCCACACACTGCAAGTTATTAAACCAGGCTCAAGAGCTCTGCAAAATAGACTTTCTTCATTCTGCATCAACAAGGTGAAGTATCCCCCTTTTCCGCCACCCCTGGGGAAAGAAATGCTACAGGAAGATTGTCAACCGTTTTCCATTTTGAATAGCTAAATAAAAGAAACTTTCTTCCCCTTTTCAAAAGGGCTAGGAAGCCTTGGCAATATCAGCATTCTCATCCTTTTCTGTAAAGCAAGATGCTTGCCAGAGGTTGTCCTGTTTAATATCGGCTCAAGTTGCTTGCACTTTTTCTCTTGCCTTAATGTTTTATTTGGAACTCATTCAAGCAAGCCAACCCCCAATTTAAATCTAAAGCAATGCAAGCTTTGTTTATGGAAATATGTATGCTGGCAGAGATGCCTTCCAGACGCGTGGGCCAGATTTAAAGATCGCTTGGGCAGCTGGTTTCAAGTATTAACAAGAATAGAAGCTGGCCTGCAATGAATAAAAAATAACAACAATCCAGCAAATTCATGAAGACAGGATCTCAGCTGACAAGGGGAGGAGAAGGTGGAAAATATCTGGAGGGTAAAGCGAACAGGACAGAGGTAGATAGAAGATTGCATCTTCTGGTGGGGGAAACAAAGTTCTGCCAGCAATATAATTTTGTGATTAAACTTCAGCCTAGCACAATGAGATATGGACTGTAGCTCTGTAACAGAGGGAGCACCGTTAGGACATCAACTTGACACGGCTTTCTGAAATGGCTTTTGGGTGGCAAATGTGAACAAGAATCGAGTCACAGGGAGGGCAAATATTCATCAGCCCCAAAAGCCTTTTCTTTACAAGCTTAGCTCAGCAGTATTCCAAGCTTGCCTTCTGACACAAGTCTCTCATTGACCAAGCAAAGGGAAGTCAGACTCTCAATCCTGAAACGTTCCTCCCGTAAAATGAGACACAAGAGCTGCCGAATACTCCAATGATCTTTTCCAGTATTTCCATTTGTGTTCAAGACATAGGTGAGCCTTACCTGACCGACCTTGGTAAATAATTAGAAGAAAACAAAAGGGGGACTGAAGGGAAAAATCCCCATGTCCGGTTAGTGAGTACAGCCGCATTAACAGACTCCACTGTCATCTACAGACCAAAGGTCTGTTGACAGCAGCCTCAACAGCCTCCCATGCAGTTCCAGCAGTTCCTCCCTCACAAACAAGTCTGAAAGACTGGCATGCTGAATCACCTCACACCGCTGTTCTTCGGGTAGCATTAGGAGATGCTGAGCCCACAAATAACTGACAAGTAGAGATTGTAGGAGGAATGAATACAGGCACGCAAAGATGGGAAGAAACAGGATGACAGGAGGAAGCTGAATCAGCACATGGGGTACTCCTGAGGCTGAACACGAAGGCGTGGAAATGCTGTTGCCTATAGCTACAAAAGCACAAGCAAACGTAGCAAGCAGCCAAGATAGCACATAACAGAAGATGCTGCAATGTAGTAACAGTGGTTATAGGTACTTTAACTGTATTGTGGAGGAAAGTAAAATGGGTCTGCCTAAATGCTTTCTGTGATGGCTTAGCAAACTCATCTTATTTGCATTTGAAAAAAGTCTGAACTGATTCAGCCTGTCCATTTTAGGGACCAGCATGGTGTCCTATTTAAAACACAGTTGTGTCAAGCTGTCTCTTTAGTCAAAAGAAGTCATGACATGCAGGTACCTGTCTGAACATGTATTCAGATGTTAGGGTAGCTGATCAATAAGAAACTTCAGCTCTGAAGGGCTTTAGTGCCTCATGTGAACCAGTACAAGGCCCAAATATGCACATCAGGTTGATTATAGCTGCAGAGGGTTAACTTCCAGATGAGAAAGTGTGAACTCCTTAAAGCTATGCTATGCCCTACCAAAAGCAATGACCTCACTGCAGCTAATCAAGAGGAGCTGCAGTCAGAAGCACTTACAAATATGTATGGTGCTTGCTTAGATAAACGAAACTGCTCAGTTGTTTAACAATTGCCTTAGCTATTGTTATCCATAAAGCATACTTGATAAGGCACTGGAATTGAAAATTTCAAAGCTACTTAATAAAACAGGTCTTTGAGTCTTGTGAGGCACTGATAAACTGTTGCAGTGGCAGTTTGATCTTTGCCTGTTAATTATTCGAACAAGTTCAAGTCACATGCTTTTCTATGTACCAAATATATGTAACAGCTGCTAAAAAAAAAATAAACTTTCTATTCTACTGTAAAACCACTACAGAGGCTGCAAATTCTCCCCAGGGCGAGATGATGCCTCAAAGGGTTAAAGGTTTCTTGTTTCTCCTAAGAGGTTTGTTTTGGGTTGGGCTTTGGGGGGTAGGGTCTTTCTCCACCCTATGGAAGCAGTATGGGAACCTACTACTGCGTGGAGAGTTTCAAATGCCTTTCCAAGGTCTCCACGGTGGCTTTTCTGAAACAGCTTGGAGCACCGTGGTTTCTCTTGGCAGCCTCAACCTGAGCCAATGCATAAGAGACAGGGGCCACGTACACAGGGGAAACAAGGACTCCATGCCAAGACAAACTAACAACCAGCTAGGTCAGGCAGCAGATGAAAGGGTCCCCACTAAAGAGCTGTTTCATCTGGCCCATTTGCGAACAAGGCTAGGAAATTTCACACTGCAGTGCCTGGATCAAGAGGAAGAACATTCAGGGAAACACAGCACAAGATGGCAAGAGGATTAGCAGCCCTTCCTCAGGCTGAAGGAACCACTCATTTCTAGAGGGAAAATATCTCCTTGTTGCAGCCCAGAATTGCTGATAAGGGCACTGGAGACAGGCTGTAATCAGCACAACCCAGCAGCTTTTACAGTTGTTTTGTTTGACTGGGGGCAGTGAGATTGGCTTCCCTTTCTTAGGGCCAGATCCCAAAAGCAAGCAGTGTAGGTTCAGCAACTCCAATAGAAATGTGCTGGCCATCCAAACAGGGATGACGGGCAGAAGGAGCTAGCAGTGGACAGGACTTATCTCCTCAGCTGCAAAGAACCACTTCTGGTCTGGGGATGGGTTTTGCGGCTTGTTTGCTATGCAACAAACTTTCCAAAAATATCCATTTGGAACTATCAAAACACCCTGTTTTCAACTCTAATAATGTAACACAAAAATTAAAACAAGATGCTAACTTATCAGAACATGCATGTTTTACCAAAACAAAGAAAAAAATTAGTTGGAAACTATGAGGAGACACATTCCGATGCAACATTTCAATTTAATGAAACTGGATTTTTTCCAAAGGAAAAATTGTTTCAGAGAATACATTTCAACCAGCTGTACAGGTAACCAGTTAAAGTAAGCCTCAAGTGATACCAAGGCAGGGATTTCACAGGCAGGAACAGTGCTACTTAATCAGTCGCTTTCCCAGGATATCCTCTTCACCTACCTTGGCACAATTATTTGTGCGGACACAAAATGAAACAGATCAGGGCATTCAAATCAAAGGTTACTTTTCAACCCAACCAAACAGTTCCCTGACTCAGCTGGCCTCAAGGTCACACAGTTTTAGAGAGGGCAGGGATGATTTAAGGTGGCAATGACACTTAGTAAATTGCAAGGGATCCACAATCAGAACAATGCTGCTTTTCCAGTTGCCCTTCATCAAAAAGGTGCCTTCACTCCTGGAGAAACTAGGCAACTGCATCAACTACAGGCACACTTGGGAAGTCTCAGCACAGATGAGCAATGCTCAGTTTGGAAAAAGACATCCCCCTCTTTGTGGGTCTGTGCAGGGTGGGGAGCCTCACCATTTCCTGACAGCTCAGGAATAAATACTGCCTCTAGGAAAGGAGGGAATTTGCCGCTGTGGCTCAGTCTGGAAAGAGTACATGCCTTGGGAACAAGATGTCCCATGAGCTCAGTGGTGTCATACGGCAATATTTAGCTCCAGGCAGCATCTGCCAGGCAGTACACCAAAGCGCTTTTGGCTGTATTGCTCCAAGGAGTGTCTACATCCCTGCCAGAAAGGCACTGAGACCCTGGTACGTACATACATCACCCAGCTGCCAACTGCTAACATAGTCAACCAATCATCTCAGTCTCCTGGGGCAGTCACTAGAAAGGTGTCTGGCTATTCCACAGCACCAAAGCAAAGCTCTTACTCTGAAGCATCCTCCACAGGAGCATTGTATTTCCTGTTGCATATAGAGAGAACCAAAGAAATCAGATGCTTAAAGCCATATGATATGGAGCCACACTCCAATGCAGAGCAGCACTGTGCCTTACCCACAGTCTCAGAGCCACAAGCCCTCCCACTGTTGATGGGTGCTATGAGTGCCCTTCAAAGCATAAGTGTGCTACAATTTGAGCTACATCAGAAGAAGCATCATCAGGGTCAGGTCAGGCAATAGCACAAACTACCAGGTTTTAATATCCCTCTAAAATTCCTTACGCTGGCAAGTCACGTTAATATACTAAGCTTTGACTTGGGGAACTGTAGGGCAGGTGAAAGGGGAATTAAGTTGGCAGGCCTCATTTTTTTTCAGTTTCTAGAAAACAGCTGCCCAAGAGAATGACCCCTGTTTACAGTCTCCTGCTATGACTGGCTGGCAGCTCCAGAGATGTTCAGGTCAGGAACATAAGAGGCCCTGGTGGGTCAGGACTGAATTAGTCTGGCGCAGCTACACAGGAAGCTGAGGACCAGAATAGCTGATGTTGTTGAGGATGGGACCACGAAGCAGTAACAGAGCTATATGGAGTTTAGCCAGGTGTAAGTAGGACAATGAAGAGAATCTCATTCAATGTTTTTCTGCATAAAGCTTCAGTAGGGGCACTCTCACTTTCATTAACCGGGATATTTTCTGGTCTGCATGTGTGTAAGCAAGCTTGATCAGATAGCATCTCTTACCCAGCCTCCTCTCCTTTTCAGCCATGTCACCAAGGTCTTGCGGACAAACTCTCCCAGGCAGTCTACGATGGTGTGAACCATGGCTGGCTGCGCATGCCGCACGCAGTCCACTGCCAGCCCAGCTGCCACAGCATAAAGCGACACCACCTTGCCCCATGTTATGCCTATGAAAAGAAGAAAAGTCATTCAGATTTACACATGCGCACATAGCTCAGTCTTGAATAATCAAGGGAAACAGCTCTCCTTCATTACATGTGCCCACACTGCATGCGTGCAGCTCTGAGTTCAGGTGCAGCCACAGTTCTGCATGCTCTCCACCATGGGGGAAACGAAATACTACGGGACCAGGACTGGGGCAAACTCTCCACCCGGAGGAGCAGAATTAAATGATCTGACCTGGGCATGCTTTGACCGCCTCTCAGCACTGGGTGCACAGCTTTGGAGAAAGCAGACCAAAGGCATCATCAAAATAGGGAAGATGTGCACCACCATGGTTTATATTGCCATTAACTCTCAGCTATGCACATGCTGCACGGGAGGCTATTGAATTCAAAGAGTATGAGCAACCTGGGGCTTTTGTCGCCAGCGCAACTATTAAACACCCTTTAGACAAAGCGTTCATGTTTTTTTTCTAGATCAGAGGAGACTGTTCCAATGTGGCACGCAAAGCATATGTGAAATAAGCATCTTCAGTCAGTTCTACCATGACACAAGCAAAAAAGGCAGGCAAAGCTACAGGGCCAAGAGGGTTGGTGTCCTCCTTGATGTAAGGCGTATGCCTCAATCTCCACCTGAAAAACAGGTAGCTTCAAGAATTTGGCCACTCTGCCTACAATATTTAACATTGCATGTCCTATCCCAATGAAGGCAGTGCAGGGACAGAGTGTCAGTCAGTTATCTAATCTCCCAGAAAACAGCCTTCCTGCTAGGCTGACCTGCCAGCAGTGAATGGTCCATGGAAGTTGTCCCAGCAGCAGTCATCTTCCTGTTAGTGCTAGCACTAAGCGCTCAAGCTCAGTTCTGGGTGCCAGCCAACCTCCCTGGGTCTCCCCTGCACTTTGCCAACACCACTGGGCGTACATTCTCCATGCTTAAACATTGCAGTCAGCAGACCCTCATCAGGCTTGTATCAGGACCAGTGACCTGAAAACGCAACCCTTCTGCACCCATGCAGAGCTACCACAGCACAATGGCACATGGATTTCCTTTGGATCCACCAGGAAGTTTAATTCCCCCCCCCCTTACTTTATTATCTGGAATAGCAGTATTTGACAAGCATACTGTGAAGTATTTTACAGCGTTAGGTCTCTATGGAGTCTGTCCAAGGTCTCTCCCAAATGTAGCCAGAAGCCAGGTGAAGTTTCAGTATTTAAAAACCACACAAAACTGTTCTTGCTGGGTTGCAACCAGAAAGAAAACAGGTAAGAGGAAGGAAAGATTAGTTCAGTCACGAGATCTAAGGACCAGAAGGGGTTAAACACACGATCAGGAAAGTGGATGTGCTCAGCAATCTATCAGCTAAGAAAGTAAACAAAAAAAAAATAAAAGAAAAAAATACAATTTAAATGAAGAGAAGAGTCTCCCTCTTTCCTGCATCTTGCTCCCAGATCTCCAGGCACCCCAACCCATCTCTCCAGGATGGAGCTCCAGACTCCTCACACCTGTTCACACCACAGCAGAGCTCCCCACATTCCTTTACAATACGTGCAGGTTTCAGAGCATTTCCACAATCCTTCCACTTAGTGCCTCAAAAGGGACGCTCACACTAACACTTACAGGAATTGCTTTTTTTTTTTTTTAAATAAAAAAGTACTAAACTTTAGAGAAACTGTTCAAATGTCAGCCACAGAAATGGCTTGTTAGACTGAAGAAAATCCATTCAATGTTCAAAAAAAAGCACCATTTTTCACTCATGACTGATATGAGATCAAAATCTACAGATGATCCTTTTGTGAGGCTCTGTAGCAACAGTAACAGCAGTAGCTCAGAGTCTCTGTGATACTCTGTCCTTTACCAGCACTATCTCCAAGATCAGAGGAAGTTATTAATATAGCTAAATTGGCTGTTATTCTTATTCTGATTTTATATTCTGAGTAGGCTCTGCGGTGTCCCTTCCCCAGAGCTGTCACTCAGGAAGTTCACTGCCTGTGTGGTATTCACACTATTTATCTGTCTGTCTCACATTGCCTGTCACCATGACAGCCAACAAAACAAGCCAGGAAGAGGCTATGAAACGACATGAGAAAATACTAGACAGAGGCCTTCTCCTGGCAAGAAAGAGGCTGTCCTGTTGCAGGACAATACCTCTCCACCCAATGAAGAGGCTTTAAGGGGTTACCTCTTGCTGACCACAATCTCCTGGACCAGAGCCTCAGCTGGCTTATACTCAGCTTTAGTGTAAGTCAGTTTTTGCTGTTCTCCATCCCTGCAGAAATGTGGCTCTTTGCATCTTGAGTTACATGAACCAAAGTTACCCAAAATTCCAGGGAAGAGTTCACTGGCTTATTCCCAAGCTTTTAGTGACAGCACTCTTTCTTAAGTATCTGAAGCAAGTCCATTAGCTTTGAGATATTTACATGGCAGTAACTAAGACTGACAGGGGACTGAGGCCACCCTGCTAGAGAAAGACAGCTACAGTCTTGATTAACTTTGTTTTAAACCTAAGTTTCTCTTTCCAACAGAAGAAAAGTTTATCCACAACCTATGAAAGATAAAGGCTCAATAGACCCATGATTTCCCTAATATGCAGGAAAATAGTTTGCTCTACAGACCCAGGTGTCTCCTCCCAGGGAGGATGGAGAGAAAGCTCTTCAGCTCTGGCTTCTCTGCCAAGGTTGCTACGTAGTGGTGGTGCTTGCTGCAGGATTTGCTCGAGGTGAACGCTTCCCCAGCACATGGACAGAGCCTGTGTCCCTTTCACACGGACAGGAGAAAGAGGGCAAATTTTTGGCCGATGCTTATCAAGGTGATGGATGTGAAGGGCTCAGCAGTCACTTCCCATTATCCTCCTCTTTACAGAGCATGCCTATAAGGGTGAAACCAATCTTTCAGTCTGCTTTTCCTGTTACCTACAGAGCTGGGCCACAGGGGTGGTAGAGGAGGAAATCCCCACTCAATTTCTCTGCATGGAACCTCCTATTGCCACTGCTGGAGGCAGAAGTTGGAGAGGGCTGGCTGGGCTCCTCACCTGAGACAACAGGGCACAGCTTATGCTCTTGTTCGCGCAAGATGTAGGGCACCCCTGAAGCAAGGGAAGAGCAGACACCTCTAACAGCTGCTCTAGACCAAAGCTGGGCCATGCTTGTGGCCAGTCCCTCTGCCCGCCCCAGGAGGGCTCCAACAACCACCCAGCCCCAGGCAGGGCAGGGGAACAGGCCACAGCAGCCCCCATCTGCACTTTTCCAGGACACCAGCTCCATTAACTTTTCTCTCTCAAGGATTCCCTTGGCAGGGGTAGAGGAGCACAGTTTACTGGGAGGGCAGTGCCTCTGCCCCCTGTGATGTCGAGGCCAGGGTCAAGGTGACACTAGCTTGATGCATCCCTCAGCATAAACTGGAATTGCATCTGGCCAGCACACATGAGCAGAGAAGACACATTGTCATGCTCCAAATTCCTCAAAAGGTCTGGCTGCCATACACATTGGGTGAAACAGGCACTCATCACCGAGAGAAACAATCTATTCACAGCTTCCCACTGTGCATGCTAGTATGCACAGGAGCTAACGACCAGAGGGAATAGAAAACTGTTCCAGAAAGGAGTGATCAACACAGAGAAAGCTCTGAAACTTCTGCTCACAGAGATGGAACAAAAGGACATGGAAAATTTGAAAAGCTGCTTAGAAGGCACTTTAAAAAATACAAGTTGCAGACTCAAGGCCAGTCATGGAGCTGAAGGTATGTAAACACTGATGAGCCCAGGGGAAAATGAATCAGCAGAAGACCGCTCTTGAAAGTGTTCCCGCTGCACATCAGCTTGCCTGCCCCAGGGGAGCGCTCAAGAAGCCATGAGACATGACTGTGCAGAGTCTCAGAGCACCACACTATCCAAGGTTACTGAAATAAACTTCACTCTGCTCCACTCAGCATCAAAGCCTAACTTTAACTAAGAGAAACATGATCAAGTGCTACATTTCAACAGCTGGGAGGATACAGCCAGACTTTTGTCTGGTGGAGAGAAAGAAGACAAGAAGGATGTGCACAAGGCAGGAAGCTCAAATCATAAGGCATAGGCGATGAGGAAGCAGTGGGATGCACTTCTAACAGCATTTGCTCCTGCAGGGGAAAGTATTTTCTCCCTAGAACCCATTAACCATGCATCCCTGTTGTACGGGGTTCACTTCAGTCCGAGCACTCTTGATTAAAAACTTATGATCACCTAAAACAACACAAAACGAGGATGAAAGCTTTGAGAAAGCCCTCGTGCCTAGCAGCTCTTACCAACTGGAGGAAACTATTTCCTTTAGGAAAGGAAAATGCATCTCCCTTTTCTTCTTCTGTTTTTCCACCAAGTGACCCCTGCCTTCTGGGATTTACTTAAACAGCTAATGTAAATGCCAGCTCAGCCAGGCCCCAATCCAAAGCCTGTTAAAATCAGTGGAAAGTCTCCTGCTGGCTGCAGAGCTGCTTTGGACCACACACCAGAACCAGTGGTATTGTCACAGAGGTGATGCTGCTGCAGACCCTTTGACATCCAAAGCAGGTCAGGGCTCTGTGGTGCCAGTCTCCACACAGATAGGCTCTCCTCACCCTGAATGACTAACAGGTTGTATGGAAACAGGAAAGCAAAATACAGCTTGAGCCTTACCAAGCTCTATGACCTGCCCACCTTCTGCCTATATTCTCAGCTGTTAATCTTGCTGTAATTGGGATTCAAGCTGTCCTTGCTACACCAGAGAAAAGCCAAACCTGAGATAACTGGAACAGGCAATGCTCTAAAGGCAAATAAGGCACAATGTACCCATGCAGTGGGACCAACAAGGATGTCAGATGTCCTCAGTCTTGCCTTCTTGAGAGGTCCATCTAGGGCTTGTTCTTAGTCAAGGCTTGCAGACAGTGTGGACAGGAAGTGAGCGCAGCCAGAGCTACAATGTGAAGTCTCAAAACCAGACCAGAGTGTGGAAGAAGGCCATGTAAAAGATTAAGGAGAAAACCTCTCCAGCAAGATAGGATCAGAATACCCCACTCCCTTGCTGGAAAGGCATTGCAAGTGAATAATGGGGCTCCCCAGACTGTCTAGGCACTGCAGTGTCAGACTGTAGCTGTTTTCTTAATAAAGTGGACAGTGAAAAACAGGCTGAGATGCTTTAGCTGTTGGCAATTGGCACAAAAACTCAGACTGCACTTGAGTCTCTGGTTTCCTTTGCTCAATAAGAGCCTCTTTCCTCTGAACTATGAAAAAAAAAAAAAAGGAATGAACGTCTGGCTGCCACAGCCAACTCTGATTTGCTGGATTTGGCATTAAATGCTGAGTCTTGAGACTGCAGTTGGGATCCAGGAATGTTAAAAATCAGCAAACTCCTCCCCCTCTGCCACTCAGCAGCCATCTAGCAAGAGAAATTACAACAATGAATTGCTAAAAGCAATTGAATACACAACTCCAGCTTCATACTCACAGGTTATCCTGTTAGCTGCTCTGAGGCAGAGATGAGAAAGAGGAAAAAATGGAGCATATAGAGCACCAGGAAGGTTTGAATCCACCCCCTGTGCAGCCAGCCAACTTCCAGCCATTTATGCAGCATGGTGTCCCCAGACAAGGGGCAGCACTAGCAACAGAGCTTGAGCCTGGGCTTCTACCATGTTCCCAAAGCCTCTAGCATTGCCAGCCTCAAAGGGATGAGTCCAGATCCCATTCTTACTACCCTGAAAAACCCAAGTTTAAAACCAAGAGTTACAATTTCTAGCTTTACTTTCAACAAAAAAATTTTAAACCATCCACACTTTTCACTTGACTCCTGAGCTGAGAAGTTAAAGAACACCAAAAAATGCAGCTCTCAATGAATCTGCCAATATACTCCCAGAGGCCAGCAGGGCTTTCTTCCCAGTATAATGTTTATGCAGCATAGCAACATGCACAGTCTGCTCCACCTACAGCCATCCACCTTTCTGGCTTAATTCCCTGTGTCACTTCAGCTTTGGAGGTATGCCAATTCTGATGTAGTCAGCTATAGTCACCTAAGAGGATAACCTACTTACCTGCAATACAAATACCTGAGCTTGCAAACTTGACCTTTGTTTTTCTGTAAGCCTTGACGCAAGTAAAGCTCAGTATTAAGTGACAAGACAAGGCACCTGCACTTTGAACACAGCCACACTCAGACATTCCTGCCATACTTGCCCAGCTCTTGCTTTCTGAGCCCATATGGCCTCCCAAGCCAGCCCAGTGCAAAGGCAATCTGCATTCCAGGCACGCTCTGAAAGGATGCCAAGGGCTGCAGTACTAGCTACAGAATCCAATTCCATCCATTTCTTATGGCACAGCTTCAGTTTCCCTGATCTGGGGAGTAAATCTGCCCTACTAGACCTGCTGGGAGCCGTGCTTTTGCATTCTCTCCCAGAGATCTATTTTGCCATTCGTTGTGATGCTGGAGAAGACCTGTTGCTCTCCACCACAACACACTTCAGATCTGAAGTCCAGGATGTCAGTACAGGGCTTCCCTAGTGGGTCAGTGGTTCCCATGCAGTTCATACACATAAAGATGCATAGCTGATTGTGAAGATAAAAAGGTTTTGAGTGAGGAAACCTATTTGAAAGTACAACAGAAACCTGGACTTCTATTCTGTACCAAATACTTCCAAAGTAATAAGAATCACTGCCTCCTGTGACACTTCCCATGTCAATGTCACTGGATCCAGTGTTTTCACACTACAATGCTATTAGCAAGCAGCTGTCTTGTTGAGTTTTTTTGTTTGTTTGTTTGTTGTTGTTCTTTTGTTTCCAGTCTTTAACATCTACTTCCATGGACAACACAACAAGACACTACAGAAAACCTACTAACCATGTCAGGACTTCCCTGACATAAATCTCCATGTAAAACATTTCTCTTCCTTGCTTCCCCCAGATTGCATTCCCAGTCACAGGCAGGGACTGTTTTCAGGGAGGCTGAGGTTCCCTCACAGGAACACAGCACAGAGTGTACCTTTGCTTTTGACAATCATCTCTGGGACCAGTCAAACAAAAGCAGAAGAACATTCACATCTAAGCAGTGAGAAAGCTCAAAGCACCTGCTTGTCTGGAACAGCTAGCCTCAAGGGCCAAGGCTCCTGTCTCTCCGAGCATGAGAAAGGAGAAGCAGCAACTGGAAGCAGCAGGTTCCATTGCAGTTCTGGCTATTGCTGGGGAAAAGGAAGCCAGAAAGAGAGGAACTCCCTTGTGATGAGTTGGTTCTGGCTCCCAGCATCAGCAGCGTGAGCTGGAACAAGGGAGACTCCCATGTAATGAATCTTCTCCTGTTGCCAATGGTGAGCAAAGGAGCTTGGAATGAGTGACCTCCCTGTGCAATGAGGTAACACCACCTCCTAACAAGGAAGGGCAGGAGATGCCTTCTAGAATGACCGAGAACCTGCCAGGAGGATATAATAAAACAGGGCATTTCCCTGCCAGAACAACAGAGCATAGAGGAGCTCTCATTAAATCATTAAAGCAGGGCACACTGCCAAACTGCCCACAGCCCTTTCAGAAACCATGCCCCACCTTGCAGGCCATCCCAGAAACATGCCTTCTCTGAGAGAGGTGGCTCCATCCTGTTCCTTTCTGCCCAGCCCTGTCTGCATATCTGTCAGGGCACAGTACCTGCAGTGAAAATCTGCGCAGCTACTGCCAGGAAGGCGTCCGTCACCACCGTTTCTGAGTGCAGTGAGATGTTCAATTGGCGGGCAATATTCCGGTAGACATTGGGGCGAATGTATTCCAGCTCATCCCCTGGAAACAAACAGCCAGGAGTCAGCACGCAGAACAACAAGTCCTGCTCTCACCACACAGGAATTACAGCTGGGGCCACCCCACATATTCCTCCAGCCAAAGAGACTTAACCCCAGCTCCACCTTATTTTAAACAGGCAGCAGAATGCTTAGGGTCATTTAGATGCAACCCCCTGACACCTGCACCCTGCTTTCCTAATATCGCCTGTGCCTGGGACTTCTAGAGGGACTGGGGACAGGCAGTGGCCGTGTACCGGTGGTGTGGCTGCAGGAATCCCCAATATAAATGATGTTCCCAGGCTGGGTGCCTGCCTTTGCTCCAACAGAGGAAACAGGCCTCAGATAAGTAAAGCCATCTCATTTTTCTTCAGAAGTGAAAAGGAGGCCCGTACATCTATGCAAGATTTTGAGAGATACGCCCTTTCTCAACACCCCATCAAACTTGTACAAAAAAGCCTCAAGATGAGAGCGACTCAAGAATGCTGGAGGCTGATGAAAGCCAAGGATCCACCCAGAGCTGCAGAACATTAATTGAGCAAAGAGACTATCAGCTCAGCTATTTTACGCTCACACAGGCACTGAGTGACGATCTGGAGTTCTTTCTCTCCTCCAAATGGTTAGAGGTGTTCATTTGCCTGGCTGACTCCTCAGCAACAAGGTTCCTGACACACACATGTGCTTTAACATCCAGGCTGGTTTTCTCCCCAGCTGGGAAATGATTGGAGGGGTTAGACTACCTTGAAGACCAAGATGGAAATACCAAGGACAAGCAGAGAACCTCCTCCCACAGGTTTGTGCTATGGAGCTTGGGCAACAGCAGTAAAGCTTTTCCTCTGTAGCAAAACAAACCATTTTTGAGCAGTAGAATTAATAAAGCCCAGTTTCCAATAGATTTATCTCTATATAGGCATTCACAGATACTTAGTGAGGGTTGCACAGCCGCTGTAGGAGCATTACACAATGCAAACATTGCATGGGACCAAGGCCCTCTGTGCATGGGAAGTCCTATTTGGTTTAGATTTAGAAGGACATTCTGTGTCCTTCTCCTGCACAAGGGTGCTCTGAAGCACCAAGGGGAAGAGGAGAGCTGTCACAACAGCTTTACATCCTACTGGAAGACGCAGATGACTCGCCCTAGTCAGAGGGCAACTGATCCTCCTGAAAATTTCATTTAGATGGGGACTGAAAAGGAAGATGACATCCCAGTCAGGAGCTTATTATAGAGTCACTAGCTACTGGACCTTAATTCATCTGACTGGTCACTGGCACTCAGCACAGCACAGGCAAAGCCCAGCTCTACAGAATTCCACAGACAAGCTCTCCGGGCCCTTTGTGCATGTGGGATTGTCCCACACAATCTGATGGCAAGAGGAAACCCTGCCAACACATGGTCAGCCCTGATAAGAGGGAACATTACTTGCATGACTCAACAGCTGTTTTCTCCTCACAAGGAGCACACAGGCTTCCCTGTAAATGCGAGGAAACGGGGATAGCCCTGCCTGTGGGTAGCTGAGAGGGAGGCATGGGAGGCTGGGATCAGCACTTGGTAGCCTGCCACTGTGACAGCTTTTAACAAGTGGTGCCTGGAGGCCCCAGATGAGATCAGGTTTTGGTTGGAGGCACACATGCTGCTATAGCGGGCCCTGCCCTGCAGCAATGCACAGGGCAGACAAAAGCAGGCAGGGGAAGAAAAGCAGAGGAAAGCAGTCCCAAGCTCATGGAGACTCCCTGCCCCAGCAGTCCCAGGACCTCTCCAGCAGCACGTTACATTGTTGGCAGTCTTTGGTGTCCATGTTCAGATGCCCAACTGCGCACTTTGCAACATTTAGGGCAATTTCTCTGCTTCTCCTCCTTCTTCCAGTAATCGTGGAGGAACAAGTAGGGCAGCAGTGACAGTTCCCACATGCAGAAGCTCAGTGCAGCAGTGAAAGGGCACTTGCCTGGGGCTTGGCCACAGAAGAGAGAAGTTCAGATAAAT
Source organism: Theristicus caerulescens (assembly GCA_020745775.1). Lineage (NCBI taxonomy): Eukaryota > Metazoa > Chordata > Aves > Pelecaniformes > Threskiornithidae > Theristicus > Theristicus caerulescens. Next base: position 30,261,418 of record CM036565.1, on the reverse strand, counting down.
CAGACAGGCCATGTGGCAGGCGGAGTTTCTGAACAGGACACAAAAACTCTTCATCCTAACAAGGAGGACTCCTCACCCTTCTTGTTGCATGGGTACCACATGGCGCTCTCCAGATTTGCTCAGAGAAGGCACCAAGTTCCTGGGACTATCAGCCAAATCTTTCCATCTGGACACGAATAAGTAACAGGAGAGTCATCCAGGAGACGCCTTCAGATCCAGTCTGCCACCTGCTTGCCCTTTAACATGCTCCTGGCCACCCACAGAAGATCTGGTTGAGAGCAAACAAATCTCAACCCTCAACCCAAGCACAGAAGAAATGGAGGACAAAGAGGCAGTGAGACTGACAGAACAACAAAAAAACCCCGAAGACCAAACAACTACTGGAAACAAAAATAGAAGTAAAGTCAGCACAGAAGAGAAAAAGTGAAGAAGAATGAATGAAAAAAAAAAAAGCTTAAAGAAACACAGCTATGCCTTAAAAAGAAATTTGGGATAATATCAAACAGATAGAAAGAAAGGAGAGAAAGTGGGGAGAACAGCCTGGTCCTGAGTTTTTTTAGGCCTAGCTAAAGGTTACTTCACCAGACTTGTTTGAACTTTGATGTAATTAAATCAGATGCAAATGCTAGTGGTAGTTTCCAAGCCAGATGTGAACTAATATATCAGCCTGCAGGCAAACAGGGATGTTGGAAGCAACTTCCAAGAATGAGGGTGTTGGGATCCTGAAAGACAAAGGGCTAGACTTGAGCACACAGGAGGCTAAAACATTAAGCAAAAGGCCAGGCAACCGTCAGCATGTAGAGGGTGCTCCTGTTACAAGCACAACTCCAGAGCATGTCTTCATGTAGCAGCCTACAGGCATAACCTTCAAATCGCTCTCCCTGAAGCCCTGGCAGTCACTTGGCCATGATGGGGGCTGGCTAGTTTGGGCACTGAATGTCAGCATATGCCAGGCAACATCAGTCAACTCCTCCTTGCTCCAACAAAAAGCAAGAAAATTCAGGTCTTGCTGAACGATTAAGGTAGACAAAGGAAAATTAAACACACTGTCAACACACTGTCATTGAAAAGCAGCTTTTATAAAATCTCCAACACACACGGTCTAAGCAACTACTCCCAAATTAAACATCCTTGTAGCTGGGCGAGCAACTGATGAAGCCCAAGTCTAGAGGTAGCAGTACTCTACTAGATGCTAGCTAGGGTTGCGTCACGGCAGCCAAGTCACCTGTGTCTGGAGAAAATACTGCAAGACCTGTTAAAATGCCAAGCTGAGAAAGACTACTGAAACTACTGTGAAAACTGTTACACAGCTGGAGTCTTATGCAGATAAAATTAGTTTGCTGTTGGGCTTTCTCTGACTGCATCGTGCTTTTAAGTTGTTGCAAGTCCTCAGAAAAAAGTAGCTCTGCAAAACACTGTGCTGAGCAGTGCTCCAAGGGACTGAGGAAATGCAAGTAAAGGAGCTGTTTAGGGAAGATCACCAAAACCAAATCTAAATGCCCAAAGCAGAGAAGAAAAACCTCTATATCACCACATGAAAAGCCTCTTGGCACTCATCAGTTCCAGAAATCTTAGTCTGGTCTGAATCGCTCCATACAATTTCATTTCCCACCCATACTCGCGGGGACCTACCTAGTCGCAGCAGTATAGTGGACACCTCAACCAGCTTACCACCAGGCACTGGTGCATTGTACTCAGGTTTGCTCCAGCTGACACCCGCTCGAATTAACCTCGAATTTATGTAGTCTCTGCAGAGAGCCTTGGCTTGGGACACAAGCTCCTTGTCAGTGGGAGACCTGTCAAAAACCTCCATCACCTCTGCAGCAAAGACTGAGGAACGGCGTAGCACTTCCATCCTTGGCTGCTGCACCCACAGCTCAGCATACACTTGCTGGAAGGCTGAGCCGACGCCTTAGATGAAAATATGCAGAAGCTGTGTAGTAATCCTCTTGGTTTGTCACAGCTCCCAGCAGCTATTCTTAAAAGGCCAGTTTTTCATTTTACCTGGTGAATAAAAGCATCTGTAAGTCCTCTAACGTTGCAAAGATGTAAATCAGAAGCCCAAGTATTATACCTTACAGTTACACTAAAGTCAGTAGTATCATATCTGCAAAACGTCTGTCTCAGTGCATCTTACAGACAAGGGGCAAAGTCTTCTATCTTTCAGCCACTCTAACCTTCACAGGCAGCATGACTCCCAGAAGGGCTGCAGTTTTGAACTATCAAGGTGTTTCGTCTTTTCCAGTTCAGATTCGGCAGTCCTAGAACTACCCTTCAGAGAGACTAGGTCAGAGTGTGGAAACAATTCATAGAATGTGTAGACAATCTCAGCTTGTTTCAATTAAACTGGAAAAAACCTGAATCTCAAATATGAGCTACAGTAACCTCAACCAGATGTCAACAGACATTCCAGCTCAGTAGGTCATGGATCTTTGAAGAAATGGCACTAGTGCAAGAAAAGGGGTATGGGAGCATTTGAAGTGTCTCACTGGAGACAGTTGACCACGTTCTCAGTTTAGGTTTTGCTTCTGCCACTCTTTTTCTCTTTTTCTTTCTTTTTTTTTTCTTCTCCCCAAGGCAAGGTGTATATTACTTCTCAAAAACCTTTAGTGATAGCAGAGAGAGCAAAACAGGAAAGCAGATTTGGGGAAAAAAAAAAATTTTCAGGTGTGAATGCCTAAAGAGAAAATTCAAAATTTCTTCAGAGGCATCTGAATTCATCTGGTGATCTGACTTTTTAACCTAGTGCTGCTTTTGGAGTCAGAGTCAGACCAAAGTCTTTATTCAGATGTTAGCAAATGTATTTTTCAGTCCCCAGTTTTAGACATCTACTTACAATAACAGTTTTCAAATTAAATAAAGCCAGTTATTTTTGTTTTTCCCAATGAAAAATATATTTACCTCTCATGTTGCACTTTTTCCCATTCAGCGATTTCTTTTTGGGTTTGGTTTCATGTTTCTTTGGAAGATCTGCATCAACGAACATCTGGTTTAGGTTTCATAGGATACTGTCACACTTCTCCTCTGGAGAGCACCAGCCTTCTCTGCCGTGCTCTTCTCAGAGCTCACGCCAGTACCTCCTTCCCCATCTCTGTCAGTCTCGCATCCCGGCTGCACTCCACCAGGATCCTCGGGGCTTGCTCTACTGCTTTTAAGGGACCCAGGCGGCAGAGGAAAGCTTCTAGCTTTAGCCTTGTAAGGAAGATGAAATAACCAGGAGGTGGGGTTGCTAGAGCCAGAGAGCAATGCTTTCTCCTCCTCTTTCTTCTCTCTTAAGGAGGTTCTCTGTTGTTCTACTGCGAGTGCGCAGGGGCTTCGTTCAAGGACTCGTTCTCGGAGCAAGGGTAGGAGCATAATTTCTGGACCAGGTTATCCCATGGAACAGAAAGCGATGAATGCACTGCTGAAATAGGAATAGCTCCCGGTGAATTCCCGCAGTGGCTTTTGTAGAGTTGATGTTGGCCAGGCATTTTCAGATGGTAGGCGAGTCAGGCAACAGCAGGATGTCATAATTCAGTGGTGGGCTAGTCATATCAGTTCAATCCTAAATGATGGAGGTGATTAACAAAGAGAGCTACAGCTTGGGGCTAAAGCAAGTGGTGCTTGCATTCCCCCAAACTACGAGTACTCTGGTTAAAAAAAAAAAAAAATGAAGTGGGTTTGCTGATAGGAAATAGTTTGTCCAGAATGAAGTGTTTTGCAGGAACATGTCCATTTCATCTCAGTCTGCTAAGATGTGCTAACATATGAAGTTTAAGGAAAACAGTTCAATTAGTTCCAACATACTTAGAAATTAATTTCAACATCAACTTCTTGTTGCAACATTGCTCAACTTTTTTTAAGCATATGTGTGTGATACCATTTCAACTCAATAGACCACATACAAATGCTGGCTTTGTGTGTTACAATTTGAAACAAAAGAAGTTTCAGAAATAGAAGTTTCCTGCAGACAAGAAATTCTACCACCCCAAACACAAATTCTTCCCAACAAATAACAATTTGTAGATTAATGACTGGGTACGTGGCATGTTCACAATACAGCCTTTCCAAAAGGAGGTCAGAAGCAAGAAGTAATTGTTGTCGTCTCTTGCTTGTCACCTTTAAGAAAAGACAGAGGCAAGTACACCTCTCCAAGGTGTTGATCACAAAAAAAACCTCAAGCACAACGGTCACCACTGCTGGTGTCAAAATTGAGGGATAAAAAGGAACAAATGAACTGCATGAAAAAGCCTTGTTATATGATGTATCAAAAACTCTGGCCAGCATCCAACACACAACTCACACACAGGCTTAACACAGAGCACACGTTTTGGTCTGCCATTAACTGGGTTGCTGGAGAGTGTTTTGCTGCACTGGGAACGGGGCTGTGGTAAAGCCTCTTCTCCCTTCGGTGACAGATCCTCTTTCTGAGCTGGCTTCTTCTGGGAAAGGAGCAAGGTTAAAGAGAGGTACGTATATGGAGTAGTCATCAGCTGGGGACCTCTGGCTTAGCTTGATAAGATCATGTTAAGACGGCAATAGTGACTGTGCATCTCCAGCACCAGAAGTATTTGCTCAAAGATTCTCTCAGAAATTTGGTTTTATCTACTAGCCTTCCTCAAATTTAAATATAGTCACTACAGACAGAGGCCTGTCCCATAGAAGCTGAAATCAAGACTCCAGAGATCCTGCGCTACTGCCCATCCCTAACCCACCTTTTCTCTGCAGAGTGCACCTGATGGTCTGAAAAATGATTAAAAAATTACATCTTAGCTTCCTGCAGCAGCTGACAGCTTGAAACAGTAGTCCTATTTAAACTATCCCTATTCAGTAGAGCTCTGAAACAAAGATGAGTGCTTAAATATCAGTATTGCTTAACTAATGATAATGTTTCCCAGAATTCTGGCAAAAATGCAAGTGCCACAGTGCCTCCCAGCTCTCCGTGGGTGCCAAACCCATCCCACGTGTTCCCTGCCTGACTGTCACAGCATGCAGCACCCCTCAACTTCCATTCTGCAGCAAAGACACAAAAACTAGGAACATTAAGGCTGTGTATAATAAACCAAACTTTGTATAAAAAAACACAACAGTGCATGATATTCTACCTATATTATTTACACACTAAAAATACAGCTTCACACTGAAAGATACCTCCATAAATAAAAAAAGATGAAACTACAGCATATAGTGCTCAGCTGATTGCAAAAGAACAGGGTGTTACAATCCAAGGAGCTGCCAGTGTAACCTGAGCCCCTTTTTCCATAGTATGTTTAGGCTACAACACTTAGAGGCTAGATCTATACTGGAAAAATCCTTGTGGCAAAGGAATATCAGGAAACAGTGCAGAAACAGCTTATATTACCCAAACCCACTGTTCCCAGTGTAGCTATTACTGGCATGACAGTGTTCTGCCTGGAACAACAAAGGCTCCATACCACAGCTCCTGCCTATCTCTGACGGGCTGACCAAAACAACTTGGAGCATTCATTTAGTAAAACCAGGGGACCACAGAGATATGACTACATTTTATAAGCATGTCAAGTGGAAGCAAGCCCTGGAGAAACCACATCAGGAAGAACACAGCAATAGCCTAAATGCGGACAGCTTATGCTCAATATTAGACAGTTTAACCATTAGAGAAGTAAGTCTCTGGAAGGGCCTTTTAACAGTTGCAGTAGAAGCAAAATAGCTAGCTAATTGTGAGCACGCTAAGTTTATGAAAGGGTCTGCATGATATGGTTTCTTGCAACAGCACAAGAACAACCCTGAGTGCCCTAGGAGGTAATTTCCAGCCTTGTTTTCACACAGCCTGGTTTCTATCAGAGGTATTGTTTTGTTTCACCTCGCGGTGCCAATCCCAGCCGCTTCACACAGCCTACAGCAATTTCAGCAGAAACTACACGCTGTAACACATTGATCCGATGTTCTAAAACACCTGCAGAGTAAGGGCTCAGAGGAGCAAAGGGATGCCAGAGACACACAGTTCATAGCTAGAGAGCCTGGGAAACAACCCCACTAGCCCCCATCTGCTACAAGAGGTTTTTCTGCAGAGAGAAGATGCTCTGGCAAAACACTGGCACTGTAACCAGACCAAAGCCACCTATCGAACCATCCCTGAACCACCTTCTGCATTATCTCACCCAAGTTTAACATACCATCTTCTCCCTACTGCCTCTTCCTGTCTGATTTTTGCAGCAATACTTCAATTCTGTGTTTGTCAAGTTATCACTTACCACTGCGAAAACACCTACAATGTGGGGCTTTAGGTTGCAAAGCCGCCATACAGGAGGAGCAGGGAGGCTAGAAGAAACACTTCTTTTTTATACAGCAATATTTTGCGAGCTGCAACAGGAAAACAATACATGGAAGTAGCAGCTTAATGGGACCCAAGCAAAACACTGAGGCTTTCTGAACCTTTCTCTCATTTCTGAAGGTCTTGATTCAAAGCCTCCTGAAAGCCAAGCAGTTATTTGTACTAGCATATCGGGATCACCCTGGAGCACCTTTCCTGGAGCAGGATTTTGCAGTGCCAAGTGTCACATGCCAGACCAAAGAGGCTGTGTCACAGTGAACTTATCTTCCACAGCCTTTAGACTGTTCTCCTTTGTGAGGATACGGGTCTAGTGACTTAAATGCATCAAGTTTAGCAACCAATCTATTACTTAGGTTTCTGACATAGAGTATCACTGATACCCAATGTTTTCTTCTCTTAACCCACTGTCATGCTCACTACCACTGCTTGTAGACACAACTTCCTTGTTATACGTATGTTTTGACAAAGGCAGAACAAAGGTATGGTGTACTCCAGAAGTGATGTACAAACACACTGAAGGGGAAACTGTAGCATGAATTTAATGTTAGCAAGCAGTGCTATGAGTTGAGTTATAGAACATCTCTACTGGTATTCCTGAATCTTATTCTGGAAACATTGCCTGAGAAGAGTTTAACCAACCATTACTACTCAGGTGTCAAGCCAGCAGCTGCCCAGTGTAAAACAGCAGCTTCTAACTAAATCCAGGACTTTGGTGAGGCTGCGTCATCAGTTTAAGAACCTAATTAGATATAACAGTAGATATAACTGTTTTGGTTGTTTTCTATCCTCTAATTTGCTTCAAAATGACACATTTTACTGAATGGATCATCGCATAAGACAAGAAGAAGGCAGACACAAAGAAGAAATAAGAAGCTTTAAGTTGTTCAACAGCTATAGCTTTGTTTTGAAACACAGATAAAATATTTACATACCGTATCACCAAAATAGAAGAGGCAGAAAACACCTAATGAGGTCACTATCCCTAAGAGAGAAAAGAGGACTTTTCCCTTTCAAGCTCTAACCCACAAAGGCAGAGGATGAGCCTTTGTCTCATTCTAGCAATTGATCACCCACAAGGTTTGGGAATCACTTCCACGCAGGATACATGCACATGGACAGGCAAGTGCCTCTGCCTGCAATGATCCTGAAATCTCAAGAGCCTGAAGTGGGTTCAGACACTTCTGCACTGGCTCAGCAGCATTTATGAGCTCTGATGCATTTATCGCTGCTTCAAGACACGTGCTGGTGCATGGACATGTCCTACACAGGCAAATGAATTGCTGGATCTGATAATCACAAGGCAGCAGTCTTTACCCTGCACACATCTTCATGCCCTAAACAGATTCTGAGGGATTTAGACTCAAATTTTGCATATCCAGAATGTAGCCCTGCTTTTAATTAAACCCTTACTGACTGTCAGAAAGGCTCTTCAGGCTCTTCAGTCTTAGCCTCTAGTGCTGGGCAGGGCAGCAACTATGCTTTTAAAAAACCCTGTCTTTTCAAGTTGTCAGACAAGGAGGGTAGGCTGATGTCTCTAGTCTGCACAGATCAAATTTGGAGTGCATGATTCCTTCATATGCAGTTGATTATGCCATGCAGCATTTTGGCCATTAGGATGCACAGTTCCACCCTGACTGACAGCAAAGCATTTCTACACACTCTATACACCCCAGGAGTTCGTGGAACTCCATGCTGACAAAAATTTTCTTCAAGACTGCTTTGATTAACAAGATTTACCCCTCTTACTCGGTGAGGCAGTAGAAGGCTGTTTTTTTCAGCAGCAGGGGCAGCTAAAGCAACCTTCACCTCCAGCTGCTCATACCCATTCCCAAATTGTCCTTCCTAATTGCACTGCTATAATTTTGTGTTTGCTGGCACTGTGGTCTGGTTCAGGGAGCTGGCTGGTTATTTTTTGTCCAGATACAATAAACCTTCCATCCAAAGCACATATGCAGACAGAGTTGTATTAGTACAACCAAGGTAGCTACAAGCAGAAGGAAACAATTTCAGCTTTGCCATCAAGACAAATGTCCATGAAACTATAGCACTAGCATTGTTTCTGGATATAAAAAATGCAGCTGTGGTGTCCTAGTCCACTGTAGAAGACAGAGAAATGCTGACAGAAGGTAATCAACAGATCCTTCCACAAGAGCAATGATTGCTCAGCGTGCCTGGGTTTCCCAGCACTTTTAAGATGACAGCTTTCATAACTTCTGATGGAAAAGACTTTAACTAAAAGAAAAAGGAGGAAAAAAAAAAAGTGAGTGGCAACTGTCCTGGTTTCAGCTGGGATAGAGTTAATTTTCTTCTTAGTAGCTAGTAGAGTGCTGTGTTTTGGATTTAGGATGAGAATAATGTTGATAACACAGTGATGTTTTGGTTCTTGCTGAATAGAGTTTACACTGGTCAAGGACTTTTCAGCTTCCCATGCTCTGCCAGGTGCACAAGAAGCTGGGAGGGGGCACAGCCAGGACAGCTGACCCAGACTGGCCAACGGGCTATTCCATACCATATGACATCATGCTCAGTATATAAGCTGGGGGAAGAAGAAGGAAGGGGGGGGACATTCGGCATGATGGCGTTTGGCTTCCCAAGTAACCATTACGCGTGATGGAGCCCTGCTTTCCTGGAGATGGCTGAACACCTGCCTGCCGATGGGAAGTAGTGAATGAATTCCTTGCTTTGCTTTGCTTGTGCGCGCGGCTTTTGCTTTCCCTATTAAACTGTCTTTATCTCAACCCATGAGTTTTCTCACTTTTACTCCTCCGATTCTCTTCCCCATCCCACCGTGGGGGGAGTGCGCGAGCGGCTGGGTGGTGCTTAGTTGCCGACTGGGGTTAAACCACGACAGCAACTTTTTGTTACCTGACATTGAGATATCCAAATCAGACACATACAATAGCCAGGACAAAAGCAATTCCTTCCTTCTGGCTGAAACATGATCAAGTAGGTGTCCAAAGCAGGGTTAACTTACATTTGTTGACTTTGAATTCCATCATCTCCCTTACTTCAACTGGAAACCTTTGGGCCAGATTGTTTACATGTCTCTCAAAGGCAGTTGGGTGCAGTAGCCACTCTGAGTGTTTGGGATGAGGTGACACATATGCCTACCCCTGCTCAGGAAAGAAGGAAAACCCCACCCTCATCATTAGTGGTCCCTTCCTAGGCACCACAGAGCATCCTGGTTATTTTTCCAGGCTCTCAGGAAAGATCTGCTATAGGTCTTGGACCACCAGTTCAGCAAGAGCCAGGAAGCTCTTAGTGCTCTGCTTCTTGCCTAGCCTGCACACCTCCTCCAGTGCATCAGACTCTAGCACTGTGCATTGGCATGACAAAGCAAACATCTGGCCAGATGTTAAAAGCCATTGCCAAAGATGCTCAGGGTGGACCCACTTCAAAGTGATTCAAGTCAATTTTAATTGTATGTAAGAGTCAGCAAGCAGGAAATCTTGTTTGAGGTCACTGATTTTAATCTGGGTTTATATTTGTTTCTAAGAGAGGGTGAGTCTCAGACTTGCAGGAATTAAGACCTGTTTATTTGCATCTGAACAAAGCTCAATGCTATGTTTTCTTTCTCAACTATAAAGGAGGAAAGTGATGTTTATTTAAGCAATTCTACAGGTGATGCAAATCAGAAATCTGAATGCGTCCAGGGTGTTTTCTACTTAGTAGGTTATTTTTACTTCATGTTGCTAGTGTACACCCCCTTGAACATTCATACAAATGCAATTAAAGGCATAATTTTATTTCTATTTTATGTGCTAAATTATATTAGCAAACATGAAGTTGAAAAGGTTTTTACAATGCAGAACAGCACCCAAGACAAAAAAAAACAAAAACAAAACCACACAAACCCAACCATACCCAGCACAACAACACAGAACACTTCTTATTCAGCTACTAACTGAGTCAAGTGTTGAAATGAATAAGCAGCTTTCGAGACCAATAGCCTTTGGATAAAGTCAAAACTTCAGAGAAGTTGCAATCACAGAGAAATCCTTCTTATTGAGCTAGTTCAGCTTGTAATTTGGTTATGGGGGGAGGGGGAATCTACTACATATTGGGCAAGACTAATTACTTTTCACAAAAAGCCTGAAGAGCAACCTCAACATAAGCAATGCTGGTTGCTTGTATTTTGCAAGATGCTCACATATCACTCTGCTGTGCTTTACATCACTTCAGGATTTCAACAGATGCTCACAGCTCTAATATTTTTGTTTTACAGCAAGGAAAGGGCTTAAACTGGACTCAATGATCTTAAGAGTGTTTTCCAACCTAAATGATTCTATGAAATATTTACTTACCTATGTGAATAAACTTTATGTGAAAACTTGCACTAAAAGTTCCCTTTAACATTCCAGAAATTTCATCTGAGGAAGGTGCACGCAAACTGGCAATATCCCACAGCTCATACAGAGAAGAAACACCAGCAATACTCTAGCCAGCTTAAATCTGAAGTCACTCAGCAGCAAGGGGGAGGTTAATCAGTGAAACTAGAATTAAGGCAAGTGTTTGCAAAGAACAAAGTAGAAATACATAAAGCTACAGTTCTGGGGAAGAGAGGTATCTCATTCAAGGGACTAGTTTCAGCTGAAGTGCGTAGTTACTTCAGTAATTGTAAGTGAAGGGTTAGTGGTTGTAAGGGAGGGAGTCAGTGTTGTTTAGCATCATTCTGTGTGGCAAAGACAGTGAGAAATAACCCATACACAATCAGATCGCACATTTAAGAGCGGCTGCATTGGAGAGGAGCAAGCAATGCGAGAAACCCTCCCAGGCAGTGAGCTTTCCACTACAGCCAAGACACTGGGAGCAGTTAAGCACATCTCCTCTCACAGCCCTCCGTGAGGAAGACAGGCAGCCACTGTGCCATCTTGTATGCTTCCTGCCAAATGTTTGCTGTTTAAGGGACAGAGGTGTGCCTCTAGCAGAAGTTGCAAAGTAGGGTAGATGTACAGCATGAGTCATTTAACAGACATAGCTTCTTGATTTAAAAGAAGTAGATGATACTCCTTGTGAATTATCAGCGCAAACTCAGCTTCACACAGACCTGTACAGGGCTATGCCCTATTTCTCTTGCCTTCTCCCAAAGCATGTTTTCACTTAAGGTCTGATTTCTCATTTCCTGGTAACCGTAGACCAGTTTCTCCGGATAGAAGCCAAAGCAGCACAAAATTTCTTGCTGGCACTAACATACATACAGTATTTTGTTAGCAGAAATACAATCTTTGTGATTTAAGGAGAACTTCAGTTCTAGAAGCAGCCATGAGATCAAGCCAGTGCAGTGTGAGACTGATTAAGTGATTTACATGAATTATCACTGAACCTTACAGAAACTCACGTGATACAGCTGGTAATGGTAGCTTTGGTCCAGACAGCAGAGGCCATGGAAGTGTTCATTAATAAACAGAATTTTGATGCTAGCACTAAGCCCCTCATCGGAAAGAGGCATAAAAGAGCAGGTAGCTTTGCACCTCCTTCTTTTACAAGAGGACAGAAAAAGCTTTTCGGGATCCTAATTCAAGTGACTATACACTCAATCAGGTAACTCTGCATCTTCCTGTTTACAAATGTTTCTGGACAAATATGAGCAAAGAGGAGTCTTTCCTTAACAAAACATGGATTGCTAGTTTTCCCTTCCACAAGGCATCTTGGATACACATCATGGGAGTTCTTTTCTCTCAAGTACATGCATCCTAGTAATCAGTTTTATTTATATATTTTACTTTAATGGCATGAAAAACATGTACTGATAAGAAAAAACTTTGCATCAGCAAGGGGAAAAAGAGCTGTCAAGTCACCTGGGGAGAGAAAGAAGGGGTTTTTCCTCCATAATGCCTTGCATACTGAACTCAGACCAGGGATCAGCACTACAATGGGTTTACTCAACTGGAGAAACTGTGGTTCTCAACACCCAAATGAAACCGTGAGTTTCCCTTCCAAGGCGTCTCCAAATGGCTCCCACACATTGGAGCTGTCCTCACAAAGCAGGTCAGCTCAGACAGTAAAAGCTTCAGAAAGACGCAGTGGAAGTTTCACAGAGGAAAGCTTGAATGCAGAAGGGGTCAGAAGCATCTCAGAAGAATGAGTTAGGCTGTCATTTTGAATTGCAGAGATCTTTGTAAACACAAGTATGACCACACTGTGGTTTTATCAGAACCTGAGTACTCCTGTTCCTAGTTTGGACATGAGTGAGAAAGCAGGTGCTTGGCAAACCTGCACAGGCAATAGGCAGGCCATTAAAACAATCTTCTTTCCTCCAGCAGTTCTGGACACTGCCACATCTTTCTCCTCATTTTCCTGGGTGGATAACTCCAAATAGATTCAACCACATTTAGTGGCTCCAGTTTAAAAGCAGGTAGGTAATTGAAACATAATGTCATGCTATCAGTTCCAGTAGAGCATTTTGTTCTCTGTTTCAAGGAGTATTTACACTAATTTCCATAGATACTCTGTGGTTCCAGACAGGACTCTCTCTTGAAGTGTTCAGTGAGTGCCAGGTCCATCCCCCAGATAAACTGTATGCCAGCACCTATCCTTTGTTGCTCAGTTAAACAGGGGTCCACCCACTCATGTGCATACAACTTCCAGGGCAGCCAGAAGAGACTAACAGGAAAGAAAAAGTCTCTCCAGGAATGACATTAGCCACATCCATTCATGCCTCAGCACAGCACAGATATCTACGAGAGCCCAGAATTCAGCTTCGTCATCTTAAACTGTCTTCTACTAGTAGACAGGAGCATGGCTTGGAAGTACTCCATGCTCTCAGCTTGGAAGAACCCTAGTTTAATTTAGGGATTAGTCACTGTGGGAAGCAAAGGGATGCTGAGCCAACAGGAGAGTCAGCTGCACTGAGCTTTACAGCTGCAAGCATCACTCTTGCTCATTCCACTTTGCCAGCAGAATTGGGAGATAAAGGCTCTTTTCTTTGCTGAACACTCAAGACAGCCTTAAGAGCGACAATATCAGCAGAAAGAAAGCCCCATGCAGTCAATATTGCAAGATTTGTGACTGTCATGGTTTAACCCCAGCTGGCAACTAAGCACCACACAGCTGCTTGCTCACTTCCCCCCCATGGGATGGGGGAGAGAATCAGAAGAGTAAAAGTGAGAAAACTCGTGGGTTGAGATAAAGACAGTTTAATAGGTAAAGCAAAAGCTGCACATGCAAATAAAGCAAAACAAGGAATTAATTCACTCATTCCCATCAACAGGCAGGTGTTCAGCCATCCCCAGGAAAGCTGGGCTCCATCACACGTAACAGTTACTTGGGAAGACAAACGCCATCACTCTGAATGTCCCCCCTTTCCTTCTTCTTCCCCCAGCTTTATATGCTGAGCATGATGTCATGTGGTATGGGATATCCCTTTGGTCAGTTGGGGTCAGCTGTCCCAGCTGTGTCCCCTCCCAGCTTCTCGTGCACCCCCAGCCTCCTCACTGGTGGGGTGGTGTGAGAGACAGAAAAGGCCTTGACTCTGTGTAAGCGCTGCTCAGCAGTAACAAGAACATCCCGGTGTTATCAATACTGTTTCCAACACAAATACAAAACATAGCCCCATACTAGCTTCTAGTCTTCTGCAGTCTCCATACAAGCAGGGGTCTCAGGAAGAGCTATCATCAAAGCAACTGGATTTCTACAGTACCAGCTTAGTCTGATCTATCTTGTAAAGGTATGGATTCCTCTTTGAATTCCTCCTTGCGTTCCTACAAGGAGCAAGGTTTAAGGCCTGGAGCAGTACATTACCGCCAAGACAAAGCAGTCACTTTATGCTTATCAGTAGCTGCGATGCATCCAGGTAGAGCAGAATTAATCAGCCGTATGCCTCACACCAAAGGGAGGAGCAATTTAGATTTAGAGCACTCTCTGCTACTACTTTCCTTTGCTAAATTCAGATAAGATACTGTTGCAATTCAAAACCTTCACCACAAAGAAGGTTGAGTGGGGAGAACATCCCCATTTAAAACTGTCAATGTAGCTTGCAAGTTCAAACAGAAACTGTTTTGGCATGAGCTTCAGTAGCATCTTGTACACAGAAGCTCAGTGGCCAAGTCCAGGCCCAAACTATAAGCCACAGCAGAGAGGAAAACTGCTGGTGAAGTCTAACTCTTGCTTCTCTCTGTACAAGTGCATTCTTCCCTAGGGCCTGAAAGCTCTACTTTGCACTGGGCAAAAGCATGTACCTTGGGAAGGGGACAAATTCAAAAGGATTTTCTTGTCAGGAAGATAACTTTCCTTCTATTCTTATAGTGTTACTGCTTAACTGCATAATGCAGCAATAGTGCTTTTCCACATCACTGATCTCCAAGTACAATACAGAAAACCACTTCAGCCTCTTGGCATACTAATGGAGCTAGAAATAGCTCCTCTCTGAACAAGCACTGCAGCATTGAGAGAGTTATTCTGTTGCACTTTTTACAGTAAAGTTTTAACTCATCTATCCTGCTAAGTAACTCTACCTTCAGGGAGAGCGCTTAACACCTAGCACACCCTCTAAATCTGTTTATGCTAGGAAAGTACTACCACTTTTCAGGGCTCTCCAGGATCAAGGTGCATAAGCCGCTGCTGCAAATGATGTCCCATAATGACTCCATGGAGCAGTACAGAAAAAGTTGAGGTGCCAGACCTGATGTCATCCAGCCACCACATAACCCAGTTAGCAGCTGTTTCCATCTGTATGCACAGTCATTGTCACCCTCCATGACACACACTTTACTCTCTGCTGGTTTACCCTCACTGTGCCTGAATTGCTATTATTGTATCCAGGGCAGACATGAGAAACTGAATGAGACTTGGCCTGGGCCATGCAGCAGGAAACCTCAGTGTGGCAGGGTAGCGACCTAGCCACCGGCCACCACCTCCCCTGCTCCTCAGCCAGCTGCTCCCTTCTCCTTTGCAAGTGAGAGATGCATGCTTTAAAGCTGAGTGCACAGCACTGAGTTACTGGCTTTGAGCACCGCTTCATGCTCCGGCATGAAGGGCTGCGGGAGGCAGACGGCGTGACCCGCGCAGGAAAGGAAAGGGCAGCAAGAGAGTAACGGGGATTTGGCAGGAGTGGGTGCTCCTATTTGCTGCCTTCCTGCAAGGAGCGTGGGGCTGCAGCGCGCTGTTGCCACCTGGTGGCACCAACAACAGAGCAACCCGGGTTTGCTTCCAAAACCGCTTACCGTAAAAGCTCTCAGCACGGTCTGTCCGGCGAGGGCGCTGGAAGGGCTCTCCAGACCCCGCTGCACGCGTGGGAGGGGGGGAAACAGGGTGGAAAGCCCTGAGGAGCTGCTGCAGGCTGAGCCAGCCCCAGGTCTCGGACAACAGCACCAGGCTCGCGTTCTCATCTCAAACACACACCAGCTGCCACATGCCCCAGGGAGCAGAGGATATCTCACAGCAGGCCATAACATACCGCTCTGCTCAGCTCTCTGAGGGATGCCTTCATGGCCTCTCTGACAGCAGCATCACTACACATTTCTCAAGAAGTACAGAACAACATAAATCTGGGTGTTTTGAGTAATTCATACAGAAAAATCTGAACCAATCACGAACAGACACTTTCTTGGAAGAGTTTCATAAGCCAGAGCAGGTAAGATGTAGAGCAATAGCTCTTGAGGTCCTTTCTTCATGGTTTGTTTTGGCCATAAATAGTTACAGCTCCAGGCAAGCCTGCAGAGGCACTAGGTGCTGCCTACTCACCGGCATTCTTTGCTTTTGTCAGCTGACTGGGCTCCAGGCTGACCCTCCTTACGTTGTCTTATCACACTTTTTAGTCCTCCCCTGCTTTCTGTCTGACCCAAGTAAGTATGCAACAAGTAGGGATACAGTAATACAGCTGCAGCACTTTTACCTTCAAGTGGGGAAGCAACTTTGAGATGTCTCACTAAGAGTTTCTTGTTCTCAGAAGCATCCGGTGAAGGGCAGAGAACAGCAGGAGAGCAGGCTACAGGGCCTCTTGTGATTCACTCAATGCTTCCTAGCAAAAAGTAAAAGCTGTGTTACTTTAGTGGAACATTTAAGAACACATCCGTTGAAGTTTCTTGTAACTACTATTCACGCTCTTCTCTGGACTTCACAGAAACACAGCCCAGTGTATCAGCTTACTGGGCAAAAGCTGTAAATGCCTGCATCAAAATTTCTCTGTTATGAGATAATTACATGGGTTACCTCAAGCAGTGTTCATGCCACACTGTCAGCAGAATACAACAGCTTTCTGAAAGAATTACTTTTTTATAGAGAGAATTTTAAGCAATTTTGACCCACTCATCTCCAACAAAGGCTCCAGTTTTATGGACAGGAACAGAACTGGCTTCACAGCCAGGCAATATTTGACTTGGGAATGGGGACTGCAGCACAGTTTATTTTTAAGCAGTTTTCAGAACTGAGGTGGGGTTTGGGGGTGGGGGGTGTTGTTGAGCAGAAGACTTGTTTAAATACTAATAATTTAAATACTAATAATTTCTTTGTCACCAGCTTTTAACCCAGTTTTTCTTTATTCTGGATGTTTATCCCTCTGCTTTTACAGAAAGAACTAGAAAAAGGAGAAGAAAAAAAATAACTAAAGCAGCTTATCCCCTTGAAAATAAAACTTTTAAAAAGTTACTTCTTCTCTATTGTAAGAGGAAACCCCAACAACATACACAGACATCTTTGGTTTTTAGCCTCATTGCCCCACAGCATCCAGGCTTCGGCAGCCATACAGCACACAGATAGCAAATAGGCATGCTTACACAAATATGTATTTGACTCTTTCCTGCTCATAGTTTTTGACAAATTTTAATCAGCTGGGAAAAGAAGTAGGAACCCCCAAAGCATGAAGTTCCTACAGGTTTGTGAAGCAAAAGGTAAGAACGTACTAATACTGCTATGAAGGAAAAGGCTAACCAGCAGTGTCAGAACTGGCACAGAAGAAAGGGACAGCAGCAAGTCTGGCTCAGCTCCTAGAGCTGCCTGCTCTATCAGCCATACCTGCTTTCATGCCTACCTGCTTCAAGAACAAGGTAATCCTCCATACTACCCCAGCAGACCCAGGGGGGAGCTGCCTGCTTACAACCGTGGCCAGAGTCAGGAGACAACACAATCCTGCCCAAGGCTCCCTTTCCCCACAGCCCTGCTTCCCAGGGCCAGGCGAAAGCTTTAACCTTAAATAGCAAGTGACAGACCTTTTGTAGGCCTGGGAACTCCAGCGTGTAATTAACTCTCTGCTGCTTTCCTCTAGCCAAATATTTCTTCTTTTGCACTTGCTTAGCTGGCTTTTTTTAAACATAGATCTCTTGGAGGCAGGGACTGGGTTTCTTTCTGTAGAGGTGCAGCTCCTAGCACAATGTGCAGGTAGCTTCTGGGTGCTGAAGCAACAATTACATATATACACACAACTTGCAGTACGGCTGTTCTGCAGTCACAATCGCTAATGTTAAAAGAAAAAAAGAAAATAAAAAAAAGAGAGCTAGACTATTAGGAATATACCACTGACTGAAAACCAGGGGAACAAGGAGAGTAAGATGACACTTCTATTTCCCTTTGGCTCCTGTTGATATATTCTGGGAATCAAACGGAGGTGGCGATGGACACAAACATGCCATTGACAGCCACAGAGAAGTCAGAGAAGCCTGCTTCCCCAGGGTTAGCAATTTGTTTCTGCATTCTTTTGAGCACATTAATAATGCTCTCCCCACACAAGAAAGTCACAGAAATAACTGCCTTACAACAGAGCAATCATCTCCAGCCCTATACATACAACTTGTCCAAAGCAAAGTGACCAGCTACTGACCAGTATATGGTTTCTTCTAAGTGGTGACCAGGCCACAATTCCCAGACAACCTCTCCTGCCCATCTGTGGACCCTGTTGCTATGAGGCAGGCTGCCTGCAGGTCCCAAACAAGGAGGAACACCAGCCTATATTTGAATTCCCTCTGTCTCCTGTGCTTCTGGGCCAGCTCTGAAACAGCTGGCCAGCTTTTGCAATTTAAGATGGGCATGCCATGCTAATCCCACATGCTGATCACCCTTATTAAAGACTTACCCTAAATTAAGCTGACAAAACAAGTTAATTGCTGCTCCTCCCTGCAGTCATTAGCAGCTCCATGTCACTATTACCCTGACACTGTACCACCCTAAGGTCTATGGGTGAGGTTAGTGAGACAGCTTTCTGGTGTATGTTCAGACTTGGCACATTAATTAACATAAACATTTTTTTGGTGAGACTTTTGCCCTCTTGCCTGATGCCAAGAATGAACTATATGGCTAAATTCATGAGTCTCTGTGACAGGCGGTGGAGAGCCGAGCCATTGGGGTAAAACAATTCCAAAGTAACGTACACAGGGACTCAAAACTTACCCCTGTATGGGGCGATTTGTGCATGTGTGAACTGGGAACGGTTCACCCCCTGGTCCTTGCTGCAGCAGAATTAGAGCAGAGCTCCATTCTCCTTCATTTCCCATTTCACAAGGAAACTTTGGTTCTTCTGGCTGTTCCTAGATCTCCTAAGTCAAGGTGTTGTGCTGGAATAGGGATGTTTGTAAGACAAGATGATCGTATTTTGTGGGGCTAGAAGACTGATCCTGCAGGTATAAACTCAGAACAGGTAAGACCTTTGCTGAAAACCTTCCAGCCGAAGTACAGCCCATTTAAATACAAAGATATTATCTCATTACAGGGGTATTTTATACCAGTCCTCTATCTATTGATGTTTTCACTCAAGTACCACGAAGTGCTGGATGGTTTGATCAGGGGGCAAGGAAACAGGGATGCAAGAGGGCTGCTGGCTGCGGCAGACCCCTCTGTCTGTGTGGGGGCACGCATCACGAGGTGGTTCCCCTCGCTACAGCTCTTCACAGAAGCAGCACAAATTCATCATCAGAATAAAGAGCTTATGAGAAACGCTTCATGTGCAGGCAGCCATGCTAGCACTTGGTAAAAAGTTGTGTCTCTTTTGTTAACTCTGGGGAAGAAAATCCAAGTCCAGTTTTAAAGCTGACTGGCAACAAAGGTGGTGAGAGTTATTTCTTCCTTTGAAAACGTGAGTCAGTCATCGACATAAAAGCACGTGGAGAAAAAAACAGCCTCACGAAGCCAGAAAAGAGCGATTAAAAAGCTCCTGTCCCCTCCCCTCCCCCGGCGGGCTGGCGCACCGCCCGGGCCTGGCTCCCCGCAGCAGGGTGGGGGGCCCCGGCCCCTCGCCCTCACAGTGGGCAGCGGGCGGGAGAGGCGGGCCGAGGACGGGCGGGCCCGGGGCGGCCTAGTGGCGCCCGGAGGGCTGCCAGGCACGGCCCTGTGAGGGCTGGCGAGAGGCGCCGTCAGGCGAGAAGCGGGGCCGGGCGGATAAAGGGGGGTTTCTCCCGCTCCCGCCCCCAGCGGAGGGCAAAGGGGGTCGGGTCCGGTCCACCCCGCCCGGCGGCCCAGCGCGGCCCCTCGCCCCCACCCTGCCAGGAAGGCCCAGGGCCGGCGCAGGCCCGCCCGCGCCGCCGGGGCCCCTGGGACCCCCTGGGACGTGTAGTCGGCGCCCCCCCCGAGCCCCCTGCGCCGGAGGACTCTCCGTCCCAGCAGCCCCCGCGCTGGCGCCCCGCCCTCCCCTCCCGCCACGCCCCCGCCCGCGGCCTGCCGGGCCCTGTAGTCCAAGGAGGCGACCCCGCCGCCGTCTGGCACGGCGCGGGAACTACGCCTCCCGGCAGGCAGCGCGGCGCGGCCTCCCCCGCCCCGCGTCGCCCACCGCGCCGTGTTGTTGCGCCCGGCCCGGCCCGGCCCGGCCCTCCCTACCTCTCTCCTGGCGCCTCCGCCTCCCCCGCCCCCTGCCGCCGCCGCCGCGGCCGAGCTCGGTGTCCCAGGGCAGCCCGGGGTGGCGGCGGCGGCTCCGTGTGCCAGGGCCCGGCATGGCACCGCGCCGCCTTTCGCGTGGGGACCGTTGGCCGTAGGTGTGGCGGGCTGCCCAGGTAGGTGCGGCGGTGCCCGGGGCTGGGAGGGCCCCCGGGGGCCGTGCGGGGCGGGGATCCGCAACAGAGGGGCCCTGAGGGGGCTGTGCGGGGCGGGGGGGCCTATGGAGGGGGTTGGCGTGGGGCGCTCGTAGGAGGCCGTGATGGGGCGGGGAGCTCTGGGGGGTCCCCAAGGGGACAGGGAGGAGGCGGGGGGGGCTGAGGTGCGAGGTGGAGTGAGGGATCCGTGGGGCCACCGTGACAGGGGAACACCGAGGGGGGCTGTGGGGAGCTGAGGGTGCCGTGCTGGGGAGCACTGGGGTAGAGGGCCCTGGAGAGAGCCGGGCCGGGGTTACCCTGAGGGGACTGGGCTGGGCTGAGGGTTGGGGTTGGGGCTCTTCTGTTGCTGGGGTGGAGGGGAGCCCTGTGGAGAGGGCTGCTGAGGAGCACGGGGTCTGGGGACAGAACTGGGGAGCACTGGTGGGGGAGTGCCCAGGGATGGTGTAGGGTTGGGGTTCCCTGAGGAGGAAGAGGGGCACTGGGGAGCTGAGCTGTGCAAGTGGGTGTACTGGGGAGGACGGGAGCGGAGGGGTACCCTCAGTGAGAGGATTACTGGGGAGCAGTAGGAGGAAAGAGGTGTCTGAGGATAACGCTGAGGGCTGTGTTGGGGAAGGTGCTGGGAGCGGTGATGAAGGGATAGTGCAGTAGGGGCAACTATAATACTGGGGAGCACACTGAGGTGATGGTGGGGAAAATGGTGCCTGAGGCTTTGTCAGTGTATATCATTAAAGCGAGGTTCCTTGTCACATCTGGAAGGCACGTCTGGAAAGAATTGAGAAATGGGGTTTGCAAGGAGGGGCTGGTATGCTTAGAATGGGCTGGTAGGTTCGAGGAGAACTGCAAATCGAAGAGAAAAAAGGTGAAGGCAGCTCTTGGGGAATGACCCAGGCTCTGAGAACCTCGAGTTAGAGCTGTTATGTTCTTGCTTGTCACAGTTGATCAGTGGATGAGAAAGCATCTCTTTCCCGCTGTGCTACAACATCCCAGCCCTCCCTGATTTTGCACAAGCGGATGTCTGACCATCCTGTAGGCATGGCTCACTTGAGAGAATTTGCCAGCCAGGTAAGTGGCAATTAAAAATTTGTTTTAAACTCTTGTATCAAGAGCAAATATAACACCCCCAGAAAATCACTTTTTGCCACTCCTTATCTCTCTTGCACACATCTCAGCTTACGCCTGTTAGCCGATTGATTTGTGTCTTATTCCATGGTGGTGTTCGACTGACAGTGTTAGGTCGCCAGCCATATAGAAAGGGAATTCTTCACGCAGTATGGTGCCTTTCTTTGAGATTAACTTTGCTCTTCTTAGGGAG
Source organism: Theristicus caerulescens (assembly GCA_020745775.1). Lineage (NCBI taxonomy): Eukaryota > Metazoa > Chordata > Aves > Pelecaniformes > Threskiornithidae > Theristicus > Theristicus caerulescens. The sequence goes on along the minus strand of CM036565.1, from coordinate 30,239,865 downwards.
ACAGGAATAATTGGCTCTCTCAGTATTTTGGGGAGAGGAGGCCTAGAAATGGGAACAGAAAAGCTGTGTGCCGGCTGTGCCAGACGTACCTTACTGAAGTGTTTATAACAGTAGCCTGAGAAAAACAGTGCTTATAACCTTAATGCATAAGAGGTAAGTGATATTTGATACTGAACATTTAACTCTTCTGAGAGAGATATCAGCATCGGTGGATGTGGTTAAATCCTGTTGTTGTGATGACATTTTCATAAGAGGAGTGTGGAAGGATGATGTCATGACTTGGGACTAAAAACTAAACCACATTAATAGTATTGGCTTGAATCTTTTTTCTTCTGAATTTGGTTGTGGGGTGTGTTTGATTATTGGCAGATGTCAATACTGAATGTAGGTCTCGTTAAACCATGTTTTGTGAGAATTTTTGGCATTTTTCTGTTCTGCTCCTAGGTGTAGAATTATAATAGTAAAAGCTTTAGTGGTTTGAGATGATGCTTTCTCCAAGCCTTTTCTGATTTAAAATTGATTTGCAACGTATCTTAGTTTGCATCCTGTCTTTCGCATAAACTGTTTCTCCAAAGTGTGTATGGAATTAAATGCAAATATAGTGCCTTGAGTGAGTCATAATACAGAGAGAGAAATGAAAGGAATAGAAAAGGATACTGTCTGGTTAGGGCTGAGAACTGAGTTCTGTAGCTACAGAGGAGGTTGCTCTGAAGCTTCTTTTGTACACCACATTCACTAATGAAGCTTATCAGAGTTCCGGTGGTCTCATCTCTGAATTTATTATGCAAATGTAAAGCATTCTCAGATTCTGTCATCCTGTGACTGTCTTGTCCTAGAATAGGAAAGCAGTCTGTGTTGTCCATTCCTCAGGTCTCTTCAGGAATCCTTGATGGGACCTCGTAATCTACGTAACTGAGGCTTGTTGGAAGAGCAGTAGGAATTGGCCTGAAGTTCTGTTCACCAGAGTTTAGGGAGTGGTGGGAGGTACTATAAAAATCGAGAGACTAAGGCTTGGATTGGGTTGTCGGAGGCTTGACTTGTCTTTGATTCCCAGTTCTGTTGCTGATGTGCAGGGTTACCTTTGGCAAATGCCCAGGTTGCTTTACCTCTTTGCCTCCATTTCCCGCCTCAGCTAGTTGGCTCTCTCTCTTTTCTTGGCTGCCCTTTGCTGTGTACATACAGCACGGTGGGCCTCCAGGCTTCATTGGGAGCTCTATCTGCTAGATGATGTATTTGCGTTACTGTGTTTAAAGCTCTGATCTGAGCTCTGTTTCTAGTTTTGTTGTTCCTTATGTGACCTTGAAGAAGCCATTCAAGTTCTCTGGCTAAGTAATGCTTCACTCCCTTGGAGCAAAAGAATACTATCTGTGAAGCACGTTGGGAGTCTCAGACAAATTCCTGTGTTTCGAAGTGTTGAACACAAATTCCCTCTGGTCTGTATATGTTTCCACATACAAAGCTGATTTCCCCAAAGAGAACATAGTGCCTGCTGCAGATATCTCTTGTTGGTGGCCCAGAGGTTAGTGTGCAGTGTGGGTAAATGTTGGATGGGAAGTTGGGGAGGAGAGGAGGCAATGAAGGAAAGAAGGTCAGTAGCTGAGGTTTATTAAAACTAACTTCCTCCTTCCACTGTGTTTGGCAGAGGAAAATGATGTTTCTTTGTTTGGCTGGTTGGAAAGCGCCCTAGTCAGAAGTAATACTAAATGCTGCTGTAGTTCCATATAAACCTTTGGAGGCTCCCAGTCAGCTTCAGCTCTTGAAGTATTGTGGCCTTGACAATCTTTTTCTGTTACAGACTTCTCATTGGAGAAGACAGAACAACTAGAACAGTGATTCTGATCCTGACCTGCCCCAGACCAAGGAACTCTCACTTCCAAAAGGGTTTAAGCACCTCTCGGTGTTTTATGCAGCAGATGCAGGTGTGACTCTTGCTCACAATGCTGAATATGACTCTTTTCAGAGTGAGATCCAGCCAGACACAGCCCAGAGAGAAGACCTTGAGCTGGTTCAAAGAGTATTTGCTTCTGTTCCCAATATGCACCTTGTCTTTGCAGGTAGTAGCTTTGAAACGAGGGTAGATATTTACCCTTCTTCTCTAGTCTCCTCTCAAAGACTGTGGATATCGTGTCTCTGCAGCTGGAGGTGGCAGAGCTGCCAAACCCATTCTTTCCCCATGAAGCAGCTGGTGTTACTGCCAGGCTTGTCTCATAACACACTGCAATTCTTAATTCCCGATGTCTGCAGTGAGCCGCTCTGTTTTAAAACATGGCATCATCAGTCATGATGGCAAACACCCCCCACACCTGTCATGACAGAGCATCCTTCTTTCCTGTGCTGTGAGATTAGATCCTGGAGGGCAGGAATGGAGCACATTACTAGTAGATTGTCCTCATCCCTTCCATACTTATTCCCTCCCCTTCCTGCACGTACAACCAAGTTAGTGCTTTATGTGCTCTCCCCTCAAAGCCTGTTCATGCCTGACTGAGCCATCTCTAGTGTCTTGACTGCTCTCAATGGGAAGAAACAGCATGAGGCTTTTTGCTCCAGAACTGCTGTGTAATTGACATGCAGTCAACCAAAAAGGTACGATGAGGTAACCATCCCTTAAAGGCTTTATGCGTCATAGTAGAACAAGGAGCAGCAGCCAGTCAGCTAGCTCTTCAGACTCTGACGTGGAGCTCTGTTTTGCAGCCTTGGTGGGTTCTGTGAACATGGAAGAAAATGGAAAAATCCCAAGCTGGTGAGCAGTTGCAAAGTTGACAGGTACTAATAAACTTCTTTGGGTTATCTATGCTCATTTATGCAGGTGTAAAGCATTTCATCTGGATTCTGTTACTTTCCTCTAATGAAGTTTTTCAGGTGTGTTTGTAGCTGTGCAGCTCTAGAACATGGATTTGCAGCCAGAGTGGTTCTCTGACAACAAGACTGGCACTGAAATCAATTTGTATTTAGAAAAGGGAAAGATCCTGCTTGTTACACCCCTCAATGCAGTGCTCTGCAGGTGCAAATTTATTGGGGTAGGGGAGAGTCAGGCTACACAGAATGCGTTCTCCTCCTCCTCTGCTCTCCTCTGCTTGAGCCCCCCGAGTGTGGCAGTGTGCTTCTCTTCTGATGGAGCGACACCCTTGCATAGCTCTCTGTTCCTGATGTAACTGCATTTGTTCTGCTGTCTAGTGAGGCTTGTATGCCCATTGATCTGAACGTTTGCTCATCAGCTGTGAGTTACCATGTGGCAGCTCCAACAGGAACTTTTTTAATGGACCAGAGCTTCCGAGCACATCCTGCAGGCTAGCATAATTTTATCTATCTTAGTTTGTCATGAGAGTTCAGAATTGCTTCCACGAAAATGTCACCTGGCAATGTCTTCTGTGGTGTCCACAATGGTAGTTCACAAGGTGTTCCACAGGGCAGGCATTGGCCTACTTGAATCGGGGATGGGCCGGTTTCCTCCTCTGTGTTTACAGAAAGTGAAGAAATTCATTAGCAGACTCCGGTCTGCAGCAGGTGTCCAGGAGACTGTAACTGTGGCTGGAATGACTCTACCACTTTGTCCCATACTCACTCACTAAGTTCTGGCTGTTGCTGGATATGACTTGTGTGATTTTGGCAACTCTGTCAAGGGATGTGTGTCCTCAGGCCCTGCATAGAGTCATACTCTTGTCCTGTCACCTGAGAGCTCTGACACATTTCCAGATCAGTTTTGAAGTGACAGGTACTGGGAAAGTAAATCCAGTACCTGCAAACGAAGTTTTCTGTTCCAACCTAATGTGGTGGGCCTGTCTCTTCTGCCCATCAGAGTTGTATCATTTTCCTGAGTCCCTTGGGCAAAGTTTCCATGTACTTGTCAGGAAGGTTTGTCTCCTTCACTGCCCCAACCTGAACTGCTTTGTTCTGCAGAAAACGGGATAAACTGACATCAAAGTATGGAAGCTTGTTTACGAAGCTGTCTGTGATTAGAGAGCCTGATACATAAAATGGTGGTTGTCCCAAAAGCTTCCTGCAGTAGCCAGTGCTCTTATGTTTAATGTCCTGTTCTTGAAGAATCAGTCCTGATTCTTTGATGTGCCATGTCAGACTGAGGAGGGGAGCAGTAACTTACACCTTGCCATTTCTTTTCTCATGGAAAAATTACTTACGTGGGAGGGGAGGAAGGTTTTCTTGCAGGGTTGCTTCCCGGCAATATTCATGTGGATAGTTTCCTTTACCAGCTGAGCCAGATGCTTCTAGGAGATGATCCTCTTTCTCTCCCTTCACCCTGATGTGTGGAGTGGCTGATGTGGTGGTGAGTGGCATTTTTACGGTGCAGTAGGTGACTGTGCAGGGCAATGTCTGGGCCACTTTGCCTCCCCTTCCTGTAAGTTGGTCAAGAGGTGGAAACTGCTCTTGGCCTCTTGTGAGCTTGGACTAGCCAGACTGTTCTCCCTGTGCTGCAGTTGTCGTTCTCGTGCCGTCTCCTGGCATTTCTCAAGCTTAAATCGTCTTCCTTTCCCCCACCTCCCTCTCTCCAATCCCTGTTATGTATCTCCAGTTCCTTTCATCTCTGCATATCCCTTCCAGTCTGTTTCCAGTGCATTTGTTCGAAGTACAGCCTGTTTGGGTGTTGCCATGGATGCACAAGGATATGTGGTTATCCTTCTGTGTCTTGGACTGGAATGCATGTGGAAATCCTGTTGAGTGAGCTGACTGTAAAGCTTGCTCTGGGCCTGGCTTACTCAATATAGCGATGCACTGGGCACAGAAGGCAAACAACTTGTAATGACTGGCTGGCTTAATCATTAAGCAGCACCTAGGGCTGCTCAGTGATGGCCTGCTGCTAGAACCTGGTGTTAGATGGAAAAATGCAGCTGCCCTGTTCTCAGATAAAATCTCTGCCAGCTCAAGGCCCTTGCAAGGGAGCGGTCCCTCTGGGTGATGTGTTGGAGGTGAGACTGAGAAGTTCTGGGTGTGGAAAACTCACTGTAATGGCTTGGTTGCTTCCTGTAGTTCAGGCCACATTTTCCAGATTTTTTTTTTTTTTAATAGACTTATTTTTTTAAAAAGGCAGAAAAACTAATCACAAAGAGCCTTTTAGTAGCATGGAGCAGAGCAGGACCTCCTGGTCTGCAGCTGGGCAGAATGAAATAGCATCAGAAAATGATTCTGATTTCTTCCCTTTCTTGTCCATACTCATCTTAATAAACAGTTAACTTTGAAGCTGCTGTTAAAGAGTCAGTATTTCTCTGATGATGATTGTGTTAGTAGCTTCCCAGTTGATGTGCTTATCTAATAAGGGAAATGCTATTTGCTTTTGCATCTGGGTGTGCCAGACAGAGGAGAGGCTGCTCCAGAAAAGCAGGTCTGCAGATGGAGTGTCCATTCAGCTCTCCTTTCTCCTCTGGGATAGGCAGGTGTCTGGGCTCCTTGCTGCTGACCTTCCAAAAGATGGGAGGCTCCCTCTGCAAACATCTGAAGAGAGCTGGGCTGGGTGCTGCCTGGAAATCAGGCTGCAGCAGAGAAGACAGCTAATGTGAACTGGTATTTATATTACTGGAGTATTTCACCCTTCAAACAAGTAGGAAGGGGTTCCAAATCTTTCAAATCATTCCAATCCTTGAATGCAGGAAGGCAGACTAGGGAAACATCCTTGTGAACTTCCTAAGGCCTCTTGCTTGTGCCCATTTTCTTGTCTGGATCTTCAAAAGAAGGCTGGTTCTGGTACACCTTGTCTGATTTTTTATTCAAGTGTGAACTTGCTTATGGAGCTGCTTTGGCACCAGTTTGGTACCTGTAACTGAGCAGTCCTGTCCCAAAGGAGCTGACTCTTTCCATAGAGGTACTTGGTGACATTTTCCTCCTGGGCTTCTCTCCCCTTCCTCTCCCACTACGGCCTGCAGGGGCAGAAAGCCCATGTAAAAGGCTTCTTCAGTTCTTCTCTTCTTGGATGTGTTCTGTGTTAAGTTTCTCAGCATGTGGAAACCTTTTAGGATATGTGAGTTTTGGGTGAATTAAACGACACAGTAGATGCATAGATAGGGAGATGAGCTGTCTGGGTATGCATGGTGCTCTGCAGGCTGCTGTGGGACTTCATGGGCTTTTTGCATCTCTGCTTTCTGGTTTAGCACTCCAGGGTGGATCCTGAGGAGCTGTTCACCAAGCTGGAGCGGATCGGCAAAGGATCGTTTGGTGAAGTGTATAAAGGGATCGACAACCGCACCAAGGAGGTGGTTGCTATCAAGATCATTGATCTGGAGGAGGCTGAGGATGAAATTGAGGACATTCAGCAGGAGATTACGGTGCTCAGCCAGTGTGATAGTCCCTACATCACCCGGTACTATGGCTCCTACTTGAAGGTAGGACAAAGCCATGGCAATTCTCTTGCCAGCAGTTTGGGAATGGGGTGGCTTCTCTACGGGTGCTGCAGCTGATGGTGGCATACAGCACTGAAAGGTGCCCAGTCTGTGAGTGTCGGTGTGGCAGCAGGAACAGCAGTGGCTCTGCTCACTACGTTTATGTGGTCTTAATAGAAGGCTGGGCTTTAAGACACTTGCAAAACACGTGGAAATGAGGTGCCCGGTACAGCGTGGTCCCAAGAGCAGGGCACTTCACTGGAGAGAAAATTATTTGTTGAAGAGGCTGACCTCTCCCCAGTTTGACCATTCTTGAAAGAAAGTTTGTGGAATACTTTTCCAAAATGCCACAGGTTTAGGGTAGTACCACTGAGGGCTTTATGCCTCTGGAAAGAAGAGGAGTTTGAAACTGTACTTTGTGACCTTGTGATAATCATTTCATCAGAAATGATGAAAACAGCAGGACCTGAGTCTTCGCAGGAGTGCTGATACAGCTTCCGTTGAGAACAGGTTTAGGAATTCTCAATGGAAGCTACTAGTAGCGGTGACCAGAAGTGGCCTCTGCATGCTGGCTGCCAAAGGTGTATGTAACACTGGGTCTGTAGCAAACAGTTCACTTTTTGGATCCTGATTATTCCTTACATATTTTTCAAAGGCCATAATGCATTTTCTCAGCCTTCTACTAAAAACACCAAGCACGCTGTGGTTTCATGGATCTGCTGCTTATCTTCTACCCTGTGAACCTCTGGAAATCTCTTCTCTTGACGAGTAAGAGAGTGTCTTTCTGATTGTACCCTTCAAGCTGGCAGTCCTGTAATGAGATCAAAGGCTGCAAAGCTCCCCTGTCATTGTCAAGAAGGAGATGTGCTAGATCTGTTGGAGTGGTGTTAAATGGCTCCAACCTGAGAATATGCTTATCTCTGTGGGCTGTGTAGACTGATGCCTGTAGGGGCACCAAGCTTGCTCAGATAAAACTGCAGATGGAGAGAAAGAAAGGTACTGGGGGCAGGTCCACCGCTATAATGTTGTGTCAGCAGGAAAGAGGGAGATGGGAGCTCCCTCCTTAAGCCTCTGAGAGCTGCGATGTGCAGCATCTCTTGGATTGTGTACAGGACTACTCATGTGTCTTGCTGCCTGTGGGGTGTTTCACTTTTCTGCGTGCTTTTATTACTGTTTTTGCTCTTGATTTCTGCTCTTGCTTGCAGGGCACTAAGCTGTGGATAATCATGGAGTACCTAGGAGGAGGTTCAGCACTGGATTTGGTAAGTATGTGGTAAGCTCTGGACCGTGAAAAACATTGGCTGGAGCCTTGAAATGCCTGTAAGCCAGACACTCACTTGCCACATACCATCTTTTTGACAGCCCTGTGCCTGAAGGGGAGGCAGTGCAGGGCAGACATGCTGGTTATGCATATCCTAGGACAGAGGAAATGTTTGCACAGAGCTCAGCTGTCAAAGCACTATTCTCCAGCGTGCTCTGCTGCTTTACAATGGGAAGAGCCAGTGAACTGAAATGTGACAGCAGCCAGTTGTTTCTGAGCTGTGCGAATCCATATTTCACGTAATCAAAGTTCTGTGCCTGCAAAGAGTTTGTGGTATTGTTCAGTGCGTTCATGGCATCAAGTTCAGGAGGGACCTGGTCTACGATCAGGATTCAAAGGTGTTTGATAATACAAATTACATTTAACAAGTTATCCCAGATTTTTAAGGGAATAGAAATGCAGAATAAACATATGGGCAAAGTTCTGCTGTGCTGTATTCTGCCACAGGATTTTGCTTTTCTCCTTAGGACAATAAAGCCTGTTTTTTCCAGAGCGGTAACTAAGGTCCTGCAGTGAAAACTGCTGAGCCTTGCACTGACTTGGAGGAAGGTGGGGGGGGGGCTGCCATCAGCAGAAGTCATCTTAGTGTCAGAACCTCAATTATTGCACTGAGAAGGCAGGACTTGTTTAGAGGAGAACTGGTTGAAAGGAGAAGAGCTTTGATACAATACGGCACAGCCATAGGGTAGAAGTTGTCTCTGGGCTGTTGCAGTGGCTGAAATTCAGTTCTTGCATGCTAGCAGAGAGACTTGAACAAGAGAAACTGTTAAGATGTTCTGTTCAGCAATGTATTTCCAGGCCAAAGCGAGAGATGAGTGTCCTGCTGTTTGCCTGGGAAGCCTCTAATAGACTAACAGAAAATCCCCCAAAGATTTTCCATTTCATGTTGCCAGGTGCAAAGTCCAGCATTCTGCTTGCAGAATGCGCACCAGGTGTGCAGTAGGTGCTTCCTGCTGAATATGATCTGCTTGGCCAAGGTTTCCAAGTAACGAACTGAGAGGCTGGAAAATCTAAGGCATCAGTCACCCTCCTTTAAGTCATCTTTCTGCCCTTTATCAGCTGAAGCCGGGACCCCTGGAGGAGACTTACATAGCTACTATCCTGAGAGAAATCCTAAAGGGTTTGGATTATCTACACTCTGAGAGGAAGATCCACAGGGACATCAAAGGTAAGAGTGGATAGCTCAGCACTCTTTCTTGTAAGGGATGTTACTAACGTAAGATTCAGATGTATTATACAGCAATAATATGAGGGGTTTCAAAGACTGTTTCTTAGTGCTTCTTTTCCTGTTGTGTTGCTTTTTTCTGAATCTGATGCTTGTCATTTTATTGCAACTCATGTTTTTCATGTCTTTAGGGTTTAGACTAGCAGCAAGGATCTGTAGGTCTTCTCTGGCGTTTGTAGTTTGGACAGTCAGGGTGCTAAAGCAAAGGAGTCAATGAAAGGCATGCTCAAATTTTAGCTGACTCTCAGTTATGTCTGGACATTTGCTTTACTGCTGGACCCCAAGGCCCATGTGTGCTGGTTATCATGGTTATAACTTATTGTGAAGGTGAGATGTCCTCATGCAGGGTTCACAGCCCTAGAAAATCAAGGCAGCTTGTGTCAGCTTATCCTGTTACTGATTTTTATAGTTATTGGCCGTATGCAGTGTAGGAAGACCTGGCATCTGCCTCCCAAAGAGCAGTCTCACACTGAGCACAAAGCGTCAAAGGACAGCAGAAGGGCGGGAGGACAGTGCTGTGGAGACGTGGCCAGTGTTGGATGCTAACTGCTCTGACCCTCTGCAGGAGGGGATGTGAACAAGCAGAGCAGAGAAACCTCATGCAGGGAGATATGTAGAAAAGATTCCATTGCGTATGTGAGACTACACATTGCTAGCGCTGCAGGCCGTGCAGGACTGTTGGCCGCCAGCAGAGTGGGGAAATGCTGGAAGTTTGTAGGTAGGGTCTCTCTCAGAATGAAAAGTCCTACAAAAAAAAACCCTATCCCAAAGCCTGAGCAATGCCACTCTCTTAAGCTGAGTGAGTGGGAAGTTGTACAAGACCAGGACTTGTGAGCTCTTTCTGCTATTTAACCTGTGCTGAATGCTGCTCTGAAAAAAAATTGAGACCATTTGAGGTATCTTGGGCCATGTTGCCCTCTCTTCTTTGTGTGGCCAGGAATCACATCTAATTGGTTGTGTGGCCCTTCACATCTACTCCTAGCTGCTAGCCTAGAAATATTCCTCTTCTGATCTAGCCAAGTGTATGAACTTGTTCAGTGTTACCCAGCAGAAGTCAGAGCATGAGAATGACTCTGAGGCTGGAAATCCGAGCTGAGGGTTTTCGCTGGGGCAAAGGAGGATGCCGCAGGAGGTCCATTCTCAGAATTCAGTTCTGTGTGGGCTGGATATGATTCAGAAATCAGTGGACTCAATGCTTATTTGTGTGAACAGCTGCCAACGTGCTACTTTCGGAACAAGGAGATGTGAAACTGGCTGACTTTGGAGTGGCTGGACAGTTGACAGACACACAAATCAAGAGAAACACCTTTGTTGGGACTCCATTCTGGATGGCACCAGAGGTCATCAAACAGTCTGCTTATGACTTCAAGGTGAGCTGGGAGCAGGAGGAGGATTGCTGCTTGGTGCTGCTATATATATATATGTTAATACAGGGATTGGAAGTGCTGTTTGTTGCAAGAATGATACTTTTCTGTTATGGTTCAGGGTCTGTTGGAGAAGTTGGTCTATTAGACATGAAACACCCTATCTGATTTTATGTGATGAGCCCTTTGGCTCTGCTGAAGTTGCATGCTTCCATGTTGCAGAATTGCTCCTTGCTGTTCTGTGCTGTCACCGTTCTTGCTCTTCTTTCAGGCAGACATCTGGTCCCTTGGAATTACAGCCATTGAATTAGCAAAGGGAGAGCCTCCAAATTCTGACTTGCATCCTATGAGGGTTCTCTTCCTGATCCCCAAAAATAACCCTCCAACACTTGAGGGTCACCACAGCAAGCCCTTCAAGGAGTTTGTGGAAGCCTGCCTCAATAAGGATCCTAGATTTGTGAGTATTGCTATCCACCTGTGAATTTGGTAAAGTATTGCAGAAGTCAAAGATTTATTTAGCAGGAAGACCTTTTGGTGCAAGGCTTCTGGAGAGAAGGAAGTACTGAGCTTGCAGAATGGACGGGCAAGCCTGGCAAGAATTGAAGTCAGTGCACTTGCATGTTTAGTGCACAGAGATGGTTAGATGTAGCATGCTTTCCTTATTCCTCCAGAGGCCGACAGCTAAAGAGTTGCTAAAGCACAAGTTCATCACACGCTACACCAAGAAAACCTCATTCCTAATGGAACTGATAGATAGATTCAAGCGCTGGAAGTCAGAGGGCCATGGAGAAGATTCCAGTTCTGGCGATTCTGACATGTACGTACATGTTCTGCATGGCAAGGTGCTGCATGCCTGGGAGTAGCCTACTGCAAGCAGCTCAGGTCTTTTTCCCCACCTGGGTTGGAGATCTTACGGCAGCTCAGGGAGACCTGCGAGCATCTGTTTGTGGGAGCAGGTGACTGCTGCCTGAAAAAACAGGCTGTTACCTTAACCTGTGGAGCCTCCTTGCTGAGTGTAAGGAACCAGAAGTACTAACAAGAAACATCTAGCATGTGCATAACTAGTAAAACAAGGCTCTTGTTGCCTGTATTTTATGCACATTCAATTAAATACATCGCCTTTCAAAGAGCTACAGGCTTTAGTAACTGTGGCAACAGCTGTGTATGTGTGTTTGTGTATTCATGGGTAGAGAGCTTTGCTATTCATGCGGAGGATAATGAGGCTATGAGCCTTGGGTGAGGAAAGGGTGCTTTGTTGCCAGGCCAGTGTTGGAGAGCTTCTCTTCACCTGTAGTGGCAGTGACTCCAGTGGCTTCTGGAAGGTTGGCTTGCAACATCTAAGCCTGGCCCATCAAATTGTGAGCTTGACTTGTCTTGAAATTCTAAATTTAGCTAGTACTTGAAACTGTCTTCAAGCTGGCTAGAGCAGAAGGGTGGTTGTCGTGGTTTGGAAACATGATGTAGTACTTGGCTCAGATCTCTGTGGTGATGTATATGGGCTGTAGAGACTGCAGCGGTTTCTCTTTAGGATTTTCTCTGGGACAGGGAAATGCCTGGAGCCCTGTGGTGATTTGACAATCAGGTGGGGGAGAGCTTGTGACTATGGGAATGCATGGGTAAAACACCCAGTGTATAGCGCTGAGGCTTTGTCTTGACCTACTCCTTTTCCTTTGCAGTGATGGAGACACAGAGGATGGAGACCAGGGTCCAATCTGGACATTCCCACCAACTATTCGCCCCAACTCCTTGAGCAAGCTGCACAAAGGAATGGCTCTTCATGGTTCCCAGAAGGTCTGTTTGGCGTCTGTTCCTTCAGGAGTGGACTGAACTCACACAAGTTTTTGAGGGTCCTGGGGAAGCTACCAGTTACTTGTGTTCTGTCTAAAATTTACTTTAGTCTGGTATCACGGGCTAGTGCCCCAGAGTTGCCTCTTCCAAATCATCAGAGTACTGCAGCCTCTGGCTTTCCTGAGACCTGGTGAGGGGGCTACCATTGAGGTGCTGTGACTTTACCAAAGGCTTAGTAATTTGTGTGCCCAGGGAGCCTTTGCCTGTGCTCGTAACTTCTTTTCATGTTGCTTTCTAGCCTACTGAGCCCATCAAGAGGCAACCACGGTCACAGTGTCTCTCCACGCTTGTTCACCCAGTTTTTGGGGAGGTGAGTAGAACTTTGGTGTCTGTGGTGGTTGGAGACAAAGAGATACTGGGCATGAATGAGAAGGAGTTGGAGAAGGGAGGTGCGGTGAGGTACCTTCTAGCGTTAAGGGACTATGAAGCATTTGTGCCTCTGTTCAGAGGTCTATACAGTGTGTTAGGAAAGTGAGTATGTCTCTGGAGTGTCCTCTGCAATACACTTGTATTCTTGGAAGCACTGCATCACTGTGTTGTCCTCTGGTGAGGAGAAGGTAGAGGAGTACCTGTTTCTTTTCTGTGTCTTAGGCTTGCTAATGCCTAGGCAACTCTGGACTCTGATGTCCCTGGCATCTGTAGCTGAAGTGCAGCTCCTGTTAGGGCATGCAGGTATTTGAGCTTGCCTGTTGCTGTGCATGTTCCCTGCCCTCATGCTATATGTTGCTGCCCACAGCAGCATCACTGAAGGGAATGTGGGTGGATTAGAGCAGGAGTTGGCTTTGCCAGTTACTAGGCCGTCGTCTTAATTTATAGATGCCTGCTATCGCTAGCATGCCAAGGCTAAGGAGTTACTTACCATATAGCCTGTGGAAGGTAGACAGAGAAAATGGGTTTGGAAAATCCCCCGTTTCCCTTCCTTGTGTTCTGGGTGGGGATGTGGAGTTGAAGTAAAAGCTACCATTAGTGATGGGATAGTGTCTGTATCAGCAGAGAGATGAGTTGTCTTTCCAGCTGGGTGATGTTTTAAGGGAGGAGAAGAGGACAATAATCAGAAGGGGGCTACTGGCTTCAATTGCTGTTTCCAGCAGGAGTATAGGAAAGGAGATTCTGCTTCAGAAGAAATTGCTTACACGGACACTGCGTGTCAGGGTTCTTTTCTTGGGGTGCTGGGTCACAGAGACCCTTCCTCTGGTCCTGGTGACTTGCTCTCTTCTGGATTCTGATGCTGTTCCAGGGGTGGCCCAGCAGGGAGCTGTGCTTTGCCAGGGAATAGTCTCTGGACTTAAATCTGTTCTTCTCAGGCCTAGTGCTATGTGGAAAGACGGTTTGCTGCAGGGCAGGAAGCAGAGGTCATTCTGAAAAGCAGGCATGCAGTACTCTTGAGACAGCACTGCTTTGGAAATTGAGAGTTTAGCTAACTGGCCTCTTCTGTACTCCAGTGGGCTTGACTTCCAGAGGTCAGAGCATGAGGCAGACTCTCTGGGTCTTGTAGGCCTAGACCTACGAGAGAAAAACAGATAACAACAATGTTGCCTTCTGATTGCAGGCAGTTTGTTCCTGCAGCATAATCACTGACATCTGGTTCCCGGTCCAAACCAATGAGTGCATCTTTGTGCTTCTCCTTACCAACCTTGCTGCACTAGTTCCAGGCGGGAAGTGGCTTTCTGCTAGTTTGACTCCCTTGCCCCATATTTGCTAATCCTCCTTTCCTTTGGTTAGATTTCCCTGCAGGCTCTGCTGATCCCACTCAGCGAAATCAGGTGCAGGGAAGGTTCTGGGCAGTCTCTGAAATAACCTGGCTTCTGTGTGCAGTAGCAGGGCGTTGGAAGAAAACTTTTCTCTAAGTAGGAAATCTGCTTCACTGCTGGTTGCATGTGTTGTTCTTTTCAGTTCTAGTTTCCTACCAACAGCAGACTTTCTCGTTCTCACCGTTGTATTATTGCCTCTTAGACCTGCTAGGTTTTGATCACCTCTTTCCATAAAGGGGCTGAAGCTGGGCTTTGTGGATTGAAATCTTACTGAGATGCTGTTCATAATCTTTTATATGCTTTCCCTGCATGTGTATTATCGGATGTTAATATTGAAAATGACCCATGGTGGGTCATTAACACAGATGTGGGCAACTGCAAATCTGGAAACGTGTCTGCCTTTTTTGAGGCAGGGAGGAAAGGTAAAGCATTTGGGCCTGGAGGGCCAAGCAGTGAATAAAAGCCAACCTGTAAGGCTTTGCGCAGTACAGCTCTCTAACCCCCTGCTAACCTCCAGAAAGCTCTTTTGCAGTGAAAGTGACAGGATAACACAGGCCGCTCACATCGCAGGCTGCTGGGCAAAGTAAAGGTCAGTGGCTTGGCATCAACTGCTGATGATTGTCGTGGTTTAACCCCAGCCAGCAATTAAGCACCACACAGCCGCTCGCTCACTCCCCCCCAGTGGGATGGGGGAGAGAATCGGAAGAGTAAAAGTGAGAAAACTCATGGGTTGAGATAAAGACAGTTTAATAGGGAAAGCAAAAGCCGCACGCACAAGCAAAGTAAAGCAAGGAATTCATTCACTACTTCCCATCGGCAGGCAGGTGTTAGCCATCCCCAGGAAAGCAGGGCTCCATCACGCGTAATGGTTACTTGGGAAGCCAAACGCCATCATGCCGAATGTCCCCCCCCTTCCTTCTTCTTCCCCCAGCTTATATACTGAGCATGATGTCATATGGTATGGAATAGCCCGTTGGCCAGTCTGGGTCAGCTGTCCTGGCTGTGCCCCCTCCCAGCTTCTTGTGCACCTGGCAGAGCATGGGAAGCTGAAAAGTCCTTGGCTGGTGTAAACTCTACTCAGCAAGAACCAAAACATCAGTGTGTTATCAACGTTACTCTCATCCTAAATCCAAAACACAGCACTCTACCAGCTACTAAGAAGAAAATTAACTCTATCCCAGCTGAAACCAGGACATGATAAGCTGGCAATTTACCTGCACGACAGACCCAGTATCTCATTTTGCTGAGGTGGGCAGTCTTTGATCAGGTAGACGTCAAATCAAATCCTTGGCTACAAATATTTTTGGCCTAAGAAATCTGTATCCTTGATGTGTAATTGAGTTGCCCTCCATGCCCCCTGTCACTTCTGAATGAGCAGAGGCGTGTGTGAGTTGCTCCCACAGCTGAGGCTTTGTGATAATGAGCAATTACCCCACTGAAGAGGCAGCAGCTCTTTTGGGCTAGGAACCGTTTGTTTCCAGTGGGGGACTTGGAGCACAGGGATGGCTCCAGCTGGGAATTAGCATTCACATTGTCCTGTTTTCTGGACCATGGAGAAAAGGTGAGCTGCAACAACAGGAAAGGCTGATCCTAGAATTGCAGGCAAAGAACTGTGAGGCTTATGTAAAGCCCTTTAATCAGTGTAGCCTAACGGGAGCTTAATTGAACTGGACAGTGGTTAGCTGGCAGACATTGCTTGTTCAACAAAAGGTTTTGATTTTTGTTCAGCTCATTGCGTAATGATGCACGCTAGGGAAGGAGCTGCCACATGAGCTGCTTGTGTGAAGGAGGTGGGGAGATGCTGCAGAGGATGTGACTGTGGGTTTTCCAACGACAGACTCCTTCAGCCTCAGCATAAGTGACCCGTCAGGAGTTCCTTAATGACAGAGGTTTAGCTATTATTTCAAATTAACAACTGGAACCATGTGCAAGTAGACTTGTGGCCGGTGAGGCCTAGTTGGAGTGCGCCAACAATGACAGATGCAAACTGAGGCTTTTCATATGGGTCAGATGCTGCATGTGGAGATCTTGGTGTGTGGGCTTAATTCTGCTGTCCCTCTGGGGAAAGCTCTCTCTTGGAGATGAGCGTTGGAGGCCAAGTGACTCAGTATCTGAAGCATGGCAGTAGTCTCCCTTGGCCTCCCAGTCACTAAAAGCAACTCAAACTTTTTTGTGGTTATTAAAAGTGGTGGTGACTAACTCCTGATGTTACAGTATTTTCTGCCCTACCTGTCTGCAAGCCTTTGTGTTTGTCTGGATGCTAAGCTGTCATTAGCAGCAAGGGTGATGGTACTGGTTCAGATACAGCTGGAGTTCTTTTTCCTGTTACTAGTTATGGGTTTTCAGGGCTGTTGATCCATTTCTAATATCATTTAGTTTGTTTAAGAGTACATCAGGGCCTGTTTGTTAAGAACTTCAATTGCTATTAGCACCTGGAGGAAAGTCTGAACTCCAGACATTGGACTTTCATCTTCCTGACCTACAAAAAAAGAGCCCTTTTTTATTTTTTTTTTAAGAAGAATGTGGGTGCCCTCCTGCACCCTTGTGGAGTCATACCAAAAGGGAAAGGGACTTAATGTCTGTACTGCACTGCTTTCTGCAATGAGATAAGGAACTAATGCACTGTTTCTGGCTTGCAGCTTAAAGATAAGCACAAGCAGACTGGAGGCAATGTGGGAGCTATGGAGGAGCTGGAGAATGCTTTTAGCTTGGCTGAGGAGTCCTGCCCAGGCATCTCGGACAAACTGATAGCACACATGGTGGAGCGGGTACAAAGGTGAGCGTCCTCTGGAGTGGGAGCTGGGGTGGAGCTGGCAGTGAACCGAACCATTGTCATACTCCATAGCTATGGCAAAGGTTGGTGCTGAGCAGTCAAGACACCCAAAAAGTGAATATTGATGACAGCTGACCTAATAGTCCCTAAGTCACTTCTTTTAACTGCTTTTCATTTAACGGAAGCAGTTCTTCCTGCTTCAGAAGTCCTTTCTCACACTGAACAGGTTTCTGTAGTGTAGTTGAATGTTGCAGAGCACATAAAGATGCTGCTACTTGTGTGTGTGTGTGAGAGAGAGAGAGAGAGAGAGAGAGAGAGAGAGAGAGAGATGTCCTGCTGGTCCCATTACCCAGGTAGTGAGGACTATGCAAAATGTCATCAGGATCGCTTCTGGAATAGTGAGTATCTGTTTCATTGCAAGGAATGTGCTTTACAGCACTACGTGCAGCCAGTCACTCTGCTTGCCCAGCTTCAGGTAGCAGGAAACTGTTTTTCCTGAAGTGAATTACTTATTAAACCAGTGAAGGAGTATAGTCTGGTAGAATTAAGTTCTTTGCTGCTCAGCAGGTGCTGCATCAAGCTTGCCTCCTCTACTGGCACCAAGTTCAATTGCATCCATGTAGTGCAGGCAACAATGTCAGATCCTGATCACAGGTTTATCAGGCTTTATTTAACATTAATTTGGATTTTCTCCCTTTTACAGCAGGCTATCCTAAATCTTGCCCTTTCCTCACTAGCTGAGAAACTTAACATTTGGCCCCTCACTGGTCAGAAGGCCGGAAGTAAAGTATTTTGCTATACATGTGACCAAAGGAGCCATTCTGTGCTCTGGCTGCTCATGTAAATACAACCCAAAGTTTACAGTCTTTACACCCTTGAACCTGGGCTTTCTAAGTATTTCTTTCTGATGGGTTTAAGCTGGCGTAGTTTGTGCTTGTAGCTCAAGTATTTGTTGGATGCTGTCAAGCAAAGAAGAGCCTTAGATATTAAGGACCAAAAATACTGGCCATCCTTGAGGGCTTCTGTTACTAAGGCATTCAAGCTTTCAAGCAAATATGCTATGGATCTGTTCAGATCCATCATCTAATAATCACTTACAGCTGGGAAGAGAACACTCTTGTCTCTTCTTGCTGACCTGTAGAGGTCACAGAAAGTGTCCTGGTGATGCCTGCAAAAACCTTAGCCTCTAGCTGAGCAGGAGGTACTCACAGATGTGCGTTGGGTGACTCTGCAGGGCAGCTGCTTCAGTGTCATTCACTTCTATCACCCTAGAAATGGCACTACTGGACGGTACATCAGTTCAAGACACTGCATTTTTAGAGGTTTGCAAAACCTCAGAGACCCTGGTTGGTTTCTTACTGTAAAACACTAATGCCCAAAATGTATTAGCCTAAAATTGAATCTTAAAGGCATGAAAAAAGTGCTGCCTTGGCTTTTTGTTAAATTGCTGTTTTTTCTTTCAAGACTTCTTTATCTAGAAAACTGGTAGTGGCTATGGGAGCGGGGACAAACACATCCAGACTTGCCTCTCCACCCGCAGACACGCTGGCTGGTGCAGCGCCTGTGAGCCGTCTTCCAGGTGAGGGCTTGACATGGACAGCAGTGACCAGTTCCACGCATTATTCTTCCTTGCAGGTTTTCACACAGTCGGAACCACCTGACCTCTGCCCGCTGACACCTACATTCCCTGCTCCTGTTTTGAGAGCGGAAGGATTTTTTTTTCCAGCTTCATAAGAACTACATCTCTAATCCAGACCACCATCTGCTGTTGGATGTAACATTGTGTTATGGACTCCAGGACATTTCAGAGCCTTCATATTACACGTGTTTCCATGATAACCCAGGGTGGGGTTTGCAATGCAAGTACAATTTAGACCTTTTGCAGAACCCAAGATGGGTGGTCTAATTGTTTTTACAATGTAATCAATGCAGTTTTTAATTGTTTCCCTATGGATGTATCCATTTTGGCTTGGTTTGATTCACAGCTTGTTGTTGGTAAATGCCTGGCTGCTGGAAAAGAGGGAGATTCTCTTCCATTGAGATATGTTTCAAAGGCGAGTCTGATGGGTTTAGCCTCCTGCCCTTCCTAAAGAAGCGTTTGTGAGCAGTAATGTGTGAGCGGAGGTATGTTTGGAAGCTCTCCCTGCATTACGGCCTCTGGGAAAGTTAGAGCAGCTCTCCAGTTGTTCTGGAGGATTGCTTCAACTCCTTCACACACTAGTAATGAAAAGCTTTCAAGTATAGCAGCAACTGAGCTAACTTGCTGCTGCTCTTTCCCAGCCTGTCATTTCACAGGAGGATGGGTTTGCTGACTGTACTTTTTTGGGCTCTGGGACATCATTTTGTATTAGGCCTTGGTTCATCTAATTCAGGCAACAGCAGAACTTGCCTTGGGTCTCCAGGGACTGGAAGGCAAGGTGGTTACATTTGGTTTGGGAGCTGGTGGATTTCCTTTCCTTGGTGCTTTCTGCAACTGAAGCAACTAGATACACAGGTTGGGCAGTCCTTGTCTCTAAGCTGAGTAGACACCTACTGTGCATGCCCAAATGTTGCAGAAGGATTAAAAAAAGGGGGTGGGGGAACACAACAGTCAAAGGCGCTGACAGGGCTTCAGTTCAAAAGGCAGATCAACATTGCGTAGCAGTTCTTGAGGCAAGAAACCTGTCCTCTACAGAAAGATTTAAATTGGATGGCTAGCAGCAATGGTATCCACGTGGTGTGGCTAGGGGTTTGGAAAAGCTGCTCTAGACCTCCATCCCCTTCTTCTCAAGTTTCCCTTTCTGTCTCTTCTTTCAGCCTGGGACCTAAACTCACTGAAGCCAGGGCTCTGCTCCAATTGACAAGCTGTGGTGGTGTTTGCTAGCAGAGAAATTAAAGCGTCTACGGCCATATTGGCTGCTTAAGGTATTCCAGTGGCGCCATCCCCAGCTAGCTTTGCTTTCTGTATAATACTAGTTTATAAAGCAAATCTTTAATTCAGGTAAATGCACAGATCTTAAACCTATACTTTAAAGGTCTAGAAAAATAGACTTAGGAAAATAACTTCTGATGATAGCTGGTTGCTTAGAGATCTGCTCTCTAATTGTAAAGCTATTCCCATTAAGTCAGCAAGACCTTAGATATCCAGATCTTTCTGTCTGGGTGTTTGTGTGTGAATGATGTGGCTCACCCCAAAGCCACTGAGAACAAAAGCTGTAGCTGTTCAGCATTTTTTTTAAAAGATAGGCTACTTCGTTAGTAACAAGGCTTGACTTTTGGTACTTTGATTCAGACCTGCAGATTGTTAAGTGCTGGGCTAAAAGTAGCTCAAACAGACCATATGTTCCTTCGTCCTAGTGTGCAGTGTTCACTTTAGCTTATGACTATCCTTTACTCTTCCTCTCTGATGGATAAATACAGGCTCAGCAAACACCACAAACTTGTCCAGTAGAGAAGAGGTGCTGCTGTTTGATCTTGCTGGAGATCAGCTGCAGAGTGGTGGCTCTCTGTGGTGAGAGCTGTCTCGGAGCCTGCAGTTATGACGAACAGAACAAACCCATTTTTTCCTCAGGAGATGGTGTTAACGTATAGACAGGAAACTTACTGAGGTGGAAGGCAGAGGCTGCAGTCCAGCAGAAAGGCAGCTGAAGGTTCCTGCTGCTTTTAAAGTTGCTGTTCATGACAGTAGCAAATTGTGTCAATAAGGTACCTTGTATTATTACTCACATGCACTGCAGTGTAATGAGTAAACTTTTTAAAGGAAACAATCCCCACAAACTTCGTCCAGTATTCAAAGCAACAACAGTTTTAGTTTGTAAAAACGTTGAAAGGGATCTGCCACTTTCAATAAAGTAACAAAACAAATGAGGCTGGTGTAACTTTGTATTATTAGGGAAAAAGTATTTGTTCAAGCTGCTTTTCTTTGCATTCTTGGTCTTCCCCTGCATCTTCCTGCCTGACCCATGAGACAGACCCATTCAAGTACTTTTGTGCAAGGAGGGAATACGGTGAAAGGCACATCATTACATTAGTCCTTTCTCCTGACGTACACTGGTGTTAAGGGAAGCAGATGCTGTTTGCAAAAGTGTAGCTGTGCTCTGGAGAATGCTTCAGTGCAGTTTTTTCTGGAGTCTGTTTATTGGTCCACAGTATTTAGGCTCAGGTTTTACTGCAAAAGCTGACAACAGGGTATCTCTGCCTTCATCTTTCTTCCTTTGCAGCTGAGGGTGACTGAGCAGCGGCACAGGGAGAGGCTGTGGAGTCTCCAACCTTGGAGACAACCAAAAGCTGTCTAGACCAGGCCCTGGGCAACCGGCGCTGGGCAGCCCTGCTTGAGTGGGGGCTTGGAGCAGATGACCTCCCGAGGTCCCTGCCAACCCCAACTGCTCTGTGAGTGTGTGACCTCAGTTAGAGGAGAAACACTTTGGAGATGCCACTTTAAGCATGTTTAAAACCTTGTGTATGCCTGTCCTTCCCGAAGCAGAAACACAAAGGTGAAGGTTATGGTTGGTTCTGTGCTCAAGCTGGGCAGTAGTGTTGTCTCAGCTATTTTCTCCTTGAAGCCAAAACCAGAGACTGACAAATCTACTTCTGACTGTGCTTTTTTGGGAATTTTGTTAAATGCCATGTGCTTGCACTCACCTCTGCTCAACAGCCTGGTGACAGGACAGTGGTGATGGTGCAGCCTTTCTCATCTGCAGCTGAAGTGGGGCAGGGCAGTTTTAGTGCAGCACTCTGGGGATGAGCCAGACAGTGAGCACGCAGAGCTGTGTGGACAGGTGCAGCTTGTACTTTGTGGGGGTGACTGAAAGGCTGCCTTACAAAATGAAAGCTCTGACAATTGACGTTCCCCCAACTGTCAGGCTCTCTAAACCTTCACAACAGCGTACTTACCTTCACTGCATGCAAGCCGTGCTCCACTTGCACCTGAGCAGTACAAGTGCAGCTGGATGCTGAATGCCTTGTGTACGTCCATATTTGCTGACACTTCAGCAAAGCTAAAGCTGTGGTGAGGTAGCCAATATGAAAGAGGGAGGTGAATTATCCTGTGTAACGGGAGTCACTCTTGTAACTGGGGGAGATGAAGGGAGCAGTCACCAGAACAGCTCCAGTATGTCCCATTAAACACGTGGTAGGAACTACTGCAAAAACTTACTTGTTACAGCAGGACACTGTTACACTGAGTGAAGGACAGCCAGCCAGTCCTGTGGGAAGCAGGGAAAAGTGGTATTGTTTACCAGATATGATGGCTTTTTGAAATGAAATGAGACCATGGATATTAAGCCATGAGGTCCCAAGAGCATGGGTGCATCTCTTCCTTAACATACATACTGCTAGCAAGAAACTAATGAGTGAGGACCCGTTGTATTCTGTTCTTTCCTAGTGCTCGTTAAGGAAACTGCTCATGATTGTAGCAAAGACAAAAAATACTCCTGCAGGGTTCTGCTAAAGTTAAAATACTACATGGTATTTCACAGAAGAACTGATATGCCACTGAAATCCTCATTGGTTTGAAAGCTTGCCAAGGTGAGAGGTAAGTAGTTTTGCCAGGAACAGTGAAGTTTCTGGCTTTTATAGCCTGTGCTCCTGCATTTTAAATGCACAGACATTTGAGCTTTGTATTCTTCACCTGATAAGGGACTTTTGCTGCCTGCTGTCCCTCTCTGTTTCTGGTCAGCTGGCACCAGAGGCTCTTGTTTCAGGGACCATGCCTCAGCCACTGTAAATAGCACATACATCTTCAAGGCAGGAAATACAGAGCTGCAGGTTAAGCACATAAGCAACTAAAAGATCATCCACTCCTCAGCTGCCCAAAAATCTTAAGGACGGACTCTTGCTCACTGCATCTCTCCTGTAACAGGAGTTGTAACAGCACTATTCTGCTACACAGAGGTGACGGGAGGAGTGTAGGTGTTCAAACAGTCTGTGGGTTAGCCATGGTCTCATTTGTTCCCTATGATATGAGATGGAAAAATGAGGTGGGGGTGGGGGTGGGGGTGGGTGGGAAGAGACTGCTGGAGCCTGCAAGGGAGCATACAAAAGCCAAGCCTCCACACTGCTTGCTGAGGGCGAGGCTGGCTTGTACAGATCCTTCCATCTCCAGTAACACTGGGTACTTGTCAGTCTGATCTTTAATGCATGGTGCTAGGGAGATTGACAGCTGATTTATGGAGGTAATTTAGACAAAGTCTAGCTGATGTTAAGAGAGTAAGCTATCTCTGTCAGCTAGTTAAAAAAAAAAAAAAAAATTAAAAGAGACCAGGGCCTATTTCACCCCAGGCAGAAAACACTGCACCCTCTCTTGCACTGTGCTTGCAGAAACACACATTTCTCCTGCTCTGCTATCCTTGTCTCTTCTGGCAGTTGGCCAGCTGTAGCTTTCACACCACACACGCCAGAGGATGTGCACTGCCTTCAACAAACACAGCTCACTTTTGGGGACCCCAGGGCCTCTGCCCCAGGCCTGTGGCACAGCTGCGCTGTCCCCAGCCTGTACTGCAGAGAGTACTTTGTCCTCCATCAGGCAGTGTTTGTCAGCCCCTTCCTCCTGCCCTGCCCTGGAGCTGCTCCCCCAGCCTGGTGGCACTCACAGGCTCCATAAAAGGTGGCTCCACCACATCGTTCTGACTGGGTGCTGTCTCTCTGCTGCAGATGGAGCACAGCCTGATGCTAGGTGAGCTGAGAACCAGTCTTGGAAAACTACTGAGTAACTTGAATACTCTAAAATTCAAATCCTGGTGCTAGAAAGCCCTGCTACAGTAGGTGAGTGCAACTAAAGGCTGGGGTTAAGTGCCAAGACCCCCAGCTGCTGACAGAGACCCTGCTCCTCTCCTCTGCAACTCGCTCCTGCAGAGCTTCCCGGCAGGAGACCAGCAAAGGGCAGTAATTGCATGGGAGAGTTCTCATGAAAGAGTAAAGTGCTCCTGCTAAGTGACTCCATGTGACCATGACAAAGGAGCAGTCAGTTATCATCCAGGAAAAACACTGAATGCAAAGACCCATTAATCAACAGTGAGAAACATCTTCTTTCAGGTTCAAGGAAAAGGAACACTTCTGTAGAGATGCCATCCATCTTCCCACAAGCGTGGCCACGGACGGGGATGGGTGGGCTCAGGAATAAGAGGCTGAGATAGTTTTATACCAACATGCTATTTACTTTCAACAGTCATATTCAGCTGTGTTATAACATCTAGTCAATCCACATGTACACACCTACAACAGTTAATTAAAAAAAAAGACACTAATAAATTAAGTACATTTAACTTACATGGGACAATGGTCATTGTGACAGTGGTAGTGAAGGCTGGATCTGCAGTCGCTCATCTTCTCTACAATGCAAATGCCAAGCAAGCAGTCTGGAACCCTCCGGAACCCTCTCCCTGCAGTCCTCATCCTGCACATGTCTTAGACCATAACCTGAAACAGCCTTGGAGAATGCACACGCTGGCCTCTGTACTTCCTGTTTTCACAGGGATCTCCACATTCCTCCATCCTCACAACATGCAACACTTTCCTTTTTCTTTCACTACAGCACTTCATTGTTCCTTCTTCCAGTACACAAATACTTTTATATCCAATGTAAAAGCAGAGTCCCCAGTGCCCATCAAAGCCACAGCATTTTGTGGCACTTAGCTTATTTCAGTCCTTCTGTGGAGGCAACCAAAGGTGACAGCTTTACAAAAAACAGAACAAACTGCAAACATTTCAGATTTAATACAGAGATTTAATAGAGTCCACAGACACTAATGCTCCATCTGGAATCCAGTGACTTTTACACCTTCATGAGAAATGGAAGATGGATCCCAACCCAAATGTAAAGGTAAGAATAGGGATTTTCAGAAGTCTTTGCATGACACAAGCACAAGCAACAGTGACTTTCAGAGAAGCTTGTTCTCCTACATTGCTTAAATGCCTTGAAAACATCCCCCACACCAGGGTGGAGAGTGTGTTTGCCATCCCATGCCTTAAGTAATGCCTACTGCAGGATAAAGAAACTCTGGGGCTGTTATAGGAGAATAGCGATTGACCCTCTCAGCATGTGCCATAGCAGAGTTCAGAGGAAAAACCATGCACACTACCTGTACCAACCCACAATATTCCGAAACCTCAACAGCTTAGCAGAGGTTCAGTCCTCCTGCTTCCCCTGGAAAATTGATGCCATGGCAGTTTCCAAAGAGCAGAGCTGTTCTATGATAGCTGCGGTTTCTGTTCAAAATGAACTGTTTAAGCTAATACATCTGTGGATCCCCTGTAGTCTAAAATGACTGTACCAGCAGGTTGACGTTAACAGCAGCAAGACAGCGGTTATATAGTCAGCCATGCCAAGCATCAGGGGAAGGGAACTTCTGGGAGCCAGCAAGCCCTGGCACCAGCAGCTGTGAGCCAATTGCACCACTGACAGCTGCTGTTTTTCTCCTGTATATGCTGACCATCCAGTCAAAATGTAAAAACAAGGTGGCATTTTCCTTCAGGGCAGGCAAGGGTGTTACTGTACAGGTACAATCGGAACAATAAACCTTCCACAATGTGTGCACACTGGAGCTCTGTGGTTGTCAGGTTCTCTCTAAGTAGGTTCAACTGGAACAGACTTGACCCTCTTCCATACCATTGGGAATGGATGTGATCCCCATCTGCAACTCCCTCGCTTGCACTTTCTATACCAGGTGGAAATGAGCTTCCTGGTTCTTTGCCTTATCAACTCCAGAGACACCTGTTTCTACCCGCCTCTTTTGTTGACGTTAACAGCAGAGATCCAGCTCTGCCCTGCTTCAGTCTGTGTGACTGTCCTTCTCATCCTTTGGAAGCAGCAGGCTCGACCTGGCTGGGGAGCTGGTGGCTCTCTTGATCACCTCCATCCACCTGGCAAGAAAGGACATAAGAAATGCTCAACCCCTCACTCACAGATGCATAATCTTGTCCTTCAGTTATGAGCTGTACCCCTTTCACCAAACTTCACAAAACATCTGTTTTCTACTTTTTTTTAGAATTCTTTTAGGAAACTAACTCTTCAAACGAATAGCTTGAGATGTAGTAAATACACTGCAGAATATGGTTGCCTGTCCAAGTAACAGCTCTACAGTGCTTTTTGCTCCAGAGAGCTCTTATGAGAGCACACTGTATCCTCTTGTAAGTGTACAGAAAGTGTTTACCAAGGAGGACAGCTGACAAAAATTTTCCTTAGTCAATGGATTGCTTTTCTTACAATAAATTATGTAACAGACTTACTTGCTCATATGGAAGAAAGCAAAGCAACAGTGAAAAAAGCAAGACAAACATCCACTGTGAATTAGACGTTGTTTCCTTGAAATCACTACGTGAGACCAGTGGACTAAAGAGCACAATTCTGCTGTCTCAGGTAACTGATATGTACGTTGCTCACAAGTGTGTGATACTCTCCCAAGGAAGGGGAAAGTATGTGACATCCTCTCCATAAAACCACACTCCAAAACAACCAATACTACCCTGCACGGCAGAATGCAATGCAAGGGTTTTCAACAGCTAATGTAATAGCAAAGTTTTGTACGTGATGCATTTTAAACATGATTCACTTTAGACCATGTGTGGAAGCCCCTAACAGCACTGCTAAACATAATTATAGAGAAAGCAGTAAAGTGAAAAGCAGCACTGCACTTTTTGCTCTCAGCCTTGTGTTATAACTCCTGTTTCCAGAGATCAAGAGGGAAAAAAAACCCCAAGTATTCTTACCAGAACTCTCATTAACCTAGAAATCTGACTCCTAAGGCCTAGTGGGGCTGAGCATCTCACAGCCCTCCCACCCTCACTGCTTCCCAGCTCCAAGAAAGCCCCAGTCTCCTGAGACAAAGCAGAGCCCACAGCTCTAGGTGTAACCACCAGCTCTCCCCCACAAGGAGGACGGTTCTGGCAGAGGAGGGATCTCCAAACATCATCGGTAGGAAGACGAAGAGAACTTTATTACCGAGAATGTGCTGTAAGGTTGCTTGGACTAGGAGGCAGTCAGGAGGAAAGAGGGCTCTGGATGATCAACCAGTGAGTTAACAGCATGTTATATACCAAGACAGACATAGAAAACAGAAAATTACCTTTCAAAGGTATATTTGCTCTCAGCCCTGAAGAAATACACATGGGACTTGAACTGCAGCTTGAAGACATAATCCTTCTGAATGCCATCTGCCTCTACAGGGGAGCTGACTGCATAGCCAAGCAGCGGGAGACTGGCCAAAGGATAATCATCCTGGAACAGCCGAACAGCCCACCCCTTAGTGCAAGGCATCCCCTGCCACACAGTTCATCCCAACGCACACTTGCTCTTCTGTACTGTACAGGTAAGGTCTTTGTATTTTTGTTTAGGAGAGAACAGGAGGAGGAGCAGCCTTTATCTTTTGCGAGGCCTCTGATAGCTTATAATGAAACCTTCCCCCAACTCCTTTCACTGTTTTTATAGAGTTATTTGCTTCTATTCCCCTGCCCGTCGCTGCCTCCTGGGCTCCCCCCTTTCCCTTCCACACCCTCTCTCTGGAACTCCAAGCACAGATCCGACCTGAAAGTTAAAATATCCCTCCCAGAAGGCAAGAAGCCTTAATATAATAACCACAGTTTATTGGGTTAATAAGATGAAAAGGCACAGGTTGCACTGCAGCAGTTTGTTACCAAGCAGGCACTGAAGGCACCATGGGCAGAAAAATCCCCGATGCCTGTTTAACTGTGCTGAAGCCCAGCAGGGAGAGCAGGAGAGAAATGGACAGAGACTGACCAAAGGCTGCTGATTCCCTCACCGCATGAGGAGACATTTTCCCCCCTCACCCACAGAAGGTCAATACCATTAACAGAATTGGAAATCCTGATTAAATTCTGCAAGAAGGGCCCATGGCCTTACAGAGACTGGCTTTGTTATGAACTACCTCCTCTTCCACTTGTTACTCTCCTTCAAATAGCAGTGAGCTGCACCCAGAGCAGAAAGCCAAGGACCTCCAGGTTCCCCTCGACACCCCAAACGCAGTCCCCTCAGCTACATTTGCTCACCTGGTGTGTTTTGTAGAAGAACAAGCAGAAGTTGGTGAAGACGACCCACAGTTTCTGCCAGCCATTGCTGTTCTTGAACTTCCTCAGCAAGTAACCAGAGAGCTGGTTCTAGCACAGAACAAAAACTACTGTGAAACCACAGGTCGCTGTCCTTCAGAAAAAGACGACAGCTGCCGCAGATAAAAAGCTTGAGGCTGCCTGCCATAACTGCTCCTGCACTTGCTCCCATGTTGTAAAAGGCCTCCCAGATATTTCACAAGGTGACTCAATGACTTATCATCTTCATTTCACTAATTCACAACTATGTTCTTATGAACATATTAGTGATTCCTCTCCATTAATAGCAACTTCCCCTTTATATTTAAGCACTCGCTGCATCTCAGTGCAGTGTCAGGTGGTGCACAGGAGGGTGCTGCACTGACTCGTCCCTCCAGCAATCGCTCTCTTCTGCAGCCTACAGTCAGGGGAATGGTGACAGCCATGAGGGCGTCCATCCCTTTAGCCACCCTTTTTTACATGCAGAAAAACCATGTAGAACACACTGTGTGAGAAGGAAAATAAAGCAGAAGAGGAAACAGAGGATGCCAGAATTGTGGACAAGCTACATGTGGCAGCTATGCGAAGCCAAGCCTGGTGTGGCAAGCAGGGAAGTTGAACATTGCCGCCTTGGAGTCAGAGCCACCGAGTGCTTGTGCAATGGGATAAGGAAACCTACAGCATGGAATGACAGCAAATGGATTTTGTAATTGGAGAAGAAGATAGGATATGCAGCAAATTACATAGAGAACCATTTGAGGAAGCATAAACAGGAGGAAATCCTGTATCAACAAGGCAATGTTATACCTCTGCCGCTGGCTGGCTGGGGCATCCTCACACCAGCACATGTGGGCTCACTGAGCAATTATGAAGTGAGCAGCAGTACATTTTCCTTGGCATCCCATGGCTCCTCCCCACCAGTGCAGAACTTGAGAGGCATTTTTACCTGGATCATGCACAGGTAATCAGACAGGGATAGGCTCTGGTTCCGGTACCAACAAACATGGGTGATTGTGTTGGGCCGTTGGGCCTGGCCCAGCAAATAGCGAGGAGGAAGCTCTGGAGAAACAGCAAGAGAGCAGAAAACTGAGCAGAGAAAAGGGGGAGAGAAAAACAGAACATCAGGATAAGAGAAGTGATGCAAGAAAGGCATCTGTTAAAGGAAAATGGATTGTGAAAAAATTGATGGTATTAGAACATGGAACAGATCAAAGCGAGAGGGAGCTGCAAGAACTCACACGTTTAATCCCAGAGCCTGTAGCAGGGAGGTCTCATTATCCGGGTACAGAACAGCGAGATGGTGCCTTTCACAAAGGTATCAGCAGGGAAAGGAAGGCTTGTCCCCTCCAATAGAAACCACTTTCTTTGCCAGCTAAAGTGCTCAACTTCTGGACCCTAAGCCAAGGTAACATCTACAGGACTTCCTTTACTGAGCTGATTGATATGCTCTCTACATCACGAAAACCCAGGAGCTTCAGTGCCCAACTTTTTACTCCTTCCATTAAACAAAAAGTGCCTTAACACAGGGGAGGGAAGGTAGGAAGGTACAACTACACGGATACAGCACCCTGCCCCGTTGCTGTTTGTCTAGTTAGTGACCTCCTTTTTCTCTTTGTGGTATTTAGGGTCCTTCCCACTTCTGGAAGCTTTCCAAGCATGCCAGCCTGCAGGAAGGTGTCCTACCCAACTGACCTTGCTGAACTGCCGCCTAAAGTGAAACCATAGTGCTGGTGCAAGCAGCACTCTGCATAAGGAGTGTTGAACAGACCTCTGTCTCAAAATCTGCAGGATTCAGTACCAAAACATGCCACCAGTGCTGCATCAAGCCATGCCAGGTGGTAAGACCTGAGGTAACAGCAGCTCAGCAGGCACATAATAAATCTCTGTTCGGCATAACACAACACTGCCATAAAATGGCACTTCCTAACTCTTGCTGCTCACCCCTGCCAGTGAGGGAAGGTCAGAGAAGTCATATTCCCACTGAGTTTAATGCACTCTTCTTAATTCTAGTTGCAGTACAGTAGCTAACCAGACCTCAGTACAGCAGAGTCAGTCTCTAAAGGAAAATCTAATGGATAGGTAACATCCTCCAGCAAGGCTGACGAAACCCAAAGGAACAATTCAGTCCTAGGATATCCTGGGTTTCCTTTAAAATTTCCCTCCTTTAGTACCTTTGCCGAAGCAAAGCCCTGCGCTGCAAGGAGAGCAGAGTGTGTGTATGCAGACACACAGACATGCACAGAGGGGGGCAAGCATGCAGCAGCCTTTTAATGGGCCATGCTCTCCTGAAGACGCAGAGACGCTGCCAAGGTGAAATGGGAGATGGAATGGAGGCCGAGTGGCAGCTGAGCGAGCCAGGACGGACAGAGAGACATGAGAGCTGCGCCCTGCAGGTACCTCAACAGCCACACTGTGGTCAGTCATGGAGACGCTTGTGTTGCGGTACCAGCACACGTGCATGGTTGTGTTGGCACGGTGGTGGCTCTGCCTGTCCAAGGAGCTACGAGAAGAGTGTATGTCATCTTCGGACTCCTGTTCTAGAGAGACCTCATCAGAGGATCCTGGGGGAGGAGAATTCAGCAGTGGTTTAAGAAAAATGTGCAATACAAAGAGCAAGAGAAGCAGGGATTCCTGAGGAAAAACTGTTCTCTCTTGCAATGGTCCAGTTTTAAAATATGTCAACTTGAATTTGTTACACAGCTCCTAAAGGCCACTCAGAGCAGATCATTGTGGCTTTCATTACTCAGCTCTGCTTGGGGCAGCTGACTCAATACTGTGTAAAACAACAAACAAAAATCCCTACACTTCATCTTCAGTCGATTCTTAGTGAGGAATGGAAAAAAGTGCCCCACAAAGGGATACTACATGTTTCGGCACATCCATACCACCACCAGAGACAGGCACAAGAATGCTGGGCTATAAAAGAACTTGCTGATCTCCAAAGACACCAAACTTCTGGACAAGAAAATACACTACATGGTTAAATTGAGAAAAATCTATTTAAGAGATGAATAAGGACATTATAAAATTAACAATTCTGCAACTGGAGCATCTCTGCTGCATTTAAAGCTACCAGGAACATCAGTCTAGGTACACAAGCAGATTTCTTTTGATTAAAACAAAACAAAAGCACAGTAACTCTCCATTACCATACGAATTATAAAAATACGCCATTTATGTCATCAAATTCACAATAGGAAAAAAGAAAAGGACATGACAACTGATGCTTTTCAAGAAGGCAGGAAACACCACTTACTGTTGGAGCGATTGTATACTGAGTTTTCCAGAAGCATGTCAGATTTCTCAGTAGATTTCTTGGCCATTTCAATTGCCATGTTTAGGTCTTCCATCCACTTCTCCATCTCCAGGTGGGTACTGCAAGACAAACGGTGTGAATGGAGACTACCCCAGCCTGGAGCTGTGACAGAGTGCTAGTTTGCTGAAGGAAGGCACAAGTCACTGCCCAATATAAGGAGCAGTCCCTTTTCATTAAAGAAATAAAAATAACATAAAAATTCCTCCAAAGCATGAGCTTTCCAGATAGGAAGCTGACCTCACACAGCCTTCACCTCTACTTTCAAGCTTTGAAACAAGACTAAAATAACTGTTAAAAACTTGGACTTTACAGCAAAGAGAATGAATAGACAGCTGGAGGGCCACGTAATATCACCCTTTGGAGCTATCGGACTCAGAAGAGGTATTATGTGGTCTAGCCCATCGCTGTTCTTCATACAGAGAGCTTCATAGCTGATGGGTTATTTCAAAATCATGTTTTCACTCCAAAAAGCATTTTGGAGATGGGTGGTATGACCACAGTGGAAACGATTTTTCGAAGGATAAAAGGCAACCTAAAAGACAGCACATATTTTAAAGGGGATACAGGATTTACCTTGCATCTCAAGCAAGTAAAACACAGCGTGCAGGAAGATGAGGACTTCTTTCACCCCACATAGCTTCCATTACGGCTTACATGGCTCATGCCATGATTACAGGGTAAGAGCTTTACAGCTCATATACGCATATCTATATGCATTGGTATGCAACAGCGTAAGGTTTTCCTTTAGACATGGCCACATGGCCTCGGCATTTCTTTTTCACCTCTGGCTACATTCCCCGTGTGCACAATTGTTGTTTGAAGTGCCATATACAGTTACACAATCTTGTGTTTGCTTGGGAGGGTCTGTGGGACTTTTTGGTAACCATCTGTTTTTTCTGAAAGTTTGTAATTCAGACTGAAAATTCCACGCATGGTCTAAGCCTGGCAGCAATTCTTTTTGACAGGTAGGGAGAGGTAACATAAGAAAAACAACAACTTTTGAGCTATTTCTAAGTTATGACAAGGTAAAAATTATGTTTATTTTTCCAAATTTAAGAACCTTTCAAGCACTTTTTAATTCACAGCTGCTGAGAAACTGTTGATCTTAAAAATAATTGACATTTTCAGGTGTTAGGCTGGAACAAAAAAAAAGTTTTGCTTGCTGAATATGTCTGCATACCAAAAGTATTGGCTCCTGTGCCACTACATACCTGATTTATAATTGTTCAGTAATGGTTACTTTTCAAGAACAGGTTATCAAGCAGTAAAAAACCCTATAAATTTAAGGTTGAGCTTTAGTGCTCCCATCCTGCATTCTTAGCATACTCCAGCTGCCTTTTCGGGGACCTGCAGAGGGACAAAACCTCCTAAAGCTGATCCTGAGAGAATAGGTGTAGTAGACATCCTACATATATTTCAGATATAAAGTAAAAAAAGATGCCAAACTCGCTGCACAGAGACAAGTTACACAGTAAAGAGATGGGTCTTCTCTCCGAGCCAGCCTTTAATTTTTCCTCTCCCTTCCTTGCTTCCTCCATGAGATCCATGCAGGAACTCTCCCCTCCTTACATCCATTTGCGTGTTTGGACTTTAATTCTCTTTGGGTCTCTAAAATATTTATATGTTTAGATTTTGTTTTGTCTCCTGCTTTACAGAAGTTGTTTAAAGGATGACACTGGCAACTCAGCTAACTAGAAAAGAATACAATGGCAATGTTACTGCTGTTGCTGTGTGTTTAATAACACACCATTCTGTGAGAGAAACTACTCCTTCCCAAAACACAACACTCATAAAGGAGCTGTGAAGTATCCTGTGTTTGCTTTGAAGTCATGCTTTCCAGAGGACGCATGAAATGCCCCCCTGGCTCTGCACCACACAATCGAACAGTAACTCTTTGGAGAAGGTATCTATTGAATCTACAAGCAATTGAGGAAAAGAAATGTTACCTTGCTGCCACCACTATGGTTTTTTGTGCTGAATAGATGGTGAAGCAGTGTGGGACGGCCCATTCATTCTCACTCTCCTCCACCTGCAGAAAAAGAAAAGGTTTTTCTCATCACTACTCAGTGACTGATAAACACTAAAACTGTCCTCCTTGGCCGGCTAGGAATTTGAGTCACAATATGATTACAACCAGGTTGCAATAAGTGCAAAACAGCTACTCTTTTATCAATACCACTTACTTCAAGTCTATTTGGGCTCTATAGAATAATCTATATCGTACGCTTCTACTGCTGCATCTCTAGCAGCACATCCAACAGGTCAAGAAAAGGAGGGTTCTGAGCAGAATTCAGCTTATTACTTACCGGTGGGTCAAGCACTATCAGCTGCAAATCAAACACAGAAAGAACAGTCCCATTAGAATAGGGGGTGGGGAGGCAGGAGAACTGATTATGTGCCTAGGTGTGTGCACAGGGGAAAAATGCCAGGACAAATCCGTATTTCCAGATCAGCCTCTCACAGCAGCATGAAAATGAATGGCCAAAAGGGTGTGCTCCAGCTGTTTTGCTAATGTGATGGAAGGAATAAGCTTATTGCCTGCAGACAAGTCTTTGTTTGACATACAGACTGGGGCACGTGAAGGTCCAGTCCACGGCCAGCAGCGCCACAGGCTGCTGTCACTGGCCTGGGAGCAGCTTGCGGCTTTGGTCCTTGTGCCCTGAAGGAATTGCCTCAACTTGCCTTGAGGCAAAGTAATTTCCTTAACGCTGTGATGCAACTTGAAACCACTTACCAACATGCCATGCAGAGGAAGATGTCCGTGAATTTTGAACTGATTTGTCCCTGTAACCCCTTTGCTTGTGTACAGTAACATATCTGAGAACTGAAAAAGGCAGGAAGAATACAATCAATATTCTGAAGACAGCAGTAAAGGCAAGTATTTTTTGACATCTTTTTAAAAATCTGGCCACTGCAGACGCATGAAAAAACGCTATTTCTCAGTCACTTTGGCCTACTTTCCTTAAGCTACTCTTTCGTTTACTTACAAGAAAGGCAATTAATTTTTAAAATTCTGTTAAAACTATGTGCCATTAAGAAAACAAGCTGAACAAACAGTATTGTCACAGTCATGCTCTATCTAAAAATCCCTCAGAGTGAGTTTTCAGTTATGATTGCTGATTTTCATCACAAGCACATGAAAACACACTTTCATGACAACTTTATCTTGAAGACTTTGGGTTTATGAAAACCAGAAGGAACACTCACCAGAAAGAACATCCGTTGCTGTAAACCCTTCTTAGTGAGCTTGTACAAGCAACCTTCCCGGATAAACTCCTGCAGTGGAAAACAGAAAGTTAGGCAAAGCTTGATCTTTCCCAAACACACAGAATTTTAATGGTTCTTTTTTTTTCATCCCAGAGTACACAGATGTTGATTGGTGCCCAGCAATGATCGCTAACAGATTTGTTAAACACCAGATGACACCTTTCCTTCTGTTATGTAACATGAATCAGCTTCTTGCTGCAGCCAGCATTTAATCAATGAAGCAAGAGAAGGAAAAGGAGCAGAGTTCCTGTTGGACATCAGTGGTTCACCTATTACACTTACATCCCACTGCAGTGATTGTCATAGCATCCCAAAAGCATATGCGATGCTCCTGTACTTATGCTCAGTATATCTATCAAAAACAAACAAACAAACAAAAAACCAAGCAGGAACTAAACAAAATCCTAGAAACACAGAGTCACTGACACCATTTTGCCCAGTGACATGGCTCTCACCATCACTATGTTCTCTGTGCAGTCTCAGTGCACAGAGATTGCAGACAGACGTAAGCAGACCTGATAGTGGATTTCCTATCGAGTACACGACATACCGCTTCCTACTCAAACACAGAGCACCGTACCCCAGCGTACCCAGTATCTGCTGTACTGGAAACACCAAACTGTAGCCAGAGTCTAAGCAGAAGCATTTTTGATCTATTCCCTAAGACATCACGAAGATCTCCACGTGACCTACTACAAAGACAATTATACAAAGCCTCTACAGTCATTCCATAAAAGAGAGAGACAGTGATGGCAAATACGTGGTTAAAAGGCACTTCCTTGGCAATAAAACCAATAAAGGCTCTAAAAACTAAGCAAAGGTACTTACCCTACCAGGTGCTGTGAGGTTATCTATACCAATCAAGTCGTGCTGCAGCTCTGTCAGCTTCTGAAAATTCTCCAGACGGATGAGACTGTGCTGCAGCTGAGACGTCATTTCTGTGACTTCCTTCAATGCATCTGTAAGGAAAATTGCACTGAGGGGATCAGAACAGAGCAGACAAACCCAGGCCACCAATTTTATCCCTGGAAAACTGAATCTGAAATTTATAGCCAGATTTAGAATAGGACAGAATAGTTCAGTTGGAAGGGACCTCCTACAACGATCATCTAGTCCAACTGCCAACTTCTTAAAGTATACTTTATAGCTACCTAGGGGCAAAATGGAGACTAACAAGCAACTTCATAGTGCTCCCCATGCTTCTGCAAATTACTCCCTATCTCAGATTTTGCGCATACAAAAAGTATTTACCACATAGCCAAAAGTAAATTAAAAAATGAAAGCCAACTATTTCTGCCAAAGATTACTTTATAAATGAATGGAATTTACTATGTAAGCTTTTGACACTACAAAGCAATTATTTTTTGTCGTATTTTTACTTATAAATGACGAAGAGTTCCTAAAAAACCTGCTTTTTTCCCCACTAAAAAAAGGGGACAAGAAAAGGACTAATTTTCCAGCTTTGGTTGAAACATTAAGATCCACCAAGATTACCATGAGAAAAACACTTCCTGGAATGCCAGAAAAAGCATTCATTCTATGCAAAGAGAACAGCCTACAGCTAAGTTATCTTTTGCGTTTTCCAAATTAGCAGTTAAGGCAATTTTCTATCTATTGCAGAAAGCTTTAGAGCCCTGCACCAGAGCACGGTAGGAGAGTAGTGAAACCTGGTACCAAAAACCTTAAAGAAAAAAACAAAGTTAATTTTAAAATGTAAACTAAACATTTTTTTTAATTAAGCTGCCTCCTGCCAGTTTTCTGCTGTTCTACTTGGTATATTCTGGGTTTTTTCATGATATTTACATTACAGTATTCACTAAGCAGCTGTGTTTTCAGCAATCTAAATCAAAGTTCCTGTGTATTTCGCAGAGCTGCATGCAAGAGTCAGAGAGGTCCTGAATGGCAAAAAAGCATTTACATTGAATTTGTAGATGTAGTGCTACTCTCCCCCAGGGTACAGGCAAAATTTTGTATGTACATGGGAATGGTTTCTGCATAGCACGTATACAGCTGAGTGCTCACTCACTCCGGCAATCTGCAAAGTCCCGGTGCTCTGCCGTGTAGTGCTTGCAAAGTCTCCCCAAGATCAACTTGTAGTGCATCAGTCTCTGGATTGGTTTGAGCAGAAACATGTTGAGGGGCAGGTAGCAAACCTTCTGCAGCTCAAACTCCTTATAAACCATTTCTAGCTTCTTTAGGCGTTTAGTTGCTTTCTCCAGTTCTGTCAGGACCTCATCATGCTTCTGCAGATAACTGGTAAACTCCTGTTGAATTGTACAAAAAATTACTCAGATCAAAGAAAAACAGTCTTTAATAGATTTCACAGTGAATACGAAAAAACATCCACTTCCCTCTCTACTTTTGTCTCTGACCATGATTATATAATCCAAGACTGCATATGTTGTCATAAATATTGACAAAAATAGCATTAACAACATTATATGTTTCAATGGCTTCATTTAAAAAAAAAACAACAGTATTAAAAATAAAAATATTTGCTTGGTTGTCCTCTGTTCACTATTTACCACAGCCGTGCCTCCGTGTGTCTCTAATAAGAACAGCCAGTAGCACCGCCCATTAACACTTTGCCATCCTAAGACAATTCTTGTCCATTACTGACTTTTTTCAAGTTAGGACAGGCAGAAGTGTGCCGAGAGGGTTGTCTCATCTAGGTTTATCTATTGAAGAAACTGGCAGGCAGGTCCCAGTCAGGGTCAAAATAGGTGTCTGTGCAGCACTATGCCTATACCTGCTGGGAATGTCAAATGCAGAGAGCGCTGATAGTCGGAATAGCAGTCACACGTTTCGGTACTCCCATTCAAGCCACTGGTTTTAATGGAATAGTTACTCCATTATTACAGCACAAGTGTAACTGTCCCATGAAGGCACTCTACTCCAAATAAAGGTGACTTCATTTCAGAAGAAACTACTCTGCAGTTAAAAAATATTTATATTTGGAATTAAACAACCTTATGAAACAGTGTCTCCACAGGGGAGAGTTCAAGCTGTGCAAATATAGGAGAGATGGTGAAGCTAATTAAATAATTTTTCTTTGTCTTCTGCTGAATAACCAATAAACAAACAAAACTTTTCTCAAGGTGATTGTAGGTGGTTAAATAAGCAACAGTGGTATAGAGCCTTGCTGTAAATATTTTATGTTTTCTTTTTAATTTGTTTATCAACAGTAATTGTTTCCAAGTCACTTCAAGTTTACTTAATAAACCTTACTAAACTTTGAACTCTCGTCCTTGACAAAAAGAAAAAATGACTCGACAATCCTGAGATTCCATTATTTTAATCCTTTATCTACCTTTAGAGTACGCATATTCCTGAGCATGACATCTCCAATGCGTTGATAATCTCCTTTCACGTGAGCATTGGTTTTACCTTCCCTGAAATACACATAAGGAGATGAAATAAGAAGGCGCAGTACATGGGAGATCAAGAAATTCCGATTTCCTCCCTCCACCTCCCCCTGTACTTCAAGACATAATCTTTAAGAAATGCTTCCCAGGTATGTGTGTTTTTTAAGGACTGTTTTAGTAAAAGTAAGGGAAGCAGTACTAACGTTAATGCCTCCTCTATCCATTTTTAGCCACTTGACATTCCTGTTTCACTGTTTGGGTTGAAAACTTAATACAGTAAATATGGAAGCTGCATAAAATAACGAACATAAAGCCATGCTTAGAAAACTGAGAAAAGAATAGAAATGAATTTGTGTGAAAGTCTATTTCAGAGTTTAACCTCTCAGACTTCTCAATAACTGTCATAACGTGATACCACCTGAATTTATGAATGTATTTTTGTTCGTACTTAGTGTATGTTAATCACCTTCTTTTGAATGGTAATTAGATTCTCATGTATTACATCTCAGGTCAGGAGAAAGTAATACAAAGGTTAGAAGAATAAAGACATGCTCTTTGAAATAAATTGTGCTGCAAGAACTGAACTCTAATCATCAAAAAGTGTTTCCTAGATTTTCACCTAGAGATTCATTAACTGGAAGGTATTGAAAAACACACACATTATCTTTTTGACCTTCTGTTCCTTCTCTTTTCTAAGGCCAGAGGGACAACACCAGTTTTATTAATGGTTGGACTTGATGATCTTAAGGGTCTTTTCCAACCTAAATGATTCTGGATTACAAAAACCTTGGTCTGGTGTACAATTCATATGGCTACAGGGTATTATGTAAAAGGCAGTGCTTGAAAAATGGCCTTTGCAAAATGTATTTAGTAATTTTTTAAAAACTATAATTTATTAAAATACTTTTTCCTTAATTCTATTTAAGCAGAAATACCAGTTCAAATATAGATTAAGCACAGTTTTGACGGGATGATGTAGGAAAAGGTCCTCCCACGCATTGCCCATGCACTGCACGATTAATGCTTACCAGAGTGATAGCCTTTGCTCAATCTCTTTCAGAAAGCCTCGATGAAACTCATAAATTGGGTCTATGTTAGAGAAGAGTAATGTCATCAGGCCCTCTGGCATAGCGTTCTCCTTGATGACTGCGCTGCGAAACCACTACCGGAAAAAATAATAAATTATGATTAATTTTTCTATTTAAAAAATTAATCACTAGCATAAAAATTTCTGCTCCTGCAGCAATGGGGGAGGAGAAAGTGTGTGCACAGGGAAATAGCAGGAAGGACGGAGAAATATTTAGGGAAGACGTAATCTGGGAAAGATGAAAAGATGTAATTTATTTCCTTGCCAAACATTACAAATACGAGGCTTATTATTGGTTCTGGGCACAAGCATGTTTCTTAATGCAATGATGAGATGGTTCATAACGGCTCTAAATTACAGTCAATTACCGAGTGGCTGCCACAGCTGATGTTACACCACTGCTTGTACTTCAGTGCAGATACGACTGTTCTTTCATAAAACTTGGAGCCCTGTGCAAGTTACTCAGTAGCTGGAGACATCTTGATGCATGTCACATACTGCACTTTTTATCACTTTTGGTTCCCTGCTTTCTGGCAGGGACGTGAATATTACAAAAATCCTCTGAAGTGCCAGATGTTCCCCCATCTTTTAGGAGAAGTGCTGGGAAGCCTGTAGGAGGAATCTGAGTGAGATGGTGCTCACTGAGCTTGCAGAGTGAGCTTGCAGAGAACACCCCAGCTGAAGACGTACAGCATTAAGGGACTCAAACTTCTCTTTGATGAAATTAAAACAATAGACTATAGAAACACAACAGTCAATGTTCAAACCCAGAGTAAATGAACAAAAAGCTCTTAAAAAAATAGTTGGAAACTCAAGCTGTCCTCCCAACAAGGACTCACTTGTCTACTCTGGGTGAGAGGAGGGAAAAAGGAGAGGAAAGAAAAAGCAGCAACAAAAAAAGACAAAACTCCTCAAATTGCTATGGATCCTTAATAGCCTTCGCAATTTTCATCTGCTCTCATGATCTGACAGCACAAAGAGAAAAGCTTCCCAAGGAATACCGCAGAGATGATGGCTAGATTATAAGCAGAGCTGACAGCAATGACTATCATTGAAGCTGAATGCCAAACATTTTTAGGCTGTCCCTGTTCACAGTTTTCAGACAGACAGAAAGTTTGCCTAAGACATCAAAATGACATGTGATGTAACTATTGGAGCTAACGATAGAAGTGCAGAGAAAATATCTGCTCTCCCACACAAGGACCTACAGAACAAGAAAGGTAACAGCTACATGGCTCATGGATTATGCTTTATCATAGGACTTCCTTCTTCTGTTACCTGGAAGAAATTCCAAGTTTTTTCAAATTAACAATTACAAATCTGTTAAGAAAAGGAAAAGCATTAAAGGAAGTTAAAAACCCTTACCACTGTAATAACTTCCAGGTCCTTTAAATACGTCCGTTCTGTAGCAAGAATCTCCTTTGCTATGAAGTATGCCTTGTCAGTTGGATAGCGCTGAAAGAATACAAAGTAATCAACAGGTATTAAAATATAAATGCTCTATTTATTACTAAGCACAAGCTCAAACCTTACATACATTTCCCTTTGCTGTGTGCAAATGGAGCAGTTGATTACTAACAGGACATCTCTGTATTCGGTACCGTATTCTCAAATACTGACTTTACTATAAAATACTATTTATATTTCAAGATTATTAAAAAATAATGTCAGTTATATGAACTTCCATTTCAAAATCAAGGGAGCACTTTATAAAAACACAGAAACAGTTATTCCAGATTTCCTAGGTTTTCAACACTAATAAAACAGAGTACAGCAGATTCGCTGTCCTTTTCCAAAACTATTCTATTTCCACTCACAGCTTTTACCCAAATCCTTTGAAGATCATATTAATTAGTTAAGAAAACACAAAAATTAAACTACATCAGTTGTTGACTGCATGGTTGCTCCAGGGCTACTATTTAAAGAAAAGAGAAGACAGAATGGACATGGAAGCACAAAGGACTGAAACAGTGAAAAAAAGATGTTCTGCAGCTGCAACAAGCCACAATCAGAGTTAGCCTGAAAACATACATTATTAAAAAAATCACATAAGTAATATTAAGGAACTAATCACATTTTAAGCTAAGATGCTGCTTTGCCTCCTTAGCTCACTATGCTGTGATGCAGTTTTGTGCCAAATCCTCACCTGGTGAAAATAACTGACAGCAAACCCATCTGAGTTACATGAAAATCTGGCCTTCTCCATCTTTGTCCCTCTTGAAGGTAACACAGCTTTGAAAATTATTTCTCCCTTTTCCTTGTACATACCAAGTTAATAACAAATTCTCTTTTGAGAGACGCTTTGAGATGCCCTCCAGTGCCACCATCCTCCATCACAATATTGTTCACGTAGATGATGTTTTCCTGGTTGCCCAGTAATATATCTATTGAGTCCATCTTAGCCACATTGAATCCCTAGAGGTGTTTACCCCCAAATAATTAATTTTGAGAAACTGTCTTGCCTCTTATCAGGTTATTTTATGCCAGTTACTGTAGTCCCACACGTCAGCTGCCTCCCTAGGGGTAGAAGAGGACATACTTCTATTCCCTCCATAGCCATGCTCTTAACTTTAACATACCTGTCTCAGGTACACAGTGTCATGGAAAGTCCTAACTAATCTTGGTTTCAGGTATTTTTTTATTTTTCTCTTGGGCTATTTACCTGACTGTAGCCTCATAAACCCTCAAAATGCTGTTGAACCTCAGGGGGCATCCTTCTCAAACAGCCTCTTCCCAAAGGATATGACATAATTTTTCTGATCTCCCTGGAGACTGAGGTGACACAGCTCTTTTATCTTACTTACCAGCTTCCTCCTGCAGCACTTACCCATTCTGAAACACCCTGTTCATAAACCGATGGAACAACACACGCTAGCTTGACTATAACTTCAGCAGTCTCTTACATGATATGAGAATTACTGCTAACAGAGATGTTTTTTGTGTAACATAGTTTTGTGTATGCCTTCTCCTGGGCTCTGCACAGGATAGATGCTGTAGCGCACAATGCCCATAAAGGATGAACCTCTATGGAAAAAATAAAGAGAGTTTCCCCAAGGCAAAGCAAAGCAAAGCTGGGTTATGGAATCAACCACAGGCTGAGACAAGAGGAGATCACGGGGAACCTCATCTCTGTAGTCACGGCAGAGATGACCCTGCTGTGAGCTCTGCACAGCATCACTGCACACACGCGCATCCACTGGCTTCATCCCTCTCCTCAGCATCGCCTCTCCGCTGTGGGAACTTCCTGGCAGCCTCCCAGCTCACCTGGACCTGCCACCATCTCATACCCATTTAAAACAGTTGCTTAAAGAGTTACTCTCAAGCGATGTATATCATCTATTATATTCTTAAGAACTCTGGAAAGGACCTTGCCTGTCCCCAGTTCACACCTTGTACTTTGATCCTCACTCAAGTGCTTTTTCCCCACTCTCAAATATATTTTTCTGGATTGTTTCTTCCTTAAAAACCCACAGAGCGTAAAGGCACGCGAAAACACACCGTGCCCACAACCTCGCACTTTTCATAGCCTGCATGGATTACCATTTTCATCACCTTTGAGCAGTTCTGCAGGTTTTCACTTTATTCTCCAGCTGACTGCATGCTAACTCAGGGAACAGAAGATGCTTTTCATTCTCCAAGCATCTTCTCTTCCTTTCTCCCTCTCCACTGCATCATTACTTTCTGTTTACTCTCTGAAGTCCTGCGGCTTTCCAAATTGCTCCCTGCTGAAATTTAGTGCCCTTAATTTTCTTTTTTTTAGTCTTACATCAGTCCTAACTGAATCCCCTGTGCTGAGTCCTGGCAGCAGCTGCTCGGCAGACCCTGTACCAGAAGCACCAAAAAGTGGTACGGCTGTCACAGTGCAACAGGGGCCCTGCCAAACACCTTCATTACTGGACAGGAACTGCGAGAGGAAAGAAAATCAATTCATGCCTGAAAAAAAATAAACACAAAAACTCTCTGAGGAGGCAGTCTGATTTCAAAGTCCAAAGAAAATGTTCCTACAACCACAGCAGGCATCAAGACAAATATCCTCACTTAGAAAAACTAGTATTTCACTGTATTATGTTCATACAATCCCACCTGGAAACCTTCAAGCACTCACTAGATGCAGTAACACCAGCTCATGTCAAGTGAAGAGCTCTACTCCAAACCTATAAAGGCCAAAGATAAAGGACTATGAGACTAAGAAAGACTTTCCTGTCTGCCTTGCACCTAGATCACAATGTCACTAAACTATCAAGTCTGGAAATAAAAAAACAAATAAATAATAATTCCATGCACACAAAAATGCTTAACTTTTCACTTCAAAGACCAGACTTCAGCAGTGTTAAAAATAACCCCAGGTGGGGGGAACCCACACCACAAAAGCCCAGCTTCTACAGTCTTTTAAAGTGGGTTGCTACAACCAACCTCCACTAGAAAAGTAATGGGGAGAAATCTACCAGTGAGATGAAAGAAAACCACAGTGGCTTAAAAAATAACAAAAAACCTCAGCTTTCTCAAGGTTTCAGTACAGCAACAGCAGCATCACAGCAGCATGAAGTGGAAAGCACACACTGCGAGAACTGAAGAGTTTGCTGAAGAGTTTACATACAAATGCCCTGATTAACCATGTGGAATTACAGCAGCATCAGCACCCTTAAAATCAGAGCTCTATTAGTATTGATATTGTAAGATTACATTTTTCTTGTACAACAAAGCTGTAAAACTGCTGTGAAATTTAACTTGATTAAATTTAACCAATTTAACATTGGTTTCTGCCTGGGTTAGTTTCACTTAAAACACTGTCTTCAAATGGAGAAGTCTCAGAAGTTGGCCAAGCTTAAGACCAATTACAATAAATTTCCCTTCCAGGATTCTCACTTTTATAAATCAGTTTCAGCCTGAAGGAGAACTGCTGAAATATCAGACTTTGCAGAATGAGACAGAAAGGATTGGGCTTCAGCATTTATGACAGGCAAGGCAGTCACTGCTCATTATTTCCAGGCTATACTATGCCTGCTGTAAGGATAAATGAGAGGAAGTATTTAAAAAAAAAAATATTGAAAACTAACAGCAGAGTGATCTGTCAAAGCTATAATAAACTCTACCTCAAAAAGCCTAAATGAGATAAGGAGGCTGAAAGTTGGGGGTAGGTGGGTGGAAACAACCCACAGCTCAAATCCCAGTTATTGGTTAAACCTTCTACTCTCCTGCAAGCACATATTCATACCATGTCCACACTATGGGTGGTGTTAACAGCATTGCATGGTCTGACTCAATTACTTGGGGTCTCCAGGAGAAGAGCGCCTGCAGGATTGTCCTGCCAAGAGCTGCCTGTGTCTTTCATGTTGCAGCACTTGGCTCCACCAAGCTGCATGGCAGATATCAGAAAAGTCCCTTAGTGTTCAGGAGAACAGGAGAAGTGAGCTTTGGAAGCACTAAATCCAGAGTGGCGCCGTTGCTCGTGGTGAGATTTCTGTGTGTACCCTGAGCAGCTGAGAGTCAGGACATATGGTGCAGAGATCTCCAGACCATCAACTGAGATGAAACAATAGTGAGCAAGCTTGCACCTGCTGGCACCAAGAAGCACCCAAAGACATAGTGAAGACAGCAAATAGCATGGGCCTGTGACCTTCTTGCCTGAGGATCCTGACAGAGATAAGACAACCAGAACATTGGATGAGACGAGCAGAAAAGCAGGAGTAAAAAGCACACAAGGTGGTTTCTTCTTTGAGATTACACTCAAAGAAGTGTAACTTTGAGATTAAAACTATAGATTACAGTGTGACCGCTGACTCTATAAGGAACGGAGTTTGGATGATGGAGCTTTCCTTGCACTGTAATGGAAGGTCCTGGATCCTTCTCAAGTACCGAAGAGTCAACAAACCTGGCTGCTCTCTCTCTCTCTCTCTGCAAGTAGGCAAGGCAAGGCAAAGGGAGCAAAGCAGCTTGCAGAAGAATGGTCACAGAAG
Source organism: Theristicus caerulescens (assembly GCA_020745775.1). Taxonomy (NCBI): domain Eukaryota; kingdom Metazoa; phylum Chordata; class Aves; order Pelecaniformes; family Threskiornithidae; genus Theristicus; species Theristicus caerulescens. The sequence continues at coordinate 30,195,249 of CM036565.1, read as the reverse complement.
TCTGCTGTTAGGTGGACCTCTCTATCTTACCAGGAGGAATGCAGTGTTCTGTGGAGTGCAGTTTGTCATATACTGTATACCGTGCCCCTACAAAGGCAAAGTCTGGTAATTTGTTATCCACATCTGAAAAGTAGTCAAAGAATGCACGTGTCAATGTATGTATACACACACACTCATTTATTTCTCCTGAGTGCATCTAAATGCTTGGAGTCATTGCTTAAGAAAGAGGAGCTGGCTGGACTAGAAGATTCAAGAGGTCCCTTCCAACCTCAATGATTCTGTGGTTGCAGATTCTTGTTATTGCTGGCAACCACTGTGAAAGCCTGATAACATGGTGCAGTGTGGATAAAAAAGAAAATGTGAATCACACATTGACATCTGGCCATCTCTGTCATTTTGAAAAAGTGTGGAGGCACACGAAGCCAGTGGTCACCAAAGCACATGATCAGATGTCAGTATGAAGCAGTACATCAGCTTTGCCGCATAGACAAGAGGAGGCTTGCTGCACAGAGCATGTAAGACTCTGCAGAAGCTCCTGGGAAACCTTGGTCAGAATTTGTGGACTATCACCACTTACTTCACCTTTCAGAAAGGCTCTGCAGTGTTTCAGTGCATAAGAGGATATGGATATAGATGATGCACTGGGGTAGAGAGGCCTTGCTCGGTGGTGCTGAAGCACAGAGCAAGGAGCTGAAGTTCATGTCTCAAGGACTAAAGGTGGAATCGCCTCCACAACAAAAATATTTTATAATTAGGATTACCTGAGAAAGCAAGGGTGAATCCTGAGCTCTACATGGGGGTGTAGAAAACCTCACATTATGTTGGGGAGTTCCCAGTTAAGGCAACCAGTGCTTACTGGTGGAAAGAAAGAAAAGCAGCCTACGCTAAGGATCAGTACCTAGACATAAGCACATCTTGAAGACCCAAAGTTGTTCCTGCTTTGAGACTTGTTGCACCCAGAAAAGTCAGAGGCATTTTTGCCCCCTCTTTTCAGAAAGCAAGCCTCAAGCTTCCGCAAGGCCAGAGCATTGTCCACCTCTCACCAGACAGAAGAGGCAGCCATGGAGAGGGCAGCTTCAATGATACAGCCAGCTCTGCTGAACAAGCCTGCGACTGACTGGGTGTAAGAGGATTCACCATGATGCCTGCTGCTGAGAAAGCTGAAGTTGAGCTCAGGTCCTCTACAGCCCAAGAGGAGATAACTCAGGACTACTCTAAAGGTCCTGTTATGATTAGAAAGAATGGCTTGGAGGACCAATGTATGGTGAAATGGACCAATGAGACTGTGGTGAGACTGTGTGGGAAGTAAGTAACCTATGAAAAACCATACTTTATAATAATTAACAAATGGTAGCTCTGTACTATTCACTACACTGGTAAATGAAATTATTTTAGAACACATTTTCATTAATGACACACAGCACTTTGCATAGACAGCACAGTCCAGTGAGCTGACATGGGTTAAACATGACAGTGTTCACCAAAGACAAGGCCAGGTTCAACATGTGACACAATTTTTCATTGCTCAATGAACCAAAGGCAACCTATTTCCAGAATCAACAGCCACCTCCCCCACCAGCCTTTCAGAGTACCGCCCTGGCAAGAATCACCTTGAACAATTCACCTCCTTTGGAGTGTCCTTTCAATAGTCTCAGCACAAAGACAAGGGCTTTTTTTTTTACATTCTAATGTAATAATTACAGCCCAAAAGGCACCAAGTGCACTGCTACTGTTTTATATCAAATACATATCAACTGTTTCACCCAAACAGCTCATCTCAGGAAACCACGTCTCTTAGAATATCTCAAGTTGGAAGGGACCCATAAGGATCATTGAGTCCAACTCCCTGCTCCTCGCAGGACTGCCTAACACTGAATCATATGACTAAGAGTGTCATCCAGATGCTCTCTGAACTCTGACAGGCTTGGTGCTGTGACAACTTCCCTGGGAAGCCTGTTCCAGGGACCGACCACCCTCTTGGTAAAGAACCTTTTCCTAATGTCCAGTCTTGAACTCGTTTCCATTCTCAGGTACAGAAAGCAGATTTCAAGCACAGCTCCCTGCCACACTGGGGCCCCTGGCAGCGGTTACTGCTAAAACAGCACAACAGTGAGTTAAACAGACCTGACCAAACCTTCGTCATGGAGTTTTTAACACTCACCACCAAACACATCTGTTCCACCACAAAATATAATGCAATCAACATTCAGTGACCAGGAAGCACAGCTCCTCACCTGAAACAATCGGTTTTCTTGTGACATAACAGTCACACCATTATCTTACCTTACGTTTCATTTCGTCATCCTCTTCTATCTTGGCACTGCCAGCATCACTAAGGACAGGACTCAGAAGAGGAGATGAACCCTGGCCAGCTGTGTTCAAATTCACCTGAAACATGGGGTTCAAGCCCAGGGGACTCTTCAGCATGAGGGAAGAGAGCTGAGGGTGGTCCACTGGGAGGCCTGGGTGGGAAGAGAATGAGAAGATGGAGTGGAAAAGGGGAGAAAATAGTTTCAAAGATAGTGCATCTAAGACTATTACCCGGTGTTACTCTAAACCATAATTGCAATCTCACATCATTAAAAAAGGCAAAAGAAAAAAAGAAAAAAAAGGCATATACATCCAAAGACTTAAGTGCATATCTCAAACAAACAGATTGTTCCCTGCAACCCAGCTGTTACATGGCAGCACAGGAAGGACAGACACCTTTACAACTGCATTTAAGGGAAAGGATAAATTGTTTAGTATCTAGGATAAAGTGCTCAAGTCCTGTTGGATTTTGTTGAGTAGCAGCAGGGTTCGCAACATAGGATTATACTGCAGTAACAAGAATACAGCTTTTAATTTTTCCTTTTTAAAATAAGAATTACTTTTCACCCCAGGGAAAAGTTAGGACAAATCATTCCACTACTCTCCACTCCAGAAAAAAAATCCAGAAGATAAAGCTCATTAAAAATATATTCAGAAATCAGGGAATCTTGCAAAATTGTATTGACAGGAGAGGAAAACATATTGCTATACAAAAAGGGACCATGCATGAGATTTCATTCCTGGCTCTTCTAAGTATATGAATAGAATAGACTACTGATCTCAAAGGAAAACAATTTTGCAGCACTGAGTATGAATTGGATGGACACAATCCTCTTGCACAGCAAAACCTGTCTGAAGCAGGAGTAACATGCACTGCTTTGTTTTAGATTATTAATTGTTGATCTTTTTTTATATTATTATTTCATTTGTGGACCCTTTAGAGATTTCTGACACATAAGGCACCGTTACAGTGAATTTAAGCCTATGAACAGTAGCTGCTCTCCTGTCCTCTGCAGACTCCTTAGAAAGAGCACGCAGACACCCCTCAGGGGTTCACAGTGAAAGTGACAGTTCAAGAAGATCTGCTTTTTAGGACCAAACAAACACAACAAACACTCCAATTACTCACACTACACCCACAAAATTCCTACCTAACGTCACCTACTTTTTTTCTCATCTTCCCTATGATAAACAGGCAAGCTTCATCAGATCAGGCAACTGAATGGGTACCAAGCAGTTCAGTATCTACCGCTTTCACCGCGCTGCTCAATCCCTCATCCACGCTTGCAACCCTCCCCAGCATGATTCGTTGTGCGTTACAAGCAGAGAGCAAGGGCTAAACCACCTGAACGAAGGTAAACAGAAAAATCGACAGCGAAGACAAAAATGCCAACTCATCCATTCCCAGACTACTTAAAAATCATCCCAAAAGGCTTTAAAAAAAAAATCAGCCCCCGTGGATATCCAGTATCTCTCGACACAGACACAGGGCACACGTGCTGGAGGAGGAAGAGTTGGGAGCTTTCGATTCACTACTGGCAGGAGTGGCTGCTGCTCTCTGGCTCAGGAAGCAAAACCACTGCAAGGCACCCGGCAGCGTGACAATGGCGAGGGAGCCAGGCGCATATTTTCACATTGACAAATGCAGGAAGCTAAACAGTGCTGCACTCGGTCACCTGGAAGAGATTCAGATCATCGAGGCTGCAGAGTTAACTATTAATACACTAGTCAAGCACGGCCATTCTGGAGCAAATTTTTGTTTCTGCCTGAGCATTTTCTTCATTCCCACTGCTTTTAATATTAGCACAGGAAAGCAACAATGTCTGGCATTTGTTTCACCTATACAGGGACAGGAGTTTATTGGAAATTTGCTTTTACATGTCAGGGATGCTGAAACAACAGCTTAAAAACAAATAAGCTACAAGCTTAGAGGGGTGAGGAGCTTCTGTAAATTCTTGGAATTTAACATGATGTAGCAACACATTCCAGAATTTATAACTTGAATTGCTTCTGGACAGACCAAATGTTCAGATATTAAGGGGAGCAAAACGGATATAACTTGCTACAAACTCCACTGCCTGCCTATGTTAATCAAGTTGTTCTAATCACCTCCAAAAGGAGAAGCTGGACATTGAATTCATTTCAAACACTTGCTCATTTGTATCTGACAGTAAGAACCCTGTTGCCTGAAGCCAGAGTGATTTATGAAAATGAGAGGCAAGTTCAGCTCCTCAAGAAGCCTGAAACAAAAAGGAAAACCTACTATGCAGAAGCACAGAGCATCCCCTCTCCCCAAGCCCGGTAGGGGGCTCACTTACAGATGCAAATGCCTATCACTTCTTCGGGGGCAGGAGCGCCCTTTCCCTGCATGCCAATAGCTATAGGAGGACACCCTGTAGCCTGCTGTGTATTTCCCTAGGATGAAAGCAATAAAGAATTCAGGAAGGAGCTGTTACAGCTGCAACTTGTAATAGGCTGTCAACTTAAATGGCAAATTCTGCAAAGGGACTTTCCGAGGTTAATGCGACTTCCGAAATTTGTCTTTTCCAGAAAGGACTATAAAATGCCATGGAGCAGCCTGGGTTAGCTTTTTTGCTAACATTTGTTCAAATGTTTGATATAAACTCAATCTGATGGCATATCCTGGCAGATGCCGTTACAAGCGTGTACTGAAATTTTCATTCTCATAATCCAACAGTATTTCTCCACTAGAGCAGCAAGGGGGGGAGCTCGCAGTCAAGTGGGTAAGATCTACAGAGATTCTCTGTTCTCCTGGGGAAGGATGGTAAAGGAAGAATCCATGCAATAGCTGGAGCAAGAGTTGCTGCTTTCCACAGCTGTTCAGTATAGAAAACTCCCAATTAGGTAAAAATATTGGTGTGAAGATCAAAACGCATGAATGCTTTCCTCCAACATCAAACCCTGGTGCACTGAGGTCTTCCCTGCCCTGCAGGCAGCAGCATCCTCCAGGTATATTAAAAGGGACTACTCTTTGAGAGGGATGTTTCCATGTTTCAGCATTCTGCATGAACTGGAAATTTGTTCTCTACATGTAAGTCATAACACAAACATCTCAAATAGGGAAGTCTCACTGTAAGTAGGGGTCATGGTTTCCGTGCGATGACGTGGATATTCAATGATGTAACCTAGACCCTCGCAGACACAACTGCATTCTGTACATGACAAATTTCTGCTTTCACATCACACACAAATGCACTTAACTCAATGCAACATCAAAAAATGTGACAGTTTGGTGTAATATTCCACATACTCAAAGATCTTTAAGAATACTAACTTCTTAGTTAATTATACTATGTACTTATAACCATGTATCCTTAAGAAAACAAAACCACAGTTTCATAAAAAGACAAGCATGCATATAATTGGGAAAAAAAATCAAGTCTAACAGTAAAACATTGCAAAAGCACTGTAGTTTGCATTAACACAGCTATGGACTTCAGTGAGGATGCTAGCCTTATCTTTCACAGCTACTGTATAATACTGTCAAATTGTTTTATTATTGTTTATGCTGTCCCTTCTGTTGTCCAGCTATAAAAATATAAATATATAAAACTATGACTTCATACAAATGTTTGTCCACTCTACTTTTTACTGAGAGGATCTTCAGTATATACAGATGTGAAGGTTCATACTCAAATTTGAAAAAGAAGTATGTTTAGAATATTATACAAAACCAGTCATGAGAAGTTCATTATGAGATTACAAAACAACCTTAAGCCAGCTGCTGTAATCATGACCTTACCTTGTATTTTCTTCAAGAGTACCCAAATGCCTCTACTGGCTTTATTACAGTTAACATACAATTGTTTTCCCTTTTTTTTTTTTTTTTTTTGCTCAATACATCTCTTTAGTGTCCAATATCCAAAATCCATTCTTATTTGCCTTGCTAAGAGAAATACAGCAGAGATTTTCTCTAACCTGTCAGGCATTTCACAGGGAATATACTTCTTTACTCCTTGCAAACTTCAGAGATATGGGTAGTGAAGGAAAATTTTGGAAAACTATCACCTGACAACAATCAGCAATGCCAGAGAAAGCAAGGAAGAAAGCACACAGCAGCCATGTTTTAAGTCTGACTTGTAATTTACTACATTAGCATAAACCAGTTTTGGTCTCACATTAGGGACAGCAGCAGACAACATGCTAGGGAGATGAAACCACCTTCCCGATCAAGCTTTGCGAGTAAAAAGAAACTGATACATGAAAAAAATTACAACTTTTTTCTGCAAATGAAAAAATTGAGTAAGAATAAATAAATGAATAAGTTGAGTAACAACCTGCTAGATTACTTTCTTAACCATAACACTAAATTTTATTATTTGAACCATCAGGAGCCTCTACATTTCTGTTGTCTGAAATCAGTTGTGTGATGCCTTTACTCTAATAAACTACTAGAAAATATCCATATATACACAAGCATACTTATACAATAGTTAAGGGAGATGATATATTTCATGCCTTTGAACTCCCACAAAAGGAAGGGGGGGGGGGGGGGATGACGACTTAAAATCGTGTATCTGAGTTTTAATTGCAGCTTTAATTTTAAAAGTGGCTCTGGAAAACTGGTATGCTAAACCCCAACATCTCATTTTTCTGTGTGCCTTCAGAAGCATGTTTGCTGACACTCAGAAAAAAGCTTTTGCCTTTCCCCCACCACTCCCTTGTCAGTACTGTATACCTTTAGAAGTGCAAAGCAAAATTCTGTTTCTTTTGGAAAAATTCTAGTCTATGGGAAACGTTCAGCTCCAGCAGGAAAAGGGAGCTGGTCTAGGTCTGAGGCAGAATCTGGACTAAAAAAAATCACTGCGGCCATGGTGACGCTAACTGCAAGATGAGAGTCTGATTTTCAGATCTGAAATATCAAATCTAGGATCTGTCATACCTTACATTAGCAATATCACTGGCTATTTGTTGTTTCAGAAAAAGAGAAGCACACAACTCACAGATCTGTGGGCTTTCCTCCCAAGATTAATACAATTTTAAATGGTAAAAGCTCCCACTAGGAGACTAGGCCAGTTTATTAGAATACAGGTTTTGCTAATTATATTAATATGGACTAGCTTTTACTAAAAGTTTAAGCAGAAGCAGACTTCATTGGGTTTACACTGAGATAACAGGCCTGATAATAATAAGCTTTCGGCATCACTTCTCGGTTATCTTTCAGAGGGTAGTTCTATTCTTCAATCTAAATTCAATCTCTACAGAGAAAGCCAGATTTGAGTGCAAAGCTTGACAAAAATAAAATGCAAGTACTGGTTCTGTAAGCTTTACACTTGCATGCTTAAAACAATTCGAAGACAGACAACAAAAATAGTATCCCAATAACAAAGAGAATTATTGGATGTACTAAAAGCTATGTGAGGTTCAAATGTTAGCAATTTGACTCATCAGAAGGGAGTGCCTCTTGCATTTCACTGGTCGATTCCCTTTAAACATGAACTTTATTATATTATTATTACTACTACTTCAAACAGATGAGATTCTTTTTATGCTAAAGCCCTGCTAGTGGCTGACCAGAAGACGATGGGAGCCCACTCAGAGCCCTCTCCTGCCCAGTGCCCTGCTGAACCCACCGCATGCACAGACCAAATTATTATTTCTAGAGTGAAGTGTTCTGCAAGCTAATGTACTACAACTGAAATCCTGGAATATCCCCAATCTTCCTTATTTCAAAATATCACAACTAATACATTTTTCCCCCGCAAATCTTCCCTTTAAAATAATGAGGGATTGTTGGGAGACAGAGAATCTTGAAAAAAGAAATTATATGAGAGCCTAAAAAAACCCCCCAACTATCTAAGAGACTTTAAATTCAAAGATTTCTTTCTTTCTTATCCTCAAATGGGTACAGATCACATTAAACATCAGAACATGGTTATAGCACTTCGCACGTGCCCCAGTGAAACTGTATGTACCTGTGAAGTTACACATACACGTGATACTCTAGGAGAGTCCTAACGTTGGTGCTGGCTTTACGGTTACGTTCAGGATCTGAAACAACCGCCCTTCTTTTGCCACCTTCCCCGCCTTGTAAAGGCTACGCTATTCGCAGGCAAGAAAGAATACGTATTTGTTGTTATAGACTGCAGATTGTAAACTTTTATACTGTCACAGTGTTAAGCAGAAATCTCTTTATGCTGTACTGATAGCTTTGACCTGTCCATGCTCAAACTACGACTTTGCACAAACCTCTGTTCACAGCATTGCTGAAATGAACGGTCAGGGTTTCAACCTAAATCCCTTCTTTATGTCAGGTACGTATCTTCCTTAAATCTATGTAAAATTGGTTTAACTTTGCAACAAAAACAATCAAAGTTAATCAAATTCAACCCCTGTAATAAAGTGATATAAAATCTCCTGATGTTCAAAAGGAAGTCAGAGTTGATTCCGCCCAATAATTGCTGAAAGTTTTTTGGAGTGGGTGTTTTCATTGTTTTATAACTCAGCAAACATAATACAGAGAATAATTTTAAAAAATTGTCAGTTCAAAGTAGCTGAGAAACATGCTCAGTTTACTTATGCAAGTACTACCGACTTTTTTAAGCAAATGTTTACATGATTCAGGAAAAGAGGATTTACACATACATTGGTCAGACTCCTGAAAGAGAACTTTCAACCTAGAAAACATGCAATTGCCTCCGTACCCTATGTTTACAATGAAGGACAGGCTTCCAATAAAAACAAATATATAGGAGAGAGTTTGAGGGACATACCAGTTTAAAAGAAAATGTCTCCACAATAAACGTAATTCCTGTAATGAAACCTTTTAGTCTCATTTGTATCGCAAGCAAAAGGTCTGCACAAAACAGTAATTTGAAAACACACTGATAGTTGCCCCGGCTGTGCTCTACTTTCAACAAAGGTGTACAGGAGGAAAACTGCCTGGAAAGATCTGGTAATAAAACTCTAAGATGCCTTGGCTAGGAGAACAAATATTTATTCTATTTCAAACACAAGGGTAACGAAAAATAAAGCTAAAAAACCCACATTGTCATTTATATAAAAGTTTTCCTTATTTTATTGCATAAACAATTAAAATTATGAATTAGTACAAATCTGTAGGTTCATAACCAGCAATCTGAACAGACATAAAAAATCCCAACATGTAATTCAATAAAACATTTACTGTATAAAAGATAAAGTTCAAGAGATCAATTATGAAATTCCAGCCCTCTTTGTTTTCTTAATGTAATCCTTTCCTGAAAAGAGTAGCACCTATTTAACCAGGGAGTGGCTCTAACCAAGGCACGTGTACCCCTGTACGTATTGATAAATGGGCATTTCGTGTTTCTCACTGATCCACAGGGCTGTCACAAGCCATGCTCTCAGCTGCCATTCAAGCCTTGCACATTTGAACAACAGCAGAATATTGTGACTTTGGAAAATTTATAGCAACACCTTCCCCACAAACCAGGTTCAATTAACCATGCTCCAAATTTGAAACCTGCGAAGCTACAGCTCCCACGGTGGAGTAATCCTACAATAGCCCACGAGCAGATAATAAATTAAGTGGATTTTATGATACATGTTTGGAACCGTAAAGTCTCCCCATATTCATACAGAGTGTATATGTATGTATGTATGTGACAAGTGCGATGTAAGCTCTACTGAAAACAACAGGTAATGACAGCTAAAGAACTACAACAAAAATTGTATTGTATACTCATTCATTCAATCAATACCGGATAATTATGGCTTAAAACTTTTTGCAAAATGACAATAATGGGAATGATTTACCGACAGGTTTGCACCAAAAATCATAAAATTATAATGACTTTTATTAGTATCTCCATGAAATCTTACCCTTGTCAAGATCTGCAACTGAACAAAAACTACCACCACCAAAACAAACAAAAAAAACCAACACCAAAACCAAACCACCAACCAAAAAAAAAAAAAATCACCTATGACCACAATACAAATATACACAGGAAAAAGGAGATCAATACTCGGTATTATCCAGCAACTCTGAAATCCACCAGAACTTAAATTGAAAGTTGAGAGCAGATCAATATTCCATCCTAAGATAAAATATGATAAATCCTCGGAAATATACAGCATGTATTACTTGGAATAATGAATGAGTACTTTAAAACTACAGTCTACAACCAACAGATAACACAGACTAGCAAAGTTTACCAATATTTAACCGGGTGGTGGATAGGTCAGAGAATATTCTATAACCCATGTTTTGTGCAAATTAAGAGTTCCACTAACTGCATACACGAAGGTCAAAAATGTTCTGATGTAGTGCTTTACATTTCATAAATGTTTTTAAGCGTAGAATGGTTGAAGTATACACATACAGGACTACAGGTGCAGATTAAATTACCCACTCAACACATGCATTTCTTCGTGTCTTTCAGTTGCACCGCAATGTGCAAGCTGAGTACCGCAAGAGAGCTAAACCCATCAGCCTAACTCATTTTGAAAACCCACTAATATTGACATGCTTTCTATGGCTGCATGTATTTGCTAAAACAGGAAAACAGAGAAGTGGAAGGATGCAAAACAGCCCTATTTCACTGAGGAGCAGGAGCGATGGCTCTGGCATGCTCCCTTCACTGAGCCACCGCTGCAACAGCTGGTGAATGCACAGTCTGGAGCAGGAGAACAAGCTCGGAAACCCCAGTGGTTCTCCGGACTGGAAAAATATGGCACCAAAACCTGTACGTCGACTAGAAATGTAAGTACCTATATATGCTCCCCCAGCCTCCCACAGATGGGGGCAGAACGCAAAGGTGGAAGAACGTACCTGCAGAAGTAACAGTGTCGGGGGAGGAGAGAATGACCACTCACTTGCTGCAGACAAGTGAAGGTTTGCACCTAGGCTTTCATCTGCTCCTACCACAGCTCCTCAAATGCTTTCTTCTCAAGGCAAGCACGCATGGGATACTCGACAAAGATCTTCTGATTCTTCCTATTTAATCTCCCCCCCTTTTTCATGCCATGCGATTCCCACAGCAGCTTTTGCTGCTCAGGGCCTGCAAGGGTCCCAGCTCTCTTGGTTAGGTGGCTGGCACCAACTCCACACCTGCCAGCATACTACTCACCTTCTTGAAAAGAAAATTTGTGTGCTCCAGAAAAAAAAAAAACCAGAAATCAGTACCGGGAACTAAGTTTTAGTAGTATCAACACTGTAAAAAGAAAACAAAACAAACTGCAAGGAGTAACACTGAAAGCTTAGCAGCATCGCTGGTACTTGGGATGTAACCACACTGCAAAGTTCACCAATTCCCTTATGCTACCCAAAGACAAATGATACAGAGAGAGAACAGAAAGCCCTTCCGTCTCTCACCTTGTCCTGTGCCACCTCAGGAGACAGCTAGGATAGAAGAGGACGCCTGGCATGGTTCTAATGCACTAAAGTAACACAATTGATGCTTGAGTTCACTGCGAAGCACTGAGCAGTCCTGTTCCCTTGAAGGCAGGCTGGTTTTCTCTCCATCTCTACTGGAAAGTGAATCCAAACTTATCCCTCTGGAGGAAATAAGGAAGAACCTTTCCTCACAGTTTTCTTGCTATAATAAAAACTTCACATATGAACTAAATTCTCTCCTCTTTTGTGCCTATGTGGGAAACCATGAATAAAACAACAGAGCTAAGCATGCAACTACATCCTCAGAAGCCACATAGCTTTGAAAATCAGAAAAGCCCAGAAAGAAACCATGACAGCTATATGCTATCAATTAGCAACAGCACAGATATAACTAACAGGCGGCAGGGGCGTGGGCAGCAGCACTCCAAGTACACCGCAGTGTGAAATCCCAGCAAGGGATATCGGTGTGTAGGTGCTGACCAGCGTTATCTTTGCGCAAGCATCCCAAATCCAGGTATGCAGAAGAGTCAGAAGGTCAGTGTTCCTGGTGACACCCGTAACTAAAACCTTCATCTGAACAGCTCCGTACCCAGGTCAAAGCTTCCCCCATCCCACCCCCCTGTCGTCACATGTGGCTCCACACATCTTGCTCTAAGCTAAAGGACCGAGATCCTAGTCACTCCCGTTCCTTTAGAAAACAAATGGGGCATTACATTAAGACTCTTATTACTTTTTTTTTTAAATCCCTGAGATTTAAAATTGCCAATAAAAGATGTGCATAGTTGCAAAATACAAGAAGAAAAACATTGAAGATGCCTTTTTGAATTAACTGTGTTGCAAGAAAACATATTGGCAAGCCTTCTCTCAGGACTGCCAAGCATGTTTACTGAAAATACAGTCAGCTTCTTCCTAAGGTCTTTTGAAAACCTAGAGAATTTAGTTGGATTTATTCCCATATTAAGCAATTCTAAAACATTTAGAGTGAATGCTTGTGACTGAGGCACGGAACATGAAACAGAGGCAGACATGGTTATATGTAAATAGAAGAATCCTGCTTCTTTTTTTAAAAGATCAAAGACATTAACAGCCTCCCTCTAAAGCTTTATCTACATATTTGTCCCTGACTCTACCACCTGTAAGAGAGTTTGAAGGCAGAAGTCTTTTTACTGGTGTTTTTCTTTCTTAACTTACATGATGTAGTTAGTTGTGGGAAGGAAATCAGATGAACTGCCAAAAACATACTTAAAGGTACCACCTCTGGACACGACTGAAGACCTCCTCCAAGTGCCTACTTAGAAATGCCACATCCACATCATCATCTCCACAGGTATGAATAAAGTCACATGAAGAGCCAGAACACACATTCAACAGAAGAAAGAAAAAAAAAAAAACAAAAAACATATAGCACTTCTAAACAAAAAAGGCCAATCAAATTGCTGTACATTCCTGTAGATCCAAACTAATACTTTGTTCTAAATGTGCTTTGATTTTCTGTGCCACTGGTAAAGCCAACAGGTTTCTCACGGAACAACAGTGATTCCACTCAAACACAGTAACCACAACATAAAAGCAAGTGCTGTGAAGAATAATCATACCTTGGTAAAAACTAAACTAGAAGAAATGGGTGAATAAAGGAGGTTTTACCTCCTCGTGTTCTACATACCTCAAAGAGGAATTCCCTTGAAGTTTTAGTTATCAAAATTTTGAGAAATAATAGTCTTTTTTAAATGTCTGAGTAAAGAATGAAGGTCTTTTAATGATATATCAAGACCACATTTAAGAAAATTAATATGAATAATATCAAGCATAAAGTTATGCTTGTAACTGTAAGCTGCGTATTTTGGAGGTGGTGGTGGTACTAGTACTGCATTCTTTCCTTCTGGAAACTGAAAAGGACCCAAAACTGGGCAACAGGGAACCCCAAAACCAAACGGCTGAAAGAGATGACACTTTCCATCACAAGGTTTCGGTCAGGTGTTATGTATTTCATTCTTGCTCATACAAAAGCAAAATACTCTAAAAAAATGCTATTACGAGCTGAAGCTCAGAATTTCACACCCCCCTCCTAATCCATCAGGTTGGCAGACAGGAAGGATGTTTCGCAACTTTTACTGTTTCACCTCAATAAATGTTGCTAAATTAGATGTGACCAGTTCAGTAACCGTCTCTTCAATTATGCTTTCCAACTTAAGAGATCAAAGTCTCACATCAAAGTCACCTGACTAAAGAAATTTATAGAAGCAGTGAAGCTCTGAACTGTTGTCTACAGTATTCGCTCCTCCTAACATCTCAATTTCTCAGAAGGACTATGGTATATTTCTGAATACAGCTCATATTTTAAAGAAAAAGTTAAAGCTATCACCGGGTTTATACCACCATCTGTCTTCCACAGATAAAGGACACTTTTATGAATTAATTTGTAAGCATTTTTATGCAGAGTGATTAAATAAAGAAAAAGAACGTGAGACATAATGCAATGGGGATTAAGTGCTTTTATAGTCTATGCATGTATCTCCAAACTGCTGCAAAGCAGAAGGGTACTTTTTTGTTGCTGGACTGCTGAAGGCACTTTGAAGTCAGAAAATACAATGATTGCCTTCACAAGAAGTTTTGGCAACTGCTATTTTCATTTGATTGTGTACACATTCCCTCTTCTAAACTACCACGTAGGTTATTTATTCTTCGATGCATACCGCAGACATGTTGCATAGGTTGATATTTTAAAACTTTCCTTCATAGCTGATTTGAAGATTGTCCATTTTTTTGATTGTGGAAACAGAAAAAAAAAAAGCAAGGAAGGACTCTCACTGTAGTGCAGGAAAACAGCTAATTTACTGAATGCAGCTGCTTGTCAACAAGCATATGCAAAAGTGATTGTTGCATTTGGGTGTTGGAGGAACAGCATATTATATCAGATTCTTACAGATACATTTATAGCCAAAGAAATCCTTCAATCCACTGTAATTTGTGATGTCTGCATGAGCCAGCTGATGATATTTAACTTCTCTGAAATCAGTGGTTTTTCCTAAATGTAGTATTTTGTGAAAATCGTAGCCTATTATAACACATTCTGGATGCAGTGTGATGCATATAATGCAGCACCACAGCTAGGATGCTTTGAGAGAAACTGAAGAGGTACGTAAAAAAAAAAAAAAAATCAACTACATTATGTGATTAAAAATCCAGCCACTGGATTAAAGTTTTCTCGCTTAAAGTGATTGACATCACACCCTTTTGACTTCTAAGCCTGAACAGCATAGAGGGATCCATCACAATAATGAAGAATCAATCGACATGTGTCTTCTCTGTCCAGTCGTCTTGCGTGAGATTTTTTAAATTATTCTGAAAGTCAAAAGCATAATTATCACCAGTGGCTTGAGCAAAAGGGTTACTAAAGAAAAGGTTTACATCCAGTGGCGTAGCAGTTTCAGAGTCCCAGGAGTCCGTGTCTGTGCTGCTGGAGTCTTCCGTGGTGGTAGGTGGATAGCTCAGCTGCTCCAGCTGGTCAACAATGTCCGTGAACTGAAAGGCTGAGCTGGACTCGGAGCGGACCGAGTAGGCGGGGAAGTTCACCATAGAACTGGCCTCTGAATGGTTTGCAGAGCTGTACGTGTGCAGGGAGGATGTACCGTTCAGCGGCAAATTGTTGAGGGAACTGCTCTCGGAGCGGTTGTTGATGAGCGAACTCGTTTCGGATGGGCTCAGGAGGCTTTGCATTCTACTTGCTTGGGCCTTCACCTCAAACAGCTCTGAGGTATCTGATGGTCTCTCATTGCCGTTGAAATCGCTCCCTTCTTCAAATTCAAACTCATCTTCCATATTCATATCTACTGCTTCTGTTGAGTACCTGTCAGGGCTTGACTGAGAAGAGACTGTATTTTGCTGAAGGGCATCTGCAGTTAAGTCAGGCGACTCTGGCACACGCTTAGAAAAACCAGAGCCCTGTAACTCTAAACCACTGTACATGTATGAAAACGCCTCAGAGCCACCAGCAAAAAAGGAAATTTCTGCTGGGTCATCATCAATAAATTCCTCTGACACCTGTAACTGTGAATTTGTCAATGTGAAAAGAGGGGCACCCCGACTGCCATGCTTAAGCTCTTGTTCAGCAATGAAAACACCTGTGGTAAAGTCATCCTCATCATTGTCATTTTTACAAACAGCAACCCTGCTCTCCTTACTCCTCCTCTCTACATCTAGATCTAAACCGCAACCACTCTCAACAACAGGACAAGCAGGGTTACAGTTTCCTGCAACACTACCAAACCCAACACCTTGGAGCATGGGAGATCCAGGCTGCTGCATCAGTTTCCTCCCCACTGCTTCTGCTGGTGCTGCAGTGTTTTTTTCTGGCATCCTTGGGTATGGCGTTCGGGGGTCCAAAGAGGAAGGGCTGGTTTCTGCAAAGATGGGCAGGACAGGAGTAGGAGTGGACGATGAGTGAACTGAGTGGAAGGGGGCAGCTGCTGAGGCAGGAGACCCTGGGGTTCTCAAGCCCTCAGTGAATGGGACACTCTGAGAGGAAAAAAAGTAGAACAGAACACATAAAAAGGTTTTTATAATACATAAAACCAAATGCAACATCCAGTTCCTGATGCAGAAGGAATATGTGCTTCAAAAGAGCCCTCTTTCCGGAAAAAAAACATTGCATACAGAAACAGATCCAGCATGCCCAGTAAGAGGCAAGATCTTTTTTCCTGAATTCTGATAACTGGATGGAAAATTAAATCCATGTATTTTATAGCCTCTACTGAAAAAGCATCCACAAGGGAAAGTAACACAGAACAACAACAGTGAAATCCTGTGATGCCTTCTTAGCCTCTTGCATGTAAAGCAAGCTACTGATTGTAGAAGGCATCTATACAATGAACTTAAAAGACTTCCACAGAAAGCAGTTAGCACCTGAAGACAAACTAATCCTCTGAAATAATAACATACTAGAAAGTATGACATTTTCTTTTCAGTTAAGCTGAACTCTGACAAGGAAAATATTACTCACTTTAGAATCCATTGGCTACAACTATCAAAACTGATACCACTCGCAAAAAGAAAAAAAAACGTGTGTCAGGGACAAAGATCAACAGTGAAAGCAATTCCAGACAAAGAGTTCACTCAGATCACCTTTCCTTCACCGTCATCTGGGAAAGCCGGTTGTCAACTTCCCTGACTGCAATACCAAGAGTGCTGCAGCACTGACCTGTTTTGGCATGTCGGTGTTCGAAGTGCGAGTGGACGCTCTGACTTTGCTGTGCCTCCTGCAGAAGAGAGCATCCTGTGAGTATCCAAGATACGAGTCAGCCTTCTCCCTTCCCCATTCAGCTATTTCCATTCTAGCAGCCAACAGAAAGTCTCAAGCTGTATTTTATCATGTTTTGTTAATAACTAGTTCAAGATTTAGAAAGTCACAAGAGTTGAAAATTAAACAACGCAGGAGTAAGAAACATACAGAAAATGGAATAAAGCAAGATCCAGATCATTCATACCACTGAAGGAGAACTCAAGAGCAACGTGGGGCAGAAGACTAGACTAAACAGCACACTTAGTTTAACTTCTTCATCATCAGTATAAACAGCTACAAATGAATGGCTTCAAAAACAGAATGAATTAATCTGTAACAATTTTACAAACAACTTACAATTCAGTCAACCATGTAATTTATGGCATATAAAATTCTATATGTTACACCTCAAAAAGTGGTATCCTGCATCACATTCATGGTTAGATTCATTCTATGTCAATAATTTACTAGAAAATCAATCTTTCATACCAAAAAGAAGCTCCAAGACATTAAAAATACTTATTAATAGTAGATTAATGCAAACTTTTTAGAATTCCTATTAAGTTCCTACAGTCTTTCAGATGAAAGACTATGAAGAGTTTCCCAGATGTAGACGGGATGGTTTCATAGTCAAGTAAGTAAATGACAATTTTATAATGAAAATGAACTTTCTTTATTTGTTTATTTATATGTTTAGAAATGAATGAGTATTTAAGGTCACATTTTCAGACTTGCAGACCCCAAATTCAATTATGTGCTCTGCCACTGGCTACTTCCATACCTACAGTGACGTACAGATAAGTCCTCACTAATTTCAGTGAACCTTCAAAACATACTGAACTTTTACATGGCTAAGTCACACATTGTCCACGGATATGAAAATGCAATACTGAAGCTTTCCTAAGCTTCTTTACATCATCACAAAATTATAATTTTTTTTAATTTAGTTCAGCTTCCTTAAATTTGAGGTAGACCTCATTAACTGAGAAGTCAGCAAATGACCAAGCCTACAAGCATCACTTAGAAACACTGAAATTTAGGAAATAAGGGCACTGTGAACATCTTAACTACATTTCACCTTACGAAAGTATTTGTACTTACCTTTCGTATGGGGTTTTCTTCATCCCACTGTCCTTAATATAATCCACTAGTTGCTTCTGTGTTCGTCCACTGTGAACCCACAAAAGTACAAACATTATGAAACGCAGTGGATGAGAATTATAGATGGAATTACTTTAGAATACTGTTCCCTTTTGATCTCATTTTCTAAGATATAAGGAACTCAGCTTAAATAAATCTGCTATGTTTCTCCCTACCTGTATCTGAATGATGACCCTCTGGTGAAGAACACTGCTTTAGCCTTTGGCTTTGGCTGATCAAAGAGCCTAAAGAATGTGTGATATTCAACACAGATTTTCCAGAAGTTTTTACACTCATCCCTACTTCCCAAAAGAAACTCCAACGTATCTTGATACGGGCCCTGGGAACAAAACACAAAAGCTAAGTAGCACATAAAATGGGAATGAAGGAGAAAAGGGGAGTACAAATAGGTACCAACAAAAAGGCTGAACTCCAGCGAGATGCAGTATTTTGCATCAGTCACTTCTCACATGCCTTAAAGCAATGGAAGTGGTTTTGAATGCAACGTAAATAATTTAATAGCTTTCCAAAATATTTGTTTACCTTGAAACTGCAGAAATGTTTAAAATGCACTTGACTTTAGAAACATGCTCAATATAATCTACCTTAAGAAATACGGATCATAAAGTTAGTAATTTGAAATAAATTAAAACATTTTAAAGTGAAACAGTAGTGATTTTAAAATACTTTTTCCTTAGAAGTTCTGATGCTTGTCTTACTTCCTGAGATTTAGACAAGACTGGAAAATACTGCGTATGTCAGAGTACAGTTATCACATGAAATTTCTGAGGGTCTTTTTGTGAGACACATTATTACACATGCAGACAGTGTGTCCTGCTTCAGGTTTCCTTGCTACGTGTAACTATAGTATGTCCAAACATTTTTTCCCCCATTTTAATACAACCCTACATTGAACATAATCTAGTCATCCAGTGTGGAAGCAACAACAACTTTGATGACATCTGCAATCAAAAACATCCACTGTAAACCAGCCAAGCATGAAAAATAACACTTCTGCTATACAGACATACAGAAAAGATAAGGCTGTAGCAAAGGTAATCACACAGTCCTTAAAATTAAACTTCAACAACATAATCTCAGCAATCTATTCTTTCCTGAGGTGTATCAGGTTATTCTCATTTGAATCAAGGGACTCTCTACCAGATTTTTCATTTGAGCAGCACATATTCAGCAAGTTCCTGGAGGAAATAGTCATATAAAGGAATCACCATTTGTATCAGCAGCGTATTATAGGATTTTTTTAAGGAGCTGCAGCCAAAAGCACTCCCTAACACAAACAGAGATTTACTATTTCAATGCCTAAGTTACCTTAGTTCATTTTGACAATAATGGATCAGAGTGTTCATGAGTGTTAACCTCCATTTATATCCAAGGGAAATATTAAATGTAACTTTTTCAGAGTAAAAGTACTAAGACAGGATGCACCAAATACTTGTGGGTTGGTTTTTTTTTTTCTATCTTACATTTACACATGTGCATGCCTATGTCAAGGATAAGCTGAGGCTGATACACAAAATCTAAACATCTAAGATGACAGACATGGGGTGAGAAAGGAAAGACTTTTACTTTAATGACAAAGCCAAGCCTACCCCACTGAAGTTGTTTTATAAGATTACAAACTCTAGAATTTTTCATAATAAAATTAAGTGTATTTTTTCAACACTGACCAGCCTACTATTACAGTAAAACTTACACAGACCTCTGGGTGGAGTTTAATAAGGAATCTTTTCCTCTTGAAGCTTAGTTTGCGGACCTTCGACCAGTTGAAGGTATTGATTTTCGTATTACCCTGAATTAAAACGATAACAGTTAAAAGTTGGCAAAAGTTTCAGAAGTAAAAGCAGCAAACAAAATTCTGTTGCAGGCATAGAGACATGTGCATGTACACACCCCACCCCACCTTCCCCAACCCATTCTGTTGGATTTTTAATTCTGGTGACAATATCAAGTGTGCAATGTCTGTCTCTGCGCAGACACTATAGAAAACTGAATGAAAACCCAGAAAACTGAATGAGAAAGGAATGTTTCAACCCCATCAATATTCAGGATACTTTATGGTACAAGCAAGATGAGGGTTTCATTTTATTTAACATGCTTTCCTTTTCCTCTGGACAGAACTCTGGACACACGCCTCCAAGTCAATTTTTCTAATCTGGCAGTGCAATATACTGAGGAGTACTGGCCACACGCACAAAGAATCCTGCCAAGCTCTCCTGCTCTCAAGCCTGCTTATTTGGCTAAAACTGGGCTAAAACCAGGCTCTGCCTTCACCCTGCTGCCCTACATCAGCCCTCCCCTCCCCATACCACTGATTCCCACAGCCTCAGGTAAGGACCCCACCATCACTCAGTACTGCAGCAATTCTCCTGTCACCCTCTGTAAGCAAAGGGAGATGAAAAATGGCACTTCAAGAGAAAGATCCAAATGAGCTGAAATGATGGAAACCTCATGGGCTGAGAGGCCACTGAGGAAGACCAAGAGGAACTGCAGGACTGCAGTGGCTGATGCGTCTCCGAAGAGAAGCTGCCCCGCAGTAGCAAAAGAACAGGTAAGACACAAAATGAATGGAAAATGAGTGCCCAAATGGAAATATTTCAGTAGGTCAGCTGCCTGTGTGTTTTGGAGGGAGGAAAATAATATGATTGCATTCATAAATGGAACTCTGATCATTGAGTCACTTATTTAATATGACAAGAGTAGTAATTCTAAGTGGTCCAATCACTTCAATGAAACAGTACTGCTATACACTAAAAGCAACATTATCCCAGCAAAAATACATTGTAACATTAAAACAAGGAAAACTGAATCAAATTTCCAGGATTACAGACTTGTTCCAGGGCTGTACCAAATGAATTGATGATTTTCTCTGAACACACACATAACTTTCAAACAGACAACAAAAAACCTTCTACTTTGGTGTCACTGTTGGTTTTGTGGGTTTTGATGCTCTTTTCTCTGCATCAACAAAGGCAAACTGCACCAAACAATATTTTGGGGGCTTAAATGACACTCCCTTGACCATAAAAATATGCTAAATTTTAAAATCAACAGAGACACCTTAAGTTAAAATGAAAGACTTACTCCTAAGATGTGCTAATGGAAAGGCAGACACACGTACCCAGTCCGCTCTCCCCACCTTACCTGAAATACCAGCACACCCATGTGTGAAACAGCTAGATTAATTTTGGTGCCCTCACGGTCAGATGCAAGGTGAAATCTGATGCCATACATCTCCAGTTTCCGAGCAATTTCAAGCACCTGAAAGTCTGATTCAGCAGGAGTTTGACCCCTACAGTGAGGAAGAAAAATAAGTAAAGTTTTAAGAACAATTTGATTCTACAATATTGCCAACATGGCTAATGCACTTAAGTCTTAAGTTAAGACTTAACTCTGGCACTAAATGAGAATTTTCTATCTCATCTAGTTGGGCAGTTTCACTCCAAGTTAAGTATTACATTGAAACTTTTGCAATAGGAGCAATATGCAATGGCAGGTGACCAACCTAAAATGCATCCCATAGACAGAGGCACTGAAACAAATGTTAACTAGTTCAGAGCTTTTTCAGTTCAGAAACAATAAAGTTGAACAAATCAGAATTCAATCCACAATGCTCCTTCTTCTGCTTGCTTGTATACACATTAATTTAACCAGATATAAAGTGAGAGATGAAAGAGTTGCACAGCCACCATGACAGAAACAAACCAAATATTGCAACAGAATGACCCATTTCAGGTAGGGTTTCAGGACTACATCAGAATTATTACGGTAGTACTATCAGGTGCAATGCAATCCCCCAGTCTTTGGCTGTATGATTTCCTCCTAGCCAAGGAATCCAGAGAAGGATTTTAAAACCGGTTTCTGAAGTATCATCTGCTGTTGAAATGACTCTGAAAACAGGAGGAAGATGTACACACATGGAGCACCTCCTTTTTGAGTGCGCACAAAGTCCAAGCAAGCAATACAGAGACTATTACAGACTCTGGTACACACCAGCCACAGATTCAGCCTTCATTTATTTTTCTGCAAGTTTGCTAAAGACAAACAACTGACATTTTGTTTTCCTACCTGACAGAACAGTCCTGTACCTTCTTTTTCTCCCCCCTCCAATTTTTCTCCACAAGAGGGAGTTTACTGGATTACAGTGCATTTTTCGGCTGGCTCTCGGGAACAGGAGGGGAGCCCAGGGACCACGTGTCCGGGCTCATCAGCAGAGCCAGCGCAGAGAAGAAAGCAAGCCCAGGGAGCAGGAGAGGTGCAGTGCCTGAAACACCTCTTGCCCAGGACACAGAAGGCGGTGCAGAGCTCTCATGCCACCAAGACACGCGAGGGCCAAGACTCCAAAATATGGACCACCCCAAAATATGTAATTTCACAAGCCTTCAAATGATCTAGTGAAGCACTGGCACTTGTATTGATGAGACCTTTTCCCTACGAGTCTGTATCAGTTTGGGGGTCCCGATGGGGATATTCCCAGAACAAACAAATGCTGCCGTGGAAAGGAAGGAGTTCTTGCCACTGAACGTGCCCCAATAATGCTGCAAAGTAAAAAAAGTCCTTATGACAAACACAAGCCTGTCACCTGACTAAGGTAGACTCTGAACTAAAAACATACTGCAAGACAACACTACTGGCCAATTTTAGGCATAAATAGGGTCCAGGAGGACTAGCTAAGGCAGGAGACCCTTCTCCGGTGCTAACTACACAGAAACACAAGCAGCACAGGACCTGCTGGGACACTAGGACTGGTGAGGCTGCTTCAGCCCCAGCTGTATAAAGTGACCCTTGCATCCCTACTGAAAATGATTAAAAATAATAAATATTACGATACTTCCAAGCAAGTGCTGCAGGAGCCACCTACACTAGTGCATTGATTGAATTGTTCCTGCAATGTGCAAGTTTGCTAGGATAAACGTAATGGTACAAGGAAGACACAGGAGATAAAAATTGATTGTTATTCTGTTTACACCAACTAGTACTGAAACCAGATTAGATTCCTGCACACACAGTCAAAGATAAATTTTAAAAATTTGTGAAATGGCCTTCCTTCCATAAATCTGTACTTCATTTCATTAAAACAGACGATAAACTATTTGTAGCAAGGTCTATTTTCGTGTACTATGTACTGCCAACCACAACATTGGTACTAAATAAATTCTCCTGCTACCCTGACTTGCCTTTCTAGGCATGCTCCTTAAAAATACCTCCTTCTACCTACCTATAGTCATGTTTTAGATCAAACAACTTTTTCGCTCCATACAGATTTCTTTTAAATATAAATTGAGAATATTAAAGTGACTGATGATTACATTTTAATTTATCAGAAACAGGGATGATGACAATACATATTAACTGCATGTAGGAGCTGTGTCTAAAATTCAGAGTGCAATTATGAAACTTATTTAGTATGCTAACATTTTAAAAATAGAAGTTGTTAGAAGAAACAACACTTCTTTGATTCTTATTAAAATGCTCCTTAGACTAAAACACACACATACACAAAAATGCACTGAGAAAGTAAGCCTGAACGCACATACATTTGACGATAGGATTTCAACAGTTTTCTATTGCCTTATTCATTCTGGAGGGGAAAAAAAAAAAAAATCTAAACCACAGGAAATCCAAAATTTATTTTGCCAACTGGAGAAAGCAGGGATTCAGTAAAATTCGTAACTTTACAAGTTCAGTCCATATTCCAGCCTTATCCAAACATCAGTGTTATATGACCATGTATGTATAAAGGGATTGTGAAGAACAAACCCAGAGGAACAAAAATCTGATTTCAAATGGAAAAAGAAATGCCAAACTACATAGAGAGTCTTGTAGTTGCATTTCTACCAGTGTTACCACCACACGTACTAGTTATGTCTAAGAGATTAAACCAGTAAAGCAGATTTCTCTTCCCCTTACTGAAATGAGTAATGCTGGAATGAGTGTTTTTATAATGGCTTTAAGTGCTACTAGCATTTCTTCCACAGATTCCTTAACTGCGTCAAAATAGCTGAAGTACCATGGTTCCTGTTTATTAAACACACTCACAACAAAAAAGGTAGATCATAGATACTAAGTTCGGCCACAGCTTCCTGAGCTACACTCTAAGAGCACTGTGTGTAACTCCCACCCACACTAATTCCTGCTGCAATTCTTCTAAATAGAGTGACATTAAGAATGAAAGTGGTGCTTTGTCTTTTAAAGAGGATGCTGAGGATGCTAATGTTGCTGGAGGCTGGGAAGGGGGGGGGTTGGAAGGGAAGGGAAACAAAAATTACGATAAAACGGCAACTAGAAAATTGGAGCTATATAGTACTAAAAATTCTTCATAAACAGTCCAATATAACTGATGCAGAACCACTGACAGTTACTTTACGTTCCATTAGATATGATCCAAAGCACAGCGCACCTCAGAAAGAATAAAAAATAATAATAATTTTAAGAGTGTTCTCATGCACACAACCTGCCTGTACCTACCAAAGAAGGAAGAGCCTTGAGTGGGGAAAGCTGGGACCAATGCCAGGCACCTCACGCTGCACCACAAACAGTTACAAATGAGAAGCAGTTTCAGAGTAATTACCCTCAGATGTTTGCTGCAGACTAAGCTGCACAGACCAGCCTGAAAACAATCTGGTCTAATTTTGTTCATCCATTAAGCAGATAAATCTACTTAATCTTCCCCAGGTCAATGGACAACAGACTATCTATTACAAGTATTTTCCACCAAAAACTGCTTTCAATGCAACAGGTTTTAGCGTAAAGGGTCCTTACATATATCCAACTAGACAAATGTTGGTAGTGTGTTACAACATTCACGTGGCGATCGACTCAAAATGAATGCTGTTAAATGTTAGGTGATTTACAGAGCATTTAAAACCAGTGATTAACATAGAATTTTAAAGATGAAGTGTCAAAATGCTGCATGTGTAGAAATTGTTCAGACTACGTAGCAACCTAAAGTTATAGTTTTTCTAATTTACAAAGAATTTAAATCATGGCCAACTAGGCTAACAAGTTCTGAAAGGACATGAGGGATAACAGTAAACGTAAATATAAATCTATCAAATCTTCTATTTCTTTCCTGATTTATGTATATACACACAAACAAAAAAACCACAGCCACCTGAACCCAAGCAAATTATGTTATGTTTAATTCTGGACTACACTTACCCCACAGCAAGTATTCTACTCACACTACTTGCAGGAAAGCAGTAAACATTGCATTTTGAGTGTCTGAGGTGCCAGGATTTAACTGCACCACTTTTTTTATAAACTACAGAAATAAAATTCAGGCTCTTGCTGAAGCAACTAAGTAATGTGCTATACCAAAAATATAACTCATCCTGTTTACTGTTACTACATTTGCAAAGTTAAATATAAAAAAAAGTATTTGTGAAAGTAAAAGAAAGTATTTGTAAAAGTGAAAGAAAAAAATTAAAGGATATTTAATAGAAAATAAGCTTTCAATTCTCATCTTTATCAATATATTTTCTCTGATACAAAATGGATTGGATACACAGATTCTGTTTTATTCAGATTTATGTTCTTCTAGCAATTCTAATAGCTACAGTGAAGCAATTAAAAGGAGGAAAAAAAAAAAATCAAACCACAACTTTCTAATGTGAACAGACATTCCATAGTGTCATCCAAAGAGACTGAGCACCCTCTGCAAAGGCATACACATCCTCCTGCTCCCCCAACTCACGCACGGTGCTGGGAGGCGTCCTGCTGCAACTCGAGCCCAAGAAAGCCAAATCGATGTTCCTGGCTTGATATGACACAGAAAACCCTTGTAAACTGGTATATGAGTAAGTGTGTTGAAGGCAAAGAAGGGCTGCAAAGAAGGAAAATGGAGGCAAAAAGAAGATGATGCAGTAGCGATCTCGAGATGAGCCATCCTGCCAGAAATGGCTTTCTTTTCCTGAAGGCTGTTTGTATGAGAAGTCTCTGTCAAAAGCAGTCATCAGTGGAAGAAAATACCAGTCTGCTGAAGGTAAGTAGGGGAACAATAAGGTCAATTGAAGGAAATAAAAATTGAAAATAAAATGCAAAAATAAAAATACGACGCACAAGGAGGATGAGAGAGAGAAGCATTTTGTTCATTTAACCACACTGCGCATCGCCAGGAAGGAGATGAATGCCCAGGGTCCATACTCCCGCTTACTTCTTGGAAGTGAAATGAAGAAAAATCTGTCTGAACTTTGAGAAATCATGGGACCTTCACAACTCCTACTAAAAATGGAAAAGGGTGGCCAGTACTCCCTGAGTAAGGGAAGAGAGAAGAGACATGTAAGGAAGTCACAGCTATTTTTAGGATTGCAGTGCTTCCAAAATTACATCTCTTCAACAAAAATTTTTCCAAAGGCGCAGGGGGTTTTAAAGCGTGTTCAAGGTACTCAGGTATCACTAATGTTCAATTGTAACCTTTTCTAACCACGTGCCTCAGCTTTAAATCTTACCATGGTTTGAATGTACACTTCAAAAACACTGCTTTAAGGTGAGATTTGCCATCATTTTAATAATATGGCTGTATTAGATGCAATTCTCATTAAACTAATGAAAAGTACACTTATGAAGCAAGGAATCTTTTCCTGTTAACTTTCCTCTGACTTCTTCCTGACAGGCAAAAATACAAACTTTCTGTACCGTAAAGGATGATTAGAAGTAACTTGTTTGAAAAAAGCTCAAACCTAATTAATAAAATTACCAGTTCCTGACTCACTCAGAAGACAGCCACAACCTTTCCATCAAGAAAAGTAAATAAAAGAAAATTCCCCACAAGCAGAAGCAACTCAGTCGGATCCAGGCACATGATTAACAAAGGGCTGTTTTGTGCATGGTCTGGATGTACTTATCCCAGAACTACAAAATCACACACTTCATCTCAAATTTGAAAGCCATCAACCTATACTGCATGATGTCATCAAACCCCTTCAAGAAGCCATTTACAGCTTTAGACTCCACAGCATCTTGCAGCAGTAACATTCACAATGTCATTGTGAGTTGTATGAAAAGGATGTTCCTCCTTTTCTTTTAATTTGCTTTGAAGTTATGCCTAATTGTTTCAGCACTTTTCTTTTGACGTGAGAAAAATAATGAAATATTTCTGTGCAATTAATGGTTTCCCTCCCTCAGCTACCTTCTCCCAAGGTGAAGAATCCTAGCATACATTTTAATTTACTTCAAAATTACTTCAAATTACTTCAAAACAACATTGTTTGTTCCTCCATCATTTCCACATGCACCTCAAAGGTTCAAAAGCAGAAAAAAGTAACAAACACCTGATTTCTTCAAGAATTGACAAAATTGAAATTGCATCAGTACTGACAATTTCAGTACAACCGAAGGTGCGTGATGATAAAAAAAAAGCAAATAGTTAACTACTGAAATTCTCAGGAACTGATTTTCTAATAATACAGGATGTGTCTTAGCCTTAAACACAGATGCTGCCCTGAAAAACCTCCTTGTTGTGTGTCCTGGTTTCAGCTTGGATAGAGTTAATTTTCTTCTTGGTAGCCGTTAAGGGGCTGTGTTTTGGGTTTAGGTTGAGAACAATGTCGATGCTAAGTACCGCTAAATAGTCGCTAAGCAGCGCTTACACTGGTCAAGGACTTTTCAGCTTCCCATGCTCTGCCCGGTGCACGGGGGGCTGGGAGGGAGCACAGCCAAGGGCGCTGACCCAGACTGGCCAAAGAGTTATTCCATACCATATGACGTCATGCTCAGTATATAAGCTGGGGGAAGAAGAAGGAAGGGGGGGGACATCTGGCGTGATGGCGTTTGTCTTCCCAAGTAACCGTTACGCGTGATGGAGCCCTGCTTTCCTGGGGATGGCCGAACACCTGCCTGCTGATGGGAAGTAGCGAATTAATTCCTTGTTTTGCTTTGTTTGCGTGCGCAGCTTTTGCTTTACCTATTTAACTGTTCTATTTTATTTTACTTCAATTATTAAACTGTTCTTATCTCAACCCACGACTTCTCTCCCTTTTACCCTTCCGATTCTCTCCCCCATCCCACCGGGGGGGAGTGAGCGAGCAGCTGTGTGGTGCTTAGTTGCTAGCTGGGGTTAAACCACGACATTGTGTCTTAAAAGAAAGTCAGTCGGCAATAATCCCCGAGTTTAAGGCACACAGTGCAAAAGGAAAATTTAACTTTCTAATGCAGTATTCGGATTACAATGCATAACCATGCACAATGAACTGTGGTGTGGATATTCACAATAAAAGCACTTCAAATTGCTAAATCCTAATACACAAGGTCTCACAATTACAGAAAAGAAAGACCTATTGGGTGAAATCAAACCTCTATCACCATTTTATCAAACACCTCTTGATTTAACCTGTCAACTCTGAGAACTGCACAAGTGAGATTAGGACCATTATGGCAGGTAACAGTCTGAAAATTCCCAGCAATAACAACATTGTGTGCTTAAAAGCCTAAAAGAATGAAGCTGTGGCAAATACAGATCATGCAATGCAAACCCTGATCTTCTGAGTAGTATTTTGGTCACAACAGAGCCTCCCTGTAAGTTGACTTCTCTTTCATGAGCACCATGTCAACTGTCTGCTCCAAATCACCTTATTTATCAAAATATTTTACACTGCACACACCGAGTAGATCTTCACATTTTAAGACCAGCCAGATTAGACTGTAAAACACGCGACCTCACTGTACAATGAATGCGCAGAGTGGGAGAAGTGGGCATTTCAAATAAAGCAGCATTCGTTTCTGCAGTTCCTGACTGTGTGTTAGAATTAATTTTATACTTGTGGCAAATAGTTTCTTTGTCCCTAATAAACTTTACTGATTTCAAAAATACTCCAGCTGTAAGATAAGGTACTGCATAAATTCTGATGAAAGTTATTTCTCCCCCACTCCATCTTTCTCCATTTCCTTTATGCTTAATGAATGTACTGAATGAGTACAATGCAATTGATTTCTACTTATTTAGACACAAGGAAGACCTATGCATTTGATGGGAAGCTGAACTTAAACTTTGTAGACTGGAAATTCTGACGAATGATTTTGCCTAAAACCACTCTTACAAGCTCATGAGACCTTTCTTTGGTATATTATTAAAAGTACACTGAAAAATGACTTGAGAAAAACTACTGCCCAACAACTTTGTCCTAACTATGTAACTATCGCTATCCAACTTTTCTTGTTAGATGTAAATGTTGCTTAACTTATACAATCTTAACATCATCCTGTCGCGCAGCATGCTCGACCCCCACAAAGCGAGTCCATCTGCTCCCCAGGAGTATACATTAGGGGCATACATTAACCCTCACTTACACATGCTTCCTGTGGAACTCCAGAATCTTTCCTTCAATTCTTTCCTGGTTAGGCAAATACTGGTTTGTTTTAAGGTGTTCTCGATCCTCTGATTCATCGAAATCCCCTATTTCGGCTATTACAGAAAACAAAACAATGTTAGAATAAGAAGAAACAACGGAAAAGGAACAGTGACGGAAAATACTTGGTAAGGAATTACACAGACCCCAAGAGCCAGAATGTATTTTCCTTTAAGTGCTCCAAATTTGTGCATTATGCTTTGTATCCAGTGTCATTTTACAAAACACTCACATTTATCCCAGGCAGACTTATGGGGATTATAGAAGTATTTGAACATCATTTGGAAAATTTAGGCGTCTTTACAGTCAAAGACATGAGACTTGTAGAAGACCTGTGAAGTGGTCTAAACATTTCTTCCTTACAGATACCTCATACCAAACCAGCATATTTCAATTTAATTTTTCTAAATATAGGTGAAATAGTTATGGACAAGCCTACTTGGGAACAGGGCAAATTAGATTTTAGGAACTGTCCAAAAATAAACACATAGCAAAAAGAGAAAGCAGTGTTATGTGACTGTAAATCCCCACAGCACCTACATCTCGAGTTTTGGTCTGCCCTTCACATATTCACACCTTTCAGAAATGATGCTGTGGATTTAGGAAGAGATTTACAGAAGAAAAAAGCATGAATCAAAAGTGTGGAACAGCTTCCATCTGATAAGACATGAAAAGACCAGAAGTCTTTGGCTTGGAAAAGAAAAACATGAGGCAGGCAGAACATATGGCAGACATATATAAAAATTACAAGTTGAACAAACATTTAAAAAAAAAAAAAACAACTTATTTACTTTTTCTGGTAATAAAATATGAAGTTACAATATAAAATTGAAATGCAAAAGTTGTAAAAAGACAAAAGAATGTAAGTTATCCTACAAACGTCCTAAAAACTAAGCCGTGAAGCTCATTTTCATGGCAAGATGCCAAAAATATAAGCCAATTCAAGTTAGACAAATGCATGGAAGCAAAGTTCATCAAGGGCAACTAAACAAAGAGATGCAGAGTCAATCTTTGACTTAGAAAGGCCACATGCAGAGACTGGATGGATGCAGCAAAAAGGAAGTATCACCACACGCTTGCTCCGTTTCTGAAGGCTTCCCCATAGCATCTGCTACCAACTACTGTCAGAGAAAGGAGAGTTGACTAAGTGAACTAATAATCTCATCCAAGGCAGCTGTTCTTAAAAAGAACACAGCAATATCCTGTTTAAAATCAAGCCAGCATACAAAACAACAAGAAAAAAAATTGAAAGGCACTTTTTAAAAACAATTTATGTTAAAAATAACCATATTCTTTATCACTTCTAATTTTCTAGTAGGGTAGAAGCAAGCTAAGCAAGGTCAGATGCTGAGATTTGCTCATCAGCTCCACACTGCGCTGTGGAGTGCAGAACTTAGGCTGGAAAATCATGAGCAAATTTTAATTGTGTCACTCACTGATGGCACACACACAAGACAGATCTGCTCTTCCAATAAAACCACCATAACTAATATTATTATAATTGTATTATTACATCACAATGCAGAATTAATAAATTAACTAATAACTATTTAGCAGTGCACGTGTGAAGAGGTATCATTTAACAGCTTTTGTTTCAATCCAGCAAGCAGGCACAAAAACCCATTTCTGCAGCTCAGACTACAGATTTGTAAACACTATATTATTTGGCTGCTGCTCAAACTGATTTGGTGTCTGAACTCGTCAAGTTTTTCAAACAGCTTGTCTTAAAGGCCACGTTTTTAGGTCTTTAGGAGCTTACAGACTGAGCAAAGAGCAACATGGAGTGCTTCCAAATCAATTGCTTCCCATTTCCATTTGTACCCCCAGCAAGGAGGAAAGCTGCTGGCAACCCTACTGTTGAACTTGTTCTGGCACATTTCTAGTTTTATTTCAGCCCAGTCTCTATACACTTATTTCCCCCCAGCCACAGGGAAACTGAGAAACGAAGCCAAGGAAGCATGGAGGCAGACGGGAGCAGCTGTCTGGAAGATGAGGAGTGCTAGTGACTTGGTTTGCAGAGCCAGGGAAAACAGACAACAGGGAAGGGGTTTGGTTTCATACAGACTCCATGAATCCGAAGTTATCTCGTACATAAGCACCAGCTGTTCCTCACCACAGCTAGCCCTGATGTTCAAAATCAACAGGTTTACTGCATGTACAGAAGGAAATACTGCGAGACAGAAAATGCTTTTAGTTACCAAAAGCTTCTGTACACTATTTAACTGGGGTTAGCAATGGCAACATCACCCCATGTCACCACAGTTGAGATACTCACACTGCAGAAGGTGAGAGACCAGAAGAGCAGCCGTATTGTCACTGCAGGTCAGTCGTTCCTCTGCCAAGTCTCTCTTGATTTGCAACGCAAACAGGTACCTGAGAGTGAGTTACAAGTACCTGAGTTACGCGTAGCACCTTGACATGTGAAAACAGTAAAACGACTGAGCAGTATTTTATAAAACCAGCATCTCCTAATTCTTCCTCTCTCCAAAAACACAATAACACAGAAGCCTTGCTACCAAGGATGGTCACATCAAATCAAACCACCCGTTACTAATCCAGTGCAATTTATCAGTGTAAATGAACACACAGGGACAAGGAAGCAGAAGGAAACCCATGCTTTTAACAAGTTTGACTTGTGAAGTAACACAGCAGCTGTAATTTTTAGCTGGAAGGCAACTTAATGAACACTTCAAGTGATTTTATCTATTAGAACAAGGATGGGAGAACATCACTGATTCCAATATCTTGTTAGGAAAAATAATGAGCATTTCTGCTAGCACTCAATTAATTTACTCAGTGGTTGTATTTTCCAGGACTATAATGTTAGCAGCCTACAAAGACAGTGAGAAATTAAATTTCCTTTTCTTATACTGCTATACTCATTTAACTAAAGTATTTCCCAAATCAGTTGCTAAAGAGGAATAGATTTCTGTTTAACAGTTTTGTATAAGTAATAAGCTGCCTGCAAAACATGTAAGGATAGAAGAAAAACGTGGCAGCGTTGAAAGTGCACTGATAAGGACTGATTTAGTAACCTAAACCAATTTTAATATATTTTTATGAATGTAATGCGGGCAAGTCTTTTGTGCTTTCCTTTTTACTTGAAAGAAGACGCAATGAGGACTCCAGTAAATAGGCAACAACTCATTACTATAAACCTTTGAACTGACAGACTGATCAATATTCTTTACTAAATTATACTCTGAAAGAGAACACTAATTTTTTTTACAAAGAATTAATTTTAAAACATTATGTATCACACTCTTGAGGCAAAAATATAATAAAAGGTATACATGTGGGGTTTTATTTTATATTTTAAAGTACTGTAAGTATGTATTAAAGACTTCTATAAAGTATGCTTTGTTTTCTGCATATCTGGCTGAGCTATCTTGGTTTCTTCAATACACTCACAATAAAGTGTACATATCATTAATAGCATTATGAAATACCTAGAGCTCTAAGCACAGGCCAGAATTCCACAATAAAATAATGCAATATCCTCCTACTCTTACCTTCCTTTTGTTTCAGTAGGTAATGCAAATCAAATTCTTCAAAAAATACTTTACCTAGTGTATTCCTCTTGCAACTGACCCGGGTCTGGAGGGAAAAACTTTACAGCTAAACGAAGCATTGTAGTCTTTGGTCCTATAAGAAAGGTTAGTCATTTCACAAACAGCTCTTGTTCTTCATAAGCACATGCATATTATGTTTCCCAACATGCACAGAAATACAATGCACACGAAGTCTAGCCAGCTTTCAGCTTGCCAGCTAACTATAGCAGGTCTATGGGGTATAGATTGTCCATGTCAACGGAGATACAGGATATAGCTTTCAGAAGAATTATCTATACTACTTCCAAGTCAAGTCTGCAGTCTGAATGCTGTAAAAATAGTTTTGTGCAACATGAAAACTGCAATACCCCAAAGCAACTACTTGACTGCATATGAAGACATCACAGATGACCCAGTGAGAGGTTCCCAGAAAGGGAGGAGGGTGGAATGGCAACCCACAGCCTCTCCCAACACCAGCCATCACCACTAGAGCTGTCGATGACCTGGATCCACGCGTCCAGCTGGACCCAGCTGGCTCCCTGCAGAGATAAAAGTGCATTTGCAGCCTGCTCCCGGCATGCCTGTTAATACCCTTTTCTTCCCATTTTTAACACTGTTCTTGTCAATCTGGACAACAGGGAGAAAATGAATTTAATGCTTAAGCCTAAACAGAATCCTAACTAACTATTTAGAATAGTCCATAATGCGCTGTGTAACATTTTACAACAAGAAAACCCAACTGCGACTGGACCGTGTTAACAGTTTCAGTGTCACAACTCAGCCCGATGAACTGGCTGACTCGATGCCCACAGTCCCCTGTTTCACCAGTATTTTCAGAGGAATACTACAGGGTATCACAATTGCTTACCGTCCCACGACTGGGCACCACCGTTCTGCTGTTGTTTTTACTGTCTTAAAGCAGACAAGGCCAAGTATTTTGCAGGCAGTCAGAGCACTAGACAACCTTTGCCTACAGAAGCCTATTAAGCATCCATCTCACATTTGCATGCATCCCCTGGACAAGAGGAGCACTGCTCATTCACCGCAGCCCCACGCTCCACTGACAGCATCTACACTCCACCACCACAGACTGAGACCTGTCCCCAGCGTGCACCTTCCCACGAGGAGCGAGGACAGTCTGCCTTGAGCATGCAGAGCCACAGAAAGGCAGGACAAACTGCAGAAAGACAGACCCCCTCTAAAAGGCAGAGGAAGACCTGGGAAGGGAAAAACTGCAACCCCTGTTCTTGCTAGACTCTTCTCCTCTGGGCACTATTGGGAGGACAGTCACATATTTCACGACAGGACTGAACCTCAAAGCCAGCCCTGCTTACATGTGACCTTCAGAGGTGCCTTCCAGCCCCAGCCACCCCAGGTCTGAGTGCCGCTGCCATTTCAAAGCAAGCTTAGCCAAATAAAAAAAAAATAGTCAAATTTGTTTAAGCATTTTGGTAAGCACAAGCCAGCCTGCTTTAATTTACTATAAGCACCAAGATCTCGTAAAGCTTGACAAAGTCCCATTTAACCCCATCAACTCCAAAGTACTCTGATTTCTTCTGTCTGGAATACCCGATTCCCACATGCCAAACTCCACTCACTCACCCTCTTGTTTGCTAATGGGGAATAACAAACTTTGCTTTCTGCCAAGTAGCTGGGAGAACTAACTCGCAGACTATCACAGCTGTCAGAAGAGCAGCTCCCAAACTCCGATCCAAGAATTACCAATGCTTTGGTGAACCAAAAACACTAAAATCCTCATCCTAATTACAGTGTAGTATCTAGAAATGAAAGGAGGCTGAAAATAACACCCTATAACAACAGACAAAGTTCACATTTGGCAGAGACTAAAACCATACTAAGAGTTTTATAGTTCTTAAGATGCACCAAGTAACAAAATAAGACTTTACATCAAATTTCTGAAAATACTCCAAGCCTTTGGAAGACCTTCCCAAGGTTAAGAATAGACCTGCACGTTACTCATACCAATCAACTGGGAAGTATTGCCGCGGGAGGAATTTTGGCAGTGTTCTGAGCATCACCTACATTAAATGATAATAGGCATTAAAAATTTAAAACATACTGTTGCATATTTGCTTCTGTAGCACAACTCCTCCTCTTTTCATTTTTTTAATTTCGCCTTTCCTCTATGAATAAGTCCCATTTGAATTAGGAAAAGAAACACTAGACCAGTCTTAACCAACATGCAGAATTTATTGTAAGAAGTCAAATCTGAGCAAAAACCAAGAACAACAACAACAAAAAGAAGTCAGGAAAAATTACCCATGTGGGTACGGTGAACACAACACTATGTAAAACTGGCAACACCTCAGAGAAGGTACCCAAACGCCAACCTGATATTGTGCACCTGTTAGGAAGTCAAAAATTTGGATCTAAACTCCTAGCCTTCTGGAGTGGTTTGGGAGTAAAACTGACTGCAATCATTTGAAATTAATAAAAAATAAAATCCTTATCATACAACACAAAGTTCTATATATCTCAGAACAAGTCATTAGCCAAAACTAATTTGAAGTACTGTTAATAATCTAGATCTTTTGTTTTTAGAGAGCATGTCAAAGACTCAGAACTGCATGTCCACAATTACACAGCAATCGCTATCAACATAAACTAACAGGTTTGAGCTGTATTACCTTGAAGTCCATGATAACATCTAACATTCCCCTACCGCTGGACTAAAAGTTACAAGGTTAACTACAAAATCATTAAATTCTAAAAAACCAAACTAACCGAACAAAAAACCCAATCACAAAAAAACAACAAAAGAGAACCTCAATAAAACTTCTTAAAGTGGGAATACAGGAAAAGATCATCCATCCATGCCAAGTTCAGTCATTTCTTAACAGCATGAGCAAACTCACCAAATCTCATTCTTACAGAATGTGGCTTTCCCTTGGGAAACACCCAGCAGCCACAGGCAGAGCAGGGGAATGCAGAAGGGAGCAGACTGCCTGATGCACGCATTGCTGCCAGGCTAGCCTGCCTGCATCCAGCTGCTACCTGCCG
The DNA here is from genome assembly GCA_020745775.1 of Theristicus caerulescens. Taxonomy (NCBI): domain Eukaryota; kingdom Metazoa; phylum Chordata; class Aves; order Pelecaniformes; family Threskiornithidae; genus Theristicus; species Theristicus caerulescens. Next base: position 30,159,246 of record CM036565.1, on the reverse strand, counting down.
CCCCCAGGGAGCACAGGCAGAGGGGCACTGGAGAAGGGCAGCCCCGTCATGGCTGGGGAGCGTAGACGCTGAAGCCACAGTAGATGTGGTTAGCCTTGTACACCTGTATTGTCAGATGTAAACATCTTTCCATTACTGCAGCTTACTTAATGTCCACATTATCAAGTAGTTAATTTAATTCTCATCTTAAGGCTTTGTATTCAGCAGTACTGTCAAAGTAGTTCTTAGGAAGATGCTCCAGTGCAATCATATGTCAACTACTGGATTCAATGAAAGAACAGCTTAAATCACTATGCATGCAATTAACGTTTTAACTGTAAACATTTTCACGGCTTTCTACAGTCATATGTCATTTCAATTTTAAAAACAGCAGAATGCCAGGAAGGAATCCAACTAGCATAAAAAGAAAAAAAAAAAAAGAGCTCTCACCCGAGCTATCAAAACTTTACAAATTTAAAATTTATTTCAGAATTTGAACAAATGTCAGATGACTGATTGGTGTCTCCTATAGATTAAGATAAAAAAATTTTTAAAAGAAATCTTTCAGTGTCACTGGCAACATAACATGGGTGGCAGACCACCAAGCAGCAGAGCAGCCATAAATTTTAGCATATCCCCATGGCTTTAGACCATTTTAGAACAATGTATGTACCATCAGGGAACACACAGCCATCAGCCTACAGTCTAAGGCCAAGTTTCCCCAATTTATATGGTATAGAAGAGGATACAGGAGGAATAACCAAGTGGTATCGCAGACCTGTGGTCCACCAAATCTTTTGACTAATACATAATTCCTTTGGACCAGGAGCATTGGAAAAACAAAACAAGCCTAACTACATGGAGTACACAAAATGATGACACTCCAACAATTTTTTTTTTTTTTGAGGCAGGGAGGAGGGGGGAATAGAGAGTGAAAGTATTATATACCCTCCTAAGGAAGCCTTCTTTCATAGCTGGTTTGGCTCTTCTGCTTAAAAAACAATGTTGGTAAAAGTTAAAACTGTGACCTTAAAGTTAAAAAAATCTAGCTAGAATTAGTGATTTCTTATTTTCTGGCAATCAGTTTTAGGCAGAAGAGTAACTAAAAACTACCTCCCAGTCCTAATTTTCAACATTTTTCAATTAAGATTTTGAAAGGAGTAGGAATCCACCACACCCTCCTGACGTAGTTCTTCCACAAAGCCTTTACAATCAGAAACAGAAAATAAGCGAACAGCTTAACCCCGTTTGAAGGGAAAAAAAGTTTGATCTAATCTTTCAACAGCAGAAGAACTAGCATACTGTATTCTCAATTATTTTTAGCCTTTAGAGTGCATCTCATATTACTTTTTAGAGTAGCATAAAGCAAAGACAGCATCACTACTGCAATATCCTCCTGGCCAAAGAGAAGTTTCACAACCAAAGCGAAGAGGACTCTGAAGCTGCAGCCACCCACCAGGTGGGAGACTCCTACCTCTGCTGTCTTAGCAAAGCTGTTCCTGAGCACACTGGAGACAGTTTTTGACAATGAGGTGGGAATACCCACCCCGCTGAAATTCCCTGCGTGTCAGCAAGTTCTGAGTGCAGTTTTTTGCAGCCCTTCTGAAAGGTGTATCAGCTCTCAGACAGGATATCGTGACTGCAGATGCTATCTACTCCCATGCAACAGGTGCAATACGCCAGAATATTCCTTTTTCTTTCCATCGTAAGACAACACAACTTACAAAGACTCACAAACAGCAAACATCACATTTCACTTAAACGTAACACCAGCTGACCCAATCTATCTATATATTTATCACAGAGAAAGAATCATACGTTCAGTAAGTTTCCATTCCACCCACCACATACTACATATTAAAAACGTCAGGTTTGCATGCCTGAACAGGAACCACTATCACCCCTACTAAGTACAATTTTCAGGGAAGCATAACCAGTAAATCAAGTAGTAATTGTGAAAGCAACCCACATAAAGCAGATGCAAATTAAGGAAAACTTCCTTTTTTAAAACTACTTACTCCGTACTTGTTTAATAACAGGTTTCATAGGTTCCAGCCAAATCTGAAATTAAAGAAAAAAAATTACAAACTGACATTCGTATTTGAATACAATATGAAAACATCAAAAGTAAATTCAAATAAAGCAGTAATTTATGAGCATGCATTTCTTCCTCACTGCAGTAGTGCAGCAATTCCTTTGCTTTTAAAAAAAGTGTATGTATCTGTTTGAATTGACATTTATCATGCATCGATAGAAAAACGACTGATCTGTGCTTAAAGCTCATCCGGACATAAGAGGAGCCAAGTCAGCAAAAGCACACCACCACTGCCAAGAAGACAGAAATGATGCCAAAACACACGACTGTAGACAGGAGCCAGGCTACAGAATTACAGAAGGTCTGAAGAACATGACAAGGTCCAACTTTTTTCCCTTTCATGCTTTGTCCATCTGTCTCACCTACCTACTTAAATATTTTTACTCGATATTAATTTCCCACAAATTTTCCTCTTTTGACAAGCACATTTTTAAAGAAAGACTACTGTTGTTCTAGTAAAAGGAGTATCCATAAAACTAATGCAAAGTATTCCGGATGCTCAAATTTTTTTTTTTTTTTTAACCCTCCAAACAAAAAATTGTAACCAGACAATTATGTTTGGTCCTTACTAGTTACTTCTCTGGCTGAGAGAGAGCTGAGGATTTTAAGAACCTTATTAGATGCAGAAACACTTTGGACGCTTTGCAGAAGAAACAGAAACTAAACAAGATTTACTGTATTTCCCTGGCTCAAGAGCAGTGTGTATTAGTGCTATGAGCATTCTCTATGTTCTCAGTCATATTTTCTGCATATGAGTCATAAAACTAGAAAAAGTAATAGAAAAAAACAACAAAGACACAGTTTTGGGAACGTTTTCTAGTTTAGAAGCTACATTGTTCTCTTTGCAAGGTACAGGATAAGCGACTAGGTGGCTTACAGATTGTCAGCATTTATCTAGATCAATGATTTAAAAAGCTTGCAGGTCTGTACGTCTGCTGAGGTTTATATTTATTAGAAAGAGGTTCATAATGACTCTTCAGGGAAATTAACTGAAGAGTGAATTAACTGAAGATAAATATGGACACTACCAAAATTACACATTGCAATATGATTTGGTAAGTGCTCCATAGGCTACACTTTGAGTTGATGTTCCCTGTTTCAGAGGGAAGGAGGATTTTATTTATGTCCCTGAAAGTGGGAACATCAGCAACTATTTAACTGCTTTATACATTTTTTTAACAAGAAGTAGAATCTGATTCCTCCACTCTGCTTTATTAGTTGTCTCTGTTCTGGTGAGCAAAGCAGATTTACAAGAATCAAAGAGACAATCCTATAGAAGACTCCAGCAGACTTTGAAACTTTTGACACTCAAGCAACTGCATTCACTCAACCTTTTTATTATACTGAATTCGTCAGTGAACTGTACATACCCAATGTGACTGGATGTTCTGGAACTCAATTCCAAAGTAATCCGATTCAATCAAATTCAGATGCTTGTAAACTTCTGTCAATAATGTCTGGCCATAGTGTTTTGACTAAGGAAGTAAAACAAAAAAACAAACAAACAAACCACAGTGAGATGAAGACGAGTAAGTTTACAGAAAATTAGAAAAAAAATTACAGGATCTTTAGAAACTGTAGAAAAATGTCTTAAAGATTTTTCACATTAGTTTTGTCACTGTAACACGCAAATATCCAATGTACAGGCACAGCTCCATACAAACAACTTTCACAGAACCAGAGGAGTTCAAGCTGGAAGGGGCCACTGGAGGCCACCTATGTCCAACCTCCTACTCAAAGCAGGGTCAGCTATGAGACCAGACTAGATCCGCTACAAACTATTTGCAGCTCCTTCAATAAATCAGCACCATTTGTTTGTGTGGCTGGACAGTGTAGCTCTCCCCAGCTGCAGTGGACTGAAGCAGGGGCTGCCAAAATCCTGCTTGCATGCACACCCCGTTGCTTGTACCAACACCAGGGACCACAAGGCCATGTGCAACTTTCATACCAGCAAGACTTGAAAATGTATGCAGATGTTCTAAGTGAGCCCAAGGAAGGCTGGCACAGGGTAGTTTGCACCCAACCAGAATTTACCCCCGACCTAGGAAGCCCCATCTGGCCCCGCAGGAAAGCAAGAGCTGGGCAAGCAGGACTTCACGGGGCCAGACTGATCGCTGCCAGGGATCATGCCGACTGAGTGGAGGCTGCTCATTGCAGCACATGCAAGGTTTCTGCTGATAGAACTAGCACTCGTCTTCTACAAAGGAACATCTCTGAAAAACCTTAACTTTTTTCTTACAACAGTGTTCAAGAAAACCCAAGGTGATAGTATTTATTCTGTTAATTAAGAAATAAACAGGAAGGCTATAGTGGGAACCCAAACACCCTCCTCTCGCACCATGCCTTCTGTGTAAAGTCATCTGTGATGAATCCTTCCCTCAAGAAACCCACTCACTAGCCCTTTTCACAGTCAAGTTATGAACCCGCACATCAGTCCATCCAAATCATGCAGAAAAGAATCATAGAATCATAAACTGCTTTGGGATGGAAGGGACCTTTAAAGGTCATCTAGTCCATCCCCCCTGCAATTGGCAGGGACATCTACAACCAGATCAGGTTGCTCAGAGCCCCATCCAGCCTGCCCTTGAATGTTTCCAAGGATGGGGCATCTACCACCTCTCTGGGCAACCCGTTCCAGTGTTTCACCACCCTCATTGTAAAAAATTTCTTCCTTGTATCTAGTCTGAATCTACCCTCTTTTAGGTTAAAACCATTACCCCTGTCCTATCGCTACTGGCCCTGCTAAAAAGTCTGTCCCCATCTTTCTTATAAGCCCCCTTTAAGTATTGAAAGGCTGCATAAAGTCTCCCTGCAGCCCTCTCTTCTCCAGACTGAATAACCCCAGCTCTTTCAGCCTTTCCTCACAGCAGAGGTGTTCCATCCCTCTGATCATTTTTGTAGCCCTCCTCCGGACCCACTCCAACAGGTCCATGTCCTTCCTGTGCTGAGGACAAGAATCCAAAGGGCTTTCACATCCCTCGGTACCTGTTCCAGCAACACACAAAAGCTAGCAGGACAGCTAGTGTAGGCTGCAGAAGGAGGTAGCATGGCCACTGACATCCATGTTCTACCTTGGACCATGGAAGTAATCCTGCAACTGCAGCAACAGGGTCTGGCATCACTCTGGTCAGCCGGGTTATCCAGCAGAACACACCTCGGGCATTCATGCTACCAAGGTCTTGTTTATTTGGAAAAGTTGAAGTACTGGAAGACTCTACAACTTTGCCATCAAAGCTGGCACGCAGTTCTGTAATTGACTCTTTAAACTCAGAAGGTGTATCTTTTGTAAGTATTAGGTATTATAATAAATTAGTATTAGGATAACAAAATGTGAAAATGAAAATATCTAACAGAAAGAATGGGCCACTTTAGGTTAAAATAAAGAGGGTTTAAAAAAGTAAAAAAACATAGTGAAAGTTGAGGAAATTGTTTCACGTTACTGAGATGCGTAAAAATTCAAGAGTAATTGCTTCTTACAGGAAAAAGAGATTAACTGTCACAATGTTTTTAGAACTGTGAAATTTAGCTAAATACCTCTGTACCACTTTTTTTAAAAAAAAAAAAAACTTCAGTGAGAAAAAGTAGGACAGCTCTGCAGTACTGCAAATCTGAAATAGCTTTAGTAATTGCACTGACGCAAATGGAGCTGACTGAATTCAACGCTATAACCAAGGAGGAAAGTACAGAAACAGAAGGACAGAGAATGACACGAGATCAGCTTGTCCTTCTCATGTGTGCTTTCACGAGTCACACTTGTAAGGGCAACCATGGGTGTGAAGCATAGGTCAGGCAAATTCACCTGGCACAAACACCATTCATTCAAGAAGTTTCATGCTGTATCAGGCCACTGATGCCAAAACCCCCAAATAAAACTGCAAGTCAGGAGAAATGATCCAGTTCCTCATCACTTCAGTGGATACAGAGGTGCCTGGTTGGGGGATGACACAGTACGGTGAGAAGGAACACTCTCCTCTTTTTCTGGGCAAGTTTTGTGATGTCTAAAATGGCATTTTCTTTGTAGGAACACAGGTGCTTTTTTTTTTTAGCTAAAATCTGTGCTTGCAGAAGACTCTGTGGGTATGGGTTTTGGTTTTTATATTATGACAATGAAATAAGGAATGATACAGGTAATGGTAAACCACAACTTCAGTAAATAACATTCTTGCTCTTCTGTCTAAAAGCATGTTTCTCAAGCATGTTACAGACTGCTTGCCACAGGACCCACATGCTCCTGGAGAAATGCATTTTGAAAATTAAGTTTTCAACTTTCAAATGAAATAAATTTCTTCTTTACACTTGTGAATAAATCTTAAAATAGTAACAGAAGAAAATATCCTTAAATATAGTAGGACCCTTTTTTTTTTAAGGTACAGATACACACGCATTTATTATTACTGTCTGCCTACTGTTCACAGGCACCACAGATTGGAGAAAGGAATGCTTTTTAGCCAGTGATATTTGTGGGGATGCAGCAATACCCAGACCGACCTCATATACTTCCATCTGCAGAAGATGGGCCACACCAGCCCGCCTTTTCACAGATGTATCTATTAACCTCTAGAAGCCATTGATGAGGAGATATCCTGTGACCCCAAGTGTCAGATTTCTCATCTGTGAAGTAAACAGTAATTCTGCTTCCAACCATCTTCTGTTAGAGTTGATAAACTTTGATTAACTTGTGAAAGATGTCTGGTAACAGACAAGTTTTACAGTCAAACTGTGTGCTGTGCTAATTAAGAAAACTGTGTCCTGTCCATGGCTAGCCATATACAGCCGTTAAAATTATCCCAATCAGGTCGTAATACACAGGTCTCTCCCATGCACAGCGTTTAAAGTGAGTTACACCTCTGTGGCTGCATCAAGCTCCGTGCCCAATGACAGTCCAGCTGCCTTCATTTCTCCCAAAAAGGGAGTTTGTATCGCACACATACCCCTAGCACCTCTCTCCTTCTACTACTGAGCCTGTGCTCCCTTCAAGAGAAACTAGAGATGAAGAAATTAAGATGGTGGGAGCCAGGAGCACTTTGCAACTGATTAAATTATAAAGGTGCCATCCAAATGTTAAAAGCGTAAAATTATTTTGACTGGGCCATCAACTGTAATTTTGGGTGTCATTTACAATAACAAGTTAAGAAAAACCTCATTCTAAGCTGAATATCATTTCATAGTACTTCCTTCAAAGTATAAAGCAACAATATCTGCACATTTTAAAAGAACAGTATTAATTTTATTTTATTTTTAAATAAAAATGAGTTACAAAAGCTTGAGACAGAACACAATCTTTTATTATTATGTCTCAAACGCTGTGGGAAAACTCTTGTTAGAGCTATTTAGTTCCTCAAATTGTTTGTTACATTCATAACCATCCTTTCCGAAAAGTTTCTTTAACATTTTGAAGTTGACAAAAATGAAAGTTACATAGTGGGTAGCTCGATGTCATTGTTTGATCTGCATAAAAGCAGCACAAAGCAAAATCTTTTAAGTAATTACTTAATTACTATAATTTTGACATCAGGGCAAGAAGCTGCATGAATGCATTTCAGAAGGGTCCCATTTTTAATGCAAATTCACAACACGGCATACTTTCTGTTTCAAACATCTCAATTACTCTTTATATGCTGCCAAGATGATGACTACTGATATTACTGAATTACTCCACGTAAAGAAAAAAAACAGGGTAAAAAAATTAAATAGGCAGCTAACAAAAGCTTTCCCTAGTGACCCAGCTCTAACTGTACTACACACTATTTTAACAAGTCATCCTTAGAGGACTGTTCAGTACAATAGATTTTTTCAAATTGATTTGTATATTCAGATCAAGCTTGAAAATATCGCTCAGAGCTGTGCAAGCAGGGTATCCCGACAGGCGGTGATGCTACGGAGGGCCCTGCACTGGCAAAACACCTGTGTGGCAATCCCCTGTGTGTGGGCAGGAGGAGTAACGCCGTCAGACCAGGCTCAGCGCTAAGCCAGCGCCAGGCAGGAATAGAAATGAATAAGAATGAACATTTTAAGCTGAAGTTTCTTGACTGAAGGAGATATCTGTATTGTTTGCTCAGTCAGAAAAGTAAACATATTCAACACTAGCAATTTTCAGGACAGGGAAGTAAAAGTGTAAATTAAAAAAAGTCAGAATGACAGTTATTTTTGTTTTATCATCCCAACTGTTATTTCCTATTTTCTCAAATATCACTACCTATATGGCAGATCCTCCCTCTGCCGTAACATTTTAGCTTAGGAAGACAGAAAAACAAACTAGGAATGCATAGCCTATAGTTTTCAGTAGACCATAGTTCAGTATTATCGAAACCAATTCTTCCTCAGTAACTCCCAAACATGTCTTCCAGAACATCTTAACTTTCTGCTTCTATGTATTTTAACTTAAAAACCAAAACCCCCCAGTATTTTCATAATGAGTAGTATTCTCATATTCCAAAATGGACAAACTGCCCTTGCTCAAACTTTCCAAAAATGAAATCCACTTTTGGCAGCAGTTAGGCTGGAGGGGAAAAAAAAAAGAAAAAAAACAACAACGACAAAAAACCAAACCAAAACACAACCAACCAAACAGTCCAAAAGCCAAGAGTTTGGAAAAAAATGGAGGTTTATAAAGCAGAGGTATAGAATGGAAACTCTTGTGGAGCCAGAGCCAGAGGAGCCACTGGCCCCCAACTTCAGCAAACACCAACTGTCCTTGGATTTTGTGTTACAGAAATCTGCAACTGTTGGGAGACCAAATTCTCCAGTAAACAGCGTATCTGCATGAGAGGAAGAAGTTTATATTCGACATCACCACTGTCAAGTGGCCAACACAGAGCGCCCCACAAGCGGCCAAAGAGAAGCACAGGCATGAAAAGTAAACTGAACTGATTTAAATAAAGACCCTTCACCATTCAAGGATTTTTTTTTCTTTTGGTGCACTTTAGTGTTTTTTCTAATGAAAATGCAATTTCTCATCTTTTGGCAAATTAAAAAAATTACAATCGGCAACTAAACATAGTAGTTACACTAGACTTGTTATTTCCTTTCTGAACCAGAAATATACAAACATTTCAGTGAGTTTATAGCTCTGTTTATCTACAGCCCTTTTGTAATCTGTTAGATCTCTGTCCAAATGCAGTGTGATGCATAAAAAATGCCTTCAAAACTCCCTATCAATAACCATCATTAATGCCACGTATAAACAAAAACTGCATTTATGAATACAGGGTGTACGTTTAAACCACATTTGTTAGAAGGAAGGAAATAATATAAGACGGTAAGGAATACCATTCATTAACTTCTTGTTTTCATGGCTAAAACAAGAAGACCTTACAGCTCCGTACCTAGTTTTTAAGCCACACACTAGAAAAGTAACAAAAGTAACTGTCATCTTTTTCAGTACTTTATTAGTTCCTTCAATTTTGATTGGAACAAGTAACTCAAATGAAAAAGTCCCTGCATCCCCACAAAAATGAGTACCTGGTAACAACAGATATATCAAACTCTGGTTTCACATGCTCAGCCAAATACTGCTTGACTACTATTTCATTTTGATTATCTGAACATTTAACAATAACTTTCAGCTTCAATTATTTCAATTTTTCTTCTAATACTTTGTGAAGAAAACTCTATTTTAAATACTGACAGGTCCCAACTACAGGTTATTTTACTAAGACAACACCAAAAAGGGGTTGCAGTGAATTTAACAACCTATAGAGCATTCGATGCACAGCCTGTGATGTCAGGGGATTTGACTCTCTTGTACGGGGTTCTCCTCACTGCTTCACACCACCGCACTCTCTACCTGCCACTTACTGAAGATGACAATCCTGACTTCTTCCAGAATTAGGTCAAGAGCTACAGGAGTCAACCCAGCACACACGTAAGGTTTGTGAATCTTCTTCCAATTTTCTACCCTAGTCACTGGCATGAACTTTTTTTTTTTTTTTGAAAAATTTTTTTTTCCACCTGAGGGAGCACAGTCCAGCTGCCAGCACACCGGAGGTCTCCCATTTGCACCAGCAGCCTTTCTATGCCGCACTGCGAGAGCCCCCAGCACCTCCTGGCTCACCCCGAGGAGGCCGAACCCATCGCCAGACCTCATTTCCCACGCCCGCGGCCTGCACCGTCACTGCACTGGCAGGGCAGCCCCCGGACGCTGGGAAGCACCGCCAGCAGATCAACACGAACATCCACATCAGCCCCGAGCCGCAGCCGCGCGGCACTTCTTATTTCACGGTCACAGACTGAACTTTGGGAATACACCACCACCCTGAAAACAATTTTGTAACTTCTTCACAAATTCAGACAGCATACATTTTCACCTCAAAAATGTACTTCTTTTTTTAAATATTGCATGTCACAGTATTTCTATGTGGCATTGAAATCCAATTTACTCAAATATGGCAGCTGCAAAACCAAATACGAATTTCTGAGATATTTTAAGTTAATTTATTACACTGCATATTGGGCATAATTTTTTGTTTTAAAAAAAAACTTCTAAGACTCCCCCCAAGATTTTTTGTCCTAAGATTTCAGTGGTTGATTTTGTTGTGGTTTTTTGTTTGGGTTTGTTTGGTTGGTTTTTTTTTTAAAAAAAAAAAAAAAAGAATCCACAGCCAGACAAATTATTCTAGAAATGTAAGCCTCTGGCTCATTTAATTAAGGTTAGCTTTAAAACCTGTGATCATTTAAAGGTTCAAGCAGTGTTAAAGCACTTCACTGCCAAGTGAACCGCCTCTACCCAACAAACATGCTTTTCCAGAGTGGCTAGACTTGCTGGATGCTTGAAAGTAGGAAAACAATAATTTGTTGACATGGGAAAAGATCCCCAAGAGGGAGGGAATTATGTGAACGAGATTGGGAAATGTATACTTAGGTAGATAGCATGTAGAGACAAAAAATGGTCCCAAGTTCCAAAAGTGCACTCATGCTGAAATACCTGGAGCACTCAAAATAAAACACACTGTGCTCAGAGAAAAACAAAACAGCACCACGGTTCAGCATTCAACCAACACGTGGCCCCCAAGTGCTATACACAAAGCCACAAAAAATATTAGGTGTCGAGCAGAAATTCTGAGTCACTTTCATTACTTGGAGAGAAAAATACAAACATACACACCCCCCCATACCTCTGCTTCATAAACTGCTCTAGACTACACCTGGGGAACAGGTAAGTCACCCAAATTAAAACCCTGGACCACATCATTGGAAAGAGTTTCACAGGACGCTACTGCTTGACCATTTGTCACCAGAGTTGATGCTTGCTAATAATTAAAACATTCAGAGGACAGTGGTGATAGTATTACGCAAAGCAGCTGCTTTGGGGTGGCTGATCCCAGGCAGCGGCGAAGATCACAGCAGTGGAAATGCCAGAAAATTGCAGTAACAGGGATGCTGGGGCTTTTTTTACAACACGTACTATTTCAAATAATCTGCAAAGGGCCAGAGCAATACCGCAACAACAGCTTTCCTCAAACATCGAGCGCACGCTCGAAAGGGTTCAGCCTCGTCAGCATGCCACATTAAACATCTGCACTATTTTAAGCCTTTAAACAACTTGGTGGCTGAAATAACCAAGGACATATACAAGTGCCTAGTTATAAAAATGGCCTGCTGTCAAAATGGGCAGTATGCCATTAATAGCCATTCTCAAAAAAAAGCCTTTTTCCACTTCAAGAAATTATGGTTCATAACAGAACATCTAAGCACCTACTTTGTTCATACAAGCTGTAAAACAGTATAATAAAAGAAACTAAGTTTAATGATCTTAATTTCCACCACCCCCCACCCCCCCAAACTTTGCTACAAGACCCTAAACACTTGTGCAAACCACTGCACCTTCCTACACCTGCTTCCTCTACCATGCCTGGCCACTTCATGCATTTATACTGTAGGTACTCTAGGAACTTGCACAGCATCATTTCAAATGTGTGTATATGTATATAAATAAAACCCTATGTTTTTAAGTAATTTTAAACACAGACATTACTTTGCTTCCCTTTGTTCATAAAAAAGATTACTAAAATTTCTAGTCTTTCTCCACTAATTATGCTTTTGCCTCAAAACCGTCATCCACGTCACATCAACCAGATTTGATCTGGGCTTTCCCTACGAGGTATTACAGTACTCCAGGTTGGCACACCACTTAAGGAAGCCTGCCCGAAAGAAACAGTTTAAAACACTAAGGAAATAAGACAAACATGAAAGATTCTTTACACAAATTAGGTGTTTTTACAGGAAAGGCCAAAACTATCTTTCACTTTGTGCAAAATTGAAATTGTAGCAGCTGTCCTAACATCACTCCCCACTGTACTTTAAGCACAGCTTCGATACCATGGCGATGGGTTAATAAATACCTACAGGACAGATTAGATAAGGCCAAAGCTTTGTTAACTTCCCCCTTTCCAGCAGGAGTCTTTCCTACACCTCTGGCTTCAGGCTAGTTGTTCAAGAAGTAGGCTGAGGTGCAGAGTGATGCTCATCCTTCATGATTTCAATTGAAGCACAGGTCGGACAGGTCTAACAGAGTCTCTACAAAGTCCTTTTTCCTTTTTTTAAACTAATATGGGTATTTTACCACTCCCATTTCGTGCTCAGGCTCCACCAAGTGCTGTGCCCAAGCCTTCTGCCAGGGGCAGCTGGAGAACATGAGCAGCAGCTCAAGTAGCAGAGATGTCAAACACATCAGCCCAGATCTTGCTGCTGGGAAAGCGGACCCGCAACTGAGCCTGCATCGTTTCTCTTGCCTGAGCAGGGAGGCGGCATTAATAGTTAAAATACTTCATCTCCCATTCCTCTGCCGTGAGGCTGGGAAGAAACGACTTCTTAAGTGATGTTTTCAAACCTGCTTTCACCATCACGAGAGCACTCCAAAATACATGCACGTGTGCAAAAACCAAGGACGGTGCTACAAACATGTCAAAAAGGCATCACAAGTTCTACTACAAGTGAAAAGAGATTACTAAAGAGCAATATACTCCAATTTAGAGAGCCCGATTTTTGTTTCCCCTCCATGTTTCGTACCACGTAGGTTTTGACCGCACAGCTCAGATCAGGGCAGAAGCGTGTGCAGAAGCTGTTCAAAAACTTCCAGCAGTGTCTCTGAACTCATAATATAGACTACTTAGCAGCTCAATACTCTTTTTTCCCCCCTTTCTTTTAAACTTCTTATTTTTATTCATGAATGACTGCTCTGTCAGACAGATGGGTCTTCCCCACTCCATATCCAACATCACAATCTTAAAAAGTAAATCTTCTACACTAGGTATCTTCACCACAGCACAGTTTTTTAAATATTCAATTTATATGGTCTCCCTCTTACACAAGTAGGCAACGTTGCCCTTGCCAGGAATGTGTTTTGTTGCAAGGAGAAACAGATGACACACAGGTATGCTTTTGCAACCCTGTTTATTTAAATGCACATTCACAAGGCTTTGCTGCCTGGAACACAGCCAGGTACCAGGTGATGCCATCCTTGCTCAACATCAAGTCCCTTTTTTCAGCAGGCGCTAACCTAAAATTTCGCTGAACTGTCTCTTAGCACACTGCATTTCTGTAGCTGTATTTAGCTGACTGAGGGTTGCTTCTTGGCATTTTTTTTTCACCCCTTTCAGGCTCTATACATTCTACAGAATTATACATCTGTGGAACCAACTTTGAATGTCACCCACACCCAGACGAGGCTTCCAGAGAACTACTTTTTTTTTTTTTTTAAATACAGCGTTTCTTACCTTCTTTATTTTGATAGACTGGCCTAAGACTAATTTCAGCTGATTTTCACTATCCTTCCTCACTAGATTATGAAAAAAGAAATGAACACCTGTATTCTGCAGAAATGTTTAAGAAACTAGCAGTATTTCCTTTATTAGTGATGACAACACATTATTGGAATTAGTAAGAAAGCTAATAGGTGACAGCTTTTTCTTTACAAGGTTGTATATGAGTTACTTCGGAAGGCATCCAAAAGGAATTAAGTACAAGACTTGTACCACTGCACATATGCTAAGACCATTAAGTTATGCATTGGTTTATTTTATCAGATCTCATCCAGATGGAACAATTACAGGCAGAAAGTTCTCAGTATGCTTACGATAAATTAGAGAGAGCTTAAAAAGAGTTCAGCATTACACCAACTCAATGTTAAGCTAAGTAAATGAGTCTCTCATACTGTTCCTCAATTCACTCTTCTGAATCCATACAAGAGAAGTTTTTCATCTATGCATATCATGTAGTGAAGCATACTCACTATAGTATATCACAGCCATACAAAGAGTTATGAACTCAATCTATTACATTCATATTTCAAGGACTGTGATACTACTTGATCACCATTTTACCAAATAGTTTCTGTGTTTTAAGTTACAATATGTGCACATAATAGACTTATTGTACAGGACCATCCAGATTGTTTCTCCTTCTCTGCAGTATAACTCAATTTTCATTTCACATAATGGGACACCTAATGCCCAGAGAAATATAAAGTAGTAAATTGCTTTTATAATACAACTTAAGTTCACATCTTCCCTTAAAAAAAAAACACACACACGCTAAATGTCTGTCAATAAAATGCCTGCAGTTTTACCTTTCCCCACCCAATACCACATTCCTACATAGCATCAAAAAAGTCAAGCCCCCAAACACAAAATAACAGGTTTAAAAAAATATAGTAGAATCAAACAGCACACAAACTGCAAAGCTTCAATTACTTCCTTTTTAAACCCTATAATAACTTCAAATTTTAAATAGTGAATTACTAACTTTCTCTTCTGAGGTCAGACAAAAATAAGTCCTAAGGCAGCTTATTTGCCATATTTAGGAGAGTCAAACCAGAGCAATGACAAACATCTGGCTATGATTCTTTCTGGAATTTTGACTATTTCTTCCCAGCCAGGGAAGAAAAATACTGAGCTGACTAACACAGCACCTCGATTCCTTCAAGCATAGCGCTTAATAGGATTCAGAATCAGCCTGTCCTCCCACTTCCCACATATTTAAGCTGTTAATACTTTTACAGCACAGAAGGAAAAAAGCCTTTATGAAAGGAAGGTCTAAGCAGGTGAAGGGAAAGCAAGGGAGAGGCAGGAGTGCAGCTTGTGTCAGAGCCTGGCTGTGCCAGAGAGCCGGCAGCAGGCTGCCCTGTCCTGCCGGAGAAGGCATGGTGCCAAAACACTGGCTCAGGGTTTGCCATGGCCCACAGATGCCCTCTCTGAAAAATCATTTCAGAGTACGTTTTTCAGTGCCCACAGCACGCTCTCCATTTTTAACAGACACATATTTCTTACTTACAGCGTTTTAAGCTGCATAATTTCTGCTTCAGGCCCAACAAAGTTCTTAGGGGTACTAATGCTACTGTAAGAAGTTACTGATAAGCAGCATTTTTCAGTGTGCACGAGCTGAAAACACTCTCTCCAAACCACAGGAAGTCACGAGGCACATACAAGCTGTCAGACTGCTTCCTCCGCTGCCCCAAAAACCTCCGCGGTCCCAGCCCAGCTCCTGATTTCAGGGCCCCCAGCTGCAGCGAGTCACGGCCATGGGCTCTGACAGCTGGTCGGAAAAGGGCATCTGAAGAGGTGCCGTTTTCATGACACCTTTTCAATTACAGATGCCTGCAAACTGCACAGAAACCAGAATGACTAAATATAGTTATTCTGTTATATCCTAAACATACGGATGGAAAGTAATTTTGAACTTTTAATAATGCAATTTGTAAATTTAAATAAACCAAGGAAGAGTCATATAGGTGGCCAGCAAAGACAGTATCACTGTCAGACAGAGTAATCATCAAGTAGCTGTTTTCAACTTAATATAGAATAAGCCACTTAAATTTTGTGGTCATATAATAGTAAGTTTCACAAGGTACGTCAGTAAACTCCAAAATAGACATGAGTAGTGAGAGGACAATACCTAATAAAAAAATGGGGGGGGGAGTGTAATCTTATTTGACTAGCCTGTTCTTATGAACAGCAGTGGAGTCGAGCGTTTCCCTCCCAGGCAGCTCACCAGTGTCAAAAGCAGAGGGACACACCACCCAGCACCGCAGGGATGTGGAACATGCTCTGCCTTTCACGTACGTGGTAAGAAAATGAAAAAAGATACAACCACCTTCAAGAAACTGAGTCATGTACAAGGAAACAACAGGCCTGGTAGAATATACAGCAAATAGGAAAAATCCCAACAAAATGAAAAAGCATTTTCGCAAGGCACAGCTTCACACTCCAAGGCACGAGGACATTTGCACTAGCCTGACCCACAGAGAAAGCCTTAAACAATACTTAACTTCAGAGCATGGTAAGATGGCAGGACAAAACTGAAATCCCAACACAAGTTAGTTGAAATCTAGGGCAAATTCAAACCAACCTAAAGCTAACTCATAGTATTAACATGTGCATAACACCAAGACTTACACTTTATTGAGAAGCAAGTTACTTCACTATATTTAAAAAAAAAAAAAAAAAACCAAACAAAAAGAACGGACTTTTGTGCTCAAAGCAACCCAATAAAGAGTAACGTGAAAGAAAAAAAATGCTAGTTTAACTTTTCCCATTGAGTCAAACAGGCGGGCAGACTCACCTGGTTTTGCTGAGTGCTAAGAACTATGCTATGATTTTATGATGGCTATTAGAGAATTCATTCTCCAGTAGGTGAAAATACAGAAAAATTCAACTATAATATAACACGTAAGTATTTCTCATTCCCAAATTTTATTTTGCATTCAAGCAGAAGGAGAAGAGGAAGTACACGCAATTGAAGAGGTGCCAAGTTCTCCCCAAACAGAGTTTGGTAAACTTGAAGCATAATAATCCAAACTTCTTTTTCTCGGGCACTTCCTCATGGCATAGAACATAATTCATGTAAGAAAGCAAGCACACATATTTCCTACGTAAGGAACAACATATATACCAAATATTAAATATCACATTATGGCAGCAATGCCATTAAATGTCTTATAAGCTAGTGCAAGGAGAAAACTGGGTCAGAGAGGCAGACCTTACAGTCTGCCTGTCTACAGACCTCCCAAAAAAGGTACTGCATCAGAGAAAGCAGCTGGAAGATGTGGCAAGTCTGACTCCTTTCTTGTTGACTAAACCTGCTATTTCACTTACCAGGATTTTAAGACAGCACCAGACTCTTGCCTACCATCAGTACCACTCTTCTTCCAACTATGCCATGCAAAAAGACCCCTTGTTTCCTCTAATCCAGGCACACATGCTGTACTGCATGTCTTTGACAGCCCGTATGTCTGTCGCTGTAATACACTCCGCTTCCAACTCTACCACAAATCAACACAAAAGCTTTCAGCAAGTATAAATTGCTATTTCCTATACCCTAAATTCCTATAGCCTAAGTTGTCCTTTGTTGCAGCACGTTTTATTGTCTTCCATAACCAGACAAGTATAACTTCACCAAGCGGTCATTTTGGCAAATTAAACCCAGCCCAGGTCCTTCTAGTTAAAGAGTCTGCCATATTTTTATGCTGATCAAAGGCCTCCAAGTTTAATCTCTTAAGAGAATCAGGAAAGCTGGCAGAACTTCTATTGTAAAACCCTGATTACTTTGAAGTGTGCCCACGGTCTGAATTAAATTGAATTTTCCAATCATTCATCTAGAGGTCTGCAAAAGCACCCATTTGGACAGACTTAGCTTGGAGGGAAGAGGACAAGTACGCTGTGATATGGCACATGCAAGGTTTGAACTGACTAAACAAGCTGGCTGTAAAAAGGGAAAAAACCACAACTCATGAAAATAATTAATATTCCAGGCTAGCTTTGGATGGATATGTTTCATTCTCTTTTCCGTTTTGGGAGGGAAAGGAGAAACCATATACATGCAATTTTCAGTTTTTTAAACTCTAGAACACATTTGAGTATTTCTCCATCCCCTAACATTCAAAAGATTCCCCGGAGAGGAGCTCTGCCCCACCATACTTTAAAGAATAGCTCCCTCTTGCTAATTAACAAAATTCATATTTAGAAAGAAAAACTTACAGTACAGATGGTGAGAGCAGAAAGAGACAGTGGATCTTAGACAAAAGGCAGTGGATTGTAGCTATATTGAACTTTTAACACACTATTCAAGATACAACAATAACACGAAGGAAAGACTGTCCTTTCCTGCTTTGTTCTTATCCCATCTGTTATGCCACTTTGTCAGTCTCTTTTCTTGCTCTTTGGCGAGTTAAAAAAACTCAAGCGATGGGGAAGAGCTACCAGACAAACCAACACCTGTCAGGAGACAAGCAAGTGTTTTAAATGCATCTTGGAGAAAGGAGGGGATAACAAGGAAAAGCTGCATGGATTAAATCATTATTGTGGCTACTCTTTTTATCTCATATGATTAAAACTACTGATGTGGCTCATTTTAGGCAGCTTCACAAGCGAGGCAGTACACAGGGCTCCTGTGTCAGCTTCCCTGCTGTGCTGCAAGAGAAGGCCCCTCTCCAGAAGCTGACCACTGTGCCTAGTCAGTCTCTTCCACTAGACACACCACTTCTCTCAGTAAAAAATTATTTCCCATAGTTCTTAAAGACAGAAGGGAAAATGATTTGAAGAGGGGAAAAAAAGGCCTTTTGCCATAAGCTACATCTCCATTAGAAGGCAGTGCCAACAGCATCTCTGGGAAAGGCCTCAGTGTCCCACTACACTGAAAAACTATTGCTGATCTGAATCAATAAACACAAACTCCATGAAGCAGGTAATGAAGACAACACCCCCTCTTGTTTCCACACCTAGTGAAAAAAAATTGCAAAAGCAAAGAGGAGCGCGCCAGCAGCACTGCAATCAGAGCCTCAATCCCTCTAAACATGAATTGCTCTCTTTTTTTTTTTCTTCTTTTTTAAAAAGCAAACATCTGTGCTAGCCCACGCCACCTATTCAGCAAATGCGGCTGACTTTTCCTAATTCTTGCTCTCAATCCCCAAGTGAAAATTTCAATTTTCCATCACAAACAGCAGTCAGCAGTTACTGCTATCCCACCGGTCCACCCAACAAATTAGGCGGCAGAGGGTTACAATTTAATACCTCATCCCTGTTTGCTATCATTTGCTACCTCATTTAGACAAAAATGAAAGAAGATATAGGCAGTGTATTAATAGGATTCTAATACTACATTTGCTGACTATGGGCCTTTTTGTGCTCAATGCTCTACAGATGAACAAAGGATGACCCCTTCTCCTCACCGCTTAAAACATCAGGCAAAAGTTTCTCAGCTGCTCAGTTCTGAATGACCTCATAAAGAAGAATAGTATGATATTAACTAACTACAGTCTCAGCACGCTAGTAGCTCAAATTCATGTGTTTCTGTGGAGGTCTTAACCAGAGAGAGCTTTCCAGATAAAAAGAAAAAACTAAGATAGCTCCTAATTATAGGAAACCTCTCGTCATGATGGGAAAAAACAACAACAACAAGAAAGGTACTGCATGGTGGCCCAGTTAGGGGATAGAGCCAAGTACCTTCTTGCAGGAGACTACAGGTAGGGTCCTGAAGGAAACTGAAAGCAGAGGTAAACAACCTACGTTTGAAGCTACAAAGAGAGGGAGCCAGTGGAGCAATGCAAAAAATGGTTAGGCAGTAGCAGCTGCTAGGAACAACAACTGAGCAGGTTGACCCTTACTGCAACACATGACATGGGTACCTATGCAGCAAGACTGGAGAGGCTAAAGCCAAAGAGAAGACGATCACAACAATGAAGGTGTGAAATGAGGTGGCCCCAGATGGGATGAGTTTTAGCTGTTCAGTTAAACAGTACCATCCTAGAGATTGTATGGGATGCCTGCAGGACACCTGCTAGAGGAAATGAAAGAATCAGAAGTGAATGGAAACTACATTATTAGTAACACAGTTAGACAGGTGAGACTGGAGTATGACTCAAAAAAAATAGTGTGAGTGAGGAATTTATGGTTTTTTATATGTGAAGCTTGATGTCGACACATAATTATCAAAACCAAGTTTCATCAGGCAAAGACCGATTTTATTTAGAGCCGAGAGACAGTCAAGAGGTGAGACATTGTAAAGAACTGAGCCACAGATGAATTTGTGTTTGGTTCAAAGACTAATAAGAAAGTGCTGTAGGATAAGACAAGGCGGTAAGGATGGAGCTGAACTGGACCTGCCAGAGAGAAATGAAGACAACTGGAAGGATATACAGTCAAGACTGTTCCAGCAGGCAAAGGAGAACCAGGTCAAGACAGTTTCAAAAAACAAGGTATTGTGAAAGTAGTGAACCGTACTGAGCACAGATGAGAACCAAGGAGAAGCTAGCGCAGAGCTCCAGGATGGGACCACAGGGCCACCCGAGCATCAGCAAGCCTGAAGGTGAAAAAGGATTCTGAGGTGAGTCAGAGGTGAGCGCAGTCAAAGGATTTCCCTTCAGCAGTAGATCAAAAACAATAAAGCAGGCTTTGTGTCAGAAAGAGCCAGATAAGAGTTATAAAGTAGGATGAAGAGGGTAAGGTTACTGAGGAAAGGTGATAATTTTCATGAGAAGAGCAGACAGAGTTGGTACAAATATGGCAAGGAAGAATCTATGCTAATCTACAGGAGATTTCTAGTCATTGACTTCATGTAACAATGCAGGAACTAGGAGTTATAAATTCTTTCTTGATTTCAACAGTTTATGGTAGACTTGCACTGATTTTGAAAATTACAGGGTTGGGGGGTTGCTTGTTTTTCTTTTTTTTTTTTCTTTTTTAGAATCAAAACACAAAAGCACCAATGTCTACACCAACTTAAAAAAAAAAAAAAAATCACACTTCAAAAGAACCAAAGTCAGCAGATGTATTTTTTTTTAAAAAATTCTAACATAATTTAAAAAAAAAAGGACGCTTTTGTGTTCTGTGCAGTAAATGACACAGCAAACCCATCCATCCCTCCTCAGGTGGGCGGATACAGGCACAGCCTCAAATTTAACAAAAAACAAACAAACAAAAATTTCATGTTTGAGAGTTGAATAGCTGGACAGCAACCTGTAGAAGACATCCCCAAAAGCCACTATTTCTTTAGAGCTCCACAGACACCTTTTTTACTCTATTTGGAAAAACCTGTTTAAGTCTATGCAACAAACTAAGGCTACAAGCGCTAATTATAAAGTCAATTTGATATTAATGCAGAATATCTGACAGCTGAGTATCTTCACTAGAACAGAGCTGTTTTCTAACAACAGATCTTTAGACAAGCTAAAATTAAAAGTCTGAGGTTAACGCTGAGAATGAAACAAGAACTTGAAGAACAAAAATTTTTGATTGTTTCAAAACAGAACCAGCCCAATTTGAGCACAATTTGTATTTCTTAAGACAGATTTCCCCAACTGCTAAGCAAGCATACTTTTAAATACAAATTTTCAGAAACATTACTACCCCTCTGGTGCCTCCCTCTCAAAGTGTGGCAACAGGCAAAAACTTTAAAATAGGAGCAAGTTTACTTGAAGAGGACACGAACCATTAAAATAATTCTTAAAAAGTACTAACTAAAAAAAAGCCCTTCTGCTCTCCCAACTGCCAAATCAACAAAGCTGCATGTGGCTCAGGATGCAAGAACAGTTTGGCAGAAGATAGTTCGTGTTCCCCCAAAGCAAATAACAGTGAAAGCTTCTTGTTACAGTATGTACTTGTATTTAAAGTCTGTTAAAAAAATAAAACATGTTATACTTAAAAAGATTTTAAAAAACAAGATGTGCTACTCATTTAACTACTTCTAAGTAGGTAAAATCCCTACAGGAATCTTTATTCAGATATTGCCTCAAAACGTCCCAGCTCTGTACAGTGGCACATCCTGTGAGCTTTACATTATCAGAGGCTAAGTGTACTTGAAATCAGGTTTAAATCTCTCTTACCTCAATGTCAAGTACTTCCACCGTGTTGTCCAACATCTGTATTTTGATCGGTAGGTCCCGCTCGTGCGTTTTGGCAGGCGATGATGCCATTGCAGTACAGAGGTTCTGTCCCGGCTCCAAGGTACTCACTCCCGTGGTCTTCTGGACACCCAAACGAGAGCCAGGAGTCTGCAGGACTCTGTATGTTCCTTCTATCTCTCCCATCTTTCAACAGTGAGCAGAGTCTAAAGAAACCTGGAAGAAAATAGAAGATTACAGCCTTAAAGATAGTTTTCCACTGATATCCCATATGAAAATACTACCCACTGAAGCACAATCACGCACAAAGCCCTTATTTAATGCTCTTCATCCCGCTATCAAAACCAATAACAAAGTTGATGAAACTCTGGTCAAAAATCCAGCTGCTGGTAAGAAAAAACAAGTTGCAAAAAAAATAACTATTCCAAAACATGGTTATGAAATAGGAACTCTGTGCCCTCTGCCCCCCTTACACAGTGCCATTTTAATTTCCGGTTAATTTTTCTGCCGATGTAGCTCCCTAAACCATGTCACCACAAGCAGCATGAGTGCTGCTGACAGCACAAGAAAAGCCACCTGGAGCAGGCAGCAGAGGCTAAGGCAGGACTCTGCTTTTCACTGGTACCTAGCCATCCCATTGACTTTGCTACAATGCAGACCACACCCCGCGATAACAGGAACAATTAACTTTCCTCATCCCCCAAAATGATGACTCATGCAAAACCATAACTACTCCAACCAATGCTGGCAGCTCAGAGCCTTCGTAACAGATTTCTGCCTCAGATAACAGTTCTTCACCTTATTAGCAAACCTGTGCTGTACCCAGATTAAGTCAGTGGGCAAAAATCTCAATTACAGAAATCTACACTAGTTCAAGTAGGCCAACTCCTACATCATGATCCTTATTTTCATGGTTTGGAGGCAGTTGTTGCAGAGCAAATGTTTAATTTGACATGGGGAAAAAAACCTGCATGCCTCTCCCCAGCTCTCCAGTGCCACGGGAGCAGAGGCAATATCTGCAGGGGGACTGCAGCAGGGTCTACGTGAATGCGAGGCACGTGTGCTCAGGATGCAACAGGCCCAACAAAGCCACTGCCCCACACTCACCACTGGCACAAAGTATTTGGCAACAACGTGCAAGGCACTCAGCAGAAACACACACGGAAACCAATAGGCTCCTCGATGCTTTTGGTTGCATTTCCCAAATACCATGCTACGTCTGAACAATTGAAAGTATGTGGATACTGATGCTGGGACAGCCTTCGCATGGCCACCACACTACAAAAAATTCAATTAAGTGTTAGATTATTGTTTCGTAATAAACACGTTTTGTCTAAAAAGGAGAGAGGCAGATTATGAAAACATTCCTTTGTCCGTCTATGCTTTGAGTAGGTAAGCAGCCCGCTCTGTGGAGTTAAATGAGCCAGCCTTACATGTCGTTAAAAATTAGTGGGAGGTTTTAGGTTTAAATCCTTGCACACATAGAGATTGGTCAAATATCTTCCTGGATTGCAAACCAGTGGGTTTCAACATTTTCTTTTTTTTTTCTTTTTTTCTTTCTATACTTGCAGACTCCTGTACAGATGAACTTATCACAGGAGACGAAACAGATGCCTCTTACCTAATTACGCCTACCACAAGGCTTGTTTGGTTTAGCAGTCTCTCAGAGCCCTTGCAAGTGCTGCAGAGTCCTGCTGAAGCAGCATGGCTTGAGACCACCACAGAGATGCCTCCAGCCTCTCAGCTGATGACACACACGACAAGAAAGCATGAGAAGGATGATCTCAATCTTAAAAGCGTGCGTACACTGCCCAGTGCCAGACCCACCAGTTTTATGTCACAAATCAGCAGAAAGTTTCTTTCTCAGACCATTTTGTGCATATCCTTTCACTGAACTTCATAGTTTGTGTGGCTACACAGCCGAGGAGAAAAACTTTTAGGTCACAGATTTTAAACCACCACAACCAAAAATCAGAAGAGACAGTTGCCCAGACGACACCTCTAACTGCTAATCTGAAGAGAAAACATAGCTCGGTGTCATCTATATCCCCTTGATGCTGTGTCCCCTATAACTTAACCGTATGGTAAGATTTTGTTACTGCCATTCAGAAGCTTACAAGCAACTGAAGTTGCCCAGAATCAGTTATACTCCTCACAAGGCTATTTATTAAGACAACCGCTCTTAAAATTATCACTCCATGAACACATTCATCCCGTTCTGAATAAACAGCCACTGGAAGGGACAGAGACAGCAGTTACTGAAAAAGGAAAAAGATGTGAGCGGTGACAGTTGAGGCAGTACACAGAGCAGCCCCGCAGCAGAGAGGCTTCGGCAGCCACCCCTCCAGCTGAAGCCAGCCGGTTCCCAAAGGCAAGGCAGGCAGGCCACCCAACTGAGAACTAAACGAGGAGTTCCTGGGTACTTTTACTAGCTTTGGTTACCAGCCAGGAGAGACCAAAGTCATCTCAAACAGAAATTGCAGATGTCAAAGTCCTTCCTCACAGGTGTTAACAGGAAAAGTGAACTCAACAGGGCTTGGCCTCACATCTTGCTGATGACACATTCCTAAAAATATTTACCACTAGACTAGTCCCCAGCCAGCACATATTCAGATTTTTAAGGTCTAACAAGCACCTAGGCAGAAAACACAATGTGCAGAAGCAAGGCACATTTCCCTAGAAAAGCACTGCCCTGCCCGCTGTGTGGTAGTTGTGAGCATCTCCCCACACTACATCCAGCGCCCTCCCAGTGCATGCTACTAATGCCATTAAAATTATTAAAAACCCCCAAATAGCCTGGCCTGCTCCAACTGCCTCAAAAACCAAAAGCATGAGGAGTATTAACCAAGCCAAGCACTAGTTGCAGTTTTACCACCAACTATAGTTACATATCATATTTTATGTAAGCTGACTACATATGACATTTCTTAACAAAAAACATTGTGCCATGATTTAGGAAGCATTTCAGCTAAAAGGGCTGTCTAAATGAACGGCGGAAGAAAATGAAAGAGTGAAGCATGAGACAGGCTGCAAGCACCAGGAAGAACAAGAGGCTCTGTGGGCAGAGCAGAGAAAGCATCCAACAGCACTGAGAGCCTCCCACCCCAGGCAAGACATAACAAGGTCTCATTTACCTCCTCACCACTGCAAAACTAAAATACAATGTCACCGCAGTATTAGTGGTTCTAAGAAAAAAAATCTTCCCTGCATTCACCCACTCTGAACTTCTTTGCATTGAATGCTTGTCCTGATGATTTCCTATAAACAGGGACCAGGCATCAAAGCTAAATCAGCTCCCTGAAGCACAGTGATAGAATGACTGTCACTCTCAGCCCCAAGTGAGTCTGAAGGAGCAGCTGGGAATAAAAATTACAAAATTTAGGTTGCTATGTACTTTTTGTTGCCTTTTTGAAATAGCTTCAAAGTCACAATGAATTTTATCTTCTACGTGGATAGAATAAACTTATTTTTCAGAAGCAAGACAGCATTTTTCAGCTAGCAGCAAATCTGAAAAGGCAGCTTACACCTGAAGATATGCCCATGCAACATACCAAGGGCTTTTAAAGTAACTCCTCTGAGTACTGTGTCTTTTGGTCAGTGACAGAGTCACTACAACGCTTCACCCCTTGCCTATGCAGAAGGCTGGTCTGAAGTAACACGTTTCCCAGCTCCCCGGTGTGAGCAGGATGATCTGTGCCTGCTGTAGGAAAGGATCCCCACCATCTGCACAAGAAAGCACTCTCAGCAGGAGCTCTCAAATCAGGTCCCTTCAGTCCACCAGAAGCAAACTGTCCTCTTTTACCTTTTTCACTAGGCAATAGCAACCTGTTAACAGCACTACACCAAGCTGGCACCAACTGATGCATCAGGAATCCAACAACTGCAACGAAGAGGGATGAAGGCTATGAGTACCCAGCTGCACCAGGAGAGACACCTCGCCCTGAAACCCGGACCCCTTACTCCCGTTACGACCAGGATCCCTCATCACGACCGCGAAAGGGGTCTCACGGCTCTCCCCTGCAGTGGTGCACTGATGCCGCCAGCAGCATCGTGTGCCGGACCCCACACGCTTGCCTGGAAGGAGCTCGATGCGCCGGGAGGGTAGAGAAGGACCGCAGCTAGTCCGTGCCAGATGAGTGGGGCTCCAGGAGCGCTTCTTTAACTGATAACAGGGAATCAGCAGGGCGGCGCAGCACCACCCCCTCGCACCCGCGGCGAGCCCCTCGCAGGGAGGCGGATGCAGAGGGGAGCGGCTGGGCCCGGCGCAGGTGCCAAGCACTCCCAGTCCGAGAGGGAAGTGGCGAAGCCGCCCAGGCCAGGCCCCCGGCGGCACGCCAGGGAAGGCGCTCCGGGTCCCCCGCCAGCCAGAGCCCCCCGTCCCCAGGGCTGGAGGAGGGAGGGCCGCAGACCCTCCGGCGGCGCGGGCCGGGGCCCCTCCCCGGCCGGGCTCCCACGCGAAAGCCTCCACCCGGGGCCGCAGCGCAGGACCGCAGCCGCGAGCGGCCTCGGGCGGCGGAAGCGCCCGACGCGCAGGCGGACCGAGCCGCGGGGCTGGCCGAGCCCAGCCGCCGGCCTGGGGCGCCACTCGCAGGCAGCCCCGCTCCAGCGCCTGCCCGGGAGCCGGGGCCCCTCAGCTTCCGCGGGGCCGGCTGTCAGGACGGCCGGGAGCCGGCCCGCCGGGAGCGCCGCGCCTCACCTCAGCGCCGAGGGCCCGGCCGGGCCGCGCGCTGTCCCGCCGCGCGCCGCCTCAGGAGCGCCAGCCCCGCGCAGCCCGCGTGCACGGGCTCAGCGCCGGCCCCGCCCCGCCCCCCGCGCGCCGCCATTGGGCCGCCGGGGCCGGGGGTTCCGGGGGCGGCGGCCCGCCCCGGCCCTGTGCCGCCGACGGCGGGAGGGCAGCCCGGAGCCCCGGGGGCAGCCCGGCTCTTCCTGCCGGCCGAGTCCCCCAGGGACGTTGCCACCGGAAGAGAAATCGTGCCGTGGGTGCGGGAGTCGCAGGGGAATCCAGGCCCCTGCGTACAGGGCACGGGGAGAGGGGGAGACAGGGAAGAGTGAGGCTGATCCCGGCTTGCGGGGCGGTGGTGGCCTGCTCTTCCCTGCAACACTAATTCGTTCTGCCAGGCTTTTAGGATTATTAAAAAAAAAAAAAGGTAAAACGCAAAGTGTGTTTTTCCAGCATGAGGAGCACCCTGGGAGTTGAAAGCTTTAAGAGAATATTTATGTCAAATCCTCCCCTGCCGGAGCTGCAGGGCAGTTAGCTCAGCCAGAGAGGCTGTCCCTCACCCCTGCACTCCAAGGGAGAGACATAAAATCACACACCCGCGCACACCGAGGCACCTGTAGCCGGCAGGCTCTGTCCAGGGGTGCAAACACTGACAAGTCCCATTCGCCCAGGTGAATGCTGCTCTGGGGAACGTACCATTCCCTTAACCAGTCACTAAGATTCAGGCAACAAATCCCAATCTCTCACGTTTTGCTTTGAATAATGAACATTGCAGGTCTTCATTTAGGTAACTTTCTTTTTCACGAGCAGACAGATTTTAGATAGGGATAGAAAGAGCCACAGCACTACAGAGTGGGAGAGAAGACAAGGGTGCTGCACCTGTGTGCTGAGATCCAGCACAGAGGCATCGGGCACTGCCCACAGCCAAAGGGCTGAAGACTGTCAGAACACTCTCCTCCTCGTCGCTTCCCAACCAGCAAGCCGGTCCCTCAGTAGCACAGGCAAGAACCAAATGCTGCACAAAATTCAGCGCAGGACAAACAGAGCTCTGCCTGAACAGATCTTTGCACCTTCCGGACTCTGAGTCTGCTCAAAAGCAGATGCCAAGGCTGACTGACAACAGGGTGGCTGGAAAAACAGTGCTTCCTGAAAAGGACTGCCTTTGGCAAACCCCCTGGTTGCCCTGAGGGACCACGGCTCACTAGAGTCTGCTCTTCAAGACAAGAAGCAACAGAACTGAGAGAAATACTTGGATTTCTCTAGGAAAGGATTGATGGCTAATAGCACACGAAATGCAAAGAGCCGCCTTGTTTCTGAGAACTTGACCTTTTCACAACAATTTGAAAAACAAAATATTAGCATAGCATATGACTTTTATATTAACAAAACACATAAATCATGCAGAACAGCCCTTTCAACCTGGAGCAGCTTCACCACTCTCACCCACAGAAAGAAGAAACTCACAAATTTAATGAGTAATTCCTGACTAGCAACATTCTCATCTTTTAAAAAGAAAAAAGACACAAGGTTTTAAAAATACGTCCCATTATTTCTTCTCCTTAAAAAGTGAAATGGAGCTGAAGAATCTCATGCATACAAAAAATTTTCACAAGTTGCAAAAGTATACGCAGCATTTTAGATAACTCCATTCATAAAAACATTTGTGATTCCAATAAACTGAAGTGCTTTCATTACTAAAATGGATGTTTCAGTATCCTGTTTTGCCTACCATTTGCATTGCACTTCCACAGGCAATGAAAATGGAGTAGTTGATTTTATTTGCAGCTTAAGTGCTAATACAGTTTCACATCCTTTAAAGTGCAGACACTTCAGAGTAATCTTCATTTCAATCACTTGCTTTAACATCTAAAAAGAACACAACAATTTTCTTGTACAAAAAAGCAGCTGTTGCTAAGTTGGAGAACAAATCTGATGTGATCACTTTAAAAGCAGCATACGACAACAATCAGAGAGAGGAAGCACTAATTACAGATACAGTAAAGTCTTTAGAAGTGTCAAAACCCTGCTGTTTATGCTTCGCTGTATATTGCTAACTTTTATTGCTCACACAAAACACATGTAATTTACTGCACTGAAACAATCCAGTAATGAAACATGCAGAACCTTTGGTGCCTTTTAAGTGTCCGCATACCCAGTACCTCTGTTTCTACATGCAGGTCATTTCTAGCCTTTCTACCCACCACAGGCAAAAAAATTATTTTTCATCACAGCATGAGAAGTTTAGCAGGATGCACAAGTATTCCTCCAAGACCAGTTTACTTGCCATGAACCTGAACCTTAAGAAGTCTCTCCTTTTCATACCTTCATTCCCAATTCTTCAGGGCAGACAATACCATCCATGCCGATAGTACCTGGCAGCTATTGCTACCTAGATGCTAAAACCTTTCTATAACAGGTTTTCTCATATATATATATATAAGAAAACTATAACATATATACAAGTCACTATAACAGGTGACTTTTCCCTGTTAGAGAAGTCACCACCCATTTTCACATTTCTACCCACATGCTTAGGACCAGGCTATGAAAGGCCATGGCACCACCTGCCATCTTCAGTTCCTTCCACCAAAAGCAGGGGAAGGGACAAGAAGGGACAAGACTCCACTTTTACAAGCTAGAAGACAATGACAGCTCTGCCCTCTGTGCTGACTGAATCATTTGGCAGGGAATAGCCCGTGAACAGATGATGTGATTCCTACTACCAAGCAAATAGGGTACAAATCGGAAGTGCCTTATCAAGCTGAACCTCTGTTCTACACACTCAGTCATTTACAGAAATGCTCAGCAACTGGAACACACAAAACATGCTTGAGACATGGTGTTTGGTGAATGCATTTGAAACCTAAAAGAGGGAATGGACGCTACGGTCAGTCCTGCATGTGTTATCTAACCCACTACACTTGGAATCAGCAATATGTTCTTCACAGCTATCCGCAAAGACCTCTGAGTTTCCTTAACTCCCATGAAGGCAAACTTTCTGACCATCCAGGCAGTATGTTTGAATCCTTTACAGGAGGAGGAAGTTTAGAGAACAAAGCTAGAAGAAGAATAACGCCATTACACATGGAAGTCAGCTGTTGCTATTGGAAGGATGCAGTGTCAGTACAAAGTACAATTTTATCCTTATGAGATAAAAACTGATAATGAGGTGTAACTCATTCACTCAACTAATATTGCAGATAACCTACACCATATTTTCCTCTTGGTCTGAGTGGTACAATTAGAACTACCCTTTTACTACACTATGATGTGATATCTTTCTTTACTCACCCTCTGGATGAGGGTGGAGGAACTCCTTCAAAGCAGACTTCTTATCCAACGAAGAAAAACAGCAGCTGGAAAAGCTTCTTTCTGTTCAAATTCTTCATCATGGCAAAGAGAAACTCTGCAGACTGAAAAATTATACCTATTGCTAATTTTGTTAGCACATATTTTCCAAAACATACAACAAAGTTCTGTTTCTTAGAGGTCTCCTACCTTATAATAACAACACAAGCAATTCCAAAAACTTACATTATGTCTCCCCTTCTGTCTATAGCAGAAGATAGATATAGCTGAGAATGGAAATAGTTAAAATCATTTAAGCCAGCGTTTTATACCATGTATGCCATGCTTCCCCACTTTAACTGGGCTGCACATCACCAGTTCACTTCTCTAGCATGTTATACTGGGACTCTGTAATGACAACATGTGTAGGCATGCCAAGGCTGAAGATGTGAAGATGAATTGGTATGGATTTCATTGCAGGTAGGCCAATCAAGGCACCAGAATCCCGGGGGAACAGTTCACAGAGCTTTGAATGCTACAGTTCACTGCTGTTGTCCTACTTTGGTTCAAGCTAGTGCAGCGCCTTGTACTACAATTCTCCCATCAATTACTAACTGGAGATATTCAACAATTCGCTGTACACATCATTAATCTAAGCCTAAGCATAGTGTCAGTTAGGACTAACTGCAAGGGCTGATAGCTGTCTTCACAGGATGATCACTCTTTCCCATCACCTCTGAGGACCTGGTGTCACAGTACGAGCTGTAGAGCACCTCAGAGGTCCACCAAAGGAAAAATTCTCATTTCCACAAATGCATTCATATCTTAGGTTGACTGTCATGACAATTTGTGACTACCCTGGTCATATTCCTCATCTGAAAGTGTTTCATCCCAGAAGAACTCAGTCAAGTACTTTGCAGTTTGTAATGGTCTGTGCAGCAGAACCAGACAGGAGACTAGTTGCCTTGTCTCACTGACCCATTCTCTGGATTGCCTTCCACATTGACTCAGACATCTCGGTAGAGACTGGGCTGCATGGATTGCCAAATCGTTCCTCAACCTGTCTCATCAGTGATAAACAAGTTCTCTACCTAGCAGCTCAGAATTGCATCAGACCACTTCTCAAATAGGAAAACCAAGCCAATTTCAGCGATTATAGCCAGGTGTTGTTCTGTACTCACAAGCCCACTTGTACCCCAGATGGTAGGAAAACATGAAAAAGAAGAGAGTGAAATAATAGAATTTGATCAATACACTGACTGTCATAAGCAAAGGGCAAAAGACTCAAGCCAAGGTGAACAGGAATCACTGGATAACTGGAGATTTGATACACGTGATCAGCACAAAGAATTAATAACACAGACATACCTGTACATATCACTTTCCAGAATTACTTTCTTACACCAGATTCACTTACTGTTAAAATTGACCTGGAGGCACAGGAGAAATACTGTTCATCAACAGTAATTAATGAAGATATTTAAAAAACTGTCAGAATGCACCTTGTTCTACTGGCAGAGATATAATGTCAAAGGTACTCATCATTAGCCGCATCTTGCTAAACTATGGAAACTAATTTCCATACTACAGAAATGTGTAGACTCTTTGTGAGGGGGTTTCCACTTCCAGTCTTAAATACTTCTGCCTCCCCCCACCCCAATCATGCCATAGCACTTCTCACAGGAGTAATCCTTTGGGCTTTTCAGGTTGCTCCCCTTTGGGGCATTTTTCAGGAGCCCTTCTACGCACACTCTACCTAGCAATTACATTGCCCTTTATAAAGGGCAAAGTCCACTAGCCTCAGAGTATGACCTAGAACCACACTTTCAATATTAACCAATTCATTAGAACAGGCATGGGCACTTACGTACAGGAAAAAATTCTGCTAGTCTGCTAACAGAAAAATTTAGTGGATGCACTCCTTTTTTGCAATCACCTATTTTGACTTTCATAATTGTGTCTGTATTTTAAGTTAGCTCTCATGGTGAAAGTGGCAATTACAACAAACAAATTAAGGACAGCATATGTTCATACCTGCATGCGCGCGCACACACACGCAGGCACTTGCTCTGCAACTTCTTTCAGTCTGATTATTGTACTTGTCTAAACACGTTCCTCCTACCCTGAAGGTTCAGTCTATAGCCAGCAGCAGTTCTGAATCAACAGCACAGAAATCAAGAGCATATACAAGCTACAAGCTGCAAAGAAATACAGCTGCTGAGCCAGATACACTGAAACAAAAGTCCAGGCGAAAACTGCCAACTATGCCACCTATTTTCTTTATCTATAGGTAGCCGTAAAAGAACAGATGCCGTTCAATCGCATATTGCCCCCATGTGGTAAATCCATCCTATTGCAGAAGAGCATAAATACCCCCAGAATTCCCCTAAATTTGCTTTAAACTGAATCGTAAGATTTTTTGATAGATGAGTTCTTTGTAACAGCCTAAACATTAAGCAGATATGAAACAGTCTTTTCTACAGCTATGCAACTTATTTATCTTTTTTACTTAACAAAACCTGCACGGTGAGGTTAATCGAGCATGTCTGAAGCAGCAGGGCCTAAAAAAACCTCCCATACATCTGGGAATGTCAGAAGGCTTCCCCCCCCCCTTTTTTTTTTTTAAAATCTCATTGAGGTTCATCTAATTTCTCTACCCATAAAATCAGGCTAGTATTTGTTACCTCAGAGGAGCTGCACAAAGGTTCAATCCAGTCACAACTTGTATGGTGCTTCAAAGTTCTACATCAAAAACTTCTTAAGGGTTTGGGGGGAAAAAACAAGACACCACCAAACAGAAACCACCACTCCCCCAAAATCTGAAATTCTAACAAGGAAAAAAGATCGCCTCTTTTTCACATACCAATAAGCTTTAGTCGACACAACTACACAAAAGCCCAGTTAATAAGGGTGTATGGTTCAAAAAAAAGAGTATCTTAAATATAAAGAAGGAAAAGGCCTAGTCCTATTTCATAGACAGGATACTTCAGCAAAAAAGAAAAATTAAGGATCTACAAACACTAATCACAGATAACTGTGGCAATGATTTTACTGCCAAATAAACCCAACTTGAGGTTTTCAGTAACACTAACTGTGCTGCCTTAAGTTACTTTCGAAAAATGAGGCAACCAAATGGTAGACTGCTAGCAAACCAGTGAACTGTTAGATTCCCCACTCTGCCCCCAAAACCAAACAAATTGTTCTAGCTGTTTGTGCCAGGAAACAGAGTATATAACTCCCCACCGATGACGAAAGGCAGAAACCAAGCACAGTCCAGGGCTGCGTACAGCTGCTACGGAATCATAGAATCGTTTAGGTTGCAAAAGACCTCTAAGATCATCAAGTCCAACCGTTAACCCAGCACTGCCAAGTCCACCACTAAGCCATGTCCCTAAGCACCACATCTACGCATCTTTTAAATGCCTCCAGGGATGGGGACTCAACCACTTCCCTGGGCAGCCTGGTGAAGAAATAATTTTTCCTAATATCCTTTCAGTGAAGAAATAATTTTTCCTAATATCCAACCTAAACCTCTCCTGGCGCAACTTGAGGCCATTTCCTCTTGTCCTATCACTTGTTACTTGGGAGAAGAGACCGACCTCCACCTCCCTACAACTTCCTTTCAGGTAGTTGTAGAGAGCAATAAGGTCTCCCCTCAGACTCCTCCAGGCTAAACAACCCCAGCTCCCTCAGCCGCTCCTCATAAGACTTGTGCTCGAGACCCTTCACCAGCCTCGTTGCCCTTCTCTGGACATGCTCCAGCACCTCAATGTCCTTCTTGTAGTGAGGGGCCCAAAACTGAACATAGTATTCAAGGTGCGGCCTCACCAGTGCCAAGTACAGGGGGACGATCGCTTCCCCAGTCCTGCTGGCCACACATACTGCCATTCCTGCAACACTGTTTTTCTCTATTTCAAAGCAGATAAAGTAGGCAGCCTGAGACTATTTGCTGGGCATGAAAGGAAGAGTAAAACCAGTTTTCATGCTCTGGGTACAAACTTCCCAAAGAGAGTGCTAGTCAGCGAGCTAACTGCTTCACTGAAATAGCACTGGAGAGCCAAACCACATGGTCTCTTCTGGGGAAAAAGCTCTGAACTTGGAGCAAGTACCACTATAGGAACAGCTTGACCTAGGTGTTAGGCTCTCCCTTATGGAAAAGCTTCTTAAAAGCAAAAATGAATCAAAAACATTAAAACAACAGGGGAATTGCAAATTATGAAGCACAGGAGTGGGCATGTTCTGAATAATGCATTTTGCTGTCAGTGCCTTTCCCTTTTTTTAATAAATATGCTGTTGAAGCAGCACAGTATCTGTTTTAATGAGTGTTTTGCATTAGCTCTCAGGGTGTGTTTATTTACTCATTCTATAGAATACACTGAGTTATCTTCACATAACTTGGGAGCTCCTCTGTTTCCTACATGGGAATTTTCCCATGAATTTTTGGCTTCTGCTTATAAAAATAAGGTGATTCCTTCTCTTTGCCCCACCAGCCTCTATTTGTTTCTCAGTAAAAACCAGGAGGACAGTCAGCCTGAGGCACTTTAAGCACGATACCTCAACACAGTGAAGTTGCTAATAGCTGGCATGTCTTACAACTCAAATATCTCTGACCTTTTGCCATACCTTCCTTTACGTGACTTACGCAGTTGAGCAGAAATTTTTATCTGGCAACTCGGACGCCCTCTTGGAATGCAGCCACACCTGAAATCTGACACACCAAGCACTGGTTCAATCACCACAGAAGGCATGTGCAAAGCTTAGGATCCAAGGAGGGCTGAGACTAGAGCATAAACAATTAGTTGCATCAGTCCTACAAAACCATTTTTACTGGGTTTCAAAGTGAGCAGGAGTAAGCCCCAGGCTTGGCAGAGTTAGTAGCTCTCCCCATTCTTTTCCTATCAAGCAGCTCAGTCTTTCCCACAGCAATCAAAGCACTGCACTTCTCACTCTGTAGGACCTGTTTCTTACAACCGAACCGGCTGTCTGCAGGGCCGCCTCTGCTCTAGCCAGAGGTAGTTTCCAAAAAGCACATTGTTCTCTGAGATAGCTGGACACCTCCTTTGTCTTGCTAGATTTACAGGCTCTCATTCCTGTGGGTGGAAGTGAGCTTCATTTGTCTGCTGCATTTCAAGCACCGAAACTAAACTTGCAAACGTACAGCTACGTCAGAAGATCTTGCCTTGCTAAACACTGTAGAAATTCCCCAACACACCTGAAACTTCGACACACCCTTACATGGCTGTGAGCCAGACCCAGGGAATCCTATCATCTCTGGGATGCACTGTCAACAAAGCCAGCCATCAAACCACTCCTTAGACAAACTTTTTCTTCCTCCTCATACTCCCTCCATTCCCAGTTTCTGGACTCGACCCAGAATTACACCAAATCTGACTTCACTGTACATGCTCTCACCTGGTTACTGTGACAACAGGCTGATTTCAGCATCATTCAGATCTTCATATAAAAGGACACACAAGCAGGTAACAGCAGAGAGCACAGGTGCTGTGCTCTGTAACAGTCTGCCTGTATGCTCTGGCAGCAGGGTGCCACACAGAAGCAAGCTAGTCCTGTAGGACACAGCTACAATACCAATGCTGCTCTAGCACAGGGAAAATGCCTGCCTCGCTGGTAAACCCAACTGCGTTCCCGGCCTTTTGCCTTCTGGGCTGTCTGAATGAATAGGATGTACTGCAGCCCAGAGCCACAATCAAGTATCTCCAGGAAGAGGTGACAGCTATGGTGGGAACATGGCTCTAAGACAACAAGTTAGCAGAACTGTTCATTTTAACTCTCCTGAGAAATGCACTCTGGAATTGTTGGCTGTGGGAAAAGCTCTACAGGAAGTTGAATTATAAAGTGTCTTAGTCACCCAAATGAAACCTTTCTTTCCACTGCAGGAATACAAGCAGTACATACAAAAAGTCTTCTTCTAAAAAGTAGGTCTGACATATTCAGGATGCTTCCTTGCCTCTTCTCTCACTATAGCCTAAAGATGAATCTTCCTTTAATGTACCAGTTCCACACTAAATACTTCAGATAAATAAAACATAAACATACTTTAAAATCATATATGAAGGGTCACAACATGCACAGGTTTTACCCCGTGGAGTGGTCTGACCGAGTAACTTGTGCCTCCCAGCAATGCAAAGCAATCTAATGCAGCAACCCACAGTGAGCTGTCCAGACCAGGGCACATGCAAAAGCGACACATTCCAAATTTAAAGTACTGCTGTAAAATCCTCTGGTATTAACAGTTAGCTCAGGAATCCAAAATGAGGACACAGCCTGGTGCTCTTAATCTGTAACAGCCATAGGGGTCATTGAAGTCATTTCACAGGAAGATGAGCACTAAATTATTTTGTAATATCTAGAACAAAGATCAAACACCCTTTCACTCTCTCCAGAGATGAAGCATGATTCACTGGAGAAAACAATGACCCTTAACACCTAAAGCACCACCTAAAACCAAGTAGCTTCATTCTATGCTAACATGATAATTAAGGGACATGCAAGTTTGGTGAGAGCTGCTGAAAAAGCAAGATCCCATAGGTAGGACTTTGGCAGCTCTGAGAACACCCATAGGGAAATGCACTGTACCAATACACTTGGAGCATACAATACTTAATGACCATATTTTATGCAGGTTCATCTTTCAACCACATCCATATTTCTCCTTTATATTTAAAACATATCACCACAAACAAACTAATATTGCCAGCGTTGATTATAATAAAGAATCATAACAAAAGAAGTTTATTTTAGCATTTTTTATTATAGTCTTGGCTAATGGCAGTACATAAAACAGAATATAACAGATTTTTGTACCAAGAGCACGTCATTTTTGCTACCAACTATAAAGCTCTGCAAATTCAAAAGTATTTTGACTCCTAAAATAAAAACCGTGACAATGCTGTAACAGAAAAAGAACTGTAGCCAGTTCAGCAAGCCACCAAACATCATCTACCTTTTGTCTCCAAATCTTTCTTCTACCCAAGTCTGTCTTCTACCAGCAGTTGAGTTTGTCTGAAACAGAATCTGAGAAAGGTAGTCTCACTTTTCATGTCTTACCCTGAAACCACTAATTGCAAGACCACCACAAGAAAAGTGAAGAGGAAAAGACTTGGGAAGAAGAAGCAATTAGCTGTCTTAAGTATTTCAGTTAAAATGGCAAGTGCCATAAACTTGCTTTTTCCTATTTAAAAAAAAAAAAAAACACAAACCAAAACAAACCACATACGAAAATATTTCTCCTGCTAGAATTTGTAGATCAAAAATTATTTGCCTAAGAATCAAACAGAATACTATATCATGTATCTACTAAAATATTTGATCAGGATAAATCAAAGAATAAGACATTGCCTAAAATAATTCCACAGGTAGTGACCAAACAGCATGGACATGGAAAATCTGCTTTTGTTCCCATGTTAGAAATACAGAAAAAAACTATCAAACCAACATACACAGAGAGAGTTACATGCACAACCAGTCCCCCTTTGCATACATTTTAGATTTCACAGTTTTTTTTCAAGTACGGGTTCATAGTACTATTGCAGCTTACCATACCCTACCAAGCTTATAGGTGAAAACATGAATGTCCCAGAGTTGCTCTCCTTGGCAAAGTGGACAGCGTCTGAAACATGCTGTGTTCAAAACATTTAACAGAGATACCAGACAAATAGCTTAAAAGTGGGCAACTGCTGCATTATCGAAAAAAAAAAAACAAATTTGTGGCAACTGAAGAACAGACTTCACAAAGCATTCGATGACTTAAGTTTATAGTAAGTTCTTTTGGTAAATTTATGACAACTGATTCACAAAAATGTATCAAAAGATTTAGAAATAAATAAGGTGTTGTGGAGTGTTTTCTGACAATACTGCCACATTAATTTGTTTCTACACATTCTTTCCAAAAAGCAAGACAAGAACTTAGAAGGGCACGTTTTTCCATTTAAATTTTATATGTAAACATTTGACAAAATGGGACTTAACACTTCTGTGCATCTCTACATACAAAAAGGTTCTCATTTTCACTTTTGTCAAGGTTAGGGAAGGTCAAATGAGTTCTGTAAAACTTTGACAGTAATTGCTTTTGAGAAAAGAACTTAAGCTCCCTAGCAAAGGCTATGATGCAGGATTTTACTTCACATTTTTAGAAAGATTCAAATACAAAACAATTCATCAACAGTAGTTTTAGGCAGGTAAAAATTTCAGTTGCTTAGCAGGTTTATATTTAATCTAGCCACTTAAGTACCACTGGAATTATACACTAGCTGTAGAAATCCTATTAATTTTTTCAAAGAAACATTAAAAAAATTATAAGAGTCACAGTTGCACCTGAGCTCAAAGAAGAGAGAAAAGTCTATTTATTAGCTGTTCAGATAACAACATATTGTAACAGATCAGATTCAGAAATCTGATTGCTGGCTTTATCAGAAGTAGTAGAAAAACCAACCACTGTGTATTACTGCTTATCCTATCAGCTACCACCTATGTAGCTGTATATTATAGCTGTTATTATATACTGCAAATACAATACCAGACATGATATGTAGTAGAAGTCCAGCCAAGCTAAAAGACAATCTCCTTTACTATCAGTGTTAAGGAAAGTGACCTCAGCCTAAAAAAACCCAAAGGTGTAACTTATCAGAGTCACTTCTGAAGTAATACTGCTAACTCCATCTTGGAGCAAGACCTTAAAATACAGTTTGCATTGATCCTGTCAGGCACAGATCACTTTAAAAATTAAAGAGAAGTGTGCTAGTATATATTTTATACTACAATTAACAGTTTGCAATGCCCTAAAAATCATATGAAAATACTCATTAGGAATTATAGAATTTCTTATGCATTTGGATATAGGAAACACCATGCATAGAAAACTACTCTTTGGGGTTAATTTAACAGTATCAGCGTTATTCAAGTTTATTTATCTACAGTAATGCCAGGAAAATAGCAGGACTGATTTGTGCTAACCTACAAGAAACTCTTAAAAATTATCTGCAATAGAGTAAGAGATTTTAGGCAAACAATAAAGAGTATATGTCCCTCAAGGTTAAATCTGAAGGAAGTAATGCCTGTCATAGAAAATACAGTGTGTCTCTTAAAGAGGCATTTCCTCTTATTTCTTTTGTTAAGACATAAGGCATGCTTGAATTTTAATTTGATACTTGCAGAGGTCAAGGAAATCACCTGCACTGAGCAGAGACAGAAAAAGGGCTCATGGTCTCACAGACACACACCTGTAAACACTGCAAAAAATACAAAATTAAGCTTGCAAGGATCCCTGGTGAGGTGACTTACATGCCACTGAGCAAGGTATCACTGAGAGCTGTTTATTTCTAAATGTAATATAAAGTTAAAAGCAGGGAGCTAATAAGCCATATTAAAAAAAAAATTATCTAACGCCCTATCAGGCTAGAAAAGTTTCAATGTCTATTTTGTATCCATAATACAATGGGAAGTTGAAAATAAGCTCAATATAAGAACTACTAAACAAAAACAGAGTCAAATGTGTATAATATATAAAATACTGACTGCCTACATGTTATGAAATACATATCACAAGAGTTACCACAATGCATTTCCACGTTAAACTCTAAAGCAAACTCCAAGTCACATGTTGAGCAAAAGGCATCCTTTCTGGTACACCGCCACTGTAATTCAACTCCAGAATGTCTCCTTTAAGTCAGGGTATAAAGTAATCTAAAAACAAGACAGAAAAATACAATTTAAGATCAGCTATCTTCTTACAGTTAGAAATCTGAAAAAACTGCAACCATTTTAAAAGTCACAATGAAACAATGACTTCATCATGAGTTTGAGAATCACCTGCTTACACAATTTCAAAGACTCTTTCCATGATTGTTGCCAGCATATATCGCACTGACTTTCTGGAAAAAATTGAATATATGTAGATATATATACACACATACACACACACAGAGCCACACTAATGCTTCATTTGGCCTCAAGCCATTTCACTTCACAAACAGTAGTTAAACCTTAGAAATTAGAACTAAGATTGAAACCTATGCAAACCCATCTTGTAAACATTTTTCCAAAACTTCTTAATACCAACCACAATAATGAGTACTTAAAAGAAAAACCCTTTAAGTGGCTATTTGAACATCTTACCAAAGACTTTATACATGGTGTCCATGAACTGTGCTGCTGTCTCCTTCTCCACTTTGCATCTGCATCTGCATCTGTGCCTGCATTCTCGCAATCATCTCCTGCATGCGACGAAGCTGGAAAAGTAGCACAGAAGAATTCTTTAGCCTAATCTCACCTCAGAATATGACTCTCTGCTGCCACCACACTATTAATTATTTATATTAAACAGGGAACACGTATCTGCATTATCTTTATCTGTTGGGTAACAATCTCAGGTTATGGCATCTTCTTCTACTGCTCTTCTTCATCCATAAAGAGGTTGGAAATTTACTGACTGAAATAAGCAGGCTTTATTATTGTAATTTGGGATGAAATTTTAAGCACCCCTAAATGGATGCTTTTGCTTCCTCTGAAGTTAAATGCATAAAAGTGATGGTGCTGAAGTGCTGAACAAACACTTACAGTTGCTAAAGCTTATCACCAAAAAAAAAGCAGCTTGTTTATGTCCCTCCAAAGTACACCTCTATCTGTCACTAAAAAAAAAATTGTCAGGATTACTTCCCAACTCCCTTGCTAGTGATGTCTAGGTGGAAGCAAGTAATACAGGCAAATCATCCAAGGAGATATAAGCATTATTAAAAATGTCTGAAGCTAATTTTAGAACATTGCAACGTTTAAATACAGGGTAATCACATAACTCGGCTACTAAGATTAATTCAGCCATGTTGCATGTACAATACTTCAAATTCTTTTATTGTACCCAAATCTGACAGGTGGGAAGTCAACCTTGCTCCTGAAATACATTTGGGTGTCTTTGCCTCTATGCGCCTACACTTTAAACTCAAACTAAACTGTTAAGGTTAACAATGAAAAGCTAAACTTGTGAAATGTTTACACTATTCTTTTTCATATTCCTTGAAACAATGACCCTTTTCATTTTTACTCTCGTCATCTTTTGGGACTAGTAGAAGACTGAGCATCTGCTGGTGCTAGAGCAGTCCAAAAAGTCCACCTAACTCAGCCTTCTCACCAACATTGGCTATTAGCAAATGCATCTAAGAGCCTAACAGCCAGGTGCACACACCCAGTATTTCCTGACATATGCTTTCAAACTCTAGAAATCTGTCAGTTCTGAACTTGCTAAACCAAAAAATTCTACCTTTCTGTTTAGTGAGCACATTCATGGAGAAAGTAAAACTCTCCAGTCTCTCAGCATTTTTGAGCTTATCTGCATACTTGCTATGCACAAAATTCCATGCTAATGAGTTCCACAATTTACAGACTGTCTTAAAAGTATCTTTTCCATTTGAAATCAGTCACCTATTAATCTCATTAAATGTGACCTGTTTCTTGTATAGTAGATTCCCATTCATCCTGCCATCTATGATTATGTAAGCCCCTCACTATATCCTTCCCCTCTGCCATCTACTTCCAACAAGAACATTAACCTAATCTCCCCTTGTACAGGACCTGCTTCAGATCTCCACTTCAGCCTTTCTGCCCACTTTTTGCTATTCATTGTACTTTTTCTAGTCTTGGCTATATCCTTTTTGGGTTAGGGGGACAATGAAAACAGTATTAGAGCTATGCCTTATGGATTTATCATAATGGCAGAATGAGAATCTCTGGTTTGTTCTTTATTCCTGACAATTCCTACCATTTTTCCCTCCTTTGCTGCAGAGCTGAACTTTTTCCCAGTCTGCAATTGCTAACTTTAGAACCTTTACTCATGTGAGCATGGCTCTCCCTCCAACACACATTACATTAATCACTGATTAGTACAACAGAATCAGGCATTTTACCAGATTCCACCTGTTCCAATAAACCAGTATCCTGAGACTCCTCCACACCTCTTCACATTCTGTTTTGTTACTGCACCTTGAATAACTTTATATCAGAAAATTCTGTCTTTTCCTTCAGAAATAACCAAGATCATGTAAAACATTTGACCTAAAGTAGCGATAAAAGAATAAAAATTCCCCTATCATGAGAGTATAGAGTTCTGTCATCTTACTTCAGCTTCTTTTTCAAGCAGAATCTGGTCTTTATTTACTTCTTCGTCTTCTATCTTCCTAAAAAGAGATTAATATTGTTCAATAATGTGCATACATTCTGGATTTTGAACTTCCAGAGAATGCTTTGTTGACAAAAATCGAGGATCTTGGAACACATCTTATATGTCAGGGTTTCATAATACAAACAAATTTCATTGAAACACATTCCCCACATAGCTGCAATTCATATTTTTATTTTTAAATCATTTTTAAGACATCAATTTATCCCTTACTCCTTCATAAAGTTATGCCCAGAACAAGTATAAACCATTCTCACTATGACGTTAAAACATGACAGATCTTCGCATGTAGGTACCAGTAAAAACTATTTCTGAACAGTATTCAAGTATAGCAGTTTACCTGAGCATAACATTATCTTCACTGATTGCAATTTAAGTACCACATAGATATAGCAAATTCAGAAATACTGCAAACACATACTTCTTCTCTTTCATTGGTGCAATACATCATTACAACTAAACCAAAATATAAGTTCAAGGTAATGCTGGACAAGATGTTAACAAAAATATGAAGCAACATGTCAAATAACCAGTGCTCTAAGAAATTCTGTACCTGGAAACCTGGCTACCTCCAGGCAGAACCTTCCTTTGATGCAGTTCTAGCCCGTCTCTAACTTCATGAACCATATTTGCTACCAAAGATCTAAAAGGCTCATAACCAAAACCACAGAAGTAACACAACCACTGTACGTATCTGGAATCCTTCCAGTTGGAGGAACCCTTTATCCTCTGCTCCACTTAAGACTTTGAAGTTTGATTATTTTTCTAGTATAGTCACCTTTTTTTTTGTAAGTCCAAAAGATTTCTTTTGTATAACATGTTGAAGCATAGTACAAATATTGATTACTCCCGTCAAAATTAAGCAAATGCTTTCAATCAGTATCTCAGCGCTCTTGCTTAATTGGGACGTTCCAGTTTTACATTGAGAAACCAAACATAAGAATATCTTTATGTACTATATTTTCAAGATTACTTACCACTTTGCTAATAGATTTCTCCTATCCCATGTTGCAATGGGGAAGACCTGCTAACAGATCTAATCACGCAAGCGCCATCAAAAGTGCAAAGCGAACAAACTGATGCTTGTTAAAAGGTTAACAGAGAAACAGATGGTCAAAAAACCCTCTGTGCCCAAAAACCTCTAAGAACATTAGTGAATACAGTAAACAAACACTTAATTGCCAAGCACTGCCGGTGGGGTAGGTGCAAGTTTGAAATAAATTCACACACAAACTACCCTCACTTCCAGTAAACTTAACTACATTCTAGCAGCACTTCAGAAATGTGAAAACAAAGATATATAGGCCACTTAACCAGACAAGATACAAAAACATGTTTTAGTTTCACAAAAAAAGATACCCCAACTTAACAGTAACTTACTCTCACAGGTCCTTGGCAGAGGCAACTTTAAATCCTCAAAAAAATGGTAAACATTATTTTAACTCTGGATGACCTTAGGTTACATTACTTCTAAAACCTTTGTACATGCCTGTTGGATAACAGGCACCAGAACTTGGCAAAAATATTTTTTTTTAGCTTGAACTTCAGAAGACAGGATTTAAAAGTTAGGGGAGAAGAGCATGTCATCTTGCCTGAAGGGAAAGCTGGACTTGTAGGCCAATGCTACAGGCAGAGACAAACTCCTTTTCCTGAAAACTGACCAGGCATGTGACAAAACCTATGTCAACAGCATGATGGAAAAAGCTTTGCAAAATATATCAAAACCACTGAAATGTGCAATCATGAAACCCTCTAGTGGCTGACATAAGAGAAGCAACTGAAAAATCTAAACCAGGAAACACCCAGTTTTCAACAAGAACTCACAAACTCAACTTTACAAACCCTGCTATTTTAGTTAAAAACAGGGTGTTGTGCCTGTCTCTCTTACCAGGAAAGCTGTGCCCTACACACCACACCTCAAAACAGGGTTGAAAGACATTATCCTGTGACTGCTATGCAAAGAAAATTATTTATTTTATACCGTGTTTAATAAAGCACTGCAAAAGGACTTGAGTTTCTTTTTCTAAAGACACGGTCCAAATATTCCAGTAGTTAATTCTGAAAAAAAAAACCTTTAACATATCAGCACTGACCTAACTGGCAGATTTTTGAAGACAACATTTATCATAGACATCTGCTCTACTTATTTACTTCAAACATTCCAATCCAACTGTGTTCAAGCCTTAAAACAAAGCAGAGATCTAACTATACCCTTTTAATGTCACAACCGTCTCTTCAGATTTACGTAATACTTCTTCTTACACTCAGCGTAAGCTGGTTGACTGAACTTGGTGTTGACTGGAGCTATGGATCTGTCTGTGATCTACCAAATCCAAGCAATGAAATGGTAGGAGAGACAGAGATAACCAAAAAATAA
Source organism: Theristicus caerulescens (assembly GCA_020745775.1). Taxonomy (NCBI): domain Eukaryota; kingdom Metazoa; phylum Chordata; class Aves; order Pelecaniformes; family Threskiornithidae; genus Theristicus; species Theristicus caerulescens. The sequence continues at coordinate 30,114,769 of CM036565.1, read as the reverse complement.
ATTCAGAATAGGAAGAAACAGCATGTAACCATAAGATAACAACCTGCCGCCTTGTTTGAGCCTCTCGGAGCGGAAGTTCTCATAGTGAAGATCCTGGGTCACCTCCTGAAGATCTTGCATGTGGGTGCTGGAGGAAGAAAAATAATTAAAACATACTGGTGTCACATCGGCTTGCTTAACCAACTCTCACATTCAACACTGTATTGGGTCAATGTGTTCAGCATGTACACCCACTTAACATGCTAATTTAAAACCTAATTTAAGTTAAATCGGTGCAATAAAAGACACATAGAGAGACCACCTCAGACCCTGAGGCAGCCCTGACATAAGCTGTCCTCCTGGGTGAGGAGTTTGATGAAGCAGTGCTGGGCAGGGGAAGCAGAGTAGCAAAGCCTGAAAAAAATCAACCAGTGGACTTTTGAAGTCTACTCCTTTGCAGATATATATCTACATATAGATATATTTAAATAAGCACAAGGTGTGAAGCAACCTGTTTTATGTTCTTGGGGATCTGAATAGCAATAGAACATTGTGTTCAAGAAAAGAATTAGATAAAAGATTATTTTCACAGAATCACTGAGTAATTCAGATTGGAAAAAACCCATGGAGCCTATGTGGTCCAATCCCTGCCTAGGCCTAAACCAGCTAGGTCAAGGTTGCTCATGGCCTTCTCCAGACAAATTCTGAATGTCTCCAAGGATTTCACAACCGCTCCAAACCCCCATTATGGTGTTTGAGTATCTTTCTGGTGATTGTTTTTTACACTACCATTTAATTGGAATTTTCTAACTTACATTAACATGGTCCTCAGCTTCAGGAAGTCATTATGTTCTGGATTCTCCACTTCAACCACACCCCATGGGTAGAGTCGACCTCTAACTTTTTTACCTTTGGCTTCAATGAGTTGATTGGATCCCACAACACAAAATGGAATGCTGGCCTGAAAGCCAAAAATGCAAAAATTACTAATAATGAACCAGAACAAACAACTCCAAGAACAACTCTTGTTTTGCTCAGCACTGCTTATTATGGTAATAAGTTTGTAATGCTTTTAATTTGAAGCTGTAAAAAAAAAAAACCCCAAAAAACCCCCAAAACCATCATTACACTTGTCTACCAGATAGAGGAGCCGGGGCACAGAGACACAGTGACTCACTCAAGGTCTCATCGCAGGTCACAGTATGAATCTTGTTCTAAAGCGGTCTGAGCAGTATGAAAAGATACAATATATTATCCACATATGTAACCTATGAAACCAGTCATACCTTCAGGAGTCTGGTCTGCTCTTTAAAATCTTCATCCTCATCTGATTCAGCATCAGGCAGGTGATAAATCTTGATGCCATGCTCTTCTATTTCATCCAGAATCTGAGATTTTATAGTATAAGAAATTGAGATAATATACATGTAAAGTCAGTACTTGTAAATCTTAAGGTAAAATTACTTAATGAGTTATACATAATCTCTTGAGAAATTTGGGCCTATCTTACTGATCCAAAATACTCGGCAAGTATTTGTTTTTAAACACCATATTTCTTCATGATATTCAACAACTACTTGCCACAGACTTTCAGACAAACAATAGTGTTCAAATAAACACTATCCTTTGTGGATTACACATAAAAAATTGAGCTTTTTTTAAACCTTTGCAATTGTCTTTTTTTTTTTAATTATAAAGCATTCACTCAGAAATCATAATTGTTTTGAACAGCCTAAAACTCCTTGCTCTTGCCTCTGAATTACTGTTTGGGGAGTAGGGGTGGGAGTCTTTGAAAACATAACTGAGCTACAGACACGACAAATACTTTTTTCTGTCTTCATGACTGCTAAGAATGGCATCTGCGGCTGGAATACATTTGCCATAAACAAAAATTTTGCTCTTTACTTTACTTCTGCAGAATTCTAGCACAATATGTATATCAAAGTAAAGTATACTTCTCTATTTTTCTTGCAAGTTGGGCAAGATAACTATAAGGATTTTCAGAATAACTGAAAAAATCATAGATAAAATTTTAAATATAACAGCTAAGACTGGATCAAGTGTGCCTTCTGGCCAGTTAATTGTAACACTTCTTTCTAAATTTCATAGCTGTTATTAACTCATGATGGTTTGTTGCATTTTTCCCCCCTCAGCAAATACAGCATCAAGTCCTGCAAGACTGAATGTGTTAAGGGGTCTTGCCTATGGAAGAAGGAACTGGAATGTATTAGAAGAGGGTGACATAGGGGAAGAAAAACAACCCCAAAAATCAGAAAAATCTCTGAAAATCCTATTTTTCAATCCTCAGAATTCTGGCTGGGTAAAAAAAGTATATGCACATCACAGATGCAGATCCTGTCTCTGCTTTGGGACTGATTAAACAGGTAAGGAAGCAACTACCATTAGCAAATGCATTTAAATATTTCTCCAAAGTTTCAAAATTCACTCATAATGTAATTGTAAACGCAGCCAATCTGCCATTTCACAGGCAACATTTTAAGGACAATTTCTCAGTTAAATACGTAACAAAAGATTTTACAAGATATCAAACTACATATTAAATAATGTCACACTGTGCATGAGATTGTATTTTTTCTTGGTTACAACAGAGTAAGTTTGAATGAGAATGCCCCTCTCTTCAGCAACCATGCTGCTATAACCAAAGTACGACATTTTTCTGCAAGCTAGAAAAATACTTACCCTTTTCTTTAGTCTTTCTCGCTCTTTCAGAGAAAGCGTATCAGCTTTTGCAATCACTGGTACAATATTTACTTTGTTGTGTATGGCCTTCATAAACTCAACATCCAGAGGCTTAAGGCTAAAATTAAAATACAGAAAAAGTTAAATTTATTTTTAATCTAAATTACCAATTTATTTTCACACCAATGTAGATCTCTCTCCTTATACAGAAAGAACACACCCAATTAATTCCAGCTGTTCTAGTACTTCCTTAAGTAGTGGCAATCTGATTCTGAAAATTTAAGTCAACAGGCACAAACCAACTCCCCAAAGTAAAATCATTTAAAAAATAAAATGACAGAGAAACACCTACCCATGACCAAACGGTGAAATGAAATAGAAGCAGCAATGAACCCGGTTATCTATGATATGCCTTCTGTTCAAACCACTCTCATCATGCAGATATCGCTCAAACTGCTCATCAATGTAAGAAATTATGGTCTTAAAACTGTAAAATAAATATGGATTCAAGAAATCATGCTCGTTCCCAAATGGTCAATAATTCTAGTGATGTTTCAAAGGTAATATTAAAACACCAAGACATCCTGCTGATGAAGCAACCTGCTGATAGACAAAAATTAATTTACTGGTGCTGTAAGTCTGTAGAGTAGAAGAGCACATATCTTAAAATTTTACTTGAATTCCAGAATAACAAACTACTATGCATATTTAATCTTTTTATATTAAGATAAAATGTACATACATATAACACACATCTTAACTTCTACAGCAAACTTCTCTTGGGTTAGTATTTATCTTTTGACTAGTATTAATTACACACGCTCAAGGTAATCTAAGCTTCTTGTTCCAAATTGATTTAAAATCATAGAAAGGTTTGGGTTGGAAGGGACCTTTAAAGATCATCTAGTCCAACCCGCCCTGCCATGGGCAGGGACATCTTTCAGTAGGTCAGGTTGCTCAAAACCCTGTCCAACCTGACCATGAACACCTCCAGTGATGGGGCACCCACAACTCCTCTGGGCAACCTGTTCCAGTGTCTCACCACCATCACTGTAAAAACTTCTTCCTTATGTCCAACTTACAACCTGCCCTCTCTCACTTTAAAACTGTTGCCCCTTGTCCTGTTACTACAGGCCCTGGTAATAAGTCTCTCTCCATCTTTCCTATAAGCTCCTTTTATATATTGAAAGGCATTAGTAAGGTCTCCCTGGAGCCTTCTCTCCTGTAGGCTGAACAACTCCAACTCTCTCAGCCTTTCTTCACAGGTGTTCCAGCCCCTGGATCATTTTCCTGGCCCTCCTCTGGACCTGCTCTAACCGGTCCATGTCAGTCTTGTTCTGGGGGCCCCAGAGCTGGATGCAAGTCTCACAAGAGCAGTGCAGAGGGGGAGAATCACCTCCCTTGACCTCCTGGCCACACTTCTTTTGATGCAGCCCAGGATATGAATGGCTTTTGAGGATGCAAGCGCACATTGTCAACTCATGTCTGATTTTTTGTCCGCCAGTATCCCCAAATTCTCTGCAGGTCTGCTCTCAACCCATTCATCTCCCAGTCTGTATTGATATTGAGGATTTCCCCAACCAACATGCAGGACCTTGCACTTGGCCTTGTTGAGCTTCATGAGGTTTGCATGGGCCCATTCCTAAAGCCTATCAAGGTCCCCCTGGATGGCATTCCTTCCCTCTAGTGAATCAACTGCACCACTCAGCTTGGTGTCATCTGCAAACTTGCTGAGGGTGGACTCAGTTCCACTGTGTCACTGATGAAGATATTAAATAGTATTGGTCCCAGTATGGACCCTTGAGGGACACCACTCATTACTGGATTCCATTTAGACTTTGAGCCATTGACTGTAACTCTTTGGATGTGGCCGTACAGCCAATTCCTTATCCATCTAACATCATCCATCAAACCCATACCTCTCCAATTTAGAGACAAGAATGTTATGGGGGACCATATGAAAGGCCTTACAGAAGGCCAGGTAGATGACATCAGTAGCTCTTCCTTTATCCACTCCATCACAGAAGGCCACCAGATTAGTCAGGTATGTTTTGCCCTTCGTGAAGCTATATTGGCTGTGTCTTATCACCTCCCTGTCTTCCATATGTTTCAACATATCTTCCAGGAGGATCTGTTCCATGATCTTAGTGGACACAGAGGTCAGTAGTTCCCAGGGTCCTCCTTTTTACCCTTTTTAAAAATGGGCGTGACGTTTCCCTTTTTCCAGTCACTGGGGACTTTGCCTGACTGCCATTTCAAGTTGTGTGGAAGTTATTGATGCCTCTTTACATTTATCTAAATGAACACGTAACACTTAAATTAAGCTTCCTCAACATTAGAAAATACGCCCAGCTCGCCAAAAATCACACCTCGAATTCAGCATTTCACATAACACACCAAAAAAAGGTAAGATAATGACTTAACCATATAATCACTTTGAATCACCTTTGGAACGGAAGTGTTTAAAAGAGCTAGGCTGGCCACTTGGGCCATCCTACTTTGAACTGCATATCATTATTAATATAGCCCCACTTCAGTTAGTTATTCTCACCCCCAGGACAAATATGAAATGGATGTCAGTCTTCATACATATATCAATACACACTCTGTGTACATACCAGTCTCGACAATTGATAGCATCCCCATATCCTGGTGTATCTACAACTGTCAGACGTAGTTTCACACCCCTCTCTTCAATTTCAACTGTTGAGGCTTCAATCTGCACAGTGCGTTCAATCTTCTCTAAAAGACAATAAAATTGATCTTTCAGAATAGAATTTATTAGACTATGTCATTTTGAGAAAAGCTCAAAAGATTAATTGGCAGATGCAACCGTATAAATGTTGTTGCAGGGATTACCTTTTAAGTCCTGATAACTTAACAGCAAGACTCAATACTTAAGTTCTTCAGATTCTGTTAGAAGATTATTTGAGATTTCCTACTGTTCTTAAATATAATGTAGAAACTAAGGCAAAAGTGACTGAGAAAAACTGTAGGTAATCAGCAATTTGGAGAACAATACTAAATTATATGTAATGGATTTTTTTCCCAAGGTTGAAAGTGATAAGTACTCATCAGCTAACATGATAAATTATTAAAGTCATTCAACAAGTAGCAAAGAGGGGGAAAAAAATAGCATCTTCCTCTATTTTCTTAGAATATTCTCTTTCATTGGATTATTGTATGCCTTGCTAACAGAATGAAAAAGGGACAAGGGACTGAAGAAGAAAAGGAGGTGAAATTCACATTCACTAAATATCAACCCAAAGTAAAGGAATTGAGTTGCAAGTCCAAGCAGGCATAAACAATGCCTGTGTTTAGAATTGCAACAGATTAAAATTAAAGAAAGTTTCTGATTGTTTTAGTTGATTGTTTATCTTACTGTGACACAATGACATTTTTTTAAGCAAAAGAAGGAATCAACTTTCTAGGTGCCAATACGTATACACTCGAGGACTAAACCAACAAAGACCCCATATACCTCCTGGGTACAGAGGGAACCAATTGTATAAAACAGTTCAAGTATAAAGAAATACATTAGAAATTACTACAGCTAGAAATCACTACTGGCTGTTACTAAAATCCAAAGATAAAAGCATTCAACTCGAAAAATCATCGAGAACAGAGAAACTAGAACAAAGGTGTGTTTACCAGCAGCTCCTGGGATTATCCTTTCTGGGTAGAGATCTGTCAAGAAGAGGCTGTTTATTAATGTAGATTTCCCCAATCCAGATTCACCTGTGATTCAATATAAATTTAACATATTTACATAACTGATTTTAACTGTATCCAGACCGTATCATCTGACTATACATTTTTTTCATGTTAAATGAAAATCTTTTAATTTAAAAATTTACAGCTTATAATTTTGTATTAGAAAAGTTTGCACAAGAAGATTGAATAACATTTTTTACATCTCAGCTTTATAATGTACTTTCTCGGAGCTTTCTCTGATTATTTGTAATTAAATCTGCTAGTCAAGTGGACTTCTGATCAATTTAGACTTAAAATTTCCCATTTCATGTCTCCTGATTTTTTAAGGCATGCTTTTCTGCTGTCACTCCAGAATGTGAAAGATCATACCCAGTGAGAAGCTAGATCCTGCCTAGGCTGTATCATTCAGTTTAAACAACGAAAAAGGCATTGCTGAACTTCTGCACAGCTAGCCATCATAAAGTATGATTTATTTCTGCTTTTTATGCTAATATGGCAAACAAGAACCCAAGGGAAGAGGAATGTGACAGGGCTACTGAGCATACACACAGAGCAATTTTTTCACTGATGAAACTGGGGATTACCAAAGTGAACCATAAATACGTTTTTGTTCTAGGGCTACTGACTGAGCCATGAGAAAAGTTCAAAAGCCAACTAATTAGCTAAAGATCAAGACCTTAATCAGAACAAATATTCACGGCATAACAAAAGACCAGCAACTTGAAGTGCTCAGTACCTGAATTCACTGAATAAATCCATTTCTAGAATTTTGGTTTTATTTCAGGTGTTGATAGAATTAATTAAAAAATTAGATGTTAAAAATGATAGGCTGCATGGTCCCTGTGAGTAAAACAGACTATTCTGCAATAGGAGTCTGACAGAAACATCTGAACAAAAGAGAGATGGAATTATTTTTTAAATAAAGATTTGACTAGGAGATGCCAGTTTATAATGCCTTATAGAATGCATCTCTCAAGACCAGATTTTACCAGTGCAGCCTTCACCAGTGAAATAGACATGCAAACTCAACAGTCACGTGGCATCATTTCAGCAAAACCAAAAAAAGTATGATTTTAACCAGTGGCACATTCCATACTTTCAGTCTGGCTAAATATTACATGTAAAACAAATCAGTTTTCATAGTCGCTGTGAAGGATTAATGAAAAGAGTAGTTATTCTAACTGCTGACCACAGTAGTTAAGAGTTTAATGAAATAACTATTTAGATAAAGTCATGCTTAATAATGAGAATGACCATGAAATTGAAGTGGTTAGGATTTCTTTGGAAGCAACATAGCCAAGCAGCCAAATTGTTATAAACCCAAGCTCATATTTTCGCAAACTACAATAAAAAATAACAGAAAAAACAATGCAAAGAAGAAAAATCATTGATTAGGACTCTGTCAGTGCAGATAGCTTTTAAAGAAGCATTCTCCTGCTCACAAATTAAGAAGCAAGGCAACTTAATGAAGAATAATAGTTCAATATAGGTATTGTGATATAGCCCACAAGAGAACATACTTAAACCCCATGCATATTTCAAGAGAAAGAATTCACATTCCAAACTGTTGAAATAATCAACAATTTAAAGCATAGTTTATCTTACATCGACTGCCTCCCTCTGCTAGTGTATCTTAAAATATCACTCCAAATTTTCAATTAAATTACTTTTCTCCAAGTTTTCTTCCTGTAGTTTTCATTTATCCCTAGAATACTGCCAAGCAATGACTGTAAAGTTAAATTTTAGTCTGAGACATGCATGGGGTTAATTGCCTTTCTGTTACTCTGACACCATGTTATTTCCCCCGTTTTCTCCTTTACAAAAAGCTAGAAATTACTTCTTGGTCTACATAACTTTACAGAGCTTTCTGCCAGAACTGTTTCACATAGCGCTACTTGCAATTAATCTCAAAGTTATCTGGAAATTAAGTTTAGCTGCAGCAGAGAAAGCACATCTTTTGTTTCTCAGAACCGTTCAGATTTTTAGGATTACTGAAATTTTGAAGAGTTACAGGAGATACCATAATTTGAACCATCTGCTTATAGTTTGGCTTTACCCTTAGATTTTATAAGATATCCATTACATTATCCTAAGCAAATCCAGTGAAAGATACAGTAAACAACTATGACAGAATTCTAGGAAGACAAAAATAAGGGCCAACTCTGTCCAACACTGAACTACAAAAGACAGAAATGGGATAAAAGCAATGCTAGGGCTGTCATTTGGCAAAACTAATGAACGGTTTGAGGATAGACTCCTTCTGTAACTACTGGAATCCAAAACAATGAAGAACTTAAACGCCTCCTATCATGTACCGCCTCACCTCTCCTTCTCATTTCCACTGTGATCTCTCTTGGACAAATCTAATGCACAAATGGGATTTACTTCTTGTGACACCAGGTAATAAAGAACCTAATTCTATTAGGGTTACTTTTTGCAAAAGGCTATTTTAAAAGTGAGAATTACAGAGCCGAAACATCAAAACTCAATGTTACAGCTCCCAAGCAGTGTGACCAGGAGAGATATAAAAGATGCCCAAGCCCGATTTGGGAGCCTACTGAATTTGCAAAAATAACACCGGCTTCTCAGAGGATCAAGGTATTTCTGGAGACACACTAGATTTTTCTTTCCATTCCAGATACCAACACAGATTGTCAATGAAATATTGAATAGAATTAAACTATAAACTATAACTGCTAACAGAAAATCAAGATCAATTTAAGAAATAACAGCTCACATCAAAACCAACTAATCCAATTCTCATTCTTCTCTTACAAGAGTATTTAGAAGGGGTGGAAAGACCAGAGTTCAGATTCTTTTGAGCTACAGAAGCATAAAGAACATTTTAAATAGAATAGTCTCCTTAATACTATTCTCTTAACCAAAACACACAAACAAATAAAGATCATATTCAAATGCAAAAACAGTTTTAAACTGTATTTTAAATGGAATGCTTGAATCCTGTAAGACAGAAGAGAAGGAGGGAAGTAATGATCACTGGAGTGGATGACAAAATTTCTTCACTTCACCCACAAACTTATTAATGTATTCAAACATGGTTTGTAGTGTGGAAAACAACTGCTGCATGAATTAATAAACCATAAAAGAAAGTTAAATGCTACAGTACAGAAGAGCTTTCTGATGCAAGCTGAAGTCTTACAATAGCGGAAGTAATATTAATTTTAATTCCAAATTGCCGGTGAGCAAGTACTAATTTTGAGAAAGAATATAAAACATTTCCTTACCAACCACCATAAGAGTAAATTCAAACCCCTTTTTCACAGACTTCCGGTGAACCTGATTGGGAAGGTTTGCAAATCCAACATAGCCAGGGGTTTCTGGATTGGTAAACTGAGCAGGCTGTTGCTAAAAATAAAATAAGACAATAATAAGCAACCACTCAAGACATACTTGTTTGTATAACTGCTTTCCTCAGTTATTTCAAATGGTTTGAAGCTAGATGACATACAGAGCATTCCTACTACTCAACAGTTTCACAATGAAGTACAGAACAACTGCATTCACCTAGAGCTTAAAAAGAAGTTTCATTATTCAGCTATCCAGCCAAGATCACCTTAAGTAAAAAAGAAACAAAACTGCAAACATTTATTTATTGAAGTATGAAGTGCATTGACTAATCACACAGTTTTTAAACAGTGTCTTCACATGCATTTAAAATAAAAAAGCTTGTGTCTAATGTTTATAGACTTAAATAAAAAGGTGACCATTTCTAATCTGGTTTTACCACTTCCAAATGAAAACACTGAACGACTGGTGAAGTGACAGCCATCTGCTGCTGTAAGTCCTCTTTAGAGATCTCTTGGGGGGGGGGGCGCAATTTACACAATAGTTTTTCAAAGGGCCACCGCTACAAATATGGCAGAGAAATCTTTAGATTTATTAGTTTCCTTCTTCAAACACATTATTCAAGTACCCTTTATCATTCATTTCACTCCAATTAGCTAACATGGATGTTCTACCCATTATACCAAATGCAGGGTAATGCAAAAATTAGATGAATCCCAGCGTGTCAATAATATTTTAAGTTACCATGTTATTTATGAAGGATTTTTCCAGAAGATCAGTTGACTCTATTAGTAAATGAAGAAATTAAATCTAAGAACATCCTTTTTTTAAATGATTCCTGCTCAAAACACAGTAACAGAATGGATGTTTCAATGAAAATGCACCAGGGAGCTTGTACGCAACTCCATGACCAAAATTAAATCTTTCCGAGAGTATTGGTTAACTGCACAGGTTTATACTTAAAGGAAACTACATTAATACATGTTTTACATCACTCAGTCTTTCACTATTATGTCTTCTACATGTGAATTCTCTCTTATTTATGGCCCATAAATTTAGCATACTCATCACCATCAAACACGATGCAAGTTACACATTCTACCCTTGCAGATTAATATTTAAAAACAAAATACGTGTTTCACATTGTTACACTGGAAGACAGAAATGTCATTCTTACCTTGGACATGTTTATGGAAGGTCAGGAACAGATCTGAAAAAAAAAATAACATTTTCAGCTTATTAAAAATCGTACGAGAAGAAAAAACCCAACAAAAATACAAAACAATATAATATCCGCTGTTGCACACTAAATTAAAAAAGGAGCATTCTTGATTGGATGTCCAGATTTTGAAACAGTGTCAGTTGCTTCACAGAGTACAATATTTGACTCTTTGGTATTAACGAGGGGCAGAATTTTCAGCAACCGTTGTTCCTATTAATGTCATTGGACAATAAATTCAAGAAACATGAATATGGGGTGCTAAAGGCACTGGATGTATGACAAACCATTCTGAAGCCTGAAAAAGAAAAGTTCACATCCTTTCCGGAAACTAACCAAACCAAACATACTGCTTAAAGACATCTTACTATTTACAGGAAACAGTTTTTTCAAAGCTCAGAAAAACAACGCGTGTACTATTTTTTTCTTTCTAAGCCTCCTTCCCCTCAACGTTTCCTTTCATGCTCGAGTGTTCTGTAAAGAGTTGACAGCTTCAAAATGAAACACTTTCTTTGCCTCTTTCCTCTGGATGCTTGCAAACTCAGTCATTTTAACTTCTGTTGCCAAGATAAGATTTTTCACATGCAGCTGCATCACTTTGAGATACAAAGTAGACAGGAAAAAAAAAATCTCTCATCTAACACCTCCACGCAAAGTCTCTTGACAAATAAAGACCTGTCGAGAGAAGAGAACTTCCATCACACTAACTTGCATGAGTTCAAGAGATCATGTAACCTACTATGGCAATATAAAAATGTCAGCATATGCTGTATCTTCAAGTGATGAGTGCTCAAACTTCCCTTTCTATTCCCTCCCCTGGCTTGCCCTCCAATCGAAAAGGTATCGGTTCCCACTCACAAAGCCCACATACCATAGCCACCTCCCATCTATCTAGCTCACTTCCATTTTCATTCTACAAATATGAAATTATCACTGTCTGATTCTTTCTGTCTTCCAAGCAGATTTTTGTCACTGAGTTCAGCCTCATGTGAAATGACACCAAATGGCTTCAATGTACAGCACCTTTCAGCCAGTCCCTCCCACCAAAAAGCCATCTTGAAGTCAAAAGAAACTGCCAAGTGTCAGACACACAGGAACCCAGCCTTTTTTGTGCTAGGCAGAAGGCGAAGTTGTTTTCAACCTGGTGATGATTTCCAGCAGCTATGGCACTTGCTTCTCAAAGCTACTGTATATGTATATATATACAAAGTGCAACCTCCTTTAGGTTTATTAAGATGCAACTTTTTAGCTCACTATGATTACTTCACTTTTAACAGTTACCAAGCTGCTTCCCCCCCGCCCGGAGTAAGGAAGGGTCAGTTTTGAGGAAGGCTTTTTGATGGGAGTGACGGACTAAAGGTGCTAAACACTGAAGCAATTTGGTGTTGTTTCACACGAAGCTGAACTTGCTGACAAAAATCTGGCATCCTGATTACACACACAGAATAAAAACTGGATAACATGCTTCTCAAGTGAAATTTCATGCTAAAAATAAAATCCAGTATCTGCAATATCTGTATTTCAGTTAATAAGCTGGTCTATGACCTATGAAGTATTCAACTACTGAAGAGATTATCTGTGAGACTTTTATCAGCATGCAAGATTGCTCCAATAGCAACTCTTCCAAGAGTGTTTCCTGATGAGTGATGTCATTGATCCCTACTTAACCATTCTCCATGAGAGACTTTCAATGCCAAACAAAACTAGATCCCGCTAGAACACAGAAGAACATTCTTTTAATTCACGAGGCTTGTCTGTCACCCAACTATTTCTCAGAGGCAGGCTAAGAGTGGAGGAAAGTTTCTCACAGCTACCAAGAAACGAAGGAGAGCTATTCATGCAGATGGCTGCAGTTACATTACATTTTAATATATGGACCAAGCACAGAAATCTTTCATGAAAGACCTCTCCCATAGCATTCCCTTCAGGGCAGTGGCTGAGAGCTCCCACGCAGGCAGGAGCACACAGTCTCGAAGCAGTCCAGATCTTCCTCCGGAGCTGGTCGATCATGTTCCTCACCCTCCGGTTTCAACAACCCGGCTGGAGATTTCTACGAGAGCGTCTTCTGAAGCGTGGCGTGCAAGCGGCACTCGAGTGACTACCCCAGCCCCTCTGGACAGAGGGAGCCGCATCTCCGAGGCCCTCCCGTCGGCGGGCGCTTCAGGCTCCCTAACGTCTCCGACACCCCCGAGCTGCTGCCGGCTCCATAGCCGGCGCCCGCCGCCCCGCCCCGCAGCGCCCATCGGCCCACTTCCTCCTCACCAGCGTCTCCCCAGCACCCCTGCCGGCCGCCCCGCCGCCATCCCTCAGCCCCTTCCTCCCTCAGCCCCGGCCCGCCGAGCGCGTCCCGCGGGAGCGGCCGGAGGGGCTGCCCGGAGGGGCTGCCCGGAGGGCCGGAGAAGGGGCTCTCCTTCACCGCCCCCCCAGAAAGAGGCCGCGCAGCCGGAGCCGCGGGCCTACCGAGGGAGGGCAGCGACCGCCCCGGGCCGCCTCCCGCCGCCCCTCACCTGCCGGCCGCGCCGCCAACAACCCTGGCCGCCGCTCCCGCGCGCGCGCACCCTGAGGGGGGAAGGGGAGGAGCCCAGACGCTCCGCTCCGCCCCGCCCCCAGGCCCCGCCCCTGGGGCCGTGCCGGGAGGCGCGGCCCAGGGCCCAGCGCGCATGCGCCCGGCCCATTCCCATAGCAACCTGCCGGCCAAGGGTACGTGGGGGAGGGACTACCCGTATGTTGGTAGGTCACGCACATCCCTCTTTTTTACCAAGATGGCGGCCGGCCCCTCGGCCTCGTACCCAGCATAGGCTTCGCTGCGGGCCTACTAGAGGTAAAGCCGGCCCCGCGCCCGGTGGCGCCGGCCGCGCGGGAGGGCGACGGGGTGAGGTGGGGAGCGCTTCAGGTAAGCGGGACGAGGGCGCGGGCCCGGGCCCGGGCCCGGCTCCGCGGCCGGGCGGGTTCCGCTGCCTCCAACAAGATGGCGGCAGCAGAGAGACGGGCTCCGCGGGCGGGATGTCTAGCGAGCGCCCGGCTCCGCTCTATGGTCTCAGCCTTTCCCATTGGCGCGGGGTGGGCCACGTGCCGCCGGAGCCCCCCCCGCCCTCCAGACGGGGGGTGCGCAGAGGGCCACCCTTCCCCCGCCTGCCCCGCCGCCCGCCCTCTGGCAGCGGCCGCCCCGCGCTGCGGCGGCGGCGGGGAGCGCTCCGGTGCCAGCCCAGGCAGTGGACAAAAACCATGAGTCATGCCCCGCTTCCCCTCCCTGCGGCGGCCGCCCTCCGCCCCGCGAGTCAGCCGGGGGTGATCCTGGGCCGCCCCTGAGGGGATGGGGCTGAGGGGGGCTCGCAGGCCTCCAGCCGTGACAGCACGGCTGCAGTCCCCTCCCCCCCGCCCCCGGCCGATGTCCCGCCGCCCGGTCTGCTTCGGGCTCTGAGAGTTTGAGCTTGAGTGTAACAGTCTCGTCTTGGGCCGCTGGTGTACCTGAAAGCTGGGGCTCCGGTCATGGGCTGCTCTGGAGAAGGGTTTCTGCCTCACCTGTGGCTCTTCAGGTAGAGCCAGCCCGCCTGTGTGCGATAGAGGGGAAATTCTGCCTCTTTACTGAACTGCTTTCTAGTCCCATAGTATGGTTTTGTTGCAGGTTATTTATAGAACAGGGTGATCCAGCAGTCGAGCAGAACTGAAGAGGGTTAAATGCGGGGAGTTCATGATCCTTGGGCCCAGCTTGGCTGTAGCTAACTAAAGTGGCTTGAGACATGATAAGTCGCGCTTCCTGTGCTGGCCTTCCCTGAACAGTAGGAAAGATTCCCAACTGGCAAGAGCAATTCCTTCCGCTGAAAGACAAGACGCAAGAGAGCAGGCCATGCTGGGAATGTTAGTAATACCAATAGCAGTTCACTCATAACTGATGAGGTGAGCCAGGGACCTCAAATTCACAGCTCTAGTTTAGAATTCAAATCCAAATTCACAACTCTCTGGCTGGGAAATGAAAATTAGAGACATTCACAGTCCCAAGGAGTTTGAAGGATTCAGTTCTTTTCCTATAATGTTGTGTAATGACAGAGAAAATTCTGCACAGTGATATGTGCTGTCTTGCTTTATTACTGGTTTTCTGTTTAGTAAGGCAAGTGAAGCTGCTGCCTGATGATTTAGTCTCTGCTATGCAATTGTTTTCAGTTAGAAGACAATTTAACAGATAGTATAACGGCTTTCTTTTTTCCCCTCCCAAACTAGGCTGGAAAGTGGTGTTTCAGGTACCATTTCATAGGTGGATTGGATATACCTCCCTCTGGTACAGGAATATACATCAGAGGCAAGGCAGGAAAGGAAGCAGTAATGTAATTTGTAGCTGTGTGTCTGCTAAAGCTCTGTGTCTCCAACCCTTTGCCTGTTTAGATTCCTGTCTGTCTGTGAATTTTCATGCAGCATGGCCCAAGCCATAGGCAGGGCCACCCACATACTCAAGCCACAAAAAAACCTCAACCTTTTCCTTCCAAAAAAGTCCACAGTAGTATAGTTTTTCACAGATCAGAATGACAGGCACAGGAAAAGCTCTCGCTAGACGCGGAGGTAACGATATCTGAAGGCCTGTAAATGTAGAGTGGAAGAGGCAGTGTAACTGTCTAGTGTGAGCTTTGCCACTGTGGCAAGATAGAGTAAGCTTAGATCATTCTCAAAAGACAGTTTTCTAAGTGGCTTCTAAGAAGCGGTTAAGAAAGATTGCTCTGTGTTTGTCCTATATCAATTTTTGCGGTGTTTCACTCCTGATAGTGTGACCCATACTCCTCTCTCCTCCTTCATTGCAAGTTAAGCTGGTTTCTTGTCTTCTTTTCCTCCTCTCCCCCAATTCTGCCTGAAAAGGTGAAAAAATTGTGACACTACTTCTTGTGTGTTAAAGGTTATTGTGTTAAAGTTTATGTTCCCTACTTTTTCATTGGTCTCACTTCTCTAGAGCGGGATGATCAAGGAAGAGGTAGGGGCAAAGGGAAGAGATTTCCTCTTGATCTGGAATTGGATCATAACATTATCATTATGTTATGTAGCATAATGGTAAGGATAGTAACTTACTTTTGGTAGGATAAGGGCAGTTGTTCTTAGTCAAATAGCTAGTCTTTTTTTTCCAGTTCACATTAAACTGCTTCTGAAGACAGTATGGTCTATTAGAAGAGAGATCTGTAACCTTGGATTTCGTAGCTATTATCCGTGTGGAGAGCCATTCCAGACAAGCCAGCCTGTCCAGTTCACACTTTTTACTGCCTTTCCCAAAACGTACTCTTCCCTTTGCATATGGAAGCATGTTAAGCTGGTACAAATGCACTTAGGATTGTGCTACTGTGAGAATTCAGGTAATTCACCCAGGTCACTACTGGTCAGATGGTTAGAGTAGTCAGCAGTGACACTGAGACAGGTCTAGAGTGTTCAAACTGAATGCGAGTGTGTGGTTGAAAAAGTTGATTCACCATGACTGGGAGGGCGTCTGACAATTTGAGCCGTGCATTTCTGTAGAATATCAGATTTATGTGAAAATGTCATTTCCCTTAAAAAAAAAAAAAAAAGTCACTCAACGACGGTTCAACTTTGGTTTGTATTCAAGAATTCTACAGAAGGAAATCCTCAGGCCTATACTGTGCAGAGCTTATAAAGTAAGCCTTAAAGCAAAATAGCAAGACTCTGGCAAGTGTCCTCATGGGTGTTTTGAAACTGGCAAGCAGTAAAGACAGGGTCTGGAAACTGCCTTCACGCTTTCCTTGCCGCCAGAAAGAGAGAAGTTACAGATCAGTCGGTCTCATCCTTAGCTGGAGTGGGCACCCAAGCATAGCCTGGCAAGACACCGTAACAAGAAATACAAGCCTTTTAGCACCCTGTGGATCAAGCACAATAATAGCCTCCTCTCTGTAGCACTACCCTTATGGAAATGCTGCTATAATCTTGACAAAGAAATGCACCGCTGAAGAAGTTGCAACAGGGGTTTTTAAAGTGGGCTGAGAAAGACATGTTCACCCAGGATGTAACGAGTCTAACTTGTCCAAGAGCACGTTACTGAGAGGCCCAGAGCCTGTAAAGCTTTTGCAACATGGGTCTGTGCAAGAATGAAGTAGGTGTTATTTGTATTAAAATATGAAAACAGATAAAGAAGAGAGAAGGAAGTAAAACCCAGCTGCAGGATTAGGCCTCTGTTCCTCTTCCTAATTACCCTAACCTTGAAAGAAGAGAGCATTAGGTTGTACTGTGTAGCACGGTGGGGTTTGCTGGTGTTTTTTTGTTTTGCTTATTGTTTTTTCTGGGGCTTTGGTCTAGAAGCTATTCCAGCGGAGTCCGTGTCACCAGGAGGCTGTGGTATTTATAGTGGGCCATGAGACTGCGTTTGGAGTGGGAGGGAGGGTCCTGGTCAGTAGGGCCTGTTGGGGGGCAATTGTGGAGGGGCTGAAGAGACACCTAGAGCTGGTCTGTGGACCCCAGGTGCTTGTGCTAGGCTGGTAATTAAGAGTCTAGTGCCCCAAGTTCAGGGCTTGTTTCAAGAGCTCTTTTCCTTTTAGAAATTCCTAGTTCTAGTCGAATAATTTTGGGTTACAGGCTTATCCTGGGTGTGGAATTATACATGAGAGAATTCAGAATGTGGCTTTATATTTAGCTGTCCCTTAGCTTTAAAAGAAAGATTGTTTATGTCCTAAAAATCTGCTATGAAAATCTTGTGATTTACATTACCATCTTAAATGGAGAAGTCCTGCATGCCTAATAATTCTAGCGACCTTTTTCCCCATCTTCCTTCTGGGAAGTCATGTTGCCCCATAGCTCTCATGGTGTGACTTCAGTGGAAGAGAATCAGGGAGTAAGGTTGAAAAAAGATGTATCAGTAAACAAGGAGGAAAAGTTCTAGCCAAAGCAGGGGGAAAAGCTTCTTTATTTAGAATATTTTACGTGTATAGAAGACTCTGGGTTGCTAGAAGATTTATGTGTTTAAGGTTTTAATTCTGACAAGGAAAGGTAGTCAGGTTGTGATGAGTGTTCTGGGTTTATTTTGTTTCATAAGAAACTTACCTATGTTAATGCCAAAGTGGTTCTTTTTTCCATTGTTTATGTGATCTAAAGGTGTTTCTACCTATACAAACTCTGTTACTTCCCCAGCAGTCTCACAGAAATATGAGTATCCTTTCTAGCAGGTACTATATAATACAGATACTTTTTGTTGAACTTGCTGGTTGACATCACCTGTCTCTCACGACTGGTTCAATGTTATTGAATCTTGCATCTGGTAGATCTTTCAAGCTTTGAAGATATCTACTAATGTTTTGCAAATTATTGCTAGAGATATTAGCATGTAAATAACTTAGGTACATTTATACCTCGCAGTGCTAATTTCTTGACTTCAGCAGACTCAAAAAAACCCCACTTGGTTTAATCTCAGTGTACTGTAACTTTGTTTTGTGTCTGTGCGTTCCTGTGTTTTGGGGAGGGCTAAATAAGTAGCTTCTGCAAAGAAGGCAGGGGGTGTGCATTTACGTACATGGTTGTATATAAGAAAGCCAGCTGGATTTCTTCATACTGCTCTAACTAAAGTCAAATGGTAGTGGTATTTAGAAAGGGGAGGAGGGAGAAAAACTTGACTTTATACTTACTGTCCTAGCAATGCTCTCGCCTCAGTGAAGTCTCTTTAATTGCACTTTTGGCAATTGTTGGACTTGGGAAGAAACCTCTGGTCCCAGCAGGAGCAGCACATGGCCCCAGTGCCAGGAGCAGGTTCCTGAGCGGAGCCCGAGGAGCAGGCAGGTGGAGCAGGGCAGTCTTGGTCCAGCGGCCATGTGCGTGCAGAGGGCTGACCTTGGCCACAGCTGCCTGTACCACAGGAGCTGGCTGTGTTGCTGAGGCAGCGACTGAAGCATATCACTCTTTTGTGAGGAGCAGGGGTTGAGGCAAGGAGCTATGTCCAGCTAGAGTCACAAAAGAGGTGCTTGCAAAGCAGCTGGCAGGAAAAAAGGGAGAAACCTGAGAGAAAAGATGGACCACAAAAGGCTCAGTTAGAGGAAATTATGATGAGTTTGACTTCAGTGGAAAAACAGCACTGGAAGAAGCAAAGGGATTGGTTCAGTAGCTGTAAGACACCAAGAAATGATGATTCACAGGAAAAGTTTTGCCTTTGAGAGGATTGAATAGCACAGTAATATTCATGCGACCTCCCTTCAATGACACTTTAATTTAATCGTAAAGTAAAATGGATTTACTTGTTGACGCAAAATGGAAGTAGTACCAGAATCTCTTACACTCAGCAACACAGTGTCTGGAACTGTTTTCCAGCGACAGTTTTGTCGTTGTTTCTAAAGATTTTTCACTGATGAGAAAGAACCATTTGGGAAAAGTTTGGGGATGGAATTGATAGATTGATTTCACATTAACAGAAGAAAAGAAAACAAACACCCAAACAAACAAAAAAAAAAACCCAAAACCAACAAACAGAATTCCACAAGTGACTTGCATGTAAACTTATGTCACAAATCGGGGTGATTCTGGTAAAAGTATCCACGCATATAACTTGTGTGTACACCATACCTTTTACCTGCACAGGAAATATCTGTAATTGAAAATATCTGGAAGCGAGTGCTAACATCATGACAGCTGATACTAGTGTGCTGTAGCTATGCATTTAGTAGTCCCATATCCCAGCAACTAACTGGATTTTAAGGAGGAAAGACTTGGAACCCTGTAGTCTTTTGACTATTACTATTCAGTTTGGAGGTGACAGGACCCAGCCTTGTCCCTGTGTTATTAAGCTGACGATTGCTTGTTCGGGTCTCTGTCAAAGCCCATAAAAGTGCTGTCTGACCTGTACATATCAGGACTCTGGTTTTGAAGGAAGGTTACCGGTGTCATATCTCACAGTAAATATCAGGAGGCAGGTATGGCTAGCTTTCATAAAGCTAACCTCTGGCATGTTTTTCCATCAGGGATTGGATAACTGGAATAATCTTCTTGCATCATTCAAATGTCAGGCTTGGCTCCCCTGTTGCTTTTCCCCCAGCCCCACTAGTTTTGGTTGACTGGTATTTCAAAGGTTTTGCAGTGGGTTGTCTGAAAAATCAGTAAAGACTCTTTTTAGAGGAACGCTGAACACTTTGATGTCTGTTGCTCAATTCAGGTGGTACCACCTGCAGTAGTACCACTTGCTGGTTCTCTTCCTGTTGTTTCTGGTACTGTGTTTCTGTCTGTCCCTGTGTTTCTGGCACTGAGAATTAAACTGGATATTTCACAAAATAAACTGGATATTTGCCAAAGATGAGTGACAAACAAAGCCTAGGCCAGGCTGTGTGGCAGGAACATGGGCATCGGGCATGGGATGGATACATGGGTCGAGTTAGGAAAAAGGAAGAGAGTAAGGGTCAGAGTTGATGCAAAGAAGATTGTCCCCACTGGAAGGGACAGAGGCAAAGCCAGAGAAAGCCCCAGCAGGGCAGGAGGCCAGGAGCAATTGAAATGGACTTGTTGCTGCTTGCCCCAGCTGCAGCCTTGGGTGAGGAGTTGAAGGTGTTTCTGTCTCTCCAGTGGGCACTGGAGGCTGTGTGGGCTGTCTGACCTCCCCTGCCCTTCCCAGAGCAGGGAGCGGGGCTCTGCTCTTTGCAAACCAGGCCCCAACTGTTTCCATTGCACAGCAGAAAGTAAGTTTGCTGTTATCTCTGTTCAAGTGATAAAGCTGAAGGTAAACCTGTGTTGGAGCAGTTGAAAGGAAGGCTGAGAAGAACAACTCACAGAGCAGGCAGGGTGAGAGTAGGGATGGGGATATGTTATGGTTGGCCTGTTATGCTTTTGTTTTCAAAACAAATATTTCAGCAGTTGGTATAGCCTGCTGGGATTTAGGCACATGGTCTTACTAGGACCCTTGAAATCTCTGGAGAATAGCAAGCTGTAGATATGTGACTTGCTTAAAGTCAGAGCAGGTTAAATAGCATTGAGGACACTTAAAGTTCTGCACCTGTTCTTATAAATGGTTTCATGAAATTAAAATACTGAGTTGATGGCTCTGTTGATTGCAGCAGGGTTGTGGCTAAAAATGAGAGCAAGCAATGAGTATTTAAAGTAGTTTAGAAGTTCTTGGAAACTTAAGAAATGTTAACCCCTCTATTTTATTTGAAAACTCATATTGCTCAGGGCGCTATTCTGTTAATCCAAAAGACAATAACAATGTGTGGGTGGAGGACTGTACAGCATGAGGTATCAAAGCAAAAAATTTGTACCTAAAATGGCACATGTACCCTTCTAGTTCAGCCCAAAGATGAGCAGGGTGGGACTGGAAATGATTCAGTTATGAAAAGAGGTTTTAAGCGTAAAATAATATTATTTGTAACAATTAGTGGAAATAGTTTTACTCTGAGTTCTCGCTATCTCTCTCTCTCTTCTTTCATAGCAGGCTTAGAGTGGCCTTGCAGATTTGGAAGAGAAGACTGACTGGTTTTTTCACTGTCAGTTTAGATCACCGTGATGTAATTCTGTCTAACACATGAAGAGCCTTTTGCTTGGCCTAGTAGAGATTAGGAATTAGTGCTTGTCTGTGGATATGTTGAGGCCCTGTTGCATGTGCTATGAATAGGACAAAGGGAAGGCTGTGCTTAAATAGTGAGGGTCCTGTCGTTGCTTTTAAAAAGTGGCAGTTGGAATCGGATATTTAATGCCTTTTCAGAGGAACTGTTGCCAAACTGAAGAATTTTTTTTTTCTATTTTAAATTGTTCCTTCCCTCTCCAAACAAAGCATTAGCCTCCCTGCAAGTTTAATTATTTTATTCTTTTGAGGTTTCTGTTTGTCACAATAATGCTAACTTTTCTGGGTTATATTTTCCAATTGCTTATTGTAACTGAAAGATAGAAATAAAGAAAAAAAAATTACAAAATTGGAGAGTTTTGTGAAGCCATGTGACTTGGGGAACTGGAACTCAGAGGAAAACATACCAGAGCACATAGAAAGTTTATAAAAATGGAGCTCCAGCATCCTCTTAAGTCTTCATTATCCATTAAACATTAGTAACTAAGGAATCTTTAAAATCTTCTAAGGAGCCATGAACAACCTTGCTTAAGCTTTTCTGTACAATATCTAGAATCAAAGTAGCTAAGCAAGATTAAAACAAAACAGATAAAAATAAATGTCTATTTACAGTTTCCATGCTTAAGTTGCAAATTGTCCCCCTGCCCCCCTGAAAAATGTCATTTGAGATGTCTCATTTAGTTTGCCACTTTTCTTAATTTTTTAAAATTTTTCATTTGTTGTATATATTTACCTAATTGAGTCTCTGTGAAAAGAAGTGGTTGTCATCTTTATATCCTTAAGTTCTGCAAATCGTCAGCCTAAGAGTACCTGTAGGACGGTCTTCGAAAGCATGGTGACACGTTCAATCTAAGGCATAGTCAGCTTTGAATTTTCTAAATATATGACAGTTAATATGAAAAAGGGTAAGTTTAGGGCTTGCAAGCCCCTTGCCTTTCCAAGCTACGTGATATGTAGTGCATGAGAGCTTCTGGCAACATCTCTTAAAAAAAAAAAAAATTGCCACGTGTTCATTTTATATTGCAATTGCCAAGGGAGAGGGACCAAGAGACGCTGAAAAGGTAAACAAAAGAACTCCAACCAGTAGCCAAAGGAGAGTGAAGTGAAAGTTTCCTTTTGAAGAACAGAAAGGAAATAGTCTGTGCTTTGTTCTGCAGTATCTCTGCAATCCTCACTTCTTGGGTAACTGTGGTATTTAACTGCAAGTATCCAAGCAGGCTTTGGGTCTCAGCTAATTATTTGTGGAAGATTTTTTTTTTTTAATTCTGAAGTGCAGGTTGAACAGAAAACAGTGCTGCAGCACCACTCTGAAAGCACCTGCGCATGATGAGCATACAGTGTGGTGGTAATTTAAATTAAAAAGCAAGTTCAGATCAGCATAAAGAGACAAAATTGAAATTGAAGGTTCTGACTGCAAGTAAGAAACCATTTTCACTGTTAGGATAGTCAGGTATTGGAATAGGTTGCCCAGAAAGTTTGTGCAGCTTTGAAGGTTTTCAAGACCTGACTGAAGAAAGCCCTGAGCGCCCTGGTCTGACCCTGCTTTGAGCAGGAGGTTGGACTAGAGACCTCAGAGACTTGGACCTCCAGCCTGTTGTCAGATGTCCTGAATTTCTGTGATTTCTTTCACTTCTGCTACTCTGTGCTATTGCCACTTTCCAGGCAATATATCAGGAATCTTTGTTTTCTGAATCTCTTTTCCCATTCTTGAGTCAAGTCAGTGTTTTGCTTTACTGTGAAACAGAACAACAGAAATGGGAACAGCAAAAATATGATTACTGTTCCACAGAACAACACAGGAAGATACTTTATTTCACTTAGTCCCTCATATATAAAAAGTATTCCTCTTCAAAGGCTCCCTAAGGCCAAGAACCTGAAATTTGCTTCTATTTTGACAACCTTTTCCATCCCTAAATTTGCCATCTCCAAAATACAGGTGGGAAATTCACCTCAGTCATTCTTGGTCTGAATATATTACTTCTGTTTTCGTCTCATTCCATTTTATCTATTCCATTTTATCTTGGTTATTTGAAATCCTAACTACTCCTGAAAGGCAAGTTCGTGTTAAATAATCAGATTTCTCTCCCAGTGTAAGTGGAAGGATGGACTCTGACCTGTCCTCTGTGGCTTCCTTTTGTTTTGCTTTTGGATTGATTTTATTAAACTGTCCATTGACTTTCTTCCTCATCTCTGGAATGGCATTTGTTTTGTCATAGCACCTGGCATCCAAGGATCACAGCGTTCTGAACAACCTGAATTGAAATAATGAGTCCACAGAGTAAACCAAGACTGCTGTGTGTGCACAGCCAGGGCAACCGAGAGAATTTTGCCAGTCAATTCAGGAAATCAGCAGCAAAACTAAGAGTAGAGCTTGAGTCTCTTAACTGGTTTGTCTACATTAACCAGTAAATCTAGTTTTCTCACAGAGTCCCTGTGTAAAACATGCATATCTACACTTTAACTAGCAGCTTTTCCTCTCTCTGCAGTCAGAGGGCTTGAAGCTGCTTGTTCACGCTAGAACTCTGTCCACACCAGTAAGTTGTTCCTGTTGTTCCTACCTATTTTGCTTGCCCTTTTTTATAGAGCACCCTGTGATAGTCTAGGAAGGGCAGCGTATATATTGCTTGCTAGCTGACAGTTGCATAATTTTATTGTCAGGGTGCCCAGGAAATAAATAAGTCTTTTAAACAACCATTTGGCCTGAGAGGCCTGCTGAGGTTAGTCACCTTTCTTCAATGTCTGGTCAGCTCTTCTGCTTGTGCAAGAGAATTGCCCTCAATAAACAATGTAGGTTTACCAGGAGAAAGGCAAGTGGTGTTGCACTCCCCTGGGACCCCTTATTTATACCACCTAGGTCTCGTGTGAGACAAACACATGCAGTCGCTCATCTTCCTTTCACCTCCCTCCCTTCTTCACAATGTGACTAAATGGTTGGAGTTGGGATTAGTGTATAGGCTTGGGTAGACTTTTCTCTTTCTACCAGCAGTTCTCTGCTTGGGTTTTTACAGTGGGCCTCTGAAGATGGTGGGCTTGCATTAAGTACAGCCAAAGGGCAGAATTTAGCCTACAGAATCATTCTTCCTAGTAGATGTGTGAATGGGGAAGAGAGGTGCCTGACTTGCATGTCCCTGGAAGTTTCCTTCCTTGTGGCAAATAAAGAAAATCTGGTCTCAAAGTCACTGAGACATAAGCAACATGGACTCACATTCAGTCATTTTTTGTGATGAAACTTTTTTCATTCTCTTAGCAGAAGGATCTGCAGATCTTAGCGGAAGGATAATTTGACCCTTAATTTCAATTTAATAGGGGTTTTCCTGTAGAAGTAAAAACATTCTGTTGGAAGATCCCATGGCAAGCCATAGCGATAGCTTTAGAGCTGAGAGGCCTATCTTGCTTGCTTTGGCTGAGAACCCAGGTACTCTCTGGCATACAAATGCTCTGCATCCTGAATCTTCTTCTACTTCTTTTTCTAGTATGATCCAAAGTATTCCTCCACCCCTTTTCTCTTCATGCCACTGGTAGGGATGTGCTGAAATGAGTACTTCAGGGGCAGTTCTTTTGTGGTGTTCTCTGACTTCAGTGTGTGGGATAAGCACCCAGAGTACAAAAAGGGTGCTTATTTGTACAGTTTTAGAAATATGGAGTTATATTTAACAGGAAATAAAGTCACAGCACACACTCTTTGGAGCATACTTGGGTTGCTTTCCAAATAAGGCTTGCAGTTTCTGGCAGGAAAAATAGGGATCTCATAACAACAGAAAATAAGAACAGGCTAGAAGAAAACCTTTGCAAAATCCTAGCTCAGCTGAGGGTGAATGTGCCAGGAAAGACCAACCTTTTTGTGGTCTTTGCTCCAGTGGTTTAAGGAGCTGAAAGTTTCCTCTCCCTTCCCCAAGAGTCCTGGGGTGGTATGATTATGGAAAGCTTCTTAACTCCTCAACCTTTACTTTCTCACTGGTGAACACATGTTCCAAAAAAACAAACCCCAAACTTACTCAGTGTTAGTTTTATCACTGTGTGTGTTTCATATTTTTGCTGGTCCCATCTCTGTGTCCTCCTCAGATTGGTGATGTGAGCTGCCAATTTGCTAAGCCATGGAAACTGTGTATTGCCCAAGCCTTTACCCTTTCTGTCACACATTAGTGCTCTTTTTGGGAGGCTTCCTTTTCAGTTGTTCTCGCAAGTCATGAAACCAGTGTCTGTCATAGTGCTGCCAAAATACGGGATGCTAGAGGGAGAGGGGCAGATTAGTGTTTGGGGTTGGGTACCTTCTTCTGTCTCCTTTCCCTTCAGCTACCAAGAATTCCTACGCCTGGCTTCTAGAGGAGCCATTTTACACACATCTCCATGATAGGCTTCCCCCCCCCCCCCCCCCCCCCGATGTGAGATTGCACTTGTGGGCAAGTAGACAGAACAGGCACCAAGCAGCCCCTGCAGGCGTCTCTCTGCCCCCCACCCCATTGCCTTATTGAAGAAGAGGGATGGAGTGGGATGCTGATGGTCAATGTTGTGCTGACAGGAGGAGCGGCAGGTTGAAATAGGCCTCCTAGCATCCTCGAAATGTGCTTTTGTCCATGTGCAGGACATTTCTGTACTTACTGAATGTGGGAGGAAAGCTGAGCTCTCCACCCCCACTACCCTCTTCCCCCATGGAAGATCTTCATCTAAGGAGAACAGCCTGTGACAGGTTTCCTTCAGTAGAAATCATCATTTGAGGGTGGCATATGATGGATGCACTAGGGCTTCCAGTAACTTCTGGGCCTGGCAGGCTTCCCTCTCACCACTTGCAGCTGCAAATAAAGGACGAGCTACAGAAACATGAGGGGAAGATTCCCTCTTAAACAGTCCTGGAGAGGAAGCTGTGATAAAAGCCAGATATCCATAATGTCCTAGCAACCCCAGTGGCTGCAGCAACACTACATAGCCAGAGTAGGAGAGGGGCATACGGTTGTCCCATAGGCACAAGGTGGTACGTCCCCACAGAGGGCCCCTGCTGAACCAGATAGTGAGATGGAGTTGAGGGAGAAGGGTGTTGGTGTTTCAGTGAGATGCTCTAGGCTGGGGGTTGTGATGCTCCTCTGGTCCCCTGGCACAGGGGATTGCAGTACTTACCCATGCCAGAGTTAATTGGATGCAGCAAAGTTTGAGCTTTGAAAGGAGGATGCTTGCTTTGCGCTGGGGAGATAAACATGAGGGAGTGATAGCACCAGAAAAGCATTGTGTAGCTGGAGCGAGGTTCAGAGTGCTAGGCTCCAAGTCCCAAATTACAACCCCCCCGCACTCCCAGCTGCTGCCTGGAAGCAGAAGTTTCCAACGTCTGGAGGTGCTGCAGTTTGCGCAGGTCCCCGAAGCTCTGCTTTTGCATGAGCCACCTCTGTCTCGGTAGGCACCAGCTTGCTCGCATGTGTCTTGCAGGGTGCTGCTGGCATCCACAGCCTAGATGCTTTTTGTCGGAGGAGCCTGAGCCAGCTCTTGGAGCGTATATGACGTGGCAGCAGTGGTTGCTGCCTTTCTGCGCGGCAGCCCTGTGCTTGGAGCAGTATCCCTGCATCCTCACAGAGACTGCCAGACTTTTTGAGGAGAGGCCGAGGCGGGGGGAGATGGATCATCGTGGTGCCTGGGCAGGGTGTCAACTCCTGACAACTGTTCTCCTCCCTTTAACATACTTCCTGATTTCACCCACAAGTGTATTTTTATTTACAGTGATAAATTGTTTGTGTCAAAAAGTTCAAGTGCTTTAATGATGTCCTCCCAGCTGCAGGATTAAAAGAGGAAAAACGGAGAAATCTCCTACTCTTGTTTAATAATAATAAGTAATCATAATTTTACTTAAGGCTAAATGCCATCCATGTTTCCATAAATACATCACATGAATATCTCTAAAAATTACTGCATGTAATCAAAAGCAGTTATTCCAAAGACCTCGCATTTCTGCAGTCAGAGCTCCACAAAGCAAGTTCTTGCGTTTAGTTTGCCAGGGTCTGGGAGAGAGCAGGGCATGAATGAGAAAACCAGTCACTAAATGCAAGTTATGAATGATGAGGGAAATTAATCCTGTGTAGGAAAATGGGCAGACTGAGCTAATGCAAAAATCAGTTCAAATTCCATGTGTTTTTACACTGATGTGACTTTTTTCCTCAGTTCCCTGAGGGTGCAGGGCTAATAATTAAAAACATCTATATTGCATAAACTTTAACAAACATCCTCTCTGCAGGAAGGGAGGGTATTGTCCTTGCTGGCTTGCCTTTCCCCTCCTTCACTCTTCCCCATTTCCAGATTAGAAATTGGAATAAGGAGAGGGGCTTTGGGGGGGGGGGGGGGAGATGATTTTTTTTTTTTTTTTTTTTTTAAATCTTGCTCTTACCTTGCCCCTTCTCCTGTCTGTAACTTCATCATCGGGTAGCTGCTGCTTTGACACAGACTGTGCAGGAGGAGGAACAACTGGCCCTTCTGGGGCTGGAGCCTCAGTGTCCCTCTCCGCTTGCGGGATGGGGCAGAAGCCCCAGGTGTTTGCTGCTTTCCCGTGTCGGCCATGGTTTTAAGACTGATCAGAGCCCTCATGAGCCGCTCCAGCTCCCTAACCCTGCGTTAATCTGGCCTCAGCCAAACAAAGTCTGGGGAGCTGCACTGACTCCCGGGGCCGCCGAGGGGCCCGGGCCGGCGCCGGGGCCAGCCAGCTGTGCGGGCTCGGTTCTGCGGCAGCTCTAGCCCTCGCCTTCCCCGGAGCCGCCAGGCCACGGATGGGAGGCGCTTTCTGCACGGGGATCCGTTGTTTCAGGGAAAAGGCGGCCGGGGGCTTCCCCGCGGGTGGCGGCTCGGCCCCGGGACGCACGGCGCGGCTGGAAGCCACCCGCGGCTCTCGTCCCTCTCCGTGAAGTCCCGCGGGCCGGGCCGGGCGGCGGGAGCGGGGCCGCCGCCAGAGCCGCAGGCTGCCGGGCCGGGCCGCTGCTCCGCTCGGCGGCGGCGGGCAGGCGGCGCGGCGCCCCCGGCGGCGCGGGGCACGCGTGGCGGGCCGGCCCCGCCGGGAAGGGGCATGTCCCGCTGACGTGCGGGCCGGCGATTGGCAGCGGCCCGGCCTATATAGGCGCTGGGGCGGGCGCGCGCCGCTCTCCCAGGAGCGCTCCGGTTCTCCAGCAGGGCGGGCGAGCGGGCACCGGCCGGAGTGAGTCACGGGGGACGGGGGGCGGCCCCGCTGCCGCGCCGACGTGGAGGCTGGGGGGGCGGCCCGGCCCGGCCTCGCTTCCTCCCGCCCGGGCACGGACGTGTCGGCACCGCCGGGAAACTCCAGGCCAACTTCCCGCCGGCCGGGCCGGGCAAAGTCCAGCGGGGGCCGCTCAGGGCAGCCGGCGGCGGGAGGGTGGGGGTCGGGCCCCGGCCGGTGCCGAGCCGGCTGTGCCGGCCGGCAGCAGCTGTGGGGTCGTGCCGGCGTGCGGCGTCGGCCCGGGGCCGGGCTGATGGGGAGGCTGGGCCCCGCGGGTGTGTGGAGAGGGGGCGGCCCGGGCCGGAGCGCGGCGCGGGCTCTCTCGCCTCGAGGACAGGGGTAGCGGCGCGGGTCCGGGCGGCTCCACGTCGTGCCCGGCGGTCGGAGGGTTTGCGCCTGCTACGGGCAGAAACGGTCGGCGGCGGGCGGTCGTCCAGCGCCGAATCAGCCCGCCGAGCGCCGGCGGCGGGGGCCGAGCAGCTCCGCTCCTGTCGCGACTAGAGGGGCGAGCGGCCGTCGGGAAGGTGCTGACGCCGGGCTTGGGGCAAGCCGTGCCCCCCCAGCCCCACGCCCGCCACCGGCACCTTCCCGGCGGCCGCGGAGCCGTGCTCGGGGGCTGTCAGCGGGCCCGCCGCGGGAGCACCTTTCTCCCGCTTGCGTGACGCGGCCGCCCCCGGCCTGCAGCCCGGAGGGCCGCGCCGGGCTGGGGCTGATGCTGCCGCTGCCCCCGCTCCGCCGCCGTGTTCCCGGCCCGGTTCCCGCACGGGCGGTGCGTCAGGGCGCGACCCCCTGCCTCCGCGCGGGGGGCGCGGGTGACAGCGGGTCCCGGCCGGGCCCTTTAAGGGCGCCGCCCCGCCCCGCCGCGCCGCCCCGCCCCCGGTGCCGGCAGTGCTGAGGTGGCGCTGGCGGCGCCGCCCGCCCTAGCCTGGCCTGGCCTGGGCCCGGGAGCTCCCCCGCCTCGGCCTGGCGCGGCCGGGCACGGCGAGGGGAAGCGGAGGGGCTCCTCTCCGCCTGGCCCCGGTGGCGTGCCCGCTGCCCGTGCCGTTGTCCCGGGGAAGGCGGCCGCTGCCCGAGGGGCGCGGTGGCGGTACGGGCCCGGGCGGGCTCTGGCGCTGCCAGCCCCAGGCGGGAGGCTCTCCCCGAGGCCGGCCGCCCCTCTCGGTGTGCGGCCGTGGAAGCCTGCTCCCGGGACCGGTGAGAAGCACCGGCGGGGCCTGCCCCGCTTGGGGCCGGCCAGGAGGATGCGGGTGGGTGCACGTTCTCCTTGGCTGGGCAGGCACGGAACAGCTCCTGTCTGAGGGCAGGAGGTGACAGCGGGGAAGGTGGTGGGTCATGGCGTTAGTGGAAGAGTAAATACAGGGGATAGATAGGTCAGGTGTAAGTCTGGCGGTGTCTAAGACACCAGTTGCGTTGCACTCTCAGAAGTATTGCTTTCAGGAATCGGTGCGAAGGGAAAGACGCCATCCCGCCACGCAGCAGCTGTCCGCCTGCACAATCCCCCCAAAATCAAGGGGCCTGGGCCTTCAATGTCTGGAAGAGCCAGTTGGTTTTCAGCAAGAAAGTATTCTCATGTATGACCACTCATCTGCCAAGAGATCACCCTGCCCTGCATGAGCAGCTGACAGAGGACAGTGGCTGCCACAACCAGCCCAGCCCTCTTGCTGTGTGCAATCATAGCTGCATCTGATTTTAGTTACCTCTATTAACAAAATGCTAATATTTTTTTCAATATCGTTTTAAATAACACATAACTGATATTTCTGTCCACAAGTATGGATTGTATTGGCAGGGTAACTCATGACTTTGCTTTTGTTTCTCTTCATACAAATGTTTCCTGGGTGGTTAGGTCTGGCCCTTGCTGGAGGTTATTTTTTGGATGATTTCGTTCTCTTTATTTTAAGTGTACTCTAGACTTCTGAAACGTCTTTTGGCACACAAAGCTAGCACTACAGACAGTGTATAAACTAGGCAGTTTAAAACCTGTTGACCCAGTCAGCCACACGCTAGCATGACGTAGCTGTAACCTTAGTTTCAAAACCCAAAGTGGGAAGTCAAGGAGGTGTAGGCTCCAAATGCGATGCCTGAGCTGCTGGTTTCGACGTTATGTTTAAAATACCATTCTGATGGCTGCCTCCAGTTTTGGCCAGAGATGAATCCCTGAGGCCTACAATATACCAGACGTTTGGGGTTACTGGAGACGAAGAACATTTGTTCTTAGCTTGCTGTATGGGTGACAAAGCAGAAATTCATATGGATAAATGCTGTCCTTAGATTTCTTTTTGAATGTCTAGCTGTTCTCTGAGGTGGAGGCTGCAAGGAAGATCTCTGCAGCTGGTGTGGACACAGTGAAACCACCAGCTGTGCCTTGAGGTCGTGACTCTTGGGCAGGTGCTATATTAGGTGTCATTCACTGACTTCTCATCCTTACCCTCCTCCTCTAAGCAGCAGAGCACATGCAAGATGAGCCAGGTGGTGCTTTCCTGAGAAATGAGAGTTGTAAGCACGTCCATGTTGTTAGCAAGGCTCTAGCCAGACCTTGGCAGCTGCTTGTGATGTCTAGGATGCTTCTCGCTCCTGCCCTTGTTCCCATTTGCAGCTTGCCATGAGGTGGTGGCACCCTCGATAGCAACCCAATGGGCTGGAGGAGCCGACCGCTGAGTCTGCAGGCCTTGCTGAAATAGCCGGTTCCACGGCAGCTTGAGCTGTGCAGTCGTGCATCTTGGATGTGTAACCACGTGTTACACCATGGCATAACTCTGGACAGTGAGGAGAACTCAGGTATTTCTCTGAGATCAGATTACCAGCCACCCTCTCATGTATACCAGCAAATGCCGTGCAGAGCCTCTGCGTGCTGCAGCAGCTGTGCTTCAGACAGCATGGCTGACTGGCTGTCCTGGTAGCTGCCACCTCACAGTAGCAGATCGTTACAGGATTAATTGCAACATTAGATCTATTGCTTTGATGGCACACGTGGTGTTGCTTTGTGCCAGATAAGAGGCATGTTGAAGTAGGGAAAAATACTCCAACCTTCACTGAGGTGTGGATCAGGCCTGTATGGCCCTGTTGTGTTACTGCTCTCCTTGTTCTTCCCCCCTTCTGCCTCTGTCGCCTTCCTTTACTGTGTCACAACTTAAGCATGATGTGAGACACCACATCAGTGACGCTGTGTTTTTGGGAATCTCTTCTGGCACATTTGGAGGTCAAAAATGGCAACTGTCAGTTCACTGTAAAAGTGTCTGAGTTTGCTGTTCAGAAGGTCTGAGCAGCACTGCAGGGTTTGTGTGGGAGGGGGACCTCTCTGGAATTTAGGAGTGCAAGCCCTGCAAAAGCAGGCATAACCACTGGAGGGGACTCCAGGTGTGGGGAACTGTTGTACATCTGGCATAGTGTGTACTGTACTGGCTTTTATGTTTTTACTTATATTCCTTAACACTTTTTCAGTAACTCTGCAGATCCAGAGACAGGAGATGTAAAGCTTCCACCAACAGCGTGTATTTTTTCCTGGTTCCATCTTGTGTACGCATTTAAAATAGTCCACATAAACCAGCGTGGGTTTTTTTCTTCCGACTTGCAGACTTAGGCCTGGAGACAGAGTTCAGTGCCTGGTGCACGATCTTATTACAGTAAAAGATGAAGAGGTGGACTGGCCAGCACCTGTGTGTGGATAGCCCTGAGTGTTTGCCTTAGTTTGTGAGGATGTCTGTGTTGATTCACCCGAGCTCCACTAAACTGCATTCCTAACTTCTGACTGATGGCAGTGTTGTTGGCAGGTTTTCAGGTTGTTAGTCTCTTCTGACTAGATGTTGATGCTCTTGCTTGCAACCCTGAAATTTCGTGTCTATCTTGCACATCTGTTACTAATTTACTGTATTTTTTGCCTGATACGGGATGACTGCTCTTATAGCCGGTATGATGAAAGAGTAGCTACCCCAGGCTTCCTGCTATGAGGTTTAAGTAGATAGTGGTGTTGCCTGTAGCTCTAGTAAAACATGACAGGTAAAATATGGTGAGATGTGACTCAGTATAAGAACATTTTGGATAGAGTGCAAGTTTGAAACACAGTACAGGCGGTGCTCTTTTGAAAGTTACAGTAACGGGGGTGTCATGTTTTCCTGTTGTCTTGGAGCAGTCACATACATATTTTTCTCTTTTTTTTTTCTTTTTCTTTAAAGCAAAAGCTGGCAGGCTGACAAACGGGCAGCTTACAGGACGGACTCTCTGGCTACTGACCATTTAGCTGGTAAGTTCTTATTTTGGGAGAGCCAAAGATCTTGCTGTTGTTTAGCTTGCTTATCAGAGTGGCTTTCTGACTGTACCCCTAAGTCAGCAGGAGTTCAGGCACCTAAATAAGTCTTTTTCAGGAAAAGGCAGCGTCCTGGGCCCTTTGTGTTTTCTCTCCAGGGTTACACAATGGTCTTGGACTGACTGTCCAGACCTTTGGATACTCATTGAAAAATTGCACACCACTAATAAATGATAGATTAATTAGAGTATGCTTTAACAACTTCTGGTGTCCCCCTTTCCAGTGACCTTCTTAGGCTGCACATCCTCTGCCTTGTTAATGAGGAGCTCTCGTTTTGGTGACCACTGTGCTGTGAGGAAATATCCCCCCTGAGTTCCTGTCTGGTTCAACATGAGAACTGGGCAGCTTACTGGCACTGTAGGTGCTCTCTCTTTCAAAAGGCTGACTGGAAAAGTGCTCAGTAACACATACTTTGTCTTCCTGGAGTGACTTTTGTGCATCTTGAATGGTGTTGGTAATAGCGCTGCCACCTCTGTCTCTTCCAGTGGCATACCCGGATTGTGTGTGGGTGGGAAGTCGACAATGAGCTCCGTGGCAGTTTTGACCCAGGAGAGCTTCGCTGAACACCGCAGCGGCCTGGCTCAGCAGCAGGTGAAAGGTGAGAAAACACTGTTGAGTTCCTGTGCTGTTACCCAAGCTTGCTCCGCACATCCAGTTCCCCACAAGTGTGCAGACGTTGCATTCTCCATTCCTAGATTGGTGGCCCGCCAAACTCTGGCTTTCCGCCAACAGCAGCATAGTGGTGATGCTGCACGGTGCAGAGCCAGGAGGAGGCAATCCTCAGATCCCCATAGAGCTCTGGCTAGCAGTGCTGTCAGCTGTGGGACCAGGCACATGCAAGACTGGGGCACTGGGCTATGAGAGAGTCTCATGGGATCAGTGTGCTGGGCTGTCATTTCCTTCCTTTGCTCAGCCAGGTGCTGGGGAAAGTCAGTATGACTTTATTAACTGACTCGCTGATGGGTTTCAGCACCCATCCTCCAGCTGCGAGCTGGCCCACTTGGCATGGCCCAGTGCACAACTGAGTTGAACATAAGGTACAGGCTTTCCCTGGACTCTGCCGTAACTAAAGCTCTTCTCTCTGCCTTCCTTCTGGGTGTATGTTTGTCTTACCCCCTTCTGACCTGCAGCCTTGCTCTATTCCTTTCAATTCTTTCTGTTCAGCCTGTTCTCTCCTAATTAAGCCACTCTTGACAAAGTTGGCACTAATGTACTGTTTGCTGCCACCATTCACTTGCATGTTCACTTCCTGCATCTGTAGTGCCTGCTCAGACAAGGCTGGTTGTTCATGGCATCTACTGCAGTCTGTGCTGTGCTGAGGTCAGTTGTGCTCCAGACTTGGCTGCTCCACAAGCATAACTATAATAGGATTAGTAGTAGTGCACAAGTCATTTGCTCTCCCTTGTTGGTGGTGCCTAAATACAATTGCACTGCCTATGAATAGGGGCATTTCTGCAGGGAGAGCATCTCATTTACCCTGTTTGCTTCACCCCAGTTACAGCTTTAAACTCCGAAGAAGAGAATGATCCTCCAACCTACAAGGAAGCCTTCCCTCCGCTCCCTGAGAAAGCACCATGTTTGGAAGCTGCCCAGGAACCTGCTGGGCCCTGGAGCAAAATCCGACCAATAAAGGCTTCTGTCATCACTCAGGTTGGTGGGAGTGGGTGTCTTATCTCCCTCCTTTTCCTCCCTCCAAAAAGTAGGTGAAGTGAAGCTTTCCCTGGAGTATGAAATCCTTAGTGTGTCAGATTGACAGCCTCTTTGCTGTACTTACCCCTGGGGCAGGAGGGAGAATGCAGCTGAGAGCTAGGACTGCTCTGGAGGGGAGGGATGTGTTGGAAAACTATCCAGAAAAAGCTCTGCATCCCTGTTCCACAAATAGCTGGAGCAGGCCTGAAGGGAGGATTGTAGAATTTAAGTAGTGAGCACTAATCCATTAAAGTATTCTCCCCATAGCTTAGCACTGTTGCCTGCCTGACATACTTCAGGAAGACACCCAGTGTGGGACAGACTGCCTGCTGCAGTGCTCTCGCACTTTCCCTGGTTGCAGCTGGTGTCTCCACTAGAAAGGCTGATGTGTTGCACAAACCTGGAAACTTAGTATGCCAGTAAAGTCCTGTATGGCAATAAGAGAGGGAAGTATTAGCAATCAAAAGCATATTGACTGCTTGCTGTGCCCTTCTTTTATCTGTCCTGTGGCTGAGCAGGTGTTCCATGTGCCACTGGAGGAGAGGAAATACAAGGACATGAATCAGTTTGGAGAAGGCGAGCAGGCCAAGATCTGCCTTGACATCATGCAGAAGACAGGAGCTCACCTGGAGCTGTCTCTCGCAAAGGACCAGGGCCTTTCAATCATGGTCTCTGGCAAGCTGGAAGCAGTCATGAAGGCTCGGAAAGAGATTGTTGCTCGGCTGCAGACTCAGGTGAGGGCATCTAACTGTTTCTCGCTTCATGTTTGCTCTTCCTCAAGACTCGCAAATGCTTTGAGACCCTTGGGCGTGTGTGTTTATAGCGAGGTGCTATTAGATGACTAATTCAGCTTTGCCATATATTTTCAAAGCACACAATTGGCAATTTGGAATGCAAATATGGCTTAAAATAGGGTTCAAAGCTAATTACAGGCCATGGTGTTGCATGAAGGGTGGAGCCTGCAATCTCTGCTTGAATTGCAAATGGTGACTTTGTACTGAGGTGCTGGTGCCCGAGGGGGTGCAGGCCCCTCACACAAAGCTAGTAGTGTGTGAGAACTGGACTGTGCTTTCTCTGAAGTCCTTCAGAGGAGAACATGGAGGGATGGGAGAAAGAAAAATAGAGAAGA
This sequence comes from Theristicus caerulescens, assembly GCA_020745775.1. Classification (NCBI taxonomy): domain Eukaryota; kingdom Metazoa; phylum Chordata; class Aves; order Pelecaniformes; family Threskiornithidae; genus Theristicus; species Theristicus caerulescens. The sequence goes on along the minus strand of CM036565.1, from coordinate 30,079,019 downwards.
GGTAGTCCTTCGAAAAGCTGAAAGCTTCAGGTCAGGATTCTGGATTGTGTAACTCAAGCCACGCTGGTAAGTAGCCACAGCCCTGTTGTTTCAGTTGCTTCTCTTTTCAGTCCTCTAGGTTTTGATTTCTTACCTTCAGATTCTTGAGTTCATAATCAAGATGGTAGTTCTTTTTAGGATATATCACAGACAAGTGTCATAGTGTGTTTTAAAGTGTAATGTCAAAGGTAGTTAATGCAGTAGTTAATACCATGTCTGCTTAGTGCTGTTCAGTCTGCATGTCATACCCTGCCAGAGAGAAGAGAAAGGGACATAATGTGCATCTGAAAAAATAATTCAGGTCATACTGCCACAGATCCATAACCCACTGTCCTCAAATATACCTCCTATTCCCCTGGCCCCAGGTCTGAAAGGTGTGTCTGTATTCCAGGTTCTCCTAGGCTTGGCTGGCTTCAGTACAGGGACACAGAGTTGAAGAGTCACACCAAGTAATCTTTTTTTTGATTTTTTTTTTTTTCCTCCCCCGCATTGTGGCTTGAATTTTAGGTGTCTAATTACTGTTAGTAGTTACATATTCACAGCGATTGAGAGCATGGTAGCAATCATAAGCTACCAGGTCAGTAAAAACTCAGTGAGAAGGGAAGAAGTCAGGAATCCCTGTTACAAACCAGCCCTTTAATGGTAGATTGAGAGAAGCTCTTGGGACCCCTTTTCCAAGAGGGGCCTTCTAAAAGCAGTCCCAGGAGCAGCACATGCTACGTTGAAGACAGCTTAGCACTTAGTAGTGGTAAGCATCTCCTAGCTGTCTGCCTGCTGGAATAGGTGTCTGGTGTTGAATTTCTGTTTCCTAGGAGTCAGACTGTGTCTTATTCTCTGTAGCCTTGGCAGCAGATGTCAAGAGTTCAGATAAACTCCACCCATGAGCCTTCATCTCAGTTGCTGTCTGGTACTGCTCCAGTGTCTTACACTGGAGGATAGGCACCTCCTCGTCTGTGCCTAAAGGCCTTTGCTAATTCAGAGTACTACTCCTGTGCAAACAGAAGGGTTTTGAGGGAAAGGTGGGTTTCAGACTCCTGGTGTACAGGCATCATAGATCAACTGTTCTGGTACAGTATCAGTCCTCGGACAGAATGTGCTGGGAAGGTGTTGTGTTTGCTCTTCAGTGGTACCGCTAAGCAGCATCTAACTTGCTTTCCCTGGCTCTGTTCCTGTGGATCTGCCAGCGCAGGCAAGGGTTCTCACAGATGCCTGGTTCCTGTGTTGCAGGCTTCAGCGACAGTTGCCATCCCCAAGGAGCACCACCGTTTTGTCATTGGAAAGAATGGCGAGAAGCTGCAGGACCTGGAGCTCAAAACTGCAACCAAAATCCAGATACCCCGCCCGGATGACCCCAGCAACCAGATCAAGATCACCGGCACTAAAGAAGGGATTGAGAAGGCCCGACACGAAATCCTGCTTATCTCTGCTGAGCAGGTACTTCAGTGCTGTGATCTTTCTCAGGGCGTTAGTTGGACAGCCATTTTGCTTCTCCATGGTATATTAGATGTTTGTAGCCACCATGGCCATAGTCAGCGGCTAATATGTTAGTCTGAACGGAGATGTATACTGTGCCACTGGCTGTATGAGCACTGCTGCCAAGTTCTGCAACTTCTGGTTCTCCATTTTGCCCGTCTCTGAAGTCAGAGAAGCGTGTTTCTTGTTTGAAGTGAACCATATTAGGTGCCAGTTGAGATAAGGCAGGAGATTACAGAGGTGAATATCGTAAATCAGCAACAGCAGCATTTATAGATTGAAAGGGATGGAGATCTACAAGCCTGCAAAGTGAAAAGGGTGCATGGGCCAGAGTGTCAAGCAAGACAGCACTGGCAACTTAGCTGTGTCTGGCAGAGACTGTAATATGGAAGGCAGTTCCCACTGAGGTCTGTTCTGGGCTCTTCCAGGACAAGCGTGCCGTGGAGCGGCTGGATGTGGAGAAAGTGTACCACCCCTTCATTGCTGGCCCTTACAACAAGCTGGTGAGCGAGCTCATGCAGGACACAGGGACACGCATCAACATTCCTCCACCCAGTGTTAACAAGACAGAGATAGTCTTCACAGGAGAAAAGGAGCAGCTAGCCCAGGCCGTGGCTCGTGTTAAGAAGATCTATGAGGAGAAGGTATGGATGGTCCATAAAGCTTCCCGTCTTCCCCCTACTTGCTTATAGGCCCTCTTCCCTTCTTGTTCTACTTTGTTGCATCCTCCTCATGTCAGCTCTGGCTCAGCAGCCCTTGCAGTGTATGGCCCTGGATCTTACCATTGCCTCACTCAGCAGAGTGGGGTGATAACTACCAAGGAGGTGACAGATTTCTTGCTTTTCTGTGTCATGGGAATTAGCAGACCACAAAGAGCTCCCCTGGCTCTTGTTCACACAGGTGCTACTAAGGAAGGAAGTGTGAAGTCTACAGTGGTGGCCAGCTAACAGTATCAAAGTTGCTACATAAGTAGAAGTTGCTGAAGAGTGAATCTCACTCCAGTTTATTTTCCACAGCCAATGTTGCTGTGAATATCCTTGCTGTGGGTTATTGGGCTGTTTTTCTTCGTGGTTAGGTCTGTATTTGTACCAGTCTGGATTTCAACAGAGATAATCAGCTTATAGCCTAGTAGCCTACATGGTGTTGCATTACAGTACTGCCTGGGGGACAACTGGGCATTGAGCCCTGTTGTGCAAGAGTGAGTGAGTGTGTGTGCATGTGTATGTTGTCTCTTCCATGTAGTGTCCCAGGGAGCTTGACACAGAATACTAGTTTGGTACTGTGAATTTTTGAGCACAAGGCTTTCTGTAGGCAGGGACCCAAAGGGTGCTGCAGAACCCGTGTGCTCACCTTTGCTTTGCTCTTCCCTGGGTGCAGAGTTCACTGCATCTTGTGCCTCTTCCTTTCGCTCTTGTCCTTCCCTGCCCCCTTGTGATTGATGCCCCAGTGCCTCTGCCCCTACAGAAAAAGAAGACTACTACCATTGCAGTGGAGGTGAAGAAGTCCCAGCACAAGTATGTCATCGGCCCCAAGGGGAATTCCCTGCAGGAGATATTGGAGAAAACTGGAGTCTCTGTCGAGATCCCACCCACTGACAGTAGCTCAGAGACGGTGATACTGCGAGGCGAGCCTGAAAAACTTGGGCAAGCATTGACTGAAGTCTATGCAAAGGTACTGACGAGATGGGCTAGGCCGTCTTTGAAAGTCCCATAAAGGTACATCCGTGAGCACTGACAGGTGTGTGGGGGGGTGGTCTCTGTTAGGCTGTTAGAGATGCAGCTTAGGAGTCAATACTGAGGGTGCAACATGGGAATTGGGACTGAATTTTTGTGAAGACCTCTTCCAGTCCATCAAACAGCTTCTCTTTTTTTCTGTCTCTCAGGCCAACAGTTTTACCGTCTCGTCGGTCTCTGCCCCCTCTTGGCTTCATCGTTTCATTATTGGAAAGAAAGGACAAAACCTGGCCAAAATAACTCAGCAGATGCCAAAGGTATGGATGAGCTGCTTAGCTTAGCACCCTCTGATATAGAATATGGTTTAGTCCAAATCACTCTTTATAGAAGAGAGGAATGTATTCTAGCGTGGGTAAAACCAGGGGGGAAATGACGCAGATCTTAATATTAAGGGGAGCGTCTCTTTTACTGCTGCAAGCACTACTCATCTTACGTTGTTCTCATGGGTTGAGCCCTTGAAAGGAAGCTTTATGTGGTACTATTTTGAGAATTGATGTAGTAGGATACCTGCAAATGCTGACTTCAGTGAGGTTTCTCCCTGCTGAGTTAGATGGTATCTAGAGAAAGGCTAGGTGAGTAACTTCTCCAAAGCCCTTGCAGACTCCAGGATAGCACCAAAGCCTTGGGCTCTAGACATATTGATATGGCCCGAATTGTAAGTTACCTACTTCTGAAACCATGGGAATGATGCGTGTACTTTGTGGGAAGGAAACCATCTTTTAGTGGCAGGGATTGATGGTGTAGGCCTGACTAACAGCATTGACCTGGCTTGTATCTTGGAAAATTCTTACTGGATTCATTGCTGTGTTTCAAGGTTCACATCGAATTCACTGAAGGAGAGGATAAAATCACTTTGGAAGGACCTACAGAAGATGTGAATGTGGCTCAGGAACAGATTGAAGTCATGGTCAAGGATCTGGTAAGTGTTACTAGTTCCAGTACATAAGAAGAAAGTGAGGGAAGAAGAGGCAACAGAGCAGAGATGATGAGGTGTGTATCACATCCATATGATGTCTTAATGTGCTTAACAGAACTTGCAGAAGACAAGTTGTGTGGCAGGTGGACGAAACCTTTGGTTACAAAGCTTGCCCATAGCATTCTTAAAAAATCAGCAGCAGGTCTTAAATCTTCTGATGCAGAGAAGGAAGGAGTCTCTTTCAGTTGTAGCTGGAGAGGCATACAAGTCCCTTTAAATGTTTCACAAGCATGTTGCTCTCAGCTCAAACCAGAGGAGTGCTCTTCCGCTCTGCTTAATAGCAGGAGGAGTGCTTGTAGCTGACTACTGGAGTCAGTGCCAATACTGGCAGTAGGCAGTTACTTAGGGCACAAGACAGGAGAAGTGGTGGCCTACCCTGCCTAGCCCTGTACCACTCTTTATAGATCAACCGGATGGATTATGCAGAAATCAACGTTGACCACAAATTCCACCGACACCTCATTGGCAAGAATGGAGCTAACAGTAAGTGGGGTGCCTTTCTAATCCTTCCCATGCTCGGGCTCTACTGAACGTGATCTCTCGTGTTCAGTAGATCATATCAGGGGCTCTGTAGCTCATCCAGTGTGCTGCCTCCGTCACATTTCCTCTGTTCTTCTGAAGTGGGGTTGGCACAAGGAGATAAATGGGCAGTGAGGCCTTGGGGTGGCTTTCATGCGTGAAAGTGTCTTGGGAGGTTAAACAGTGGTAGGATTACTTTGCCATGTCCTGGAGGAAATTTTGTTGTTTTTGTTGTTGAACTGTCTTTTTTTTTTGAAGTTGCTCTATGTAAATTACATTTTAGCAGCTGATTGGGGGTGGTGGAAATCTGCTTGGTGAGAGTCTCCCAAAAAAAGAATTTGGGATTAGAAATGAATGATCATCTTCTGGTCTAAATGTGGTGCTGTTTGGGGAAGAAACAGATGCCTCACTCTGGCAAGCAAACGATTGGCTCTGTAGATGCCACAGTATTTACTTTTACAGGTTCTTGTGTGGCACAGATCTGCTCTTGCTGAACTCCAGGGTGAAAAGGCACTTTCCCCTGTTTTAACCCCACCCCACTGACCCCTTCTCAGAGGCTTATTTACTTCTTAAACAGCCTCTAAGCAGTGATAATCAAGGTGCCTTGCTTCCAAGTCTTGGCCTAGCAGACTGCATCACCACAGTCCTTGCCTTGAAGTTAACAGGATTAAGGACCTCTACAAGGTGTCTGTACGCATTCCCCCGGACAATGAGAAGAGCAACCTGATCAGAATTGAAGGAGACCCACAGGGGGTCCAACAGGCCAAGAAAGAGCTGCTGGAACTCGCTTCCCGTATGGTGAGTAGGACATGATGCTTGGGGGGCTGCAGGGTTTGGGCTCCTATCTTCCCTCGTAACCACCTGGTGCAAGTGTGTGCCCCTTGCCACCAAGCACTTGGATCTCATGACAAGGGCAAGTTCCTCTTCACAGATGTATTCCTCTATTCCCTTGGATACCCCTTCTCTGTCAACCTAGAGTGAATTTTGTCTAGAGGAGAAAAGAGGGACGATGCTGGCAAGTAAACTGTCAGGCAGCAGAATGGTAAATAAAAGCATGTGGCTCTCTTGCTGAACACTCAATGTAAACTCTATTCTCATCAGGAAAATGAACGCACCAAGGACCTAATTATTGAGCAGAAATTCCACCGGACCATCATTGGGCAGAAGGGTGAGCGGATCCGGGAAATCCGGGAGAAATTCCCAGAGGTAAGGCTTTCTAGGAGATGAGGAATCTAGAGGGGATATTTCCTACTTGGGTAGTAGACATATCGTCACTGAAGGCATAAATTTAGTGGCTCTGTATCTAATACATATGATAAGATAGTTCTTTTGGGCAGAGGCTGCTAACATGGTTATGCTTTTCCGAACGGGTAAGGGGATTGCAGGATCTCCGCAACCTTTGCATGTGTCTGACACAGCCATTCTTGCATTTGCTTGATGTCGTGGTTTAACCCCAGCCAGCAGCTAAGCACCACGCAGCCGCTCGCTCACCCCCCCCACCGGCGGGATGGGGAAGAGGATCGGAAGGGCAAAAGGGGAAAAACTCGTGGGTTGAGATAAAAACAGTTTAATAACTAAAGTAAAATAAAAAAAATAGAACAGTAGTAATACAAAGCAAGCGGTACACTGTACAATTGCTCACCACCCGCCGACCGATGCCCAGCACGTCCCCCAAGCAGCAACCGAACCCCTCCCCGGCCAACTCCCCTGCTTATATACTGAGCATGATGTCACATGGTATGGAATAGCCCCCGCCCAGTCTGAGTCAGCTGCCCCAGCTGTGCCCCTCCCAGCCTCCCATGCCCCTGGCAGAGCATGGGAAGCTGAAAAGTCCTTGACCAGTGTGAGCACCACTTAGCAAGTACTTAGCACTACTTAACAAGAACCAAAACATCAGTGTATCATCGACATTGTTCTCAACCTAGACCCAAAACACAGCCCCATACCAGCTACCAGGAAGAAAACCAACTCCATCCCAGCCAAAACCAGGACACTTGAGCTGACTATAAATGACTACCTCTTGCAGGTTATCATCAACTTCCCAGACCCTGCACACAAGAGTGACATCGTCCAACTTAGAGGTCCCAAAAACGAGGTGGAGAAGTGCACCAAGTACATGCAAAAGATGGTGGCAGACCTGGTAAGGGGGACTTCTGTCTGCTGTTCTCTCCTACATGCATGGATAACCCTGGAATAAAACAGAGCTATACTAGCTTGGCTAAGGCTGAAACGCCTCAAGATGAGGGAGCTGTGGACACTGTTCTGGCTGGCTGGGGGCAGGTGGTAATACCTGTTATTTAAGGGCTATAGGGGAAGGTACTTGCCTTTGCTTATTCTTGCAAGTTTCTCATTTAGAGAACTTCCTTGGATATAAGCCTATTGTCAAAAGTTTGTTTATCAAGTTCCTGGGACGGGGCCTCACTTGTCATAACAGTGTAATCTTCAGTTCTCTCTTTCTTTCTCCACCTAGGTTGAAAACAGCTTTTCTATTTCTGTCCCCATCTTCAAACAATTCCACAAGAACATCATAGGGAAAGGAGGTGCCAACATCAAGAAGGTGAGGTATCTTTCCCATCTCCAGTGCTCATCATGGTCATTGCCTGCAGTTAAATCCCACTCACTGCTCTGTCCTGCTCATTGGTGATGTCAGATATAACCTCCAAGGGCTTTTTTCTGACATGGGACACCTCTGAGATGCTTTTATGTTTTTCCTTTGGGGCAGATCCGTGAAGAAAGCAACACCAAAATTGATCTCCCAGCAGAGAACAGCAACTCGGAGACAATTGTTATTACAGGCAAGAGAGCAAACTGTGAGGCTGCTCGCCACAGAATTCTTGCCATCCAGAAGGAGCTGGTAAGTGAAATGACTGGCCTGTTGCAGATGAGGGACTTGAAAATGTTGCTCGAAGACATAAATACGGAAGAAGTGCTTGTAGTGGGGGAGGGCAGGGAGGAGACAAATGTGAGTGTCAGTCTGTTCTTGACTCTTAAACCTAGTTAGTGGCTGCTCATGTGTCAGGAGTAGCCAATCTCAAACCCCTCTGGTCAGGCATTTCTTACACACAGCTCTATAAAGTTCCTAGCAATGTGGGAGTTAGAGGGTAAGCAGAGTGGGTGCAAACACATTTCTGCAGCTTGACTAATAGCCTGGTACTGTCCTCTCTTAGGCCAACATCACAGAGGTGGAGGTCTCTATTCCTTCCAAACTGCACAATTCCCTCATTGGCGCCAAAGGCCGCTTCATCCGCTCCATCATGGAGGAATGTGGTGGAGTCCACATCCACTTCCCCACCGAGGGCTCTGGCAGTGATACTGTGACCATCAGGGGCCCAGCCCAGGATGTGGAGAAGGCTAAGAAACAGTTGCTGCACCTGGCAGAGGAGAAGGTGAGCCTTGTCTCATAGGGGAAGGAGCAAATTGTTTTGGCCAGCTGTTTCTTTTTGGGGGTTGAAGTGATCCCCTCTGCCTGCTGGGAAGACTGTGGCATCAGACAGCCTAATCCTCTTTTGAGGGATTTGTGTACAGTTTGGATGATTAAAAGAAAACTATGCTTCCATCCTTGTGACAATGAGTTCTTCCCCCATGGGTAGAAGAACTGGCTGTAATGCTTCTCTGCCCAGGCTGGGGACGTACTCAAAGCGTTAAGGCTCCCTACTCCTGTGGTTTGAATGCTGTTGGGTATCCACACTTCTCTGAAACAGCTTACTGTGCGTATCTCCTTTCCTTTTTTCTTGATCTCTGAACTCCAGCTCCAGTTCTTCCATTTCACTGCATATATCCAGGTTTGAGAACCTCAAGTTACAAGACCTTGCTCTGAGTTGTGACTGACTGACTGGTCATTTTAATAGCAAGAAAAAACCCTTTCTAATATCAGCATGTGAACATGTTCTCCTGATCAATTGGTTGCCTCTGCTGCCTGGCTTGCAGCAGTCAGTTAGCAAGTGGTTATGCTGCCTTGTGTGAGTGTCACACCCTTCTTCCAGGGAAGTATTTTCTGCTCATATTCTCACCAGTCATGCTGAGCGTGGAGTTAGCTTTTCAGCCCTGAGAACATCTTTTGGGTAGTGTTTTTAATGTAAGACATTCTATACCTTTTTGGCTTGGACAACACGCTGCATCTACCTTGCTCTTGCAACACTGCGTATGTGGGTGCAGGTAACATACCTACATGCTTACTGTTGATGCTGATGTGTATTTTCTATATATTGACATGTTCCATGGGTATCTGACTCCTTTCAGCAAACAAAGAGTTACACTGTGGACCTGCGTGCAAAGCCAGAGTACCACAAATTCCTTATTGGTAAGGGTGGTGGCAACATCCGTAAGGTGCGTGACAACACTGGGGCCCGCATCATCTTCCCAACCACTGAGGACAAAGATCAGGAGCTGATTACGATCATGGGAACTGAGGAGGCTGTCAAAGAGGCGCAGAAGGAGTTGGAGGCCCTCATCAAGAACCTGGTATGAACTACTACTTCTCCTTTCTTGCCTATCGCTGTAGCAAGATGTAACGAGTCAGTGTGGAGGACCTGCTTGTCCTAAAACCATCTGCTGCCCTTCATGGGAGCTCAGGAAGATCCTCCTTGGTGTTACTTGTTGGGGTGAGGTTGTAAACTGATTGCTGTTGAGTGCAGCAAACTTGTGTTTATCACCAGGACAGGCAGGGTTGACTGGCTGTCATCTGTTGGCAGGATAACGTAGTTGAAGACTCCATGGTTGTTGACCCCAAGCACCACCGCCACTTTGTTATCCGGAGAGGGCAAGTTCTGCGTGAGATTGCAGATGAGTATGGTGGCGTGATGGTCAGCTTCCCGCGCTCTGGCACCCAGAGCGACAAAGTCACCCTCAAGGGAGCTAAGGACTGCGTGGAGGCAGCCAAGAAACGCATCCAGGAGATCATCGAGGACCTGGTATGTCACAGGAAAGCTGTTTCTTCTATACTTTGTTGCTTCAGCAGTGCCCTCCTTAAACCAGCTGTACAGCCAAGCTTTATGCAAACAAGTCCCACAGTAGCTTTGCTGTCAACATATAGGGTCTGCAAACTTTTGGATTCCAGCCTGGGGAATGGCAGCTGGCTCCAAAATGGCAATGCTGTATGAAAGAATTGCTTCCTCTGATCGTCGTCTTGGTTTTTAGGAGTGGAAATAGGAGACCCTTCCTTGGTGTACTTCAACATGTTAAAAGATTGGAGCCGCCTTCTGCCTCTCCTTGCCTGGCCTTGGGCACTGGTTGCTCTCTGGGGTTTCCTGTGCTGTTAGTATTGTCTTTTGGAAGCAGCCAGCTGTCAAACGTGTTCTCTTCCTTTCCTTCCTTCTTTATCTTTTTCCTTTCTTCTAATGCTTCCTCCTCTTCAGGGTAATACAGAGCTTGAGCTTTGCTCTTGGAAGCCTTTAACATCATGGGTTGGAGGCAGCCTTCATTAAGAAATCCTTTGCTAACTTCTGTGAGAGAGGAAGGATTCTAGGAAACTTTCAGTTCTTTCCTTGTCAGCAACTGTTATCTTTTCTAACTCCTTGCTATGTTCATTATGGATTTCACCATGCACAAACATCCTGTTTTCTGGTGTGAAAGAGGCTGCATTGCAATACAGCAACTCTGCTTTCTCACAGGAAGCTCAAGTGACAATCGAATGCACCATCCCACAAAAGTTCCACCGCTCCATTATGGGCCCCAAAGGATCCCGGATCCAGCAGATCACCCGGGACTATGGTGTCCAGATCAAATTCCCTGACAGGGAGGAGAACCCAGGTATACCCATGGATGCACATTTGCATGGGAGTTGGGGTGATCAAATGAGTGAAGTGTAGTGTAGCCTACACTCAATATCAGTGGAGATGTTCTACTTAAAATCTATGGAGAACTGACCCCAGGTGTTCCCTGCAGTGTCCTTGAATCTGGGCTTAGCATCAACCGTGCCCTCTTGGGAAGAGGGGACAGTTTTAGGAGGTAAAACCACAGGCACGGGTGTTCTGAATGTGTTCTCACCACAGAGCGCAGGGAGTGCAAAGACCTACCCCAGCAAAAAGGGCTCTACAGGCTTGCCAAGGTCTCTTTGATCTCTCATGCTCTCGTTGTTGGGTGTACTGAATTCAGCACAACTGGGGCCTGTTGGATACTCTGGCCTAGCACCAGCCATCCTGCTGTAACATCCAGTGCTGTGCTGGTGAACTTCCCTGTTGGGGAAGAAACTGTCAGCCTTACTTGTTGCCTCTGCTGACATAGGAGTGCAGCCTCCACTTCATAATGCAGCTGCAGGCCCTTTCTGTGCAGGCAAATGCAATATCGATGCTGTCCAGAGAGGTGCGGAGGAGACGGTCTTGGTCGATGTTCTGCTCATTCCAGGCTAAGCCATGGCAAGCTGCCTGTGCTAGGAGTAACCTCCTCCATAGCAGTCTATAGTGTCTGACCTCTTGTGGCAAAGCCCGGGCTGAACATCTCAGGCTCTGGAGGGGGGAGATAATGAGCAAGGAGGGGGCTTTGTGCATTTAACATGAGACTTCCCATGTTTTCAGCCCCTGTTGCAGAGCCAGCTGTGCAGGAGAATGGCGAGGAAGGTGGGGAAGGCAAGGACGGGAAGGATGCAGATCCCAGCTCTCCAAAGAAGTGCGATATCATCATCATCTCTGGCCGCAGGGAGAAGTGTGAGGCAGCAAAGGAGGCGCTGCAGGTCTGTGGCTTTCTAAGCCCCTTAACCCTGTAATGTAGTGATGCCCTGATGCAAGAAGCTCGCTGCAGGCTTTAGTGGTGATGATAAAAACTACTCAGTCAAAGTTGCAATCCAGGTGGTCACTGATGCTACCTGTGGAGGTGGTCTGTACCGCTCAAGGGAAGTCCTCTGATTGCTTTGTGATTTAGCCTGGCTGCTTGAATCATAGTGCCTGACCTTGCAATTGCTAGAGCTTGTAGGCAGTCCCAAGTTACTTGCCATAAAAGCATGACATGCTTGTTTTATGGAGCACGTCTGGAAAGAGAAAGAGTCTGAGGCTGAATCATTCTAGCTTTAGCAGACCTTGCCATGCTCCTTTAGTGATGTTGTCCAAGTCTCTGCTAGATGGAAGCCAAGGATATGAAAACAGCCTGTCCCCAGAGGCGGGGTTCAACATTGCTTGTTTGGAAAAAATGCTTTAGCAACCAACAGGTCATCTTGGTGTTCGCAGCTGTTCTCTTTTTCTGTAGAGTTTGTATCCTGACTACAAGGGAATGTACCTCTGTTCAGCAACACGTTCTTTTGGACAAGTATATGGCAAGCTGAAAGACAGGAGAGTCTTGCAAGTGGTAAACTGTGCTCCCTTCCCTGCAGGCTCTGGTTCCTGTCACCATTGAGGTGGAAGTTCCCTTTGATCTTCATCGTTACATCATTGGCCAGAAAGGAAGTGGGATCCGCAAAATGATGGATGAGTTTGAAGTAAGTTGTTGCCCTTCCTACCATCTCCTCTGTCCTGGAGAATCTGTAAGTGATGATGTTTGTGGTGATGGCAATCAGTTGCAACATAGTCAAGACCTTTGTTGTGGCTTGACCGTGGAATACAGGCTCTATAATAAGAAAATGAGACCTGTGTGATTTAGTCCCTGGCTCTGGGGCTCAGTAGGTTTCGTGCTGAAGCTATATGATCAGTGTTGGTGCCGTGAGTGTTGCATGACTTGTTTGGTGCCTACAGGGATTCCTCACCAGTGTGAGAGTTTTCCTCCTAGGCCACGGGAAACAGCTCTGCTGTGCCTGCCCATTTGGGAGAATTCCCCAGAAGCCCATAGGGACTCTTGAGGCTGATGCAGGTTGGCTGCAGACAGCACAATTGGACAGGTATTTGTTTCCTAGCCTCTCCAGGCTGGCACAGGGACTGCTGGGGGCTGAAGCCCCACAGCAAAGCAATCTGATATAGATAACAGCTGAAGAAACAGGGTTCTATTAAAAAAAAAGTCTAGACATGGTCCCAGGCAACTGATTCTAGGTGGCCCTGCTTGAGGAGGGGGGTTGGACCAGATGACCTCCAGAGGTCCCTTCCAACCTCAACCATTCTGTGGTTCAGGCTGTCTGGGTGGGAGCTGGTCTTGGCAGCAGGGGAGATCAGTGAGATACCAACCTGCAGTGAGCAGTGATGCAAAACGGTAATGGCTACTTGTTACTCAGGTGAACATCCAGGTCCCTGCTCCTGAGCTGCAGTCAGATATCATCGCCATCACTGGGCTGGCTACCAACCTGGACCGTGCCAAGGCTGGACTGCTGGAAAGAGTGAAGGAGCTGCAAGCTGAACAAGAGGATCGGGTAGGGCCTGTACCTGTCCTTCCTCCTTCCAGCTAAACAAGGCTTCAGCCTCTGAGTGTTCATTTCAGAAGTTGTGCAGGCTCCTGGAACCCCTCTCCTTTTAAGAGCACCCTTAGCTGCTCTGCAGGTGTGGAGTGCTCATAAGTGGGTTACCCAAATGTAACCCATTTAACGTGAACTGACAGGAGAGTTTGGGGATTCTACTTCAGGTAACTTTGGACTGCCCAGGGCTCTATCACACCTTCATGTACCTTCGAGACACTGCAGGGTGGGAACCTCACTGTGCTAGGAGTCTCTCTGTACCTATTCTCATTGAATCCTCATCACAGCTCTGAATAAATAGGTGAGGGATGAGTTGGATGGTTGTTTGCTACTTGTAGTTTCCTGCTGAATTTGGCCCCAGCAGACAGATGTCTTGGGTGCTCTTCTGTAGCCATGTACACTCAGGCATGACCCTGCAGAATCTGTTCTGCACATCTCAGAAGCCAGAAGGAAATGCTGGGACTTAGATGGACATTACTGGACCAGCCACAGCATGTTCCCTGCTGTTATATCTCACTTTGCTTCTCCTGTTCCAGGCCTTGCGGAGCTTCAAGCTGACAGTCACTGTGGATCCCAAGTATCACCCTAAAATCATTGGGCGGAAGGGAGCAGTGATCACCCAGATACGCACAGAGCACGAGGTCAACATCCAGTTCCCTGACAAGGATGATGAAAGCCAGGTGAGAGGTCAGAGGGGGTGCAAGGAGGGCTGCTGGTTGTCTCTGAGCATAGGAAGCACAGCATCTTCTCTAGGGCTCTGACCTCCCTGTGCTGCCTTTGGATAAGGTGGAGGGTAAAAGGGATTAGCAGGGAGAAGGCTTGCTCAGCTGCTTATGAGCCTGGTCTCTTGCACATTTCCCTGTGCCACAGGCCCAAGATCAGATCACCATCACTGGCTATGAGAAGAATGCTGAGGCTGCCCGGGATGCCATCATGAAGATCGTTGGTGAGCTGGAGCAGATGGTCTCTGAGGATGTGACTCTGGACCATCGTGTTCATGCACGCATCATTGGTGCACGTGGTAAAGCCATCCGCAAAATCATGGATGAGTTCAAGGTGAGTGGTGGGGTGATGCAGCACAGGCTGGGCTGGGCCTGGGTGTTTAGTGGTGCCGCTTGCTCCTGTGCTAAGAGCTTGGTAGCAGCTTGGTGCTAGAGGCTAAAGAAAAGCCAGTGCTGTCCTGCTCACCTCCAGTTCTGTCACCACAAGCATGTGAGCAGAATCCCTGGGCCAGGGCACCCTGGTATGCCCCAGGGCAGCTGGGCTATCTGGACACCACACCCAGACGGCAGCTGAAGCATCCCCACACAACCTCAGCTGTGAGTCACCTTTCTTCTGGGAGCCAGCAGGGAGGAGGCTGAGCTCTTCCTGTCTTGCTGTAACACAGTCAGAAGAGGAACCTGGAAGTGTGTCCTTGGTGCTCTGGGTTAGCCCTGCAAACAGCACTGAGCTCTGTCCCTCTGTGCAGGCCTTTTAGTGGGTTTCTTGCAGACAGGGTCCCGGATGGTCTTCAAAGGGAGGAGGTGGTTATGTCAGCTACTCCAGTTACTGGAAGTGGACAGTTAGGCCTGTTCCTGCGGGGCTATGGGAGGGGAATGTGCCCAGACTGCCTCAGCTTGACCTTAACTCAAGGAAATCCTCTGGATTTCTTTGTCTCTCTAGGCCACTGTTGATTGCCTTGATTTTGGGAATCTTGACCCACTCTCAAGGCTCCAGATTTGGCAAAGTCAGCTGACTCTGGGAAGGGCAGGGACCTTTGCTCTGACAGCATGTGGCAGTAGCAGTGTGCCACAGCATGTGGTGGTAGTGAATGTGAATCTAAAGTGATGAGGCTTTGGAGACTTGCATCTTGACTGGGGTCAGTTGTTGAAACAAGCTGTTCGGTTCTCAAATGAGCAGCCTTTGATTTTGGTCCTGTCTTGTTTGGCTTTCTCGCATCCATCTGGAAGGCAAGCTGTCAGAGAGCCTAGTGGCTGTGTAGAGGGTACACTAAGCCAGCTCCACAAAATGATTGTCAGCTAGGATTACTCTGTGGAGGAGACAGAAAGCTTATTGTGCTTCATGCTGATGGCTTGATGATGAAAATGCTTGCAGCAGTGTGAGGCCACTGTCTGGAAATGCAGCCCTCTTCTGCCTCTGCTGCAAGTGCTGCACAGAAAGCAGTGGGCCTCTGGGGCAGTGAGAACAGCAGGGGCTGCTGGAAGATGGGTCGTTACTGCAGACTCTGTTCTGCCATCCTTCACAGGGGAACTGGACAGGCTTCAGGGCCAGGTGTATTCCAGTGCACCCCCCAGCATCTGAACTAGGGAGGTCCTAAACAGACTTGTGGCAGTGAACAGATCAGGCCTTTTCTCTTCTGTGAATCTAATGACAAGGGTCATGGGAAGTCTGTGGCTTTTCAGATGTGCAGGTCTAAGTCCTATCCTGTTCCTTGTGTTGCAGGTGGATATTCGCTTTCCCCAGAGTGGAGCTCCTGACCCCAACTGTGTGACTGTGACAGGACTCCCTGAGAATGTCGAAGAAGCCATCGATCACATCCTGAACTTGGAGGAGGAATATGTAAGTGTTCAGCAAATCTGTGCAGGCGCTTAGCAAGGATTTCCTCTGCCACAGAGCTGGATGCCTGAAGTATCTCCATGTGGTATTTTCTACCACTGCATTGGAGAACTTGAGCCCTGTGCAGGTGGCAGTCAGCCCTCATCTGCAACTGTCCTTCAGACCAACTGGGCACAGAGCCCCAGGCTGTGCTCTGTGAAGCCATGCAAGGACTGGCCCCACTGTCCAGGAGGGGACAGTGAATGAGAATGCTGGGACACCACCAGGATGTGCACACGCTTGCCTTGCTGCAGCTTGCATCAGTTAGGAGTTGGTGGCCATCAGACTAGTGCAGAAACACTGTGTTTCGTCATTGTAGAACAGGCTGGTGACCTTGGATGGGTTGCAGCATGGTGAGATGGGGGGGAGGCATGTTACACCAGTTTGAGGAACTATCAAAATCCACCCTCTAACTGGGCCATGTCACTGCAGCTTGCAGATGTGGTGGACAACGAGGCGATGCAGGTATATATGAAGCCCTCTTCACATGAAGAATCCAAGGCCCCATCCAAGGGCTTTGTGGTGAGAGATGCCCCCTGGGCCACTGTCAACAATGAAAAGGTGAGTGCTTCTTCTGCTATGGGCCTGGGGGCACAGGGAGTGTGGCACCCTCTGCCAAGGACCTGCTCTGAGGTCTGGCCCTCCTGTCTTGCCTGGGGAAACAGAGCACTCTCCCTCCCTTGGTGGCAGAGAAAGCAGTGAAGGGCCCTCCTGCTCTTTGTGGCCTGTGCAAGCTGAGGGCAGGCCTGGGCTTTTTTTCTCTCCAGCTTCCAAAGCACTGCTGTCTCTTTCATCCAAAGAAAGCGTCTTGCCCACACTGACTACCCCAATGTGGAGCTGTTGGGGAATTGGGGACCCCTACTGGAAAGTGTCCTGCCAGGTCATGCTGTTTTTAGGGGTAGGGACGGGGCCCTGAGACTTCTGACTCTTCTGCTGCAGCACAGAACCGGCTCAATGTTTGCAGCTGTGTTCTGGCTGGGAGCAGTGAGCAGGGACATGTGGCAGCTCTGTCCTCAGCTGCCGTGGTGCTGCTGCAGGGCTGGCCTGACCCTACTCCAGTGATCGAGTTACTGAGGTTGGACCCTCGGAGCCCTTGATCTGCCTGCCATTTGCTCCTACCTGCACCCTCCTAAATGTCATCTCTAGATGGCTCGACCGTCCATCCTGGGCCAGTCCTAAGGACATAATGATCCCTTTTGGCCCTCACCCATTGTCTCTGCTCATGGGACATCACAAATGCTGCTTAGCTCAGGGGCGCACTGTGCAGGTTCGCAGCAGGGCAGGCACTTAACTTGTTCCCTTTTTGTTTGCTTTAGGCCCCTGATATGAGCAGTTCTGAAGACTTCCCCAGCTTTGGGGCTCAAGTGGCCCCCAAGACTCTTCCCTGGGGACCCAAACGATAATGACCTGGAAGCAGAAACATCTCCTCCAGCCCGCTGACCTGACACTAACCTGCCACAAATACTTCCTGTCTGAAATCTGACCCAGCGGCTGGAGCACAAGTCAATTGCCCCAAGAGGTCTCCTAATGGTGTCTGGAGTGCTAGACCCCATCCTGCTCCCCTCAGCTATCACCGTGGCTAGGACCCACCCTCATCTCTTGATGGTTATTCTTTCTTCCTTTGGAACAAGACTTCCACTCAGATTCAAACACTAAATGTGTGTGGTTTTGTTAGACACTTCATAATTGACTCAAAGTGGCTAAGATTTGCAGCTTCCCAAGCCCTAGCAGAGCAGTCTGCTCTCTTGAGCATGTCTTACTAGGCATTCTCGCCTTCATTAGGAGACCTCCTTTACTGTGGCTAGGAATCTACTTCCTGTCTCATGACCTCAGGAAATAAATTTCCTTGACTTTCTAAAGCCAAAACGTTTGCCCTCTTTCCTTTGTGTTTATCCCAGGCCTTACCTTACCTCTGTAGAGTGCAATCAAGTTTTTTCCTTTTAACTGCCAAAAATTCATTTAATGCTGATAGCTGACTGTGGGGAGAGCTTAAAATAATCTAAAAGGTCAGAAACTTGCTTTTTAAAGGAACAAAACCTTCAATAGGCTGTAGAGGCAGCAGAGATGGAAGGGACCAGAACAACGTACAGCTACCCTGGTCAGGTAAACACCTCTGAGTGGAGCGCACCCCTGTGCGACACTAAGCACAGCCCCAGCCTGCACGCTTGATGAGTCTTCCAGCGCGTGATGACAGACCCCGCTCCTAGTTCCCCGCGTTCCCTCGTTCACCCTTCCCAACGGCCAACAGTGTGAGCAGGCAGGCGAGCCAGCACATGACAATATCACCGGATGGGACAGATTTGGGTCGGCCAAGGTTGCTGCGGTGGCATGGCCTAGGAGAAGCTAGTGAGAAGCACAGCCTTGAGAAGCTGTAGTACTCTGCTAGCACTGCAGCATCTAGGCATCGAGCGGTAGGGACACCTGTTACTATTGCCTTCTTTCTACCTCAAAAGTCAGTACGATGGTGGCCTCTCAGTGTAAGTGGGTAAGCAGCTCTACCAGGTCTTGCCCTGGCACCCAGAGCAGAAGCATGGAGGAGAAGCAAGAGGAGCCTTTTGTCTTCAAGTGGCTGTGGGAGCTCCTCCAGAGGGAAGCTGAGCACAGTGATGATGAGGCAGGCAAGAGAACCATAATCAGAGAGAATTGGAGGACTGTTTGCTGAGCTAGGACAGGGCGCAGCCCCAAGGCCATAGGCGCAGCCTTGCCACAGCCCTCAGCTGCAGAGGTTGTGAGTGAGGCGACTGCTCTGACGGCATTGGGGGGCTGACAGCGTGGTGTGTTCAGCCCTCCCCGAGGCCTCCATCGTACAGGCGGTAGAGGGTGATCCATGCTCTGTACTCTGGGCTGCTTGCACCTAGGCCCTGCCATGGCTTGCTCGAAGGGGGCTGTGTCCCAGCTCCTCCAGCCAGTAAGAGGAAAACCATGTCTTTGTGGAGGGAGGTGGGGAGCGTGGGGTTTCTGTGTTCCCTCCTTCCCCTGCCTCAGTCCTACAGAGGTTGTAGTCTGAGCCATTCCTCTATCCCAGCTGCTTCAGCTCTTGGACAAGCAGGAGTCCCTAGCCTCTCTTCTCTAGTGCTGCTTATGGAGCAAAGGCCCAAAACTCCAGCAAGCTGAGCCCAGCGTTCTTGCCTTTCCCTCTGTCCGGCAGGCCTGACATGCCAACGCTTCTTCCCGCGCCACCTCTTCTTGGAAGAGGCTGCTATGCAGAAGTTGAACCAAAACCTCACAGTGCTCTCCTTAAGTTTGAGAAATGACTGAAGCTGACCATGGACTGTTGCAGGGCACCTGGTTGCCCCAGAAGGACAGGGTGGGCTTGCCTCCAGCACGGCAGACAGGGTGGGTCAGACAGAACTAGGGTGACACCCTTGCATCTGTGTCTGTCAGAAAATGGTTATTACCCCTGTAGCTTAGGTCTGTCCTACGTCACCAAGCCTATCGCCCCCTCTTCCTCTTTATGCCCCCCCCTCCGTGCCCTCACCAGTTGCACAGCTAGGCTTGTGTTACAATTGGGGCACCACTGTCTGGGCTCGTGCCCCGTAGCCCGACCCTCCACTCTAAAGAAGGTCATGAAGTGATTGTACCTAGTACTGTCCCCCCACCACCCTCCTTCCGCAGCAGACTGTGGCATGTGTCCATTTCCTCTCTTTGACGTCTTCCATATTGTACGTTTCCATAGCAATGATCCCTTGGCCTTAACTTTGGAATTTGGAGACTATATGCAAACATGTAAAAAGGCTCATGAGTATGGATGACACTGGAATTTTATAAATTCTAAAATAAAACCTGAAACAGCTTGGAGTGTCACGGATGTTATTTCTACTGGTGGGTTGAGATCCAAGGCAGCTCTCGCTTGGCTAGGTCTAGCCCAGTTTGAGGAGTTCCAGCTTGCATGTGTGAGCCTCTGCTGCGGCGATGCCCTTGCTGAAGTGGGACTTGCACAGCAAGAGGCTGGGTCGAGGGAGGAGATGAGAGCAGCACTGGGCAGCAGTGGAGGCTGCGCCCTCCTTGCAGGGAGGCACCGACCTGCTCACACCCAGGGAGGTGGTGCTGGGGACGCTGCCAGTGTAGGGGAGAAGAGGGAGGCACCAGCCATGGTCCCTCTTGCTCACCTCCTCCATAACCAGAGCCTCTCGTCTGCCTTCTGCGACTGGCACCACTGCACAGCACCCACCAGCTGGGGCCAAGCTGCTGCTCTCTGATGGGCGAAGCTTGGCTCAGGGGCTGCTGTCTTGGAGGGTCACAGCATGCCTCTCAAGTTTACCTGGTGTCTCCATAGTTCTCCCCCTCCCAAGAGCAGCTCAGCCATTCCCGCTGTACCGGCTGGCACTGGCAGGAGCAAACCCTCCAGCCGTGGTTACATCCAGCGCAGATGGAGGCAGGAGAAGCAAGAGCCAGTGCAGGAGACCGTAGCCCTACCTTTGCTCACCCCAAGTGGCAAGTGGAGCTGCGGTTGCACTGACCAGCTGTGCAGCTGCTGTGGGCAGGCGCTGCCCTGCACTAGCTGAGCACAGACCAGGGACATAGTGTGGCCAGCCTCCTTTAATTTGCTCCATGCCAGGTCGTTTATGCAGCAGTAGAGTTACCTTGCAGTAACACCAATGACCTTGTCCAAACACCCAGAGCCAGCTGCATCTCTCCCCGCCTTTGACAATAGCCATCCCCAAATGCCCGCTTGCCAGCTGGGCAGGGAAGGCACGCATGCCTGCTGCCCTGCAGCTCCAGGCTGGCCCGAGGAGGAGCCAGTCGGCAGCCCTTCAGTCCTGGCACCAGCACCGTGCTGTGGGCCTCGGGGCACACTGTGGTGCTCGGCTGCTGGTGAACTGCTCGGTTTCCCAGTCTCTGCCTGCAGCCAGATTCATGACGCTGGCGTCGCTTCTTGTCTCCCATATCTCCAAAAGGACCTGAACCATGGAAAAAAGGAGCCAGTGTTGGCACCAGTAGGAGCTGCCACAACTGCTTACAGGGCTGCCTTCTTGCTTGCCTGTGTGTCTGCGCAAGTTTAAAGCAGAAAAGGCTTTAAAAGAGGAGGCAGAGGAGCTGCCACAGCCCACCTTGTTCTCAGTCAGGACCTCCTTGGCCAGGTACCGTTCACGCTTCACCTTGACCTCCACAGACTCAGGAATGTCAGGTACCAGCCACGCAATCACACGTCCAATAAAGAAAACCACGTGCTGGAAGTGAGCAGGGACGTGCAGGTTGGCCGAGGTGGCAAGTCCTCACCCCCTGCCCCAGCACCGTGCCCTGGGCCACTCTGCAGTGCTCAGCAGCTGGTACCTCGAACACGATGATGAAGCCCAAGCGTATGGCCAGCAGCTGCCAGTAAGTCAAGGTCAAGTTGCCGTCGCGGTCCCTAAATGCTCTGTATCTGTGGGAGCAAAGTGCAGCTGTTACTGCCCCTTCACGGCGGGCATCACCGTTGCGCATTGCTGCAGGAGCTCTCTGATCACAGCTCCCAGCCCAGCACACTAGAGCACAGCAAAACCAGCCCTTGGCCAGCCTCAGCTGGGACCCAGGCGGCTGCAGGTAGCCCAGCTCCAGGGGACTTTCTCCTTTGCAAAACCACCTCCCTCCAAGACTGGGGAGATTTTGCCTCAGCCCTGGGTCAGGCCAGGCAAACAACCCCACACGTTACCCCCACGCATGGGCACATTCAGCACACACTCATTCCTGGGATGAGTGAGGGCCCCAAGGACCTCAGGAAAGTGGGTGGACAACCTGGGCCTGGCTAAAGGCTGCTGTGCTAAACAAAATGTTTGCTGTGGCGGTGGCAGAGTAAAGCAAATCCAAGCCTAAGTGAACAAGGAGAGGAGCCAGATGAGGCAGAGGAGGGTGGCTCCCACCTGCATGTGGTGTTGCTCTGCAGGACAAAGTCCCACGGCGCATATGCCAAGGTGAAGTTCACGTAGCCGCGCAGGCTGCTGTCGTGGACATACTTGTAGTACACGCGGGGCAGGAAATCGGAGGTGAAGGCAATGAGGAAGGCCTGGGAGCAGGGAGATGTGCTGCAGCAGGTCCTGCAGCCGGGGGACACCCCAGCCCCACCAGCAGGACCTCCTCTGTGCCCTGTGCTCCTGAGGTGGCTTTCCACCTCTTCTTGCCCTCAGCCTGACAAACTAGACATGAATGCCACTTGGTCTTAGACAGCAGCTTGCTGCTCTTGGCACTGTCTCCTGCTCTCACCCCTCAGTTAAACCCAAGCAGGGCTGGAGCTGCACCTTCTGCAAAGGTGGACCCACCCCAGGCACTGCAGCTCCCCTCGTCACTCAGCGTCCTGCAGCAGCCAAATGAGTTTTTCCCCCTAATTCCCCTGCACCACTTGCAGCCCTCTCACCACCCACCTGCCTGCCAGGTGTACATTGCTGATGACGGCCAGGTGAGTGATGGCCTCCAGGATGGAGAACCAGATGCCGATGCCCTGTGCCCGCTCAGCCACTGGTCGCCGGTAGTCACAGACGAACTTGTGGGCATCCAGGCGGATCTCCACCCAGTTGTTGAGCAGGGCGAAGAGGGGTGCCAGGGGACAGGCTGCCACAAAGATGGTGATGAAGCCAAACTGCAGGACTGGAAGGAAGAGGAGGAGGAGGAGCGGGGAGGGACAGGCTGAGAGACAGCAGTGGCAGCTGCCGCATCTCCCAGCCCTATCCCGCAGGGACTGGGGCAGCCCTTCTCCCTCCAGCACCCACGGGCTGCTTGGGGAGAAAGCTCCCGCGGCTGGTCCCTTCCTCTGGGGAGCTCCTGCAGCTCCTGCCTCTCCCCATCGGCTTTCTCTCTCCTAGTGCTTCAGCCCTCCCCACCCCAAGGCCGGTCCCTACCCATCTCCAGGTACTCGTCAAACAGCCCCTCGAACACCAGCAGCTGGTGGTCCATCACCCAGGGCGCGGGCTCCACCAGGACTGACTCCCCCTCCTCACCCGCCTTCTTGGTGGAGAGGAGCTTGTGCTTGTGCCACCAGCACTTCAGCTTCCTGGGGAGACGAGAGGGACCATGTCCCCACTACAGCCAGCTGGCACCACTCAACGCCCCCTCAGCAGAGCCCCAGAGCTCCTGCACTGCACAGGCTCAGGGGCGCACGATGGCCGTGGTGAGCCACAGTGTACTCACGGGATGGCCACCTCCTGCACGTTGTTGAGGATCTGCTTCCCCACCATGATGACCAGCAGCTCCTGTGCCAGCTCGATGAAGCACCCACCTGGACTGCACTGCAGGGAGAGAGGGGCCCTCAGCCTGCCGGGTCCGGCACACAGGAATGGGAGGACCCTGAGCACGGGAAGTCATCCCTGCAGCATGCACTGGCTGGGGCAGCAGGCACGGTGTCTCTCCCACCCAGCACTTACCTCCTCATTGCGGACCCCCAGAAAGCTCAGGTAGTTCCCAGGGTAGCCAACAAACCTGCAGGAGCCACAGCAGAGTTGTGAGCGGGGACCCCAGGCACTGAGCTCAGGGATGTGTCCAGAGTGGCCCCAGGGAAGGAAGGGCTTTTTCTGGTCCACCCAGAGCCCTCTTCTCCCTCGCCAAAGGGTGACAAAAGGGCTGGTGGTGGGTGCCTGTGATTGATAGAGAGACTACCCCAGTCCCAGGCTGGGACCAGCTGCACCACAGCAGGCTGGCACTGCCCTCGTTCCCAGGTATCCCAGAGCCCTGTGAGGGCGCCCGCTCTCTGGTGGGACCGTCCCCACCCCGCCGCAATGCTCCTTGCCCACGATGGCAGCAGCACTCCCCAGCAGCAAAGCCCAGAGGCAGCGGGGGCTGCAGGAGATGGGGAAGACCCGTGCTCCCCCAAAGCCTTACTTGCCCTTGAAGAAGGCAATGTAAACGGGAGATGAGTAGAAGGTGACAAACTGGAAGACGAACACTTTGAAGGTGAAGGCGTCCTCGTACTTGGTCTGGGTGCGGTGCATCTCTGCCAGGGGAAGCACAAGGATGTGGCCTACACTGCTCCAGGATGCTCTTCCCCATCATTGAAGAAGTCACCCCACATCGCTCGCCTTTAACCAACCCCCTGCAGCCCGGGGTCCCCAAACCTGCTGTGGTAACCTGTGAAGGCGCCTGCCATTTGTCCAGAGCCTGGAGACGCCAGTCTGCTTTGCACCAAAAAATAGTCTTCCTCCACTCAGTACAATCAGGCTTTGTGTCTCATTAACTACAACAAAAATATCCCACATGCTTTTCTCCCCCAGACCTCAAAAGTCAGCTTGAATATTTTCATCGAAAACCCCCAGAAAAGCTCAAGCAGAAGTTAAACCCTACACTCCTTTTTTTTTTCCTGCTGCCAAAACACTTTTCACTGAAGGTCTTATTTTCTCAGCTCTCCTCCATAAAGCCATCGTCCTCCTGAGTGTCAGCCAGCCTTCCCTCTGGGGCTGTGGATGGAGCTTGCATCCCAGCATCAAGCTTGCTGGGTTTGGTGCTCTGCCCTTACTGACTGCTCCCTCCCGTCACCGTCCGGCTTGCAGGACCCTCGTCAGCTTACCCCACTTGGTGAGGAAATGAGCCAGGGAAATATAGATCTTGGAGAGGATGAGGATGAAGATGAGGTTCACCACCGAGCCAGTGATGCTGGCGATGCGGGATGCCTACAGGGAGAAGCAACATGCAGAGCACAGTGGGTGGCGAGCAAGCCCAGCAAGCAAAGCAGGTCTGGGAGTGA
The DNA here is from genome assembly GCA_020745775.1 of Theristicus caerulescens. Lineage (NCBI taxonomy): Eukaryota > Metazoa > Chordata > Aves > Pelecaniformes > Threskiornithidae > Theristicus > Theristicus caerulescens. The sequence continues at coordinate 30,054,732 of CM036565.1, read as the reverse complement.
CTCTGGCCACCTCTTACCGAAGCCACAAACCAGAAGTACCCCGAGCTGGAGAGGAGGATGGCGACCACTGCCCGGTAGAGGATAATTGAGACCACAAACATCACCACCACGGCAATCTGCGAACACAGCGCATGGGGTATGAGCAGCTTGTGTTGGGAAGGAAAACTCCATTGTTAACCCTACAAGCCCCAGGGGAGCTCTGGGGCAGGCAGCTGAGCCTGGGCACAGCAGGGTGCGGGCTAAGCCAGTGGAGAGCCACAGGTTCCACCACAGGCCAGGGACACCCGTGTTCATCCCCAGCTTAACGCATGCTCTCTTACTCCAAACTGATCCCATCCCACCATGTCCCACTGCCCCCCAACAGATGGTGGGCAGACGCTGCTCCAGCCCCTGCAATCTTACCATCATTATAATGACCATCAAACCAGCCAAAGTCCGGTGGAGGCGGCTGTGCTTGGGGAAATATGGCTCCTCTGCCCCCGTTACAGGGTTTATTATCGTCATGGGAGCCATGGCTGTGAACTGGGGCCGCGGCCGCTCCTGGGAAAAAGGGGAAAAGGCATCAGGGGCACCTAGTGGCTTTGGTCCATGTGGTTTTGGGAGGCGCTGCAGAGGGCCAGACCCCACCTCGATGTCCTCGAACTCTGAGCAGTCCCAGTGGTGAGCCAGAGACGCGTTGGTCCGCTTCCAGAACTCCAGGAACAGCACTGCCCACAGGGACATGAAGATGCTGAAGAAGATGGTCCTGCCATGGTCAAAGAGCCGTCCTGCCTGTGGGCAGAGCAGGGCTGAGGGACGGGCAGGAGACCAGGCAGGGCAGTGGGGGCTGCCCTCTGCACAGCTGCCCATGGCGAGTGCCAGGTCCTTGGTGTACCTGAGCCACGGGGCAGGCACGAGGGAAGGTGGAAGGGGCTGCCTGGGGGCCTTTGCTGGGGAGGGAGGGGTGGGAAGATGGGTGGGAGAGGAAGCACCGGGGCAGCAGGGGACAAGAAGGGGAGGCAGGCTGGGATGACGCAGGCTAACATTGGGATGGAGATCTCCACCCCGGCCCCAAGCTGCCCTCCAGGACCTCACCATGAACGTGCTGCAGATTTTGGAGAGCTGCCAGTAGGGACAGGTCTTGCAGAGGGGACACATCCAGTACTGCTCTTCGCTCGTGCAGATCTCCTGCCTATAGGCAAGGAAAGAGCAGCCAGCAGCCTGATGGGGCTTGGCCTTTCCCACCGCTCCCCATTGGACTGTTCACCAGCACTTTTGCACCAAGTGCTCCGGCCGAGTCCTGGCAGCCAGCCAGTGCCAGCACATCGGGGTGCAGGCACCCCCCTGCCCTCCTCACCACCACCCTGGGCACAAAGGGAGCACAGCCCCAGGGAAGGGGCGAGCGGGGAGGTCGGGGAACTTACGAAGGTATGTCATTGAACATGAGGAAAATGCCCACAATGAACACCACTGTTCCCACCACCGCGGCAGGCAAGAGCCATCCTGTGTAGAAGCCTGGAGACAGTAGGGATGGGGACCGTGAGCCCTGCAGGCCTCCAGCCACCGAGGATGACACCTGCCCAAGCCCAGCATAGCACCAGCCTAAAACCATGCAGGGTTTGGAGGACATGAGCACGGACCCGGAGCTGCAAAGTACCCATCAGGCTCTGGCTAGTCCTTTTAGGACACATGGGGCGCAGCTCATGGTGCCACCGCTCACCACCCTTGAAATGGAAAGCATCCTGGGGCAGAGCTGCATCTGCATCCCAGGGCAGCCGGGAGCTGCCGCCTGCTGCCGGTGGCCCCTTACCCCATGCCACAAGGCCGAGGGAGCCATTCCCTGGGAGAGCCGGGGGCTGCTCTGGAGCAGGCAGGACTCACCCAGCCAGGCGAAGTAGAAAGCAACCTTCTCCCCAAAGTACGTGCGGACGTGATCCAGTGGCTGGTACTTGCTCCACTTCCCCCAGCTGGCCCAGTACTGGAAGAGGACTTGGCGCTGGCTGAGGTTGCCAGCAGTCAGCTCCTCTGGCCGGAGCTTGTAGGGACCCTGTGGGGACAAATAGGCAGTGGGCGAGGGGCTGGCCAGGGGTGTGGGGCCAGCAGCGGGGTGGCTCCCCAGGGGACGGCGGTGTCTTGCCTCATGCAGAGGGAAGGCAGCAGTGAAGACGTTCTCGCTTAGCAGCCGGTCCACCCCCACCTCCCGCTCTCTGGAGTGGCCATACTGTGTTGTGGCCAGGATCTCGTAGAGCTGCTGGGGCAATGCCAGGAGGGGTGAGGGGGGATGCAGCCATCCCCCCAGTCAGCTTTTTGGCTACCAGCTCTAAGCCTGATTCCCAGCTGCTGGAGGAAGGTTTCCACCCAAGCCTTTTAATCCCCTCTGCAGTTACTAGCGCACAGCGACCCAGTCTGGGACCTTTGAGACTGTGACAACACATGACACATGACAACACACTCGCTCACAGCACTTCTCTGTCAGAACCTGCAGCCCCCCCAAGACTGGGGAAGAGAGTCCCCGGTGGCCCCAGTGCTCACAATTTGGTGACGCTGGGTGGTGGAGAAGAACGTGTCCTGCTCGTCACTCCCCAGGAACCTGGAAGGGCACAGAGGAGCAGCTCAGCAGAGCCCAGTGCTTGGCAGCGGGGGGTGTGGCACCCCCTCCTTGCAGTGCCCATCAGCTGGGGACCACCTCTCAACATGGTCCCTCCTGGGGCGCTCACCATTGCAGCTTGTTGGCCTTGAAGGGGCAGGTGTAGTAGTCCAGCGGCAGGTTGGGAACCTCCTGGGCCATCACGTTGGGGATGCCCAGCTGCCGCAGCACGCTGGCCGACCAGTTGGAGGTCTGTCTGGGCAGCACCTGCATGGGCAGCAGAAATGTCTCAGGAGGAGGGAGCGGGAGCGGGACAGCAGCCAAGCTGGGGGGAAATAGTGCCTGGACTGTGCCGAATGTGGGAGCCTGTTCTTCAAGGGCCAGGGAAAGAGGGGATGGGATGCTGGAGGAGAAATTCAGATGGGGAGCAAGGTAGGATCCCATAACTGTGCATGGGACAAGATCAGTGACTGGGAACTGCTGGGTCCACTGGAAAGCAAGGAGGCTGCAAACCCCATCAGAGACCCACAGCAAGCAGCTGCCCAGCGTGTCACCTAGAGTGAGGTACCCAGGAGTGCTGGGGGCACCATCCCCTGTCCTCGGGGAGCTCGGGCACTGCAGCTCCTCACCTGCAGTGGCACATGGAGCTGGAGCTCCTCGGCATAGTAGCAGAGCACACTCCAGGGCGCACTCAGCAGCAGGTAATGCACCACCTTCTTTTCCACACGGGTCATGTGCTGTTGGGAGAAGGGGACTCCAGCAGAGATGAGGACCAGTACAGGTCCCTGCAGCAGGTGCCGGGGTGACCCCGCGCTGGTGTGGATCAGCCCGGCAGAGCTGACCCAGTGGAGAAGAGCACAAGCACATCCCACCCCACGCTCCAGCTCAGCTGCCCGCAAGCCAGGGCTCCCCTCCCATGCAAGGGCCCCCATGGCGTGGCATCCCTCCTTGCAATTCACAGAGCAAGGCTGTGGCTATCACAGGGGGGTAGAAATTTGAGGTCAGGTCCCTGGGTACCTTTTCCATGTGGATTCCAGCAGCATGAAGCTCATCCAGAAACTTCTTCCGCCAGGTCCTGTGGATAGCAGCAGATCTCTCCTGCAAGCCCCCGTTCTCACGGCTGTCCTGCTGCCCGCTCAGCTCCCAGGGGACAGTTTCCCACACCAGGACAAAGTCTGCAGCAAGGAAAGGGAGCTTGTGCCCACTCCATGGCTGGGAAGGGCAGCAGATCCCAGAGCCGTCCCCATCCTGTATGTCACTCTCCTGCAGGACTCGATGCTCTCATGGGGCTGAACATTGTCTTGTGAGTCGAGGGGAAGACATGCTTGGTCTGGAAGGGGCTGCCTGCCACCTCACTTGGGTGTTTCTAGCACGGGAGACAGGAAGCTAGAAGCCCCTGTTAACATGAGTTGAGGACCACGGCCGTCTTGCAGAAGGGAAAGGCTTGAGCACCTGAGCAGGACAGTGCCTGCTAGGGCTTGCAGGAGGTCTGATGCCCTCTGGATGTGTGGTACAGACCAACCGTGGTCAGCAGGACCTGCTGCCAGCTGCAGCTGTGGGGTCCAGGGGCTTTCCCCATTCTCTTCAACCCAGTGGGCCCCATCCAGCCCCAGCCTTCTCACCAAGGTAGAAAGGAACCGACCTCAAAGACCAGCCTTTCTCCCTCACCTATCCTTGTACAGCCATCGCTGAAGACATTGGCTGTGCTCTTCTGGTCCAGGGCTGTGTTGCTGGGCTGGAAGTAAGGCATATGGGGTGATGAGAACAGCAAGTCCCCAGGCAGCTCGATTGCAAGGGGGAGAGACTGCAGCCACCCACCTGGGGGATTTCAATGGCCTTTTCACTCAGACTGCCGTAGTGAGCACCTCTGCCATCCTGCCCCGCCAGGCTGCAGTGGGGATCGTCCGTGGTCCTCCTCCGCTGCATGGCAAACCTTCATGCCCCTTCCTCCTGGTGCTGAGAAGCAGACCCAGGCAATTGCGGACACCTCGCAGCCCCACCACCTCTCCTGGCAGTGCCGGAGCTCTGCTGCTGGCAATGCAGCCGGCCTCGCTCCCTTCTCTGCTGGCCCCTTGGCTCCTGCCCATGTATGGTGAGACCTGGGACCCCGCTCTACCTACCATCAGGAATGCTTTCAGGTAGAAAACAAGGAGACACGAGTGGTCAGTGGTCTTGTGTGGTGTCCTCCCTTTACACCACCACCTAGACCCCCTACAAGTGCCCCTCTCCTCCACCATCTCAGCCAAAGACATGGTGAGGAACCCTTGCATCTTTTCTCAATGGTCAGCTCTGTCACTGTGGGGAAGGACTTTTTCCACCACCCTCCTCACGGGGCAACCCAGCTCAAAGGCACGTCCACCAGCACATGTGACCCCGTGATGGCGAAGCCAGGGACACACTCTCCACCCCAGAAACAGGGTCGAATCCATGCCCAAGCACTCTACGTTCAAAAGACATGGCAAACCAAGCTCCCCCCACTCTCAGTTTTGGAACTGGAAACACCTCAAAAAGCCAAGGTAGGAGATGGGAACCTCATGCAATGGCTGACACCAGCTCAGACACACAGGAGTTGAATAATGAGCCAGAAAGATGCCTTCTGCAGAGGTGGGGGGACCAGGAGGGTGTTGCAGCAGCATGAGCGGCAGCCAGGCAGGAGGGACATTGCACATGCAGCGAAAGGAAGAAGTTCTCTTGCAGTGCATCCTCCACCTAAAAAAGGAGCCCAGGAACCTCTGTGTGTCCTTCATTAACATATTTTGTTATCATGAAGACTGTTACTGATCGGGGGCAAGAGCTGCTGGTTCAGTTTTGTCCTCCTCGAGTCAGATGTTTGTGTTTTAGCTGACTTGGTGGTTGTGCTACAGATGCTGGATAAAAGCCACCAGCAGCACTGCCAACAAGCGAGGACTACAAGTCAGCCAGGGAAAACCAACTCCATCAGTAACAGAGCGGCATAAATCCATTCCCATTTCTCCAAATCTTTAGGGGGGGGCTGGCCCGATTCATTACCACCAGCACACGATGTGCCCACAGCCATGGCCTTTTACACTGTGGCTCCAAGTTTGTTGCTAAGCGGTGAGGAAATGTAGTTGGCCTTTGTAATGACATCATGTTGCTCCTCCAAAACAATGTGGCTCTTCATCATTACTTTCAAGACAAGTGTAAAAGAAGAAGTGCCAGACAGCCTCAGTTTCTCAAATCACCACATGCCCCTGGCCAAAACCAAAGTGGGTAAAACATCCCTTTGCAGAAGTCATTGACAACCTGCACCAGCAGAGCTCTTCTGATACAAGAGCTTCTTCTGGGCATCAGTGGAGCAGGAGGAAGACATTGCTAACCTCACCTAAAAGCATTAGAAACCCATTTCTCTAAGCAAGGAAGTCATGGGAACAGGCTGGGCCTCTTGCTCCTACAGTAAGGACTAGTTAGTGTGGAGATAAAGTGTGCTCGGACCGTGAAGAGAGGTAAAGGTGCCATGAAGAGCCCAAGCTTCTGACTGTTGCACCATCCAAAATGTCCCCAACTGGGCTCCTCGAAAAGGTCAAGTCCCTCCTGGGAAGGTGGCCCTGTGACCACGCTGTGACAACCCACCAGGCACCTGGTGAACTGCACGAGGCAGCCAGCAAGAGACCCACACAAGAAGATGAAGACATGCCTGGGATCGCAGTGAACGTGAAGTTGGTCATGCTGAGAAGACATGCTGGGGGCCTGGAAAACCAGGAAGGTGCTTGGGAATCGGGACAGAGCCCTGCTGAGCCAGGCAGAGGCACAGGTGCCAACCTCCACCCAATTCCCCTCCAGCGTCTCAGTCCCCAGGGCACCTTCAGCCAAGTCCCTCTAAACTTCCACACCTTGGGCCAAATTCTAGCTTCATTTACACCCTTTGCAACTCCTACCAAGTCAAAGGGGTTGCTAGTCAGCACCGAATTTTGCTTGGTTTGGGTTCTCTGACCTTTCAAAGGTCAGACTAGCCAGGAGGGCTGGGGTGATATGTGCCAAGCGCAAAATCTCCCCGAGGAAACACACCCGTGTCCTGTAAAGCTCTAGGCTGATCCCTAAAAAAGCCTCTGTCACACCCAGAAGTCCTTCTGACATCTGGAGCACATGTGCACACATCTCTATTGAGTAAGCGACTCCGGACCGGACCTAGCTCTCCAGCTCCTTCGGGCATAGTATCTGGTCATCACTTCCAGTGGACCTCAGCTGATCCCCACAACAGCCCAAGGAACAGGCACTTCTGAGCCCTGCTTTGGAGCTGGGGGCAGGGAGAGTGTGGCAGGGAAGCAGCGGCAAGGCCAGGCACCGATGGGGAAGCTGGATGAAGGCACAGGGGGCTGCCGCATCCCGCCCACTCCTGCAGCTTCCAGTAAGATCCTGGCCCCAGCAGGACCCCAAACCTGCAGCTTTTCTACCATACCTGCTGTCAGGGCCCCTGCCCTGCTTGTTCCTCCCACGGTGCCAGATCGGAGCGCCAGCACAGTACAGGGCAAAGGAGTCCTCCCACCCTACGGCTGCTCTTCACCTATTTGTCCTCCGGTGGGGAGAGAGCGGGAAGTGCCACTCCGTTGCTCTAATCCAGCGTTGCTCTAATCCAGCGGTTGACGGCTGCTTCCCGTCTTGGGAAATGCCAGGCTCCCTGCGTAAAACGGATAGAGCTGGGGGGGGGGAGGAAGAGGAGGGGAGAACGGGTTTGCAAGCACCTTCCTTATTTGCAAGCACCTTCCTCAGAGCAGCCTGGAGCAGGCCCTGCCTTTGTTTGAGCTGGAGGTGGGGACCTGAATGGCCCTGAACAAACGGGGCTCAGTGGAGCTCGGGGCTATGTGTGCAACAAGCCCCGGAGAGGCAGGGAGGGGCAGTAGGTCCCCCCCTGCACCCTGGAGGGTCCAGTGCCTGGCCACGGCACAAGGATTTTGGGGCACCAGGGAAACTTTAAGCACCGTGTTCACTTCACACCTGCAAGAGAAAAGTTTCTGCTAGTTTTTGCAAGTTTGGGGAAGGAAGAGGAAAAGCCCAGCTCTGTTTTGCCTCCCAGGTGCTTCCAACCGAGGGAGGGGCATGCTGCCAGCCAGGAGCGCAGGGGACAACGTGGGTGTGCAGCGGTGATGGCCACTAGGCAGCTGAGATACTGCTTTTACAGTCCCTAGGGTGAGCTCGTGGAGCTGTGGGGGGGTCAAAGCAACTCATCCCACCAAACACACACACTTGCACCAGGACAAGGTGAATCACCCTGGTTCAGCAGCATGGCGGGGTGCAGCTCCCTCCAGCCAAGCCCGGCATCACCTCACCACCTCCAGCTACTTCTGTGGCATCACGTTCTGCGGCAGAGTTGCGATGGATGAGCAAAAGCAACACCGCCTGTGAAGGGAACCTCCAAGAGCTTCCACAGGGCCACACTGTCCTGCTTAATACTACCAGTCTCCTGCCAAAGAAGAAGGAATTCACCCCACTCTTTCAAAGACTCAAATCCACATCAGACCAGAATGAATCAAAGTACCACCAAGAGCAAATTTTTGAACACCCCTGCCATTTTTTCTTGTTAGAGTTCTCTGTAGTTTGGCAGGGCGGCAGGGTGGAACAGGTGGAACTCTGATGGGCAGTGGCCCAACAAAACCTTTGAGGCTGGTGTGCAGTGCCCAGCACATCCCCTGCTAACACCGACACTCCATCACTATCAGCTCTGGTCCAATCCCTAACAGAGGGAAGGGTTCTGCTTCCTTAAAACCAGCTAGAATTTGCGTTTTTTTGCCAGAGAACTTGCAAACCTATACATCCCTTGAACAGCTTTCGTATTTAAAATACACGTTTCATTGCTATGTTCCTCTGCAAGCGCTATAGCCCACGTTGGAAATGTCTCCCAGATACCTCACAGGTTCACTGAACAGAAAGTTCCTAAAGGCTGGCACACACAGAAATCTCCCCCCCCCCCCCCCCCCGCAGACACACTCAATCCTTCTCCCAGCCAGCACACACTGAAACACCCACACTGGCCCAGCCCGGGCAGCGGCTGTTCCCCTGGACCGATGACACAACTGTTAGACAAACACAGCGGCAGATGGCAAGTGCTTCCAAGGAGGTTTTCCAGCCACTGGAGATATGAAATCCAATTGCCCAGATCAAACACAGGTGCAGAGGGAGGGCAATGCCACATTGCCATATTTAGTGGAAGCAGGACATGATTCATATTGTTTCCTGTGTGCAAACACCATCTGTAACAAAGTGCCACCAAACCCTTACCTTGCTGACCAGTAGCATTAATATATTTAATGTATTAATATAAGTTGTATTGATTTAGTATTAATAACAAGCAAATGATAATGCTAAGAGAATGCTGAATACATTGGCCACAGAACAGCCCTGACTAATTTCTCAATACTGCAAGAGGCTGTATTTGCAAAAGTGCTTAGGGATTCCTATCACAAATAGTGCCTGCTCCAGCAGGCACTGACAGCTTGAAGATGACAGCAGTCACTCAGCAGAGATCAAATAACTAATGACAGACAGATACACAGCAGTGAAACAAGCAGCAGCTTTCACTACACCACGGTAATCTTGCAGTCTCCTCCCACATCAGCACAAAGCCCGTTTGAGCCCCTTACATAGGGCTATGTCTTACTCCCCTCCAGATTCACGCTGCCAAAACTGCAGTCCAAGGGTGGGGCACTCCAGGCAGGTGGGCTTTATCATGAGTTTCTACCAGGGGACCTCAACAGCATTTGTAAGATGAAGGATTTTCTGAAGTCATACTAAATCAATGGCTCCCTCTAGAGTAGGTCCACTCATTTTTAATAAAAACCAAAACATCCACTGAGCCAGCTTCACTTCGGGCAGTGGAGACGTTCAATATAACCATCAAGGAGCTGCAGGCCACATCCAGCAGTCCCCTATTGAAGGGATCTGGGAGCATCCTCGGCTTCAGCCCAGGAGGGAGGAGCTATGCAACACACCTCAGCATCTGCTGTACTTTGCTCTGATAAATCCCGGGAAATCTGGAAGCAAATGCAGCCACAATCACCAATAAAGAACCTGTAAGTGTGAATTAGGTCCCTCACTTCCTCAAGTGGAATCCATAGTCCCTCTTATCTCCTTCTAACCCCTTTTCCAGTTCCCACCTTGGTCTGCAGCACTACATTTAAACGTGGAAGCCCTATCACTGGTGGCTCCCTGAAGGCCGCTAGCTCATTCAGGCATGTACATCCCCACACAGCTTTCATACCTCAAGCTATTTGTCCTCAATCCTCTAATGAGCTTGTGGCTGTGTTTAAAAAAATAAAAATTGCTACAGAAAGGCTAACCTTTTCCCGCCCGAGTTTCACAAGCACATATTTAGAACTGACTCATACCTGATAACCTGGATGAGTACCTTTATCAGATTTTTCCCCATGTCAACAGCATCACTGTCTTTTCACATTTTTACAGACCACCATTGAGCCTGGATCTGGAAAAGCGATGTTTGCAAGGACATTACTAACCTGAAGGTGTGTCACAGAATCAACAAAAGTCAGCAAGTGCCTCCAAGTGGCTTCACTCTGTTGCAAACACTTTCTGCCAAAACCTCCCACATAAATAACAGACGCGAGCACAAGGAAGTCTCTTGTGTTAAGATTTAATAATAACACCAACAACATTTCAAAAACAATGAGTGCATTGTACACAAGATCTGGTATTCAGTGCTTTTTATTGACCATTTGCTCTGTCAGTGTACTGAAGACCTGGGGAGTGGTAAGTGGATAAAAAACCAAGTTGGGACATTTCTCCAAGGAGGGCAGGAGAGAGGGAAGCAGGAGGTTCAGAATCGAACAAATGTGGCATCAATCTGCCGGACAGTCGGGAGGGACAGCATGATTTTGCGCCGGTACTGGGGATCCTTCTGCAAGGGGTTTCGCTCCAGATATACGGTTTCCAAGTTCTTCGCTCCTTTCAGCTCATCCAGGTCGCTCCAGCTCTCAACCAGATTATCATTCATCTGCAGAGCACATACAGGCACACTCACACAAACAGATACTCCCAAGCTAAGCCTGGTTAGCAGGAACCTAGCCACACTGATGCTGCTCAGGAGGATTACTACTACCCAGGGACAGTAACACCGTACAGTCTTCATGCGCATATAAGACGATCCTGTCTACATGATCCTTCTCCCCCTGGAACCTCTGAGATGTGCCTTCCTGTCTCGCACCCCAGGCCTCGCTAACCACGTCCAACTTCCCCACACTGTCCTGGGTTGCCAGTCAAATGCTCCACCCTTCAGACAGCGTATCCAGTCCAACTAGTATGCTGGGAAAGACCCAGCAAGACACCAAGACAGTCTCTTTATACAGCGTCCCAGTCCATACACTTCATTTAAGGGCTGGAAATCTTTATGTCAAGATTTTCTTCCACTGTGACATCTTATCTTTACTTTTATGACTTCCCACAAAACATTAAAAAAAGGTCCCAAACTGATGTGAAAAGTGACATTTTCCTCTCCCATTTACATCACTTTCCCACAAAAACTGCTTCCACGCTCCAGAGAAAGCACCAAGCTCTCTGATTCAGGCTCTCCTCCTGTCAGCACAGAAGCTGCCTCATTGCTGGCACTGCAAAGGAATTTCCATGCAAGGAGATGAACACTTCAGCTGCCTGGCAAGGAAGCAAAGTGTGCAAGGTGGCCATGTGCCATCTAGCCTAGAGACTTCAGCCGCCCTTTGGTTTTGGATACAGAGGCAGTTCCTACAGCAATACTAGCTTTAAAAAAAATTTTTTTTAAATCAATGGATTTGCTCTGGCCCCCCCTCAACAACTGTTCTTCCTCGCATTGGGGACCCACGGTAAACTGGAAATTTTGTGCACCCTGTTTGCTGTGTGGCAGATAAGCAGCTCTATTTTCTCCAGCTGCCTCCCTCCAGCTAGTTCAGTGAAAGAAAACTGCTTCATCACTGGGGCTGCCAGTGTTCCAGCTGAAGATGGCTTTGTAGTTAAGACCCTGGACTCTGAAGAAAACCTGCTAGCTCTTTCATTCTGCTACAGCTCATCACAACATTACTTCAGCCACGTCACTTGACCTTCAGATATCTCAGTCTCTCCACTGGGGAGGTACTGGGAAACTCTTAGAAGATTCCCACAGTATCCAGGATTTGAAATTCTGCTTCCTTAAGGTGTTAAAGGACTTCGTTATGTGGCTTCAACTCTGCAGTCAGTGAATAAATTAGTAGATGTAACACTTGTTCATATGAAAGAAAATTCTGCCCAGCTCTTTATCAAAAAGCACGTAACCTTTTTTTAAAAACCAGTGTTAAAATGGAAAAAAGCCAGGAGAGCATTTTCTGGGTTCAGCTAACAGACCTTGGCCAATGCTCTGCTTTGACAAAGGACTCTCTAAGCGCACTAGTGCTTTTGCAAAGCAAGTCCAATGAGGTTAGGATCTTCCCTTTACATTCTGTAAAACAAGTGGAAACAGCTGTGCTATGCTTTCTTCTGTAAGCAGAGCAACAGCAAAGAGGAAGACTGGAGGAAATAGCAAAGGATCACGACAGGTTCCACACCAGCCACACTGCACCGTCTCATTTTTACCACCCAAAAGATGTCATGTTAAACAGGCTTCTCAGCTCCTGTTATTAAAGAGTTCATTACAGAATAGGCATGGTCAGCTAACACCACTAACTGTCTGCTAAGCTACACTACAAGATGAGGAAAACGGGCCAAGTAGCCTCGACTCCAGGCTCTAGCTTGGTTTCATTTGCAGCTGCTTTCCACTCTTTTTATCTCAGCCTCTGCCCAAGAGTTTAAATAACTCCAAATGACAGACATTAGGCAGCGTAATTCTTATTCTCAGCCTTGACATGCAAAAACTCTACAAGAGCTAAAGCACATACCAACTCATGAACATGCCCTGCTTTTTCCCCCAAACATGAGCAGATTTGTATATAGCTCCCTCCCACATGGCAGGGTACTGATGTTTCAGGAGGGGGTATCTCTGCATATTTCCTCACCAGACTTATGAATGACAAAGGGCTTAGCTATTTTAGGGTGCCACAAAGAAAGAGAAGCAACCCTAAATCTACCTCATAGGAATGGAAGTAAACCAGAAGACAGTTTCTTTTCTTCGTATTTATAACGACATGAACATATTGACTCTGCTCTAAACAGGTACTGTGCTCCGGTGCAGTGGTGAGACAATATCAGCTTCCCCTATTACACTGTCATGCTCACTTAAAGAAAGATGAGATCTGCAAAACTAGGGCACTGTAGGGCTGTTTCATAACCATCACAAGCATGAAGGCAGGGCCTAATTCCTAGGTAGAGACAGGCTCGTTACCACTAAGCAAAGCCCTGCAAAAATTTTTTTAAGCTCAACCATTTCCTTAGGGGACACCATCACACTCTATCCATGTAGACTGTCAAGATCTTAAAGTTGGTCACCAGAACAAAAGTTTACTCAAAGACATACATGTACACCACGCTCCCACAGCTCCCCATCAGAAGGGTTTCTTTCACCGTTGTACAGACATTTCAGGGACAGCTCCAGCCTGCGCTTACCCAGAATTCCTGCAGCTCTGTTAGGTGACTGATATTTTCAATCTTCTTGATTCTGTTGGATGCAATGTCCAGCATTGTGAGTTTGTTCTAGACAAGCAAACACAAAAATATTAGACCAGATTTCCTTTCATCTTCTCTGTCCCACTTTTTTCAGGCCCAGAGCTGGAAACTGTCAGAAGCAAAGACACATTATTGCCAGCTGCTTACATGCAGCACAAGAACTCTCACTGCCTAAGTATAGCAAGGCAGACTGTTTTTAATTAAGCTGGGTGTCCTGGTTTTGGCTGAGATAGAGTTAATTTTCTTCCTAGTAGCTGGTATAGTGCTGTGTTTTGGATCTAGTATGAGAATAATGTTGATAACACTGATGTTTTAGTTGTTGCTAAGTAGTGCTTACACTAAGACAAGGACTTTTCAGCTTCTCATGCTCTACTGACTGATAAGGTTGGAGATACACAAGAAGCTGGGAGGGAGCACAGCCAGGACAGCTCACCCAAACTGGCCAAAGGGCTATTCCATACCATATGACATCATGCTCAGTGTATCAACTCAGGGAAAGCTGGCCGGGGACAGGCTGGGCATCAGACAGTTGGTGGTGAGCAATTGTTTTTCATTTGCATCACTTGTCTTTCTTGGGTTTTATTTCTCTCGCCTTTTGTTATTTTCCTTACAATTTATTTTTATTATTATATTTTATTTCAATTATTAAATTGTTCTTATCTCAACCCGTAAGTGTTCTCACTTTTACTCTTCCAATTCTCTCCCCCCACCCAGTGGGATGGGGGAGAGTGAGCGAGAGCAGCTGTGTGGTGCTTAGTTGCCAGCTGGGGTTAAACCACAACACTGGGTTACTGACCTCCCAGAAGCCACGTGACAAAAATGAAAGCAACTACTGGCCAGCTGGCAGTTGCCAGCCAAGGGCTCCTAAAAAGTGAGCTTTCCTCGTAGTACATTAAGAGGAAGCCATTAAAAATCAGATCATTAAGTGTCCTCTCGAGCAGCTGAGTTGAACAAACTTTTTGCAGCAGGGAACTCAACAGTTTTAGAAAACGGGTTTTTTTCTGCCTTGCAGAGAGTCAACTAAGTTCTGGATTGTCTCTGCTCTCTGACAATGCCATCCACTGTTGGGTGAGAATGAAAATGCTACAGGCTTCTGTGAAATCAATCCTATCTAGAAATGTATACTGACACGAAGGCAAGCCACATGTCATGGCTTGTCTCTCTACTCCCAATTCCAGATGTTGTCCTACTGAAAAGAACTCATGGTTGTCTACAACTTCTGTCTGGAAGGCTGCAGCAGAGACAGTCACCTGTGGCCATCACTCTTTCCATTGCTGAAGATCAGCCAGGCTGCTGCATTAACCACATCTTGTTCTTCCCCTCCCCAAGTCATGAAAACAATTCTACTCCTGAAGATCTGAAGGAGCTTCACCCATTCATGATATTTTAACATAACAAACACTTGGATCTTTGTGGTCTTTTCAAGAAACTCAGGACCCCACATGTAACTGAGGAAGCTGAGGAATAAAAACTTCCCAAAAAGCACACCACTAACGGGTACAGCTTAGGACAACAATTCTGTCACACATTTAGCAAGAGCCTGCTCACATTGTTCTCCAGTCCCTCGATGACTTCAATGCCATTGTGGCTGAGGTACAACTCGCGCAAATTCACCAAGCTCTGCAGCCCTTCAATCTTTGTCAGACGGTTATTCTGAAAGTATAACAGCGGTTTAAGTCCACTCTAAACAAACCAAAACCCAAATGAGTCACTGGAGAAAAAGCATTTCTCTGAAGTATGGATGGGAAGAGGAAACAGTCTCCTTGGGTCCACATTGATCTCATGAGCTGAACCCATTTGATCTCTATACCACTGATGCACAAGAAAGTTCCACGGGAGCCAATGTCTCTAAGTTTAGGAGAATCAGACTCTGACCTTCCCATCAAAAGCTGTAGCCTGAAAGTTTTCCACCTGGTGTCTTTGGAAACAACAGGTCTACACATCAATAGCATTCATTTTGTAGGGTTTTTTAATGGAATGGTCAGAAGGGAAGTTACAACACTCGAATCCCACTACACTCTGCTGTACATAATTCTGTACGTCCTACAGAATAATGATGCATACAGGTACTACAACATGTAGTGAGTACGACTTTCTTACCAACAGCTGTTAAGAGATATTAGAATGCACTAGCATTGTCATATGGATGAGAAGGAGACTCATTGAAAGAAACTGAGTACCTTTTATTCCACCTTTTAAAAAGGAAGAAACTTTCCATAAGCTCATTAAGGACAGATTTCATTCAGCACAGGCTTGTTCACATTTCTTCACCCTTCAGGAAGAAGGCAGTGACACTGAGCCCACTGCCATTATAACGACTTCCCTGGAGTAACTCATTTGATGTTATTGTAATATATTAGAAACTACTATCTCAGGAAGGAAATGGGGGATAACATTCATTTCCTGTTCTCTCTTCCATAAAGATCAAACATTTGTTTTACCATTTTATCAGTGTCTGTCAATCTCATTTAGTATGAAAGGATGAGAAAAGACAGCACAGAGAATATCACACTTTCTTCCAGTACAGGAGTTTGACTCTAACACTGAAGACCTGCTGATTCAGAAGAGCTTATCATAAATTACATGGCTGTTCATGTAACCAAGGCTGTTCAAAACATAACAGTACAAAGTAGAAGCAATACCTGTATACTGAGCACAGTCAAGTTTGTCAGCTCATCCAAGTTCTGGAGCTTGGTGATTTTATTCTTTCCAAGGAACAGACTGTCAAGATTAGCCAAGGTGTCAATATTTTCAATTGCCTGCAAAATGACCAAAGGAGACAGTGCTATTGCTGTGATGCAAAATCCAACCTGTAGATGTGGTTGGCATTTTACAGCCTTGACCCATGGAGCTGCACTCCTGAGAAACACAAGCCTGCCAATTCCACAACACTAAGTGTGCACAAGGTAGGGCCTCCCTTGTGACCCAAGAGCAGAGTAAGTGCAGGACTTTGTGCAGTGACAGTGAACCTCAGCCTGTGTGACAGCTGGCTTGTGGCACTACTGTTTGCTGATTTTCAACAGTGTTGCACACGCACAGTGCTGGTGAGACAGGCCACTGAGTCAGGCCACTGAGTCCTAGCACCACTTAGATGACTGTCTATGTGCGTGTGTGCATATGCATGTTTACCTGTGCATTTATAAAGGAAGGAAGAGGAAGATGGACACAAACATGCACACTACGAACTTATAGATACGCTCTGGAAAGGAAAGCAGCTTTTCAACCTCTACCCCACAACTGCCAACAGATTCAACATAAGGTGTTTATCAGCTCAGATTTGGATTCACCCTCCTGTGAACTTTGGATTCACCAGCCTGTTTTGACCTTGCAAGAAAATGATAATTTATTGCTGATTGGTATCTCCCCCAGCCCTGAGGGGGAAATACTTGTGACTCTGAGGTATCGTCAGAGAGAAGAAACAGTCAGGAAAAAAAAAAAAAATACTTAAAGGAAAAAGCCACACTTAAGTGACAGTATGAAACAGATGGACATGAGGGGAAAAAAACCTAAGGAACAAATAAAGAAGTGCTTGCCTTATAGTTGCCTCAGTCCAACTTTGGAAAAAAAAAAAGCATGAAAATGCATCAGTTCAAGCACCGTTCATACAAAAGGAACAGAACTACAAGTGCTTAGTAAGTCAGGACGGACTCCAGGGTAAAGGCACTCTGAAAGGTTAGAGTGGGAAGCAAAATGACTAAGACAGCATTACTGCAGAAGCTTTAATGCACAGGGGATGAGTGTATCAGGCACCTCAGAGCCAAGAACGCTGCCTGAGCAGACAGTCCATAGACTTTTACCCTAAAGAGTTAAGGATAAGTCCATCTGTAAAGCACATAGCCAGGCCACCCTACCAACAGAAAACTATCAAAAGAGTTCTAGCTGCCCCCAAATAACATGAGAGGTATTTCTTCATGCCTAGCCTAGGCACAGGTTACTCACTCCAATAAAGCAATTAGAAGCATACAGCAGTGCTGTTTGAAGAAGCCAGAATAGAATTAAGAGATAAACAGAAAGAATGCTAAAAATAATTTAAGAAGCTTGTGTTATCCATACAGTGATAACTTTGTGTTTTTTCATTGTTTTGTTTTGTTAACATGCTCAGGCTCGACACTGAGAAAACACACGTAAAATAAATCTAACCTCATTGTTTAAAAGATATTCTTTGTCTCGACAACATTGGTGACAATGTACTGCCTAAGTATCAATTCAGAAATCTAGCTGGATGGGTTTTTTTTTGGACAAGGTAGTGAAGCTTAGATATGCAATACAGCACAGTTTTGCTTAACCCAGCATTTGAAATGTAAGGATCAGTGGGCTTAACCTGTTATGTTCTGAAAAAGGAAAGTGCATCTCTCTAACCCACGTTTCCCCAACCTATGCAAACACTAAGGTTCCTAACCACTCATCTAACCTGGCTGATGTTCTCACACTCTAGATTTATTCCCCTAAGTAATTTCATTTCCAAAGTAGAAATTCCTTTGGATGGAAAAAGAATTCAGTCCAGTTTAGCTTTCGGAGCAAAATAAATTTTTTCCAGTTCATTAAGGCAGAAATGTGCACTGCTTTTAAAGGCTGTTTATAATAGCTGAAGTCTCCTTCTTCTCTAGAAAGAGAAGTGTGCTTCCACAAGGCTTGAAATACAGAGGACAACCAGTTCTTTTCCTAATTTCCTCTTTCAGCATAACAAATAATTTTTCAGAGATTGTAAACAGGGAGCGCCAACTTAGGCAATTTTCAGATTGGAATGCACTCATCTGTTACAAGTATTTTCTAAAGTGCATATAATTGAAAAAGCTCCTAAGAAATCAGTTTACTTTGCACATTGCAAGTCTTTTGTGTCATGTTTCATCAGTTCTCTTACAAACTGGGCAATATGCAGAAAAGCATACTTTAAGGACAGAAGAGACTACTCAGAACTGCATCCCTTTAAGTGGCACAGATTTTAAATCACCTAAATTGAAAAGGTCACAAACCGCACAATAAAAAAAAAAAGTAATCAGCAGAACAGTATCAGGTTTTTGAGGCATTTCAGAGCAACGCCTCAAGAAAATCTTTTTCCTGAGTGAGACTAACATAGCATGTTATCAACTACACATACAAATCAAACTAGAATTAAATTTGCATTCAATAGGTTTTATCAACAGAGCACCAGCCTCTGGGAAGGTACGAGACAACAATAATTGCTAGTTTTGATAGGCTTGGCTTTCTGTCAGGAGGAAACCATCATCTGCAAAAGGCAACACACAGGGGATGAATGAGTTCATTAAAGAGAGAAATTCATAAATAGTAATTTAGTAGCCAGGCACTACATGCATACATAATTAAAGAATCCAGCACGCGCAGCAATAAGGAATTACACATTAAATGACTGGAACAATAAAAAGAAGAAAATTGCAAGTAAAAGTCAATGAAGTGCACTTTCAGAAAATGCTAATCTCAAGCCAAAGAGCTCAAAACTCTGCAGCTAATATCTTGTAGAGCAAGCCTACCCGAATTCGATTGGATCCCAACTCTAACATCTGTAGCATCTGCAAGTTGCTCAAATTCTCAATTTTGCTGATTTTGTTGTTGACAAGGAAGAGTTTTTTAAGCTGGGTAAGCTGATCTAGTCCTTCAATGTGTCGCAGAATGTTAAAGGAGATGTCCAGGATCCTGAGGTAAAATAAAACAAAGGTCTCTTCAGTCCATCAAGCATGGATGATTCTAGAAGAGGCACTTGTAAATTGGTGGGGAACCTCACTATTTGCAGAGATCAAGCACTTTGCTAGGCCTTGAAGCTAGAGTCATAAGTGTAATTTCTTTTTATCAGAAATGACAACAAATGTAACTTTCAAAATACTTTTATAGTGTGTGTCAGGGAAAAAAATAAAATAATCTGTCACATGCTGAAGACAGCCATTATTTTGCTCAGCCATGGAGCTGCCACTGTGGGAGGAAGCCAGTCTTCAGTACTGCATATTCCTTGGGAAAGGTACGTGCCTACAAGATCTGCCTCTGACAGGACAATGTCAAGGCCTCCCATAAGCATGAAGCAGTTATGACTGTGGGAAGTGGGTCAGTCCTCCTCGCCCCAGTAGGAACAGTTTTGCAACGTATCTCCAGAGTGATCAGACAAGTGCCAGAAACTGGGAAAAGTGCTACTCCTTCCCTAACACTCCCCCAAAAAAGTCCTAATCTCACCTGAAATCTCTTGTCATTTTCTTCAGGAATAAAAACCTGTTATATGGAGCTCTCACTGACAAGAGCAAAGGGTGCCTGAGCGCTTCCACACCTGCATAGAAGCTGCAACCACCTATCATTCACACTGCCTTATACAGCACACATTTCATTTCCAGCTGATGGTCCCTGGTGAGCTTCAGGATTATGAAACTAGCTTACTGCACGGGTTAAATACCAATGGAGAACAGACATTATCCTTCATAGAGCACCCAAATGAATCATGAGAAAGGCCTGGGTGATAAATACTTGAATAAATACAGCATGAGAAACTGAGTGAGTGGCAAACCACCCTCAACCTAATCCTGGTGATTCCCCTGGACTCACTCAAGTTCCACTAGAGACTCCAAGTTCTCGATCTTCCGAATTTGATTGTCATAGAGATCCAGTTCCCGCAACGTCTGCAATTGCTCCAGGTTCTCAATGCGCTTAATCAAATTCTGACGGAGACATAGAGTCTAATAGTTGGGGAAAAGTTTAAAAACAAACAGGAAAATGGATATGAATAACAGCATGTAATGCCTTTTGGCATGCAGACAATTTTTTTGGTTTTTTTCCCCATTAAGTTTTGTTGGGTTTTGTTGGTTTGTTGTTTGTGTTTCTTTTTTTTTTTTTTTAACCAGAATCTTTTCTTGTTTTATTCCAACTCTACAGAGGAAATCTTTTTCCCACAGAGATGGTCAGACACTAGAACAGCAGCCCAGAAAGGCTATGTAATCTCCATCCTTGGAAATACTCAAGAGCTTGACTGGAGAAGGCCTTAAGCAACATGCTCTAACTGGACCTGCTTTGAGCAGGGGTTTACTAAAGACCTCCAGAGGTCCTTTCCAATCTACATAATTCTATGTTAAGCCTGCTGTGCAAGTACAAAATGTATCTCCTAGGATGAGCCCTGATGTGTTGTTTCTCATCCTCTTCCAAAACCAACTTGCAAAACCCCAGGATTTTTATTACTACTTGACAAATGGGTAAACACTACCTCCTTCAGTTAAACATGAAGCACACTCATTAGGATCTCAGCCAAAAAGAGACTCCTGTATCTATCCTCTTATGGGTTAGACATGCAAAATCTCCAGCTCCCAGAGGTATTCTCTATTCCTTAGGACTGTTACCTTCACTTTCTTGAGCACCTCAAATCCTTCAATCTTCCCAATTCGGAAATGATTCAAGTCAACATCCTGAAAGAGAAATGGAGGGATTCAGCAGTTATTTCAAAACACTCTTCAAAGACCAACCTGGTACTTTGTTCTAAGGAAGATTATATTCGTACAAGACGTGTAGCTCATTAAAACTTCCCTTCAAAGAGCTTGTGAAAATTGGGTTTGGCACATGTTTTTACCACTACAGGTGAAGCATGTGGCCTAAGCTTGTCAACTGCAAACACAATCTCTGCGAAGAGGCAACAGCCCTGTCCTGAGCCTGAGCAGTGTTTCACCAAAATCAGAACACTTTTGCAGTAAATTCTGAATTTATTGAGACAAATTTTGCTGTCTAGCATGAATAAAGTGTTGCAGAAAATTCTCTTACCCACTGTGCTTAACCGGAACACACCTTGCTATTTCCAGCTCCAGGCCTCAGATGAACAGGAGCCACTGACAGTTCAAATAATCTGGTGGTTCTGTGAACATTAACTCTGCACTGGCAATCAGCTGATGCACTTCACATCTGTGCTGTCCAGCCCCAGGTGTTCCAGTTTTGCAGGTCAGTCAATCAAAGAGAAATACAACACCCAAGCTCAAAAACTCTCCAGCTAACAGACTCCTGAGGCTGCCGATGACAAGGCACAAGGCCGGTTAAGTAGCTGTGCCCATTACAAATCATGGGTCTGACAGCAGCAATCACTTCATTAAAGATATTCTCACAAAATCTCATAGCCCGTCAATAATGCTTGCAGCATAGCTTCACTTTCAGTGCCTCCATGCTTAATTTAAAATTCTAAATTATTAACAAAATGTTTCAGCTACTGATCAAGAATAACACACCCCTACTTCTAGTCTAAAGGCTCTGAATCAATTCCAGGGAAGGTGAGGATAGCCAGCACCTTCAGAAGAATTAGATCTTTTAACCAGGTTTCAATACTTGCCTTTGCCTACCTTTTCTTCCTGCTGTATAAAGCCCGTAAGGACAAAAATCTGCCTTTACCTCAGCTTCTGGGTCCAGGCTAATTGTCTCCATGTCCACTGGTGTCTCTGCTTCTCCTGCAGGAGAAGCAAATACATTATAAACTTCTGCTACCTGATAACTAAAGACAAGGTAACAATGGCTAACATCTGGAGAGACAAAGGGAGCAAACGCTCATCAGAAGAAACACGAGATGCACAGTTCAGATATCCTGCTGCATTAAAAATACACTTCACCTATTTGGCTTTCATCGTGACAGCTAGTCGTGAAAAAAAAAGCCTTTCTTAACAGAATTTCATACCTAGATGCAAAAGATAAAGAACAGCACCTTCCCCAGCCTGCCTGTGTGGCTGCTGACTAATGCTGGCTTAAGACTGATCTGGGGCAGGATTCCTTTTCTTTACACTTAGGGCCATCATTCCCCTGAAGATACACCATCCAAAGTGGCTATGCTCCTCCGACAACCTAATACAACGTTGCCAAGAAGGAATCTAAACTGCCTAGTGATAGTGCCAGGAATGACCAGGCATCTCAGCAATCCCACCCTTCAGCTTTTCTTTCACAAATACTGCCAGTTTATGGCAATGTTGTGCACACTTCTGCATGGATCTCCCTTCTTTTGTTTGACTGAACTCACTAATATGCTAGAAAACATTGTTTATCACACTGCATATATTTTCTTGGGAAATGCCTTTATATCTCTGGAAGACAGCCCAACATTTGCTGTGCTTCTATCACAGCACAAGAGGGAGCGAAGTTTACTGGATCAATTCATGCTGAATAATTCATGCTCGATTCCCATTTGTTGAAGATGGTGTGCTGGTTGCATTAATTTCCAAAGAAAGTCTAATTCGACTTTGCAAAACACACATACAACACACAACCCCTTTCCACTTCATGTTTTTAGCTTCTGTATATACTATCAAAAAACCAAAGAACTTCAATTCCAGTCAAATCCCAAAGGCTTTGCATTAACTCCTGCATTACTGTTTGCAAGCTCATTCCATTAACCCAGAAGTAATGACTATTTTTATAGTTACAACATGGTAACTATAACTTTTTATAGTTACAGCATGGTTACAACTTCCTTGTAAATGCCAAATGTCCCCTATACTTAACAAGTGTTTTTCCTACTGATGCTTAGCATTTTAAGTAGTATTGTAAGGAGGAACAGCACAAGCATTACAATTTTTAATACTTCCACCAAACTCCAAGGTTTTGATAGCTCCACACACCACCATTTACCTGCCTGTATTTGGTCTACTGCTCTTGCCTGGGCATTGTAACAAGAAAGAGCACTAACTGAACTAACTCACGGAAGTTAAGACTGAAAAGTAATCCTTGGTCCCTCATCTTTTAATATTCTTTATAGCATAAATTAGCAGGGAGCATAAATTATATTTTGGGGATGCTAAATGAGCTGGTAGGCTTGGTGACATTGAATGGCGGTATAGAAATGCCACCAAAACTGACATACATGCATGCATATGCATGTCAGCATTTTAGCAGTGGGCAACATTTGAATTTTCTTATTTTTATTCCAGATGAGGAGCTATACACTTCAGCAGGGGAGTGGGATACAGTCTTGGTAGCAGCAGGGTACGGTATCTCTTCGACCTATTTCTAGGGTGCAAAGGCTGCCAGCAAAAAGTGCTCCAAACCAAACAAGCACCCTAGCTGAATTTACAGCCAACAGGAACACAGCCCAAGTTTGGAACAACAGTTATTTGAGATATCACATAAAAACCCAAACTATTCCCCTTGTATTAAGTTGTATTAGCAGTAAGTTAGTGCTCACGGTGAAGGAACTTCTTTTGAGACTTTAAAGTTGTCCAGCAGTAAAGCCAGTCATGTACTCAGTGAAAGAAAAAAAAAAATCTTAAAAAAAAATTCAAGTCAAAAAAATGCTTTGACCTTGTTTGGCTGGGAGGCTTCTCTGTAAAATTATGTGTTTCATCACAGCACCCATTACATACCATTTATACACATTTGGTTTTGGCAATGTGTTAAATACCCTGTTCTGGGATCTGTCAAAGGGTAGCTCCTTGTATTTTTGCCATATGGCTTTGAGCAACCAGTCCTGGAAGAGCCAGAGGGGAAAAAAAAGCACTCAAGTCCAAAGGCACAAAACCAAATCATACAGGATACGTATGATCACTGAAATAAAAGCAATTTAAAACAGAGGCACTAGCATTTATGTAATAAGGCCAACTCTCAAAGTTTACGTACTGTGTATAAAACACTCTCCATATAGCAGTCTGACTGAGATGTGTATACTGATAACACTGATTAACATTCTCATACCAATACTGATTTAAGTACATTTTCTCTCAAAGAAGAGAGACAAAAATGGTTCTAGCAAATTTACAGTCCTATCAATTGTCAACCAACATTTTATTTATGAACAAAGTGGACATAAAACACCCTAAACTGACCCTTCTACAGTCACTTTACAAACAGAACTGCAATTTCACTTGCATGCAGTACGTATGCAAACAGTGCTTTAGTCCACAATTTTTAATGCAGCAGGTTTCTCTAGGTGAAAAAACATTGCTCTGGCAGTGAAGTTACTTAAGTGAATTTTTGTGTAACCCATGCCTGTGAGCTACAGAGCTTTGCAGATGTAGGAAAAAAAATACAACATTCAGGAAACCCAAATTCCGCAGTACAGAACAGTAGTTACTGAGTTATGTAAGTTCACAGTACCACAAGCATTTAAAGGAACTAAAAGCCTAACTACACTTTTTAGCTGTATATGCATGAAAAATATTATAAATAGCTAAGTTATAAGCCTTCTAAACAGAGGCGCTATTCTTCAGAGAATTAGCTAAATGATAAATTTGAAATTTCAGCTGCTTGAGCTCCTTCTATTTATGATCTTCTGTGAAAAATGTCGAAAACTTCATTTTCCTTTCAGCTGAGAAACTCAAAGCTGGCTGTGGAAACTAACTCAAACGTTCCAAAATTATTCCTCTGCTTCGTTTCTGCCCTAGTAGAAGTTTTCTGAATCCTAACAGTTTGGAAGAAGAAGTAACAATACAGTCATTACATTAAATTGTATCCAATGTAATTCAGCCACTAAATCTGAATGGGTTTTTCTCGCTTTCATTGGAATAAAAGTACGTCACTTGAAGGATTTTGCCTAACATTATAATTCCCAGGGGAGCAACATACAAAATATAACCTCAAATGCACAGCTAAATTACGTCAGCTGAACGAACGCTCAATGTTATATGCATGCAAAGGAAAACTGTGACTGACTGATCTGCATGGTTGTATTGATCATATAGTGCTCAGGATGTACAATTTGTGAGGTGTGCTCTTACACTTTCACAGACACCACCACAGCATTTTTCAATTAATATATACGGTTTTTTTTGCAATCAACAGTGAATTATACCTACATAAGAGTTCATTTATAGTTAGGAGACGAGATTTATAATTCTCACAATAAATTCCTATTTTGGAAAACACTTCTGCAAATTCTAATGGGCAAGGTTAAGATTAGGAGGGATGTGCAGTAGATGCACAGTCAAAAAGGATTAAAATTTGCTGCAGAAAATTTGCTATATTATTTCACTTCCATTTCCAGACCAATAATAATCACCTAAACATCTCTATCAAAAGGATGCTATTACATCTCAGATTGTTAGCTGGCACCAAAAGCCCAGATAATATTGCCATACAGGATCTTCAGAAATGGATCTGCTCTGGCAAATTCTATGCAAGCAACTGAAAAGCAAACCCTTCCATCAAACATGCACAGGCTTAAAAAAGTCTGTCAACATTTCTACCCAATGTTCTACCCAATGTTTACAAACAGTAAAAACAGCAGCAAAAGTTAAAAGTCAAGAGGATTCAAACAGAAATAATTTTGATATGTCCTAGAATTTTTAAATTACAAAAAAAAAAAATTGACAGCTTCCTTCAATCTATCTAGAAATAGTCACCTTTGCCTTCCAAAGGAATCTGGCAACTTTTTATGCAAAAAACTACATACTCTAAAACAGAATTATGAAAGGCTCTTTATGTTTATTTCTAATGAACGTTTCCAGCATCTTTCCACAGAAATTTACTATGTTTCCACAAAAAAAGTATGAATAAAGGTGTTTTGCATTTTGGTATTAAAGATTTCAAAGAGAAATGTGGATGGATAAATAAATAAGAAAAAAACAAAGGTCTAATATCAGTGGTTCTGTAAAAAGAAGGCAGCTTTATTTTAGCAATGATAACACTACCATTTATTTATTTTTTTAAAGAAGATTGCTCTAGGGCAGATTCATGTTGTTAACTAACATAGATACAACCATCATGTAGCCACAAGAAACACAAAGGAATGATACATGTATGCTACTGTACACACTGGTAAGACGAGACTTCCTAACGAGATGATTTAGTTTGGCATGGTACCTAGAGAGTTCTCACCGTTCTGCTCATCTCTCAGGCTCTGCTGACTGAGGTCTGTTACTAAGCGAACTGCTTGCTTCTTCCCTTCTTCGTCTCCCGACTCCTCTGATTCAACCCGCTTATCAACTGCGTAAGATACATAACAGCAGATTAGGCTATTTTCAGCAGTGGGGTGGGGGGAAGAAGTAGCAAGCAGATATAATAACCAGGATTCACGTATACCACTATGCAGTTAGTAGAAATCCTAAGTTAACTAAATTAAAGGTTTAGTCTTAAATAAAAGGCCTCTTACCCCTTGTTTCTACTTTGATTTTGGATGCACTTTTTCCTCCCATCACATCTTCCTAAAACCAACAATCTGGGAAGAAGACTGGAGGAAAAAGGAAATTTCTTAGATCAATGAAGTGCAATTCCAAAGATTACGGTGATGGAATTAGAACTATTACATTTTTAAAACTTTTAGAAAAAAAAATCAGTATCATGTACAATAGTACCAATGACACGAAGAAGTGAAGGCATAAGAAAAAAATAAATATCCCTGCAGATAAAAGCAACAGTCTCCCCAGCACAACCTGCGAGATCCCTTCACCATTTACCCAGCCACAGCTCTGGTGGCCACCCTGACCCGGAGGACCTGAAGCTCCTCGCTCCTCCTCGGTCCCCCCTCAGTATTTGCTCTCGTTTCACGGGGCGACTGAGGAAAAGCAACGCCGTGCCAGGGGATTTGTTTCTTATTATCTTTATTTTTTACGTCACGGTCATATCCACAAACCCACTTCTTCCACCTCTCATGCGTGGAGCCCCAGGGGAGGGGGACGGCATCACACCATGCCCCAAATAACAGACACACCGCCCCCCACGGCTCGGGTGGCCCGCCCCGGCTCGGCGGCCAGCCAGGGCCCCGTCCGCCCCCCGGCAGTCGCCCTCGGGGTGGGTACCCGGGGGCTGCCCGACCGCGGAGGGCCCAGGAGCCCCACGCGCGCAACTGGCAGCCGCCCCGCCGGGCAGCAGCGCCCGAGCGGCGGGCCGTCCCGACCCCCTCAGCGGCCGCGGCCGTGCCGGCCCCCGGCGGGCTCTCACCCTCCATCATCTCCTGCGGTCCCTCTCCGCTCTCCGCCGCCATATTGCTTCTCCTCCCACCACCCCCTTCCGGAAACCGCCTCAACCGTCATCGCAGCCAATCAGAACCCACCGTTGGCGATGTGCCGCAGCCAATCACCTCTGCAGGTGGTGCGCCGAGGGGGCGGGGCAGCGCCCGGACCGCCAGCCACCCACGCGCATGCGCGCCGGCCTGCGCACCGCGGTCTTCTGGGAGTTGTAGTTCTCTGCCGGCAGGGCAGGAGGCGGCTGTGGCGCCGGGTGCTTCTGCAGCGGTTGGGGACCTGCACCCTCCCCACCAGCGCCTCAGGCGTTACGAGCTGCTTCCGGCCTCGTCGTTCCACCTACAAATTCTTCGGAAGATAGCTGTCATCCTGCAGAGGGGTATTCCACCTGCAGCCTTCCACCCCGGAGCAGGGTGGGGTCGGGAAGGTCGGCCGGGGCTGCTTGGGGTCGGCGGCTCGAAGTAGAACATCGTGCGTTGCGGCGGCGGCGAAGGAAGGAGAGGCCGGCGGGAGCCACAAACGCCGGATCAGTTTTGCCTCTTCCCGCGCCGGTCCCCATTGGCTCACCTCCGTGCCGCTCTCTCACTGCCTTCACTTATTGGGCAACGTCGCCGCCAAGTCCTGCCCTCTACTTCCTCGCGCCCGCCGGCTCTGTGGCGGCCGCCCTGAGGAGGGGTGGCGGTCGTTGTCCTGGTGGGGCTCAGGCTTGGCCGGCCCCTCACTGCCGGCGGGCTAGGGCTGCATCTCGGGAGGGTGGGCGGTGCGGGAGGCACCCTGGGTGGGAGAGAGGCTGTGCCGCACTTGCTGACTCGAAACTGGGAATTACTTCCCAAATTGCTACAGCTTTTGCTTTTAAAACGAGCAGGAATGGGGAGACAGTGCTGGCTGGGGGCTTGGTAGCTCTTACAGAAATATGGTGGAGGCGTCCTATCGATCGCAGGTATCCTATACTGCCTGGGCAGGATAACAGTCAATAGAGTAACCTTTGCATTAACAACACGGACTAAACATTGATAGGGACATGCAAGAACCAGTGGCAGTCTTGCCATAACTTACAAGGCTGTGCTTTGGGTTAGAAGACATTATTACCTGCCAGTGTCCGTAGTGTTAGTTCCTGATTGTAAGGCTGACTGAATTTCTTATGTTTCTGTTACAGATGGTGGCTCTGTAGGTGTGGTGTGGCAACCAGACTGTGATCATGGCAGCCAAGGCTTATACCCCCTCTGAAGAGGGCCTTCTGCCTTCATCAGTAGGCTTAGTCCTTGCTCACCTAAATGACTGTGATAAGCTAAGTAGATCCTACCCCTGGGCCAGCAAGAGCAGGAAAAGTCAGCTCTCTGAACTCTGCCGGCTTGGAGCATCTCTGTCAGGTGAGCACAGTATTTTGAGATTGAGTTCACATGTCGTCAGTGAAGGTGATGTGTTTCAGGTGACTTCAGATCTTCCTCCTTCCCTCCCCCAAACCTAGAGGTGATAGCAATAAGTAGCTGCCAGAAAGCGCTTGTTCAATAAGCATATGAGCTATAGATTACTGCAGGCTGGGAGAGTTTACAGGGGATGTGTTGCTGGATAGGTGCTCTGCACTTGTACTTGTCCCTGGGCAACCTTTATTGGCTGCCATTGGACCATCCTGCCACCTTGTATTATTATCTAAAACCTGAAAAATTTCCCAAATGGGGAGAAAGATGTTGTTATACTGGATTCTGTTAGGAGGGGAAGAACTTTGCAGTTTACAATGCGTCCAGATAAGTGTCTCCCTTTTTTATCATGGTGAGCATATTCATACTGTATGTGGTGCATAAATGCAGAGATGTCCTTGTGATGAGTTGTTCATAATGCTTCTTCCACTACTGCTAGACCTTCAAAGCTGCTTACTGTTTTGGGAATGGAGCAATGGCATTTGGCTGCTGATGCCACTTCCCAGGGAAACATTTTTTACAGGCAGAACTTTTGAAAATTTTAGTAGGATCATTTGGCATTGTGTAACATAAAACATTGGTGTGGGCACAGGTATTTCAGTGTCATGTCTTGTGAACAGTTAATTAACTGGCTTCTGACTAACACAGTATTTAATAAGGGCTTGAACACTTACTGTAATTATATTTAATAACAGTTTCAATTTTAACTTGAGACATTTCAAAACCTTTTAAACTCTGTTAAGTGAAAAATAAAAGTTAACTAGTCTGGTTGAATCTTATGGATGTTGGAATTTTTTTCCAGCCTACAGACTGAGTTTAATAGTTCTAGTGGCTGTGATTCAAAAAGATACGTTTATTTCAATTGTTTCTGTTTTCTTTACTTTCATTGATTTTATTTTCTTGTAATTTCTTAAAAAATCTAGAAGCATATATTTGGGGATTACTTGACAGTTGCTTCAGCTGACAACTAATTTTTTTTATTCATTCCTCTAATACTCCTGTACTAGACTGTTACAGCTACATAGCTGATCTTTATCTTCTCACAGGGAAGAAATGGAGCTCTTGCTGTTTGTCTTCACTGGCAGCTCGTAACATTTGTACCAGCAAAACTGGTAACTCATGGGCTCAGTGGGATTCTGCCTCTCTCTCCACTTCCATTGGAAGTTCTGCTTCTTGGTCCTTTTTGCATGCCCTCGCTGTGGAGGAATCCAGCCAGTGCCTCCCAACTGCTGCACGCAATCCAAACAAAGCCATCTTCACCGTGGATGTCAACACAACAGAGGTATTTGCAGTAGCAACTGCTAAACTAAGCAGTCCATATCTGGTATAGGTTGTATGGCATCAGACAGGCTAAAATGCCTGTTATTCTTACGTGTATCTGCAGGCAATCAGAGCACATGAAGGCATTTTATAGTCTGCTCAAGCTCAGTAGTCTTCTAAAGACTGATAATGCACTTATTTCCATTGCAGGTTGTGGTTAGCAAAATATACAAGACAATATCAGAAGCACAGATGTCTTGAGCCTTTTTTTCAAACAGAAAATGACTGGTGCGATTACTGCATGCCTTCAGGTGTGGATAAAATGTTGTGGTCTGCAAGGCTTTGCCTGCAAATACAACTTTGTAGTTTTGCCTCTGTGGATGTAACTATTTAAATGACACGAGGCTGGAGCGGGTAGGCAGTTAGAAGAAAGCAGGAAACCTAAAAGGAAAGCAATGTTTCAAACTCTCTTAACCAAGAAGATGCGTGGGCAAGGGATGTCCTAAAATAAGAAGCTTTAGTGAACTGTTTTTGAAGATTTCAGAATTTAAAAGAACCACTCCATTTCCATCAAGAGGAAGGGATGTTATAAGACATGAAAGCAAGAACCTGAGGAGGTGATGATCTACTAACAAAACTTACAGCTTTTATTCTTTGTTTTGTTTTGATGTTTTGGGGGTTTTTTTCTGCTTTTCTAGATCCTAGTGGCTAATGACAAAGGCTGCAAGCTGCTTGGGTGCAGCAGTCAGGAACTCATTGGTCAAAAGCTGTCCCACTTGATATCCAAATCCAGTCAAGAGGTATGGGAGGCTGTGGGTGAGGAGTACATAGAAACTGATGAATGTTCATCGTTGGTTTCAGGAACTGTGGTACGTGAAATGTTCAAGCAAATATTCACCACCATATACAGTGTTTTTGTTAGCTTTGGTTTGGGGTTTTGGTTTTTTTTTTGACATTTTCAGTATAATTTCCTGATATATTTAACTTTGTGGGCATTTGGCAATTACGTAATTTGTAGGACTGTTTGGTTTAAAAGTTTGCAGATGTGGAAATTGAAAGGGCAAAAGATGGTTTGGGAGGCACCTGTGAGAGCCTTGCAGCTGCCAACATGTGTAGTCATGATGACTTGACTAAATCAGAACTTCAAGGACAATAGATTTAAAAAAAAAAAAAACAAAAACAATATAGATTGCTTAACATGGAAAAACCTATTCTGGAAAAGTTCCCAATTGTCTGGTCTTTTAAAATATTTTAAAAATTTCCTTAAATTGCATTATGCTTATTATAAAGTTACAAGTCAGTCAAATACTGTGAAATGTCTGTGCACCCTAGTTGGTGCAAAAGAGTGGAATTGACATTTTGCCTGTAGTGGGGTTGTTTATAAGAAAATTGCATGAGAAATGTCTCAAAGTTATTTTCTTTTGCTGCTGTTTTGAGCTGTCACTAGAAAATACTTGGAAAATGAGCTGATAATCTTGCTGGTGTGTTATTTTTGTACTGAAATTGTCAGCATCTCACAGCTTGATCTTCCCGAATCCTCGATTGGAGATGGGGGAAGAAAAAATATCTACATTTGATTCAGTGAAATCCAGAATTAAAATTAAATGTCTGATAAAGGCACTAATTCTAAGCTGCAGCCATTCCTAGTACTTTATAGGAGTCACTGCCTAATGCATAAACCCATTCTGTCATGATCATGTAAAATGATAAAAGGCTTGATATGAACACTGCAGGTTATAAGATAAATAAACATTTTCTGGTTTGAGAAGAATCTCCTCCCATAAGAAATTAAACTGCTATTTTTGCAGCTTAAAGTAAGACCAATGTTACTAATGTGGAGTATTCAGGCATCTCTGAAAGGCACTTCTCTTGAATGCAAGGTATTAGATTGGCACATTTATTATGCTGAAGGAAATGCTGTTAGTCTTCCTGAGGCTGGGAAAGAAGATACAAAAGAAACAATGACATTTTGTGTATGATCAGTGAATTATTTACAAACCTGTTCATCTCTATATTAAAACTGTGTTTCTTCCAATAAAAAACTAGTAGGTAGTCAAGAAACAATGTTGTTCTAACAATGGCAGGGAGATATCTTGGTTCAATATCTTATTCTTGTTTGAAATTCTTGCTAAGTAACCACAGTCTTAGTAAATTATGACTACATCTCTGAATCGTATGGAAAGGTGGATGTTAGAGGCCGTCTGAAAGAGAAGATTCCTGTCTCGGTCTGGCTGAGGCGAATAAGAAGCAAGGACAGCCAGTGTTGTGTGGTTGTGCTCGAACCAGTGGAAAGACTTTCAGCTTCTGTTTCCTTCAGGGTTGACGTGAGTGTTTTCCTAATGAGCAAAGAAGACCGCAGTTTGTGAGAGTTTATGTGCAATGAAATATGTCTAAAAGCCAGTAGGCACGTTATTATTTGTGAACTTGAAGTGTGTACATAGCACTGCCTGAAACCGGGATTGCACATGTAGGACTTGTGCATGTATCTCCCATGCGGCTTACCTTGATACATGTGAGAAGTCACATTAAAATACATTGTCTGTCCCTCGGGGACATCTTAGACTTGAACGGTGACGGTTTGGCAGGGGGTTGGTTATTCATGGCAGGGATGCCCTTGTGAAGGGATCAGCTTGCTGAGGAAAAGTTCTGTGAGGAGCATTGGACTCTCCTGCTTCTCCCCTATGGCAAAGGGCAGGCTCTCTGCATGATAATGTCAGAGAAATATTGCATGATGCTGTGTCTGCTTTTACTGAGGTAGTTGGATCCACGAAGAGACTGCAGAATGAAACTTTCTGCCATTTGCTTAGATATTTGCAGAAACTGTTGTTAAAGGATTGAGTGGACTGTGGATAAAATGCTAAAATTAAAATAGTCCTGTAAATTTTCTTCCCAAGGGAGAGATTACATCATGTGACCTCCTTTTTGCCCATCTCCATGGCTACCCAACATTGGAAGAAGTAGTTGGGCTCCACATAAAGGACCTGATTCCTTCTGCGCAGATCCCTCCTCTAGGCAGCAAAATCCCAAAGGTATAGACCAACCATGTTCTTCTATACCCTTCCCATTTGGAACATAGGTGCACACTCTTTTCCCTCCTTATGTAACAGAAGAAAGCCTTTTCAGAGAGAAGTGTAAGTCCCCTGAAAAAGGTATACTGCTTATTTATGGAGCTGCTGTCTGAATATTTCCTAACTAGGAACGAGACTAAGCCTGACCTCTCACTGTGGAATCTGTCCTGGTGAAAGACAGTTTTCTCCAATTCTGGCTTTTTGAGAAACCATGCTGTCTCTGTCAGCTCCCTAAAATTCCTTTGAATTCTTTAGTCAGTTTCAGTCATGTCTGTCTGAGGAGTGAAAGTCCAAAGAATACCCAGATCTTGCAAATGCCATGAAATCGGGCAGCTGGATAGTTGAAAGAGGCC
The DNA here is from genome assembly GCA_020745775.1 of Theristicus caerulescens. Taxonomy (NCBI): domain Eukaryota; kingdom Metazoa; phylum Chordata; class Aves; order Pelecaniformes; family Threskiornithidae; genus Theristicus; species Theristicus caerulescens. The sequence continues at coordinate 30,021,648 of CM036565.1, read as the reverse complement.
TTATTAATGCCTCATTTGCTGAAAAGCTGCAGCATGGACTCTTCTGGTCTTCATCATCAGGATATTCTTATAGGAGTTCAACACTGGATTCCAAATCCTTAGAAAACCAGACTTTGTTCATTTTGACATTCACAGGATTGGTTCACTTTTCTTTTCCTGCTCCTTTTTCCTGAGAGTGTTCCTGTGTAATTTTATATGAATACTGAAATAAAACCAAAACATGTGATTAGTTAGAGTTTTTTTTCTTTTTGCTTTTATTTAGAACCTTAGGATCCAGCAAGCTGTAGGCCAATCCAGAGAGGGTAACATGTTTCCTCTCAGTTTAAAGCTGCAAATAAGCCTTCTGGAGGAGGACCAAGCGGCAGTGCAGAAAGATGGTGTTCTGCAGACAGAAAAAGAAGGCTCTTTCACATGCTATCATTATTCTGCTACAGTTGTGGTTTTCTCCACCATCAGTGGTCGTCTTATTATCCAGTCAGATGGAACCATCTGTGGCATCAAGGATAGTTTTGCTTTAATGCTCTTCGGCTATGAGAAGAAAGAACTGTTGGGAAAGGTAAGATAGGAGTTTTAATCCCTCCCAAAAGACTGCTGTGTCTGGCAGCATATCCACTAGAATTGTAAAGTTGTGTTTACAGACTCATTTCTGTCTGTCACAGAGCCTCTGTCTTCCACATGTTCGGCAAGTGAGTTGTAGGATCATATGCAAATTCCGTTGCTGTAATTGCTAAGTCTTGCAGTGCCGAGGAGCTAGTGTGGATTTCAAGTATATGTGCTCCATCAGTCATGTGGATCACTTTTGTCTGGCTGTTCATGAGGATCAGGTCCACAAACATGGATCGTTAGCATTTTCCCTCAACCTGTGAGAGTCAGCTTAGCTTTATAAGGTTTCTTTCTGTGTTTTAGAACATTACGTTTCTGATCCCTGGTTTCTATAACAACATGGAGACAAGCAGTGACTGCTCTTTGCCATTACCTCCTCTTGACGACTCCACAGGGACAGAGAGTGAGTGCATCTTTGAAGATGTTACTGCCTGCCATGCAACTGGCTCTGGCTGCTGGAACAAAGGTAAAATGAACAGAGATGAGAGATTTGCCTATGAACGTGGGAACATGCTTTGTAAAAGCAATGTACCTCCATGCAGTTTTTAAATTGGATTTCCACTATAACCTAAGGTAAACAGAATTGTTCACCTAAGGTTGTGCTTCTCTCTGTTGCTAAGAAGATGAAACTGACTATCCAAGTTGGAAATTACACTGTTAATAGAGAATGCTTTGTACTTAGTGAGCGCTTCCCTTTCCCTCCCTCCCCTGTTAGGATCTCTGAGTATTTTAAGATGTGTAAAATATAGCTTTTGTGACAGTATTGCAGTAGAGCTGTAGATACTTGGGACTAATATTTTAAGGGAAAATTCTAATATTCTTCTCAATTGGCTCACGTTGCTCGCTAATATTCAATGTTATGTTGCTGTGGTGTTTCAGTTAGGAGGCATCACATATTTCGCTGATGCGGTTTGCTGCATTTACAAAGAATTTATCAAAATTGTATTTCTCTGAACACAACAGGAAGAAAGAGAAGGAAGGAAGCCTCATGTCTCCAAATCTGTCTTTCCAGCTGCCCAAAACAGAGAACACAAGCAAGTGCATGCTTTTGTCCATATCACAAGGGATCTTTTATGCTGGTTTTGTCTCCTTAATTTTGTTTTATTTTCCTGTTTGCCTCGTCTCTTGTCTTTGCTTAGAAATGCACGTCTGCATTGAAACCAATGCACACTACTGGACCAAAGAAGAGTTAGTAGACAGTGTGCAATTTCTGAAGTAATTTTTTGATGAAGCAATGCCTCTAATCTAGGAGTAATTCAGTTCTTCAGTGAGGAAGCATTGTTGGCACTCAGCCTTTACTAAATGGAAGGATTGTTCTAGATTCGAATCTAGATTTGTATACTCACTAACAATACTTGGTTTACTTCATCTTACAAGCTCATGTTTTTTTTCTTTTGATCTGTTGTCACTGGGGAAGAAAAGATGTTCTTGTCTTATTCTTTCTCTTAAACATGTCTAGACTATACTTTTTTGTCTTGCAATTTCAGTGAGTTATATGAATGCAGTCTAAACCATTTCATTTTAAGTGTTTGGAATGGGGAATGTATGTGTGTTTGGGGCTTTTTTTTTTTTTTTTTTTTTTTTTTTTTTTTTTTTTTTTGCTCCTGCTGCTATTTGTATGATGACTTTATTTCCAGTTTCTGTATGGTCATTGGCCTTATTTTAGGTCTCTGATCCAAGCAGCTAACCCAGGAGGCTAATACCTGTACAAGAGCTTTGATAGGAAGGCAAATTTTAGCAGCCCTGAAACATTTAGATTCCTGCATGTGATGACTTCTCAGGCCAGAGTAGAGCGGGGTGCTCATATTTGGACCACTTCACCTTAATCAAGTCTTTTATACTTAATTTCTTAGGGATGAGACAGACCAAGGCAGTTCCAAGGTTGTTTTTAATCACTGTTGTCTCCAGAGCCTAAACATAAAAGGTTAACTTGATATGGTTTTGTTTCTTGTTTGGTACAGACAGCAGTTTTGTGGCTGCATCTTTAGCAAGCCTTCTGTCAAGAGATGAAGAGCAGAAATTGGAAAGAAGACACGAAGATGACAAATTAATACATGATGAGACTAAACAAAAGAATGAAACCAGTTTATTTTCTACTCCCTCACGTCCTGAAGTGGCATCCACACCCTCTAATAGGTAGGCATTTCATGGCATATTCACTTTGAAACATGAAGAGCCATGGTGGCAATCACCAGCAAAAACTGTACAACCTACAACTGTAAAGTTACAGGAGTTCCATCTCTAAAGGGGACCAAATGCTTCACCCAGGCTAGGGAAGGTAATTAGGCTCTATCTTTGCTAGATCAGAAACAGTGGATGTTTATCTCCTTCCATGGTATCCACCAGTTGGTGTTGCACTGAAGCGAGGTTACCTGAAATGAATTCTAAATGTTATTGCTTCTGGTGCTCGGTGTAACTGTCAGGTCATCCATCAAAACAGAGTACTGTGTTACTGAAGTACAGCCATTTTCATTGTACCTTTCCAGGTCTTTTTCCTGTTACAAGGTTAGAAATTCTGCACAAGTACCCATATGATGCACATGGTTTATCTTAAGTCAAATTTTAAGCTTTCCACACTTAGGTGGAAAGGTTAGAACAATTCTAACCCTCAGAAAACATTTACTGCCCTTTTTAATATATAGACTATTACAGCACAGTTCTTGCTGCTTTTTAAAGAGACTGATAGTCTCATTGTCTCCTTGTGCTCTCCTGGGTTTGTCTCTCGCATCATACTTGGATTAAGTGCTCTGCTACATGGATTGTTTTTCTACTCTGAATTTTAATACTAATAGAAATGCTTGTAAAATACCTTGTGCTATGGGCTTCAGTGAACCATGGTTAAATTGACGGATGGGGACATCCATCTTCTGTTGGACAGACAAGGGATCTTCTGTCCTCAAGACTGGAAGTATCCCACCACGTGTCTTGGCTTTTTGTTGTGGTAAATGATCTATGACATGTATTTAGAAACTAAGCTAGAGAAGGAAGTAATCCATAGGGAAAGAGAGCCATTCGAGTGTACCTGCTCTTCTTTGGTCTAAATGGAATTTGTTAGGATTTTAGATGCCTGTGCCAACAGCTTTCTGCCTTTTTCTTTTAAACTTGAAAAAATAAAACCAATTGGTGCAGGTTTTAAATAGTGATCATAGTAACAGAAGAGTGGGTAGTATACAGTACTACGGTTTTATCATTCTTTTGTCATCATGATATCACTAATAACTTTGAATCCTTGCAGTGAAGACAGCATTGCTACCGATGGGCTGTCAGCCCACCATAGAGAGCCTTACCCTGAAACCTGGCTTGACAGAATCAGAGCAGTGGAACAGTGTAGAACAGTGGAAACTGTAGGATCAAATAATTCTCAAAAGATGCTCTCTGCAAGGCTCTCTCCCACATCATCTAATTCAGAACAGTTGGATTTAAGTCAGAACATGAAGATTCCAGTAAAAAGTGGTGATAGTGCAGTATCTGGTGCATGTGAGACTAGTATCTTGCCTAGCCAATTACAAGTTCATCATCAAGACCTCAAGGAAGGAAATTGTCAGCAGATCTGTAGGTTACCGTATGAAACACTGAAGTGTCAGCACTCCACTGAAGCCTGGGGACAAGCTTCTTCAGGAAATGTTGCCTGGCCGCCTGTTTGTTCTAGGCTAGAAGGCAATCTAGATACTGCATCCTATGACGCAATTAAGCTGCCTTCTGATGTTACCTGTAGCTCACCTGGAACACCAACAATAGATGAGCCACGGTCTGGGACAACACTGGACATTTTCTTTGCAAATGGAAGAAATACTATCCATGATGTTTGCTCAGGAAATAAAATCGGTTGCAGTGCTTCTGCACCAGGAGTTGCCACAACCCCTGAAAATGTTAAAGAATCGGACACTGAGCTGAACTGTATTTGCTCTGGTCTTGAGGTACTGGGTCTGCATATTGGTGTCAAGGGGAACTCGGACAATTGTTTAGGTATTACTGCAGCTCTTGTAGGAGCAGTCTCCTCTAATGCGGTGGACTCAGCTGTAGGCAATATGCTAACTCAGAAAAACAGTGCCTTTTCAACTGGACAAGAAAAGCAGCTGTTGAATGGTGTTGCCATAGAAGATGGTTCTGGGTGGCTGGCCTCCCAAAGGCATTTAGAAAACTCTGAAGAATCCTCCAAAGCATTTCTTGAGAAACCTGAAACTCTTGCAGAGGCTGTGGGGGACAACGTCAACAGAAACCCATTGAAAAGCAAAGGTAGTCCTGAAGAAGCCTGTCAGCTGCATGGGCAGAAAAATATGGAGATAAAAGTAACATCAACCCCGGGGAAACAAGAAGGAAGGTTGAATCCAGCAGCTCCTTCGACCTTGGAGATTCTGGAAGGCAGCTACACTGGTAATTGCTGTCACAGAGATGGTTCACAATTAAGTAAGTTAAACCTATTTCTCCCCTTCCCAAAAATCTTATCGGGATGCTCCTTTTCACCTACATTTTTGCAGAAGGCAGACAATTCTGGTTAGAATTCTGGTCTCTCACAGTGGAGAGGAAGGAAGAAGCTCTAGCATCTAGAAGAAACAATGGTATATAAGTCTACTCAGAGGGTATTGGAAAAGTGGGTGGTATAAAATACAAAGTTACTAAGAAATTAATACAGACTGAATAGTCAGAGATATTCTTAAAACACAATTAAAAGATTTGAACCTGATAACTTCTTCTGAACAGAAAGTATAAACTCCACTGTAAAACTTGTATTTAAATTGTGTAATGGAATGTGTTTCGTTCACTCCTTCAGCTGGATTCTGTGGCTTGTGGTATAAAATCCCCATTTTTATGTAATTTAGAATAACAATGTGAAATTAATAATCACAATTGGACACCGACAAAAGTTTCTGCCAGGGGTGTGGGAACTATGGAAGTAGCCGCCAAGTATGTCTCGAATAGCTGTGCTTTTATCAGCCCCTCTGATGATTCCTTACTGAGTAGGTGTTCCCCAAATGAATAATGGAGGAATTCGCTTTAAGAGCTCAGAATTTTGTCCTAAAATGTCTGTGGTCTTGATAAACACTAAAGTTTCATTCTACCATTTTAACTTCCTCAACCTGTTTCTACAGGTATACTCTTTGAAGTGAAACGTGTAGAACTGCAGGACCCTGCCATACTTTTCTGTGTCTGGGTGATGAAAGACCTTCTACAGAGCCAGAAGGAAGCTGTAGCAAAGACTCAGCTTTTGGTCTCCAGTCTAGCAAGCTCTGTCCAGTCTATTGCAGATCTTTCTACACATAGTCTTGGAGAAGTAAGAAATTCTACCATTGTATAATATCGAGCATTTCTTTCCTTGATTGACTGTTAAGCTGGAGCTAAAGTGAAAAAGTTTTTCAAATTAAAATGTCATGAGGTGGTGGGTGGATATTGCTGTTTCTTTGTTTCCCTGTTTTTCTGTCAAAAGAAATGTTTCTTTGCTGTAAAAAGGACAATTGCTATTTTGTAACATTTCTGGTAGTGTGTGTTTGGCTTTGTGTAGTTGCCTTTCCAGTCTGAACAATGAAAACACCTAATTTTAAATTTGTTCTTAGGGTCTTTTAAGTACATCTACAATAGACATTTGCACCAGTGTGGTGAGATCAATTTTTAAATCAATGTAATCACACTGGCACCAATGACACAACATTATGCAAAAAGGAAATACTAGGCTGAAAACTTTCATTGACTGACTTGTGTCAGCAAAAGAAAACTGCAGTTTTTAGCTCCCTCCTGAGATGCTGCATTCTGGATGGTGTACAGAAAGCTAACACCGCATAGCTGAACAGTAGGTACATGTCAGTGCAATAAAACCTGAACACAGAACTGCTCAGGCCTGCTTTTTAGTTAGCAGTGGGATGTAAAACTGACAGTACTTTGACCAAGGCTGTAGAGGAAAATAGTGTCTTTGATCAATTGAAATAGGTAATGGTGATCTTCTAGATCCCTTGAATAAATGTATGTATTCCCTAGATCTTTACGTAGCTGGATTTTATGATGACCTTAACAGAGAAGTACATACATATTTAGATATCACATGTGTAACACGTATAGTGGTGACAGTTCCAAACTACAAGAGACTCTAAGGAGCTGCTGTTTATTGAAATGTACTGCAGATTAGACGTGGTTTCCCTCCCCTGCCTCGTCTTTAATCAGTGAGCTGAGAGATAAAGTAGATGTTTGAGTGAAAAGCTTGGCTATTGGCAAAACTTGCTATTTGGAGTATTTTTTATGAGACCTTTGAGTGTCGAGTAATAAGGTGGCTCTTGTTTTCCTTTTAGAAAATCATCTTCCATGTACATGCACATGTATGTCGAAATATAAGCAGTTCTGACCATTTCATGTATAACTCTGAATTTCACTATTCAAAACAAATGCCCCTGTGAGATTTGTTGTTTCCTCTCCGTATAGAATACTGTGTATGTCATAAAGATGTTCTGTTATCATGCATTTTAGATGCCATCTTTGGTGGAGAAACCTAATAATCACTGAGACAAACAACCCCAAGCCCTATCCTCAGAGCAAGAAAAACTTCTATTATGTTTAATTTCTCATGCAGTGTTGCGGGCCTTGGTAGGAAGGCATGTGATGTTTCTTTACTAGGGATTTTACTGGGATGTTAAAATTTAGGAGGGTATGCCTTGAACTTGTTGGCTCTTTGTGTCTGCTAAGGGACCGATCTACAGAACTAAAATGCTGTCTTACCAGAAAGTTTGGTAAACACTGGTAATTTAATATCTTTTATATACTAACTCTTTTTAGGTTACTGAGGCAAATAGAAATCACCAAATTTATAGACAGGGCTTAAAGCAGCACCTTTTTAGTTCTGTCCATCTAGAACACACTTAACTGGAAAAATGATAAAGAAGGTGACTTACTCTTTATTCATCAGATAAAATTATCATTTGGTGATAGACTATAATAAATTTGTTTTCCTACTTGCACAGAGAATTTTGCGTGAGCATCTAAGGTGCATATGCTTCTGTTTTCTTTACCTTTCTCTGAATTAAGCAGTATTTGTAGCTGCTGAGAGCTAAGTGTTGACTTAACTTGTGTCGTATGGTGATGGTTACATCAACATACAGTTCTTGCTATCAAAACCAAAGATCACTACTTTTAGCTATTCTTGCAGATGTGTACTTTCTTTTCAGTATTTATTTCATTTTATAAACATGATTCTGTGGCTTGCTCATTTTTTTCTTGCCTTTTTTTTATCTGTACTTAGGCCATCAGATCAACTTCACTTTTTGAGAATTCCCAAAGAGCTGAAGACCTTGAAGGATTAAGGGCATGTGAGGGAGAATATGCAAAAAATTACAACACTCTCAGTCTTATTGGCAAAGGATCTTTTGGCTTTGTCTGGACTGCCAGGGGCAAGAAAGATCACCAGGAGGTTGACTATTTCTTTTAGATCTCATTGCAATAATTATTTAGGATGAAAACTGAAAGGTTAAGAGTGTTCATATTCTGTCAACACTACACTATTAAAAGCTGCTATTTGGTAGTTTGGTGTTTTCCGTTGTTTAAACGGAAATCTGAAATCACTAACCTCATGGAAACAGGACGGCAAAATGTTCATATTGATGTAGTATATGAACTGTTACCTAAGACAACAGACACAGAATGAGACTGACCATATAGCTAATTTAACCTGTTGAAAGAAATATACATTAAGCTTAACAGAATTACACGTTTTAGTCTTCCATTACTAAAGAGAATGACAAACTTCTAAGTCTTTATCGTGCCACAACTCAAGAATGTGAAGTAGACATGTTGAGGTTATGGGACCCTCCTCTTCATCAGCAGAAGTATTTTAGGTGTTGAGAGGCAAGCTCTGGTGTTTCTCTCTGTGGATGTTAAGTGCTCATTTCCCTCCATTGTACCCCTATGCCGGAAGTCACCACTGCTGTAATTGGGTTGATAAGAGAGCTGGCCTGTCAAAGCCTTTGGAATTCAGAGCATCAATAAAAAGAAAATATGTGTGTTCCGTTTCTGTGCATTGTTTGGCTTCTAGGACTAAATTAGTTTAAATATGTTTAAAGATACCATAAGCAATGCACATTGGGTTACTTCTGTCCTTCTAGTAATATGATTCACTAATGTTTTTCCTGGAAATTAACTTGCCAAACACTTAAAGCCATACTTTTGCAGGCGATGCTGAATGCTGTTGTCTGTGTAGGTTGTCGTAAAGTTCATCTGGAAGGAGAAGGTGCTTGAGGACTGCTGGGTAGATGATCCTGATCTGGGGAGAGTTACTCAAGAAATTGCAATCCTGTTGAAGCTGGAGCACCCCAGTATCATTAAGGTACAGTGAACTCAGAGTGAATGCAGGTTGAACTGCATCAGATGCTTTCTTTGAATACTTGGTGTCTCATGCTCCTCTTCAGGAGTGAGGAAGTGTCCTGTATTAAATCTACCTTTTCAGGCAAGAAAGGAACCTACCTATCCTGCTTTGTTTTGGAGGGTATGTTACAGCAGACTATCACTTGCTTCAACACTTTCACCCCAAACAACTGATGTAAACATCGATCTGAAGATGTGACTCTTAACAGAAAAAAAAAAAAAAAAGCCCGTATGTTATTTTAAGATGATAGGATGCATATCTTGGAAGTGTGATGTCACAGCTGAACATGTACTAGTTCAGTGAATAATCTGGATACATATCTTGATTCCTGTTCTTTGTTTTGGGGTTGCTGGTTTTGTTTGTGTGTTTCCTGCCCCGCCCCCGTAAGAGAATTCTTCTTAATTTTAATTCTGCTCTCAGTTTTAATTATGTTCTCTTTTCAAGAAACATTTGTGCTCAGTGAAATGAGACTTCAAAGGTTATAATATATGTTGATTAAATCTCCAAGAGGAGAGCAGTGTTTGTTTGAAAAAAAAAAAAAAAAAAAAAAAAAAAAAGGGCAGTTTGAGGATGAAGCACATGATTTAAAAAGTCTGTTATTTATAGGTGCTAGATGTATTTGAAAATGAACACTTCTTCCAGCTGGTGATGGAGAAGCATGGATCTGGTCTGGATCTCTTTGCATTCATTGATAATAAGCCCAACTTGGATGAGCCATTAGTGAGCTATATATTCAGACAGGTGAGAGCTCGGAATGTGCAGTTACTACATGCAGGTAAGATTTGGTTAATGTAAGAACCAGGACCCTATTTCACTCAAAAGAATTACTGGGTAATCAGCAGGCATGCTGAATCAGTCATGCTCAATACCTGCAGAACTCTTCCTCATTATTCTGTAGGGCTGATGTCTAGCTAACTGAAATGCTACCTGCAGAAACCTTTTTAAGGTTTACCTAGAAACCTGTAACAAAGGAACCTTTACAGGACCTTACTTCATATTAGGATTTCCTATACAGCCATCGCCTCTTGGCTGTGGTTGTAGCAGCACATACCCCCTGTCACCAGGATGCCCATTCATGTAGCAGTCATGTTTCCTCTGTGGGAGGAGGAAAGCGCACGGAAGTTGCCCCAAGCCTCACTACAAGCCATGCTTTTGCTAAGATCAATGCTTGTTTTAGATTGGTTCCAGGGGTAAAGGGCTCTCCTCTTTTTAAGGAATTTAAAATCAAGAAATTAGCTTGGATTTTAACGTGGCATAATGAAAAATAACTCAAGGTAGTTTACTGTGGGTCAGGAGCTTGCCTGAGAGCTGAATTGTCCTTTGTTCATTGAGTTAACTGCAACAGCAGTCCCTAAGTAATTCACACTCGCATGTTTTGGAGTAAATTCCTTGCTCTAAGGTATGCAGGAGTGACTTTGTACATGGTAACCCTCTGCTGTGTCCACACCCCCCTTGCCTTGGGTGCTGATGGAAGATGGTAGCCAAAGTGATGCACCTTCTCTGCTGTGCAGTGTGCATTCACAAATTGGAGTCTACGGTCCCTTTAGACTTCTGATGGATAAGCCCTTTTCCTAAACAAACCTTGAGTTTGTAGGGGTGCATTGTTACTTCAGACCTGTACAGTATTTCTCTGCAGAGGGAGTTTTGTATTATAAATAGAAACTTTTCTCCCTCAGCCATCTGCTTTTCTTGCTCAAATGTACTGTGGTAGGGATCACGATTGTCTCCAAGGTGATATAATTCTGATGCTATTCTTAATTATGGCACTATAGCATGAATCGTGCAGGAAGAAGAATGGAATTTAGGAGTGACTATATTATTTATACCAAACTTCACTCTTAAATGCTTTGTAATCCTGCAGTATTGGAGGCACACAGTAATATCCTTCTGGAGAAATCAAAGGATCCTCCAAATGAAGCTGGGATAAAAATAGAGTAACCCGCAGGATTATAACAGTAAGCTCTGATGATTCTAACCAAAAAAACAAGCACATCGTGACTATAGTATGCCATCTTCCTGCACGTTTGTGAGAGGAAAGCAAGCAAAGGCTTTTTTAAGTCTCTCTCCCAAGAGCATTGTAACACCCACTGCAGCAATGCTGACAGGCATGCCCGAGTTCCTTTCCAGTTACCAAAATTAGGAGCTATATCTTGTTCATATAGTGTCAACACAAGCCAAAATGTGGCTATCAGAACTCTGTGACACCATGTAGATTATCCAGAAGGACACCACTGTGTAGTAACACCTAGTTTTTTCTTCCTCTTTCAGCTTGTGTCAGCTGTTGGGTATCTCCACTGTAGAAACATCCTTCACAGAGATATCAAGGATGAAAACATTGTCATTGCTGAAGATTTCACAATTAAATTAGTGGACTTTGGTTCAGCTGCCTACCTGGAACCCGACAAATTGTTTTATACCTTCTGTGGGACAATTGAATACTGCTCACCAGAAGTGCTCTCTGGCAAACCGTATGTCACCCTCTGAAAGTAATTTTTGGGTCCGTCACACCAAAAAAAAAGCGTGTGCAGGGCTGGAATAGAGAAGCCAAGCTGCTTTGCCATTGATACTCTGATAGAGTAACCACAGAAAACTGCAGTGAGATGTAAGGCACTGCAATGAAAGAAATTACTTGTAAAGGTTTGAATGCACATAAAGTAGGGCACTGTGGTGACAGAAATTATTTGTAAAGGCTTGAATACATACAAAGTTGTTTCTGAGTAAGTCTGTTGACAGGCTTTCTTATTCTGGTCAGATGTTTTGCAAAGCCCTGCACTAATGTCTGTCCTACTGCAGAGCCGAGTTCAAGAACAAACCTATGATTTTAATTTCCAGCTTGGTAGAAGAGTCTGGATGAGTTGTGTTGTGACTTGAATGTATCTTTTTTCCTTAATCTTTCATAATATGTACATCAGCTTGCTAACCTTCTCTTCATACCTGTGTATGGACACACTGACGTGTCTCTACTAAAAGCTGCTCTTTTAGAGAGGTGGTATAAGCAAGTATTGCTGTATAGCATCTGCCCCTTACCGTGTCTGTGTTTTGTACTTGCCCCATTCTCATCTTGTCTATTCCCTTCTTTCCTACTTGCTTTCCTGTATGAATTTTTGCAGTTTGATCACTGTTCATCTCCCCATTCATTTTTGTGCTCCTCTGGACTCAAGGGTTCTTCCCTTGCAGCTTGCTGCTATCTTGGATGTGCTGCCCAAATCTTAGCTGTCTTGTCCCTATTCTCCCCTTCTCTGAGTGCTCTTTGCCTGGAGGTTGGCAGTCTCATACCCACTCCTGGAGGGAAGCCTTACCATCACAGGGTGGTAAAGATTAATTGTACATGCAAGTATGTTATCTTGCTCTCGTTTCACTGCTGTTTTCATGGGTCCTTCAGGCAGCTCCTCTTAATGGAGCGGGGGGCAAAAAAGCTGTGCAAGGAGGAGAGGAAATCCCTGCTGGGAACTAGATGGAAGATGAAGCAGCACTGCCCTGGGAATTCAGCCTGTCACTGTGTGAAGAAACTGTCCCTTTTTCTCAGATGTTATCTAGATAGTTAATATTTATTTCCAAATAACACTTGTTTTGAAAGGGGTGGGAGGGGGCAAATGGGATTCCACTGAAGTGTCTGATCTTCCATGTAAATATTTACTTGATAGTTTTGGCTTATGGTGAAGAAGGAGGAGGCTTAAGTTCTCTTGTCACCAGCTTACGCATGTGGAAGTCTAGGTGCATATTATAGATACTCATCAACTGAAATTGGTCGGCCGTTCTTTGGTTGTTTTTTTCTTTCATGGAGAAGGATGATACAGACTTCTCAAAAACACGTAAGCGTCTTATTAGAATTCTCACAAACTTCCTATGCTAAAAATTGGAAATAAAGGCTATCAGCTGCCTTTTTTCTTTTTATTTTCTTTAGCACACAATTACACATACGCAATCTGAATTTATGCAAGTTTATCTCTGCATAGGTACCATGGCCCTGAGCTGGAGATGTGGTCACTTGGTGTCACCCTTTATACCCTAGTATTTGGAGAGAATCCCTTCTGTGAGTTGGAGGAGGCCCTGGCAGCTGTCCTGAATCCTCCTCGGCCTGTGTCAAAAGGTGAGGTTTTTTTCCCATTTGCTTTTCTAAAGGAGCAGATCTTGGGAAAGTATGAGAAGTATTTATTCCCCAGAAATAAAGGGGAAGACTGGAATAACGCTTCCAAATGTGCTCTGCAATGATTTTAAAAGCAGCTCACAGAAGCAGAGTTATCCAAGGTATCCTTTTCAGGTAAGTTCTGCAGTTCTTCCTGCCTACGATGAATACAGCTATCTGCTGTATGTTTTATTAGTTTCAAATTCCAGGCCTCCCACTTATTATGATGACTCAACCTATCAGCTTGTCAAGCTCCAGTGAGGTTTATACCTGAGAAAACCAGAACAAATAATGCCTGATGGGAAGGTTCACTCTGGCAGATAACTTTAAGATCAATAATGGCACTCATGTAACTCTAACGCAAGTTTTATCTCACTTGAACTATTGCCAGTCCATGCCACGTCACTTTTGGGATGGATGATAATGTGTTAATTTGTAATTTCTGAATGAATTGTATGGCTTGACCTCACAGGAAAAATACATTGGCCTTGTCTTCTGTTGGAGGTATAGAAAACTAATTGTATGTCAGGCTAAAGAAATCATCAACAAGTTCTCTGGGGTCCTTAGCAGCACTATGGTTATTAGGCTTCAGGGTTCTGCAATTGACTGGTAAATTCTGGAAGCTTTCCCTGAACCCTGAGTGCACCTTTAATCACAGATCAAACACGGGATTGTTGTCTGAAAAGTGGATGTGTTACCCAGTGTGCAATATGTAAATCATCACGCACTCAGGAGAGACATTGCTTATTTATTTCTGGGTTGCGCAGTCCTGGGTGCTCAGTGGTTTCCCACTAACCAAGTACACCTTCATTAACATACAGTGACATTTTATACATTCTAAGTATCTGTTTTCAGTGTTTTACAATTCTGCATATTCATTCTTGCTTCTTTTGGTTCTTGCAAGCCTCGTCTCCTACTTAAAGGTACAGTGTGTTTTTAAATTGACAGAGCATGCTCAGTGGGTAGGGTTCTTTGGGCCGGGGGCTTTATGGCTGGAGGTGTGGGTTTTACTACGTTAATTAGGATAGTTCACTCGTAATTCAAGTGATTCTCTTTGATCTTATCAGTCTTTTACTGCCTTCCTGCTTATCTTAGTATTTTCTAGCCTGGCTGATTTGTGTTGCCATCTTGTTCCTTCTCCCAGGGCCATGTCCTATTAACTATCTACAGAGGTTGAATAGTATCCTTTGTTTTGTTTCTCGCATGTCTACTACAGGATGACTGCAGGACAAGACTGGGCTTGGAAACAGTGAGTCAGGGTTGCCTCTGTGGCATTTGCTTCTACTTCTGTCGTCCTCGGTGTCATAACTCTGCGCTCAGTTCTCTGTTTTCACAACCTGGATATCTCAGATCATTCCCAGAGCTGAGCACATGTGACTAAGACTGTGGTAGAACAGTACTGCACAAGGGATTAATGGGAAGGATTTGTAATTAAAATCTGCATTCTCTGAATATAAACCATACCTTGCATTCCCAGCATGCCTGAGATACCGACTGAGCAGTTCCTCTTACTGCTGTCTCTCCCCAGGTCTCATGGATCTCCTTACTGGGCTGTTACATCCAGTTCCAGAGCAGCGCACAACTCTAGCAATGTTAGTAGAGGACTGTTGGCTGAAGCAGCCTGTGAACCTGGGTGATTATACCTGGGAGGAGGTATACATCTCTGCCGAGACAGGTGAGATGATGTTCTGAAGGCTTTCTCCTCCACCCGGGGCCCACTGAGCACACAGGAATGATTTATAAGAGAAGACTGAGCTGGGGTTAGCAAGATGCTTCTCCTTGGAAGGCCATCTGCTGATACCCAGATGTGCTCAGTTTGAAGATATGCCTGTTGTCCAGCAGGACCTATGGTTCACCCCTTGCCGTTTGTCTTTCTCCCTAGAAAGCAGCAGATTCGGGAACAGTTCTGGTGCGTGCACGCACAGAGATGGGCTCCCAGCTCCTCACGGGGAGGGTGAGCCATACTCCCACACTCCCGACTGGGAAGAAGCAGCGGCTGTGGGGGGCCAGGGCTGGGGTCTGGGGCATTGCTGCCTTCCCTCTCCTCAGCACGAGCCCCTCCCTGTGGAACGGTAGCTCCCTTCCTGCAGGACGCATACTGTCACTCCAGAACCGACAGGAATTAATTGTAAGTGCTTCTCTCTTGTAGAAAGATTGCTACTACTTCTCTGTTGTAGAAAGGTCGGGCGGTCAGTGCTGAGCAGTAGGCAGGGTAGCCTCAAACTGCTCTGCCTGGCAGAGTCCTCTAGAAAAGCTGCTCACTAATAAGCGTTTATCATAGTTCTTACACAGGATCTGTTTTAAAGCTGTGAGGCAAAGATTTTCATGTCTTGTTTAAATTGTTCGTAACTTGGAATGTATTTTTATTGGCTGTTTTTATATGCATAAGCGAATGAATAAACAGCTTTGTCTGGGTTGACTGCCCTCTGCCTGTTGTTTGGAGTTTGTGCGCACAAAGAGTCTTCAAAACCAGACACAGAATTGCACGATGGGGTGGTTTCCCCTTTTCTTTTGGTTAGAGTCCTCGCTATATCCAGGAGAACAGTCCTTGATTTTGATGAGACAAAGATACGGGAAAGAAAAACCAGATTCAATAAAGAGAATTTCAACCAATTCAGAATACTGAGGCAGGGCGAGCTCGCCCCCAGTGCTCGGGAGGAGGCAGGGCCGCTGAGCGGGGACTCGTCCTCTGTGCCCCTCCGGGGTGGCCCCGGCTCCCGCGCCGGGCTCCCTCCGGGGCGGCCGGAGGCGCCCGGGCGCCAGGCGCCGCTTCTAGCGGCAGCGCGGCCGCGCCGACCGCGTGCCCCGGCGGCGGGGGAGGAGCGCGGCGGCCGGGCCCCTCCGACTCCTCCCCGCGCTGCCAGGCCATGGCGGGGCAGCTGCTGCGCGGCTGCGGGCGGGCGGGCTGGGCCCCGGCGCCCCGCGCCCTCCCCGCCGCGCCCGGGCTGTGCCCGCGCCGCGGCTGCGGGGAGGCGGCGAAGCTGCGGGACATGGGCTTCAGCGAGGAGCAGGCCCGGCGGCTCCTGGGGCTGCAGCCCCGGCTCGGCCCGCAGCGCCGGGAGGCGGCGGCGGCGCAGCTGCTGCTGCTGGGGCTCAGCGCCGAGGCCGCCCTCGGCCTGCTGGAGCGGAGCCCGGGGCTGCTGCGGATGCCGACGGAGCGGTTGCAGGAGCGCGCCGAGGAGCTGCGGCGCCTGGGGCTCGGCGGAGGTAGGGCAGCGCGGCGGCGGGGCGGCGGCGGGGGGACCGGCACCTCCCGAGCCGCTCACCCCGGTGCCCGCAGGTCAGCTACAGCGGGCGGTAAGCCGCTGCCCGCAGCTCTTCACCTTGCCCGGGAGGAGGATGGCGGCGGCGGTGCGGCTGCTGCGGGAGCAGTGCCTCTTCACGGCGGAGCAGCTGAGGGAGGTGCTGGTGACCTGCCCCGCCGTGCTGCTGGAGGAGCCGCGCCGCCTCCACCACTACTTCCAGGTGAGGGGCCCGGGCTGTTCCCGGGGGCACCCGCCCCAGGGCCGGGAGCGCAGTGCGGGGCTGGGGCCGGGCCTGAAACACCCTGTCCCACCCGCAGTATGCGTACTTCAGGATGGGGGTCCAGCAGAAGGAGATGGTGAAGGCCCGTCTTTTCCGAATGCCCTTTGCCGAGCTCAGGAACCGGCACATCTTCCTGGAGCGCCGGGGGCTCTACCAGACCCCACACAAAGGCCAGACCCAAACCAGTAACCCAAAACTGAAGGACATCCTTCAGCTCCCAGAGAAAGACTTCCTGGCGAGCCTGGCGCGCTCCACCCTGGAGGAGTACGAGGTCTTCAAGAAGCTGCTGGCTCGAGAGGAAGAGGAAGAAGAAGAGGACAGGGATGCACTATATGCAGAGGAAGATGAAGACTTGGACAGTGAATGAAGTAAAACAGCCTGGGAGTGAAGAGGCAAGGCTCCAAGGTGCCTGAGCTCTCCCATGCTGGTGCAGTCCCTGGCCCCACTGCACTCGTGGGTGCTCTGCACCCCCACCCCACACAGGCACGAGCCCATGGTGGCTGCAGGGCTCTGTGTGCAGGGCCCTGCTGAGGGTCAGTAATAAATCCCCTATATCAGAACAGAACAACCACCTGCTTTCCTTCTCATTGACCAACTACTTTAAAAAATATCCAGTTTCCATAAAGTTTTTTTATTAAAAAAAAAAAAATCAGACAAAAATAACTAATTTATTTCCAAGGCTAGGTTAAAACCTTCTGGCTGCATTACATATGGTGCTGGCTGGGGGGTGGGAAGGTGGTGCGCTGCTGTGCCACACTTCCCTCGCTGCAGCACAGGCCTTGTGGCAGAGCTGGCTGGGGACTGTCCCATGTTGGGGGGCTGCCTCCACCTTTGCAGCCCGTGTTGGCGCTGGTCTCGTTGCTGACAAGGCAGGGGTACAAACGCTTTCTGACCACAGCCCCAAAGCCTCCCCTCCCTCAGGGATAGCAGAGGCTGTTCTGGCTTTTCCCTGGCCCTGCTCTTGCAGGCAAGGGCTGGCTGCTTCTCATGGCCTGGGGAGGCAGGACTTCTGTGCTCACCTTGCAGCAGGGAGGCTGGAGCAGATCAGGCAGCCTTGGAGGAAAATGAGGCATGTCCATCTCTGACTCTGATTCTCCTCTGGGAGCCGACCTAGAGTCAGTGCAGGAGGGGAGCATTATGTTGGCCAGCTGGTCATGGCTTTACATCGTCCCTGCTGCTCCCAGGCTGCTGCTGGATGCCTCAGCTCTTATGCTGCTCCTGGGAGAGCGAGAGAGGTGCCAGGAGCACCCAAACTCCTGGGCCTGTCCTGCTCCAAGAGCCTCGTTCAGGCTGCAGCTCAATACATGTGGCTGAACAAGAAAGGGTCCTACGATGCTCGTGGGAGGGGAGGGCTGCCCCACAGGGATGTAACACTCTATACCATAACTACGATATATCTCTGGTATGTATTAATTTATAATATACAGTGTGTAAGTTAATACACAAATCTATGTTTAACTAGTGTTGTCATACAAACTCACAAAAACTAGGAACGTTTCTAAGCTACACTTTTTCCTTGCCTGCCCTGCTGCAGCCAGTGGGGCGGCTGCTGCAGGGTCTCACATGCTGGTCCTCTCCTCCGGAAACAACACAGCAGTGGCATGGCGGTACCAGCTGGTGCCACAGGGAACACAAATGCTGCGAGCAGCTTGGGGGATGGCATGTGGGGCTTGCTTTGTCACCAAGCCCCTACTGTGCCCTGCGCTTGGGGGCGATTAGCATCAGAACAAGGGTGGTGGTACACCTCAGCTGACAAAACTTCACCCTACAGGCCACTTTTAAAATTCTTTCTAGATACTCTGTTGCTTTCTGAGCTGGAAATTTGGTTAAAACCAGGGATTGTTTACAAAGCAAAGAAAAAAAGGCAGGCAGTAGAAGCTGCCTCAGTCCCCTGTTAGAGCAGAGGACACAAGGATGCACTTCAAGTGCCCATGCTCGCCTTACTGCTCGGGGAGCTGCTCACCATTTCTAACTCGTCTACATAGGGAAGATCTCCAAGCAGATTTTGGTGGGCCACATTTCAGGTGATAGCTAAGGCTTTTTGGTCTGCGTTAAACTGTTTTATTTGGGGGTTATAGGTAATTTATAACCTTGGATTACGAAAACAGGTTATTGCAGATGCTGTTGGCAGGGAGTTGGGCTCACCCCTGCTGATGCCCAAGCAGAGCCAGGAGCCTGTGGCTCATGCAGAGCAGCTGGGGTGGCCGACCAGGGCTGGTCCCCTTGGGGGGCAGCCAGCCAGCTGCTGCAGCATGCTGGAGCTCAGCTCCTTGGGGGCAGAGAGGAGGCCAGAGTAAGGCAAGCCAGAGCAAAGGCAGTGCTGGTCCAGTGAAGAGAAGGGAGTGCTGCTCGGCCTGCCAATATGGCTGCCTGTCCCTAATGGGCTGGAGGAGAGGGAGAGGCTGATGCCAGGCAGGAAGGTTCCCCCGCCGTGTTCAACTCAGTGAGCAGATCTGATCTTCCTGGTGTTTCAAAAGCCCTTAGATGTGGAAAGACGAAGCTTCTACTGCTTTGAACCCTGTGAAGGGGCAGGAGGAGAGTGAACGCGTGTGCAGAGTCCCCTATAAGCTCTGCAGCTGCGTCTTCCCACCCTGTGCACCCGTCTCAGGCTGGGAGAAGGGGACCTGCCCCCTCCAGGGCTCCAGACTTTGCCTTGCACTGGCAGGCAGCCCCCAGGCCCTTTCTGTGCAGGAATCTCTGGTTCATGGGGCTGTAGAGCTGCGGGGAAGCCTTCTGCTCCTCCACCCCAGCCACAACCAGGAGCCTTCAGCCACGTGCCCAAGCCACCCCCTCGACATGGCAGCATGAGCCTGGGCTGTGCTGTGTCCTCTGCCCTTCTCCTCCCTGACTCCATGTGGGGATGCAGGCAGCCACAGGCAGGAGCTGCCCCTGCCCGTGGCTGAGGAGGGCCCGGAGCACGTACTTACTCTATGGCTTCTTCAGTGTATGACTGTTGCTTGGTTTTCTGAAAGAGAAGGGAGGACAGCACTGTCAGCCCTGCAGTGCCTCAGCTGTCACTCAGAGGGAGAGCATGCACAGCTGGTGTCTGAGCCTCGGTTGTGCGCTCCTCACACTCTGTTCTGCACAGGGTGCCTGCACCCCTCTCCCAGCCCACCCCCAGCCTGGGCACCCCTGCATGTGCTGGGTGACACTGGCTGGCTGCATCCTTCTGTCCTGGGGCACAGGAAGGCTGGTGTGTTCGGCGAGCTGGTGGTAGCTGTACCTGCTAGTTGTCGTCTTGGAACCGGTGCTCTCGCAGCTCTCCTTGTAGCAGACGTCCTGGTGTACCTTGTAGACTCTCCTGTACCTGCACACACAGCAGAGGGGCAAGTTGTAGGGAATAACAGGGACAGATCTGCTTTTATGCATGCAAGGCGGGAGTTTGGGGGTCTCCCCTGTTTCCTTCTAGGCTGTGGTAGCCAGCCTTGATAGGAACAGCCCCACACGGCCAGGCCCTTGTGCCTCCATCACAGGAAGGCTGGGGGGCATGAGGGGGCAGAGCAGAGGCCCCCATGCCCTGGCATTGCAGCAGGGCTGGCCCCAGCCCTCTGCTTGCAGATGCAGAGGCAGCTAGGAACTGGGCTGTCAGGCAGCAGGCAGGGGATCACCTGCTGCTTGGGGGGTCATGCACACCAAATCCAACCTCACTGCCACATAGGTGGGTAACACTGCTATGGGGCTGTCATTTCAGCAACACCCTGCCCTGAAACGCAGCTGGCAGGGCAGCCCCAGGGGCTCAAGGGCAGATGAGGCTGCTCAGCCTGCGCTGGGGAGGGGGCAGCTGCAGCCACCTGGCAGCTGCCAGCTGGGGTCTGAGACAGCCTCACACTTACTCTCCCTTCCCTGGAGCCAAGCTGCGGGGAGACATCCCCAGCTCTGAGCACAACCCACAGGCAGTACTCACAGGTAGTGGCAGGTGCCTCCTTCCCACACGGGGAATGACTTGGTTTCCGAGTACAGCCGTGTGCACGAGTGTGGCACCTTCTTGCAGGCTGCTTGGGGAACAGGAGAGGGGAGCTATCAACAAGCCCGTCTCTGGCCCTGCCTGCCTGTGCCCTGTGGCAGGGGGCTTGCGAGGCCCCCCTGGCTTCCCCTCTGCTCTCCTGGAGGGCTGGGCTCAATAGAGCTGGCCCACCAGGAGAAGCAGAGCCCCCAGCCCTGCATGCCCAGATAACCATGTGGGCAGGGCAGGAGCCTGGCTTGCCCCGCTGCCTGGCAGAGGGCTCAGCCAGAAGTGGGGAGCAGACCTGTGCTCCCAGATCTGCCCAAACCAGCAGGAGCAGAGCCCAGCCCCTCTCTCTGCTGTTGGCACAGCACAGCTCTCTTTAGTAGAGCCTGAGCATGGCGGGAGCCTTCTCAGCCAGGAGGAGGCGGGTGCTGACAGGGTGTGCTCAGTGACCTGTGCCCTGGGGGACCTGTAGCTGGGACAACTGCCAGGCTGGACACATGCAGTCCACCTGCAGGAGGGAGCTTGGCCCTCCAACAGCAGCACGGCACTCACCCAGCTCACAGAGCTGGCCCTTGAAGCCTGGGCGGCAGTCACAGTGGTAGGACTCAGCATCCCTAGCGCAGGTGCCTCCATTCCTGCAGGGGTTTGTGGAACAGTTCTGCCCCTCACCTGCAAAACACATACAGCCATCAGACCGCAGGGCCACGGCGCAGCTCCACCAAACCCCTGGTGTGCCACAGTGAGCTGCAGGCAGGCAAGCAGGAATGGCGCATCCAGCAGGGGCCCATACCATGCCCCTTGTGTGCCTCCCGGCAGAGCAGCAACAAGGAGAACAGGCTGGTGCCGAGCTTCATGCTTGCTTGCGGGGCCTGGGCTGGGTCCCTGCTGCTTGTGTGTCTTCCCCCAGACTTACTCTTGCGCTTTGCCTCACGCAGCTGCAGTGCCAGACTGCCCTGGCTGAACACCTCCACGTTTTCCAGCTTCACTGGAGCCTCTGGCTCTGAGCAACGAGAGGGTCAAGTGTCACCTCCAGCCTGGGCCAGACCCAAAGGCAGCCCCTTTGGTGGGAGCCAGCCTACCCGCAGCATCAGGGGGCTGGTCAGGCCTCAGGCAGCAGGTCAGCCCTTCCCAGTTGGCACCCCTAGAATTAAGTTGACAGACCCCCTGGAGCACCATGGGACACAGCCCTGGGGAGGCAGGGGCAGAGCTGAGACGTGCAATGAGCCCAGGGCTGCTGTCAGGTGTGCTGGGCTCCCTCCCGATCCCATAGCGTGTGGTTCTGGGGGCCTGGTAGGATATCTTGGGCTGGCACTTGTATCCCTGGTGTTCCAGGGATAGCAAATGGGGGGGCTGGTCCTGGGCTAGAGAGGGGTTTCTTGCCCAGGTGCCCTCCTCAAGTGTGAGGCTGTGCTTGGCAGTGGGGGCTCAGGCTGCTGGGCAGGCAGGGGCTGTGCTGGAAGGCCATGGGGTCACTGCCTGGGCTCCCACTGCTGCTGGCAGGGTAGAAGGCCACCCTGTGCTGCAGCCAGCATTGCCTCTCATCACCAAGGGTCCCTCTACACTCCCTGACCAGCTGTGTGTCACCCCTCTCCCTGGTCAGGGGGCTGGTGAGCAGGGCAGGTGTTTGTCTGCCCAGGCAGAGGTGAAAGGGCCCTGCCTTCCTCTGTGGCTCCCCAAGCCCTACTGCAGCCTGCCCGGCTGCCACCCTCTCCTGGGGGGAGGTGTAGGAGATGGCACTGGGTGGCAGGAGGGGGCCGGAAAGGCAGCAGAGCACTTACGCATCTTCAGAGTGATGGATTTGCTCAGCGCAGTGCTGAACCTGGCGCTGATCTTCCCTCTGCCATCCACCAGCTCGGTGAACCTGGGACAGGAGAGCCATGACACTGCAGGTCCCCCAGGCCACAGCCACCCCATGCACTAGGGCTGGAGGCAGCTGGGTAAAGCACTCGCTGGTAGCATCAGGCTCAGTGTGAGTCCCACGGGCTCAGTTGCAGGCAGTGTGGGGGACCTGCTCATAGGACAAGGAACCCCAGCAGGTGGGCGAGAGGCACAACCCAGCAGGAGCATGGCTTAACCCTGCGTGCACCCGGACATGGGAGCTGGGAAAAGGGGCTGTGCTCAGCCCGATACTTGGGCTGAGCACTGGTAGAAGAGCCAGGAGTGCCAGGGTAGTACCTACCTCGGGGTTGGCGAGGGCTCCTCAGCTGTGTCATGATCTGCTAGCAAGCGGAGTTCAGGCAGAAAAGCTGGGGGCAGCCTGTTGCGCAGGACCCGGGGGTGTCCAGCTTGGCTCCATCGTCTCTCTGGAGCCCCATCCCTCTGCACTGCAGACCAAAGGGTTAGGCTTAGTGGGAGGCAGGCTGTGAGTCAGCACAGCAACCCAACTCCCAGCCAGTCCCCTCATCCCCAGGCTGCCATTTAGGGCTGTCCGGGAACATGTGCACACTCTCCACCTGCCTGGGCTGCAAGCACCAGTCCCTGTGAAGCATCATGGAGTTGTAACTCTGCATCTGCCCTCTGCTAACGGAGGCGGCACCCTGCAACCCCCACCTCCCTTTGCAGGTGACCTGTGTCCTCTCCCCACAGCCTGCTACGGACACGTAGTTCTGGGTCAACTGGCTTCCTACCCCCTGCCCCGCTTCCCTGTTAACCCATCTCCTCCCTTGTGCTGCAGCAAACCAGCAGCGCCCCAGCCCTGGCAAGCCAGGCACTCACAGGTGGTGATGTAGAGATGGATAGGCTCGCTGTGAACTTGGCCTTGCTCTGTGTTCTGCACAGCTGTCACAGACAGGCGGTACCGCTGCCCGGGGAGCAGGTCCCGCACCGTGTAGGACGCAAGTTTCCCATTGGGCACATAGCGGCTCTTCACACTCTGAGCGGTGGTGACATTGATGATGTACCCCTCCACATCACCAGTGGGCGGCTGCTCCCACACCATGGACACTGAGGTGGCGGTGACGTGGGAGGCAGTGAGGTTTTGGGGGGGAAGAGGCCCTGGGGCAGGCAGGAGGCAGGGAGAAAAGGGGTCAGCGCTGGTGTCCTTGAATTGCAACTGCCCTACTTGCTCACACGCCACCTAATAAGCATGCCAGGGCCCCAGCTTGCCTGGCCATGCCCAGGCCAGCCCTCAGCTCAGCTTCAGCCATGCAGTGCTCTGGGAGGAGAAGTCAACACTGGGTCCCTGGCAAGGGGGTCAGAGCCTCACTGCACCCTGGCACCCACATCTAGCCCTTGCCCTCCAGCTGCTGTACAGCAAGGGATGAATCAGGCCCATGCAGGCTCTGCATGGGGCTGAGCTCAGGCTGGTCTTGAGCAGTGAACAACATCTGGCACGAGAGGATGTAGCAGTGCCTTGCTTGCCCTTCCTGAGGGCTGCCTGCACACCTCCTACCCGCTGTGCTGGTCAGACAGGCTGATGGCTTTCGTATCTTCCCCTCCCTGCAGCTTTCCTGCTGGCCACAAGCCATGGCTGCCCTGTGCCTGCCAAGCCCCAGGGCCCCTGCAGCAGCAGGGGGCAGCGAAGGCAATCCCACTCACTCGTCCACACATGGAAGGGGGCTGTTGCCAGACTCTCCGAGGGGTGGTCTTCCGTCCCCAGACCGCTCAGCGTTGTGACATGGACAATGTACCTCTCTCCTGGCTGCAGGTCCCTGTGGAGGAGGAAGGCAGGGGTAAGGTGGGCAGCCTGGGAGGGCAAACTGGCCCTGTGCCCACCTGCTGCCCCACTCACAGGAAGGTGTACTTGGCCACACTGCTGTTCAGCTCCGTGGTGCTTTCTGCCAGATCCCCCAGCTGGCGGATGGAGACACGCACCCTACTAACAGTGGAGTGCTTGAGCCGGTGGAGAGCCCATTGCACCGTGATGGTGCTGGCCGTCACGTTTGTGATCTCAAAGCCTTCCACCGGACGCGGTCCTGGCCGGAGCAAGCAGAGAGGGCTGCAGACTGGTCATTGCAGGTCACCCCATCCCTCCCCTACGCCCCTGCAAGGGGGGTCCTGCCTGTCTCTCTGGATTGGCTTCCCCAGCGGGAGCAGCTCGGCACCGCCTGCCTTGCCAGACTCGGCTCTCCCATCCTCGCCACGTGTGGGCGGGGGGAGGCACATCCATCTGCCTGCCTGCAAGGCCTCGTGATGTCCACGGCACCCCTGGGGCCATCCTCCTCTGGCCACAGTCCCCGACCGCCAGCTCCAAAGGGGCTGCAGTACCTGGGCTTGGCCCTAAGCCCACTGCGCACCCCAGGCGGCCGTCCTGAGCCCATTTCTCACTGCCTCTGGCATCTGGCCCTGGCTTGAGGCGTCCTGAGATGCTGTGCCCAGGGGCACAGACCCCTGCTGTGCCCCGCACCACACCTGCTTTCTCCTCCCCTGGGCTTCACTTGGTTTCAGCCTGCTGAGGAGGATGTGGCCCATGGGCTTTCCCACCACCATCCCCCTCTTGTTAGGGGGCAGCTTTTCTAGGTCTAACTCCCTCCATCCTCAGTTTGCACTTGATTTCTACATCCGCCTGCCCTAGAAAGAAGGACCGCAGCTTCTCTGCCTGCCCATGCCCCCCAGAGAGGCATCACTGTGCCCCCTTCCCTCCACCCACAGAGCAGAGGTCCCTGCCAGCCTGGCATGTTGCCATGCCAAGCCTGGTGAGGCAACTCACCCATGGGGCTTGTTGTTGGCAGAGATTGCCCAGCCCCACTGCACAACTGACATGGGGAGTTCTCCAGCTCAGCCAAGCAGCACTGGGGACCCACACTACCCTGGGCCCAGTGACAAGGGGTAACTGGTGCGGCAGGCACAGCCTGGCCCTGATGGACAGGATCCAGGAGCAGCCCCCACTGCCAGCTCCCTTACCAGCCCCTGGGCAGGGGCCCAGTGAGCCGCGGCAGTTCGGTCCCCTTTTACTCACAGCAAAGAGAACAGCAATTCTCTGTGCCAAGCACTTTCCAAAGGCCCCCGGCTGGATTTTAGGATCTGCACCACCAAACCCGCTGGGGTTCGGCACAGTCCTAGGCTGCAGCTGGAGCTGGTGGCAGGGAGAAGGTGGCACAAGCCCTGGCACCTGCAGGGGCCACACGTGCTCACAACCATGATCCCCCCGGGGACACTACTCACTAGTGCGCGTGGTGAGCATGATGGGCCTGCTGATATCATTCTTGTTGTTCACGTTGCGTTTGACTGAAAAGACAGAAATATTGTAGGCTCTGCCGGAGGCTAGTGCCCGCAATTGGTGGGCAGAACGACTTCGGTCCACAAAATCTGTCCTGCGGTAAGAGCCGTCGAGGGATACGTACGTCACGGCGTAGCCGTCAATGAGTTGCCTGGCGGCTGCGTCCTCAGGTGGGTGCCAAGAAATCAACACACCAGTGTCCTCCACCCTTTCCACCTTTAATGAGGTTGGTGGCAGCAATTCTTCAGGGTGTGGGCAAAAGCAAAGGGGAGAGGTAATGCCATGAATCTTTAGAGAACAGACCCCGGCAGCAAGAGGCAGAGCAGCAGCGATGGAGGACAGGGCCCTTGCTCTCCCTTGGTGCACCTGGCAGGGGCCTTGTGGGCGCCAGCTGCCACCGGCCTGGCGGGCACGGAAGGAGCCAGGGTGCCAGGAGCACTCCCAGTCGCTGTGACCTGGCGGCACCGGTGGCCAAGTGCTTGCCACTGCCTGCCAGGCCTAGGACATGGGCAAGACAGCATGAGGAGCCCTGGGGAGGTCGGTGCTGGTGGCAAGAGGCTTCCCTCGGACGCCTCAGCCTCCCCTCCTGAGGGCATCCGAGGGATTGCTGTCACTGCAGGGGGCCAGGGAAACCTGTCCCCAGCATCCTTGTGCCAAGCCTGCAGCAGCAGCAGCTCAGCACACCAGCACCTGCCCACAGCATCAGCGGGGCCCAGGCTGCCCCCCAGCCCTGCCCGCCTCAAGGAGAGCTGCTGGTCCCAGACGGCGTCGAGCCCTTCGTGGGCAGTGGCCACCGCCAGGCCGGCGTCGAACCCCGCGCCACGTCCTGGTGCCGCTGCTGAGGGCCTTTACCTTTTTCGCAGCGCTTGCCTGTGTAGCTGACTTTGCAGGTGCAGCTGTGGGTGCCATTGCCAGGCAGGCAGTAGCCTCTGCTCCCACAGGGGCTGGAGAAGCACGGGTCGCTGGCTGTGGGAGAGGTGCCAGGCCCGGTGGCATTAGAGGTGCCAGCTGGCCAAGTGGCCACTCTGCACCGAGCTGCCCTGCCCACCTCACCTGTCTCACAGTGGTAGCCAAAGAAACCCTCTGGGCACACGCAGAGGTAGGAGCCCCCGTAGCTCTCGCACTCCCCTCCATTTCGGCAAGGGCCCGACTCACAGGCGTCCACTTCTGGAGACAGGAGGAGGCTGGTGGTGAGCAGGGGGCCCCCCAGCATGCCAGCAGCAGCTCCCGTGGGCGAGCAACAGCAGTGAGCCCCCGAGGGGATGCAGGACAGGCACGCAGCCTGGGGTTTGGCACAGCCAGTTCGGACCCAGAATCCCACCCAAGTGCTGTGGCAGCCTCATCCCCTGACAGGAGGTGAACGCCTTCAAAAGGGATCCATCACCAGTGGACACCTTGTTCCTTGCTCCCTCCCAACCGGAGCAGTTTCAGCTCTGCCCTGGAAACTGCAGTGAAGGAGAAGTGACAGGCAGTGAGCGCCCGGGGTGATGGCTCAGGGTCAAGGTGCCCAAAACAGTGACCAGCTGCCTGGCTCAGTGCCGGTCCTGGCTGCATCCTGGTGCCCACAGTTCAGCCTCCCACCTCCCGGGAAGGGCAAGTCCATACCTGTCTCACACTGGGTCCCCACAAAGCCCTCAGGACAGTAGCAAGCAAAGGACCCAGGGAGGTCCCGGCAGGTCCCGCCATTCTTGCAGGGCTCCGACTGGCACTCATTAACATCTGGGGAACAGTGAGAGGAGAGGTGCTGGCTCAGCACAGAGATGGGGCCAGTAGCAGGGGACAGTGGGGCTTGGAAAGGCAGCACTTCTGCCACAGGCTGCAGACCCTTCCCATGTTGCTTGCTACCCCAAGCCCACTGGCCAGGAACAGCCCTGCTCCTGGGGCCATCGGAAGCCCACTGTCCCATGCCTGCCTGTGTGCAGGGGCTGCAGCGGGAGCTGGGCATGGGGACATGCCCACAGCGACACCTGGGGACTGCTGGCAGCAGAGGGCTGTGCCAAGAGGTCCCATAGGGTGCCTGCAGCACATCCCCTCCTCTAACCCCCTGCAGGCATCCCACCTTCTCCCTCTGGTGTCCTCTGCCAGGCCCTGGGGAGCTGGGCTAGAGCTGCTTGCCAGAGTCCCACCAGCCCCCGTGCTGCCCACCACCCCCTTCAACCGGTGCCTGCACGCAACCACAACCATGTGCATACATGGGAGCAGGAGCACAGCGCAGCCAAAACTGTGCTACCTCAAGCTGTTTTCCGCCCCCCCTCTTGGCCAATAGCTTTGGAGCCACACAGGGCACTTCCCACACAGATCCCGAGATCCAGGGCTTCTCTGCACGGGTTAACGTGTGTCAGGAGAAGGCATTGCTCTGTCAGTGATGGGGATGCCTATGCAGCAGAGAGGACAAAAGTAGCACAAGTGCCCCTGCAACCCTGCCTGCTCCTCCACCCGACCGTGAGCAGCATCTCCCCACCAGCACATCCCACAGCTAGCCAGGGGCTCTGGGAGAGGAGCCCTTGCCGCAGGCTGATCTGAGCGCGCAGGAAGGAGACTGAAGCCAGCCCACGCAACCACAGGCAGCCTGGCTCCTGGCCATGGGGTTTGCGCCTGCTATCATTCTGCAGGGCCTGGAGGGCGAGGAAGGGTTTGCTATAGCTGCCTGTGGCAGCCCTGGAACACACCTAGCACAGTCTCTTACCTGACTCGCAGTGGTGGCCAGTGTAACCCGGCTCACAGAGGCACAGGAACTCGGCGATGCGGTCCTTGCATTGGCCACCGTTCAGGCAGGGCTGGGACTGGCACTCATCAATCTCTGCAGGCATTTGAGCAGGGGAGAGACAAGGCAAGAGACGTGAGCACCGAGCAGGGGTCTCTGGGGGGGCTCCATCCATGGACACGGGCAGGGGAGGACTTGAGTACATGTCCTGGTGTCACTAAGCTGTGGTCGTGACCATAGCCTACTGAGATGGTGCCCCAGGGCTCGCCGTTCCCTGGCGCTCCTCACCATCACACTCAGGGGGGTCGCTCCAGACACCTGGCAAGCGGCAGACACGGGGGTGGTTGTGCTGACTGAGGGTGTAGCCCAGCTCACACTGGTATTCAGCCAGCGAGCCCACCTTGGTGGAGTTGAAAGAGGCCTGGGCATGCTTCACCTCGCTGGGGACGCCGCAGTCAACCTCTGGGGAGAGGCAGGGGCAGGGGTGATGGGGCCCGCAGAGGCACCCCAAGCCCCTGGCTGGCAGAGGCAGCAAGAGGCCCTTACCAGACTGGCAATGCTTCCCTACGTAGCCCACGGGGCACATGCAAACATAGCCCCCGCCGAGGTCCTCGCAGGTAGCACCATTCTCACAAGGGCTGAGGAAGCACGGGGAGGGCACTAGAAGAGCAGAGCAAAGAGCAACTGCTGTGGAGCTGGCAGAGCCTAGAAACCAGAGCCATCCCCTTTCCCCCTCCAGCAGCACGGCCCTGCCCTCTGGCAGGGCGCAAGGAAGAATCAAAGCACTTCAAATTACAGGAAAGTGGGTTCAAAGCAAGCAGCGAGGCTCACTTGCTGCCACCGTGGCTGTCAGCTCTACCAGCAGCCCCAACACCTCCCCGGGCAGCCCCCAGCACTGGGGCACCCTGCTCACACCTACCAATCTCGCAGTGCCGGCCAGCGTAGCCCAGGGGACAGTCGCACTTGTACTTGCCAATGTAGTGGAAGCAGGTGCCCCCGTTCTGGCAGGGCCCTGAGGTGCAGGGGTCCGGCTTACCTGGGGGCAGAGGGCAGGCGGGAGCTGAGCAGTGAGCGGGATGACTGCCACCTCTCCTCCCCGGGTGGGGGCTGGGGGGCCGTACCGATCTCGCAGTGCTTGCCGGTGAAGCGGTAGGGGCAGGTGCAGTGGTACTCGCCATCCGCCTCCCTGCAGGTGCCCCCATTGCGACATGGCCCTGTGCTGCAGAGCCGTGGCTTGGCTGCAAGAGAGAGCAGCAAGAGTGGGGGTTACCCACTGCTGCTGGCACCCCAAGAGCCACTGCCTCCCGCCAGCACCCCACCAAGCCCCTCACTGCAGGAAAGCAAGTGCACCCAGGCCTCACATCCCTGGGCTCAGCAACACTGTGAAACAACACCTGTGCAGACATGTGCCGGGGCCTCAGAGAGCCACGGGTGCCTGATGCCAGGGGACTGGTGGCTGCTCCTGAGGCCAGAAATTCAGGCATGTAAAAAAACTCCAACACTGATGGTGTTGTGCAGGAAACAACAACTGGATCGACTCCTGCAACTGACAGGGGCTGTGAAGGGAGCCACGCAATCCTCCCTCCACCCTGTGGGATGGGATAACCTGCACCCACTTCCAGCTGCAGCTCAGCAAGCAGCTGCTCATCTCTCACAAAGGTCCAAGCTCTTCTCCCACCCCCTGCCAGGTCCTGGGGCTGGCAGGGAGCTCCATGCAGGTACCTTTCTCACAATGCTTGCCAAGGAAGCCTCGAGGACACTCGCAGGTGTATGAGTCATCGTGAACCTCGCAGGACCCTCCATTCAGGCAGGGCTCCGAGTCGCAGGGGGATGGCATCGCTGCAAAGCCAAACACAGGGCATCACTGAGGATGTACAATCAGGAGTGTGAGGGCTGCTCCTTGGCTGATGACGGTAACCCTGCTCACTCCCCCGGTCCCCGTCGTGTGTCCCTGCCTAGGGCTGGTCCCACATCCCTGTGGATGAGACTTACTGTGGTTGGTGCCGTAGTCAGTGTGGCAGACACAGAGGTAGCTCCCGCCATACTCCATACAGTACCCGCCGTCTGGGCACTGTGTGTTCATGTTGCACGGTGTGGTGGTGACTTCTGCAAACACACGGCCAGCACCAGCCTCTGTCAGCTGGTGGCAGGAGAACACCAAGCTGGCTGTCTGGCCAGAAACAGCAGTCTCCTAACTTTGCAGGGTCTGATGAGACTGGAGGGACCCTCTGTACCCCACACCACAGACCGTACGAACAGCAAGGGCCAGCCTGGATAACCAGCAAGCTTTGGAGCAGGAGCGCACAAAGGCTGCTGTTCCCTCCCCACCCAGGGTAGCCAGGCTGGGGCTGGGAGAGGCATAGCTCAGGGGGAACAATGGAGATGGAAGTGTTGCCTCCTCACCAGGGGACAGTATTTCCAGGCTCAAATTCAGTGCATACTCCTGGTACCATGCTAGGCTCAGGCATGGGCAGAGTGTCTCCTTGCTTGCCCACAGCCTGCCTAGCTCAAGCATCCCAGAGAGGGAGCAAACACAACGAGCAAGAAGCCTTCACCTACCAAATTCACAGAGGAGACCAAAAAACCCAGGTGGGCACTGGCAAATGGTGACATTCCCCTCCAGACAACTGCCCCCATTGCGACACTCACAGCCCTCAGAGAGCTCTGCAAGAGAGGAGACGAGAGCTCCCAGGACCCCTCCTGCTTGTGGGGCTGGGCCGGCCAAGCAGCACCTGGATGTGCCTGGCAGCACATCCAGCAGTGCCTGGATGGCACCCACAGGGGCAGGTCAAGCGGGTGGTAGCCATGAGTCCCCCCCAGCCACCCAGGCACAGCCGCCTTCAGCAGGATGAATCTGCTGTTCAGTCCAGGAGCCACGAACAGGCTCTCCGGGGCTGCTGCTCCTCCCTCTCAGGAGGGCAAGGGCTCCTCTAGAGACATGACACCCCACCAGAGACCCCCTGGTACTCACTGTCTCGACAGTCCTGCCCAGTGTAGCCCTCCCGGCATTCGCAGATGTAGCCCTCCTCCGTCTCCAGGCAGCTGCCTGCGTTCTGGCATGGGTGGGAGAGGCAGGCACTGGGCACGCGGGGCCCGCCTGTAGGAAAGGGGAAGGCTGAGCCAGAGCCATCCCAGCCTGGGGCTGGAACACCCTCTGTCCTAGGGGAGCCAGGGCAGACCCAGTCTAGCCCAACTTCAGGCTGGAGACCCCACCACGGCCAAACAGCCCTGATGGAAGGAGCTCCCTCCCAGCAGCACCACAATAGCCATTTGCCCCTTCCCACTCGGCTCCCCTGAAACCAGCTCCTGTGCCGGGCTGGGCGAGGCGAGCCTCCACTCACCGTACTGGCAGTTGTTGCCGTAATAACCCGGGGAGCAGGTGCAGATGTAGCGGCCAGGGCGGATGTAGTTGCATGTCTGCCGATTCCGGCAGCTCCAGTCCTCACAGGAAGATGAGTCTGGGAGGAGGGGAAAGCAAGCAAGCAAGTGAAGAGCAGGGCCCAGCCCTAGGAGAGGGGCCGTGATGGGCACTGGAGCATGGGGGACACAGTCATCCCGGGGAGCAGGCAGGAGTAGGCACCTGTCTCGCAGCGCTGTCCGACAAAAGGCTCCAGGCACACACAGGTGTAGTTATCAACCAGGTCAACACAGTGCCCACCATTCAGGCATGGGCTGGACTCGCACTCGTTCACCTCTGCAAGGGGAGGCCAGGAGGGGCGGTCAGGCCATGCACGGGCACTGCTGGTTCACCCACTGCCTCCCATCCTGGATGATGCTCGGGATGGGGAAGGCGATGGCCAGAAGAGGGAAAAAAAAAAAATATCAGTGCTGCGGGCAATGCTGAGCACTCCCCTCCCAAAACTACGGTCAGGAGTGAAACAGGGTGGGAAGGCAGCTTGCCAAGGTGTGAAATGTCACCATCTCCCCCCCGCACCCGGCTCCTGCCACCCACCTGTCTGGCAGTCCAGCCCCGTGTACCCCAGCTGGCACAAGCACACCGCCGTCCCGTTCACTGCCTGGCACCTCCCACCGTTCTGGCACACCCTGCTCTCACATGGCGACTCTTCTGCAGTGGGACACCAAAAAAAAGAGAGGGGGGATCAACCCAGGTGCAGGACCAGCACATGGCATCCTCTGCACACATGGCGATGCTGGGGCTGGGCAGGCAGCACAGCTTGGAGCCACCAAAACACCCTCCAGCGGGAGACAGCGGCCACGTCCCCAGCCATGGCTCTTCCCAAAACCCTTCCTTGGGCAGCTCAGCCCTTTCATTCCCCTGTGCCTCTTGGATGCCGGCATGCTGCACTGGGTGTTTCTCTTTCCCTCCCTCCCTTCCCCAAAAGTCAACTCCCTGCTCGCCTTCTCCACCAGCGTGGAGGCTCTCTGGGAGCCAAATGCCTTGGCAGCACTTCCACCAGTGGGTGGAGGCCAGTGGCAGGGGAAACCGGCCACCACAGCCCCTGCCAGGGACTGAGAGTCCCCACTGGCTTCAAAGGGCTCAGGACCAGAGCATAACCTGCAAAAGCAGGGCCTCCAAGGTTTCTGTTTAAGCACTAACCGCCAGCTTTTCTCACTAAGGGAGTGGTGGTGGGAAGAGGTGCCGGCAGCAGTGCTGAACCGAGTCCTCGGCAGAGTGGGCTGCCAGCAGCAGGAAGCACTCACAGCCAGAGCAAAGTTTCCTTTGCCTGCAGCAAGCTGAAATCCAAGCTGATGGCGCTCGGCACCCACTGCAAACTGCTCAAGCCCAGCGGCTGCTGCAGGAGCCTGGGTCTCAAAGAGCTTCACCCTCCCCAAGAGCAGCAGTGCCCCCCAAGCCTCGGGTCTCTGCTCTTCAAGCATGGCAAAGAGCCAGCCCCGCCATGCCGGCGGCCCCACGCTCACCGGCCTCGCAGCTGGCGCCTCTGAAGCCTGGCAGGCACCTACAGCTGAAGCTGCCGGCACCGTTGAGGCAGGTGGCTCCGTTCTGACACGGGTGGGAGAGACACTCATCCACATCTGAAACAGAGCCCAAGGTGGGGGCAGGAGCTCAGGGCAGGGACAGAGACTGCCAGCACATGGACGTGAGGCCAGGAGCAAGACCTGCTCCCCACGGCAAAGCGTCAGGAGCTTGGGGCTGGCACTCACCGACATGGCACCTCTTCCCGGTAAAGCCAGCCAGGCAGGAGCAGGTGTAGGAGGGGTTCCCTGTGATGCAGTCCTCAATACACTTCCCCCCATTCAGGCAGGGCCGCAGCATCAGGCAGACAGAAGCTGTTGGGACAGGCAGTGCCCTCCCATCAGCCCGTGCCCTGGCAGGGCTCACCCGCCACCTTCCAGCCACACCAGTGCCAGGGTCTGTCCCCGCGCCCGCCGGGCTCCCCAGGGTGCTCAAGAGCCCATGAGGGCTGCCTGCCTCACAGCAGGGTTAGGGTCCGCTCCTTGCAGGCTCCCCTGGGACAGGAGGGCAGTTTTATTCCTGCTGTGCAAGGGGGAAGAGGCCGCATGGGGTCAGCCCTGCCGGCCAGGGGAACACGGACATGCCCTCGCTTATCACCCGGGGCAGAGGAAAAGGGGGACGGGAGAGCCCGTGTACAGCAAACCCACCAGTAACGCGAGACACACACAGATCACGGGTGGGATAACATGGCCGAGGGGGAGCGGGGACAAGGAACGGGAGGCCAGCGGCTCCACAGGGGACATGTCAGGACCCCCGGCGTGGGGAGCATGGCCCAGCCCTGGTGCCCTGGCCCTGCGGGGGAGGCTGGCACCCAGCAGCCCTTCGCATGGCTCACCCCAGCCTCCTGGGACTTACGGACTTGTGCATCCCCCGAGGGTGCCAGCCCCTTGTGCCCTGCCCTGCCTGCCAGTAGGCTGGCGGGGTCCCGCCTGTGCACCATCACCTCCTCCCCAGCCTCCCTCATTGCTCCCCACAGGCTCTTTTCATCTCAAAAGTCTTCCTCCCCTCCCCATTTGCTCTCCCAGCCCCTTCCCAGCCCCCAGGCACCCATGGATGCTGTCCCCGGCCACAGCAGGTGCTGAGGACGGTCCCCCCATGGCTGCCTCCCCTCCCTCCCCAAGCCCTTCAAGCCGTCTCCTCCACCCCGCGGATGTGGGGGTTGAGACAGGGAAAGACAGGGCTGGAGAACAGTGTGGGGTTGGGTTGGGAGTTAAATAAACCTAACTGCTGTCCTCTTACTTGTATTGCTGCAGCCCCCCACTTGCACCTGGGCATCATCGATTCTGAACACCCAGCGCCCGGGGATACCCACATTTGTCGTCATCTCCACGTCAGCGATGTCATCAGTGCGGGATCCAGGGATGTTGAAGTAGCGCTTTCCATCACCGGCATTAAAACCTGCCTGAGAGGACAAGGGCAGAGGGTAAAAAGACATCACTAGTGCATGGGCAAAGGTGGCTGGAGCACGAAGGCTTGTCTCTCCTGCTAGTCAGTGCTGCTGGCAGCACCACTCGGACCAACTGCCCCCTTCCACGTGCCACCAGCCAGCACTCAGCCCTGTCCATGCACCAGGAGTACAGCCCGCACAGTGAGGCGAAGCGGCCGCTCTGCCTGCTCGATCCCTCCCCTGGGATTCAAAACCTGTCTGCTTCCTCTCCACCTGCAGCATCCTGCCTGCTACAGGCTGGCGGGCAGGGAGCCAAGCACGGATCAACTGCCGGTAAATTCACACATCCAAATGGGTACTGGGGTTTTTGCGGGTGTGGGTGTTGGCTTTATTTCCCTTAAATACAACAACGCATACAAGGATGAAATAAAAATACAAGCAAAAGCTGTGCTGGCTGCGGCACCTACTCTTAAAGGCTGAGGTTAGGGAGGAAAAGAGACTACGAGGCAGCAGCCAAGGCAAAGACCTGTGGTTTCGGAATAACAAAGCCCCCTGTATAGTCTTGGCTTTGGGAGCCAGAGCACATATGGATATTTAAGAACTTTTTTTTAAAAAAAAAAAAAAAGCAAGGGGAGGCTTTCCACCTCCAAAAAACCCAAACCAGGAGCCGCGAGCTCACAGGGCGGATGTGCTACCTGGGCACCCCGGGGGCTGTGTTCACCGCTTACCTGTGCCGCGATGCCGCCGAGCCCAGCAAAGTCCCCCCCACTGCTGGCGTGCATACCCGTAGTCCAGGTGATGGACTCATAGTTGAAGATGGTGAAGGAGAGCTTGCCGTCTGTGATGAGGACAATCTGGAAAGTGTTTACCTGCAGCAGGGAGGGGAGGAAAGCAGTGAGCAGGGAGGAGGGGGGCAGGCAAGCCAGCCAAAAACCAGTCACAAAATAAAATGACGGAAAGAGCATTTAGCTCTTTCCGGGTGTTTAGGGTGTTTCTTTGAGCCCCAGCCCTCCTCTGTTAGAAAAGGTAGTTGGGTTTAATTATTTTTTAACCCTAAGGTGTTGTGATCCCCTTGCTCAGCACCCCAGCCAGCAGAACAGCTCGCTTTTCCTCATGGGGGAACAGGAAAAGTGGGGAGAAATGTGGTTATTTGGCCTCTGGAAGAAAGGCACCAAACCACATCTGCAACCGGCTCCTCAGCACAGCCACAGGCAGGCAGGCAGATGCCACCCTGCTGCTACCCGAGAAGGGTGACACTGGTGATTTGCCAGCCTGGCACTGCTCTGTCACGGCAAGGCATTGCAACGGAGCCACCGGGGTCAGCTTAGCCCTGCTGACAGCTCCGTGCCGCACATGGCAGGAGTGCCACCACTGCGGAAGCATCAAAGCTCCGGTGGGATGCTCCTTTAAAAAAAAACAACCTACCCCTAAACTAATGACTGCTTTGCCCCAGCTACTCACCGGCGAAAACGAACTGCCCCCAAAGAATGTTACTCGGTACCAGGTGGCGATGAAGACCCACTGCGCAGAAAATCCCGGGAACTCAGGGAAATACCGCGCGATGTCCCTGCTTGCTCGCTCCAAGATGGGCTGCTCAGTGCTCTCCCGGTAATACACATCGCCTGCCCGACGGTTATCCACATCTGCCCAGAAAGCGGCCACCACGCGCCGGTCCTTGGAGATGGGGAAGGCCACTGGCGTGAACTGGGAGACCTCCTTCAGGAATGAGATGATCCCATTGTTGTTCACCTGTGGAGAGACAGGGAAAGAAATGGGCAGCCATGGTTGATTCCTGCCACCGGCAGGAATCCATGTTTTAGAGTCGCTTTCCATTTCACCTTTCTTTTTTTTTTTTCCCCCTCCCCTCTTTCCACAAATATTGGAGCACTTCCCTTTCCTGCCCTTGGAAGTGGAGACGTGCCACAGCACCCGCAGCCCCCCACCCCGGCTGCTTGCTCGCTGGAGTGTGGCTGCAGGGAGGCAGCCACCCGAACAAACCCAGCCCTGTTCTCCACCACAGCCGGGCCAGGGGAAGGAGGAACAGCTGAGAAAACTGCGGCGTCCCTGGCGCTTTAAACAAACAGCGCCCAGCATGCTTGGCCAGCTTGCGCCAGTGCTCTTGGCAGGGACAAGGGGCTGTTTTGCTTGCTCCCTGCTCTCTTACGGCTGACACGCAGCCTGCAGGGCTGGGGTCTAGGGCCGGGCATCGCTGCCACCCTCCTGGCGGGGGTGTTGTGCCTGAGACAGGTGGCCTCAGGATGGGGGCACAGGATGGGGGGAGCCTTGCTGGGCAGCAATCTATCCACCGGCATGCATGGCGCTCTGAGTGAGCTAACGAGTGGTCAAGCTTGGTCCCCAGGTGACCAAGTGCCACCATCCCATGCAAAGCCCCCAGTGCTGACTCAGCCTCAGCAGGCTGCTCTCGTTAAAGTGGGGGATGCCAGACACATCGGGTGAGACACTGCAAGCTTTGAGCCCTTCCCCAGCACTAATTAACTAGGGCAATTAGGGTCCTGGGATGCCTGGCCCAGGGTTGCATGGCAGAGGCAGCCCTCAGCCCAGGGAAGGAAGCTGGAGACAGTGGATGCTGCTGCCTGGAGTGCTGCCTCCTGGCTTGGGGATGCAGTGGGAGTGAGGAAGGGGAGGAAAACCCCTGCCTGCACTGCTGCCTGAGCAGGCAGCGAGGGGGCAGGGATCAAAGGGAAACACTCTCACCCTCAGCCCCCAAAATTCCTGGGAGGAAACCCTGCCAGCACCCTGCTACACTGGCAGCCCCAGTGGGGCAGGCAGCTCCCAGCCGTTCTGTTCCCCTGCCCTCAAGGACAGGCAGGAGCACACAGCCACCCAGCTGAGCTCCCTGGCATGCAGTGCCCAGCTCTGGCAGCACCAGCCCAGCAAACCCCTGGGCTGCAGGGTGGGAAAGGGAGTGCATGGTGCAGGGAAGAGGCTCTCGAGTGGAGAGAGCAGCCCTGGCACACAGCAGGCAGGGGCAGGCAGTGGTGTCATGCTCAGATGCCGACAAAGAGCTGGGAGCCAGTGTCCCACCAGGAGCCATGCTGAAGCCAGGGCGGGACCAGGCTGTGATGGCCTTGTGCAGCCCCTGGGGAGGGTCCCCAGATCCCGAGGAGGATCCCCAGCCCCTCCAGCGAACACAGGGCAGTCCTTGCTGTGACTAAGGGGAAGAGGATTCCTGTTTCCCAAAGCCTCCGTAACCCCGCGGTGTCCACAGAGGAACATTCTTCCCCTGATTAAAGCAAGATGGGAGAGAGATGGAGCCAAGAAGGGATTTTTTTGTTGTTGCTGGTTTTTGCAAAGGAGGAGGGGGTGGTTGGAGGCAGCCCTTGAGGACAGAGGTTTCCAGGTGAGCCCAGCCCCGCGCCAGCTCCCTCGGGACAGCGGCTCCCCAGGGAGGAGCAGCCCTGCCATGCAGACCCCCGTGCCGGGGGCAGGCAAGCTGGCCCTGCAGAGCCAGGGGGTCTCGGTTCAAGGGAGGGGGACACACTGCCCTCTGACCCCTGCAGCCCCTCCAAGACCCAGAGCTGTGCTGCAGACCCCATATGGATCACGTCACCTGTCTTCTCCCAGCCTCTTCTGTCCTCCCACCGTGGCTCAAGCCCCAAGCCCAGGTCCGTCCCTCCCTCCCAATGGCAGGGTTGGCACTTTTATCGGGGGGGGGGGGGGGGGGTGGGGAAACAACCCACTGGTAAGGACCAAGGACCTCCTGTGCTTAGCTGAGGTGGTGGGATGGTACACAAGCCCAGCTCCAAGATGGCACCGAAGCAATGCTCAGCCCTCTCCTCCACCAGCCACATCCGGATTGTCAGTCAACCCAGAGCAAACCAGGGAGAAGAAAAGGGATGAGGACACCAGAAGATTCACTGCACCAGGTGGGAGCCAGCATGGGAAGCACAAACCCCACCCCAGGACACAGGGTGGGTGTTTGGAGCCAGTGCCACCCAAAAGGCTCCAGGGACAACTGGGCACTTGGGGCTGCTCCTCTGCCTGATGGCCACAGCCACGGGGGACATGACGGGCCAGGCATGACTCAAGCTCTCTGGCCGTGGTCCCCTCCAGGTGGCTCAGGGGCTATTAGGGAGCAGCTGACAGCAGCAGCAGCACCCGCCAGGTGTGGTGCAGGGAAGAGAGGAGAGGGATATGCCGAGTGGCCAGCCAAACCCACTGCAATACAACCTAAAGGGCAGCTGTGTTTATTCTGCATCGCACCCAGAGCCCGGCCACCGCCTCCTCCCCAGTGAGGGATAAGATCCAGGGGCAGCCATCCAGGGGCCGCAGCATGCCTGCTCTGAGCTCTCACCCGCCAGCCGTGCCCGGCTCCCCATCACGGGGATCCCTGCAGCACACCACTGCGGGGGCCAGTCCCACGAGGCGTGGGTATTTCCGGCTCCAGCCAGGGCTAAGTCCAGGGCTCCCCACTGCAGGCGAGCGCTTCGTCCAGCGTCGTGGCGGGGCCAAGACCCTGACCCTCGCTGCACCGCCCGCCAAGCTGGTGGTCCCGCACGGTGCCGAGCCCTGGGCCCTGCCAGATCCCCCGTAATTCCCCTGATGATCCCCATTAAACGGGGACCACCCGACAGCCCCCATGGAAACCCTGATGCACTTGGATCCACCCGAGCAGGACAGTAATTTAAAAATGAAATAAAATGAAATAAAATGAAATAAAATGAAATAAAATGAAATAAAATGAAATGGGAGGCCATCCCCGCTGCCGCCCGGTACTCACGTAGAGGCCAGTGTGCCCCGCGCCGAAGAAGGGGAAGGGGACGGAGAGGGGCCGCAGCTCGGAGCCGCCGTCGTCCTGCTTCCGCGTGGCGGCGTCGCCCTGCGTGGGCCCGAAGGGGTAGAAGTCCGCCAGCGGCACCACGCCGCCCGCCCACAGCCACTCGCCCAAGGCCACCAGCACGGCCCAGCCCGCCACGCCCCGCATGGCCGCCGGGATCCGCCGGGATCCGCCGCTCGCCCCTCACGCCGGCACCGGTCGCCGCGGCATGGCGGCGCGGCGGGGGAAGGGCGCCCGCGACGGGCGCGGAGTTCGGAGATGGCGGCCGGCGCGCAGAGCCGGGCGCGCGGAGCCGACGCCTCAGAACCAGCCGCGCGCTGCAGCCGGGCTCCTTCACCCCGCCAGCCCCGCCCTCCCGCGGGTGATTTGCATAGCCCGGGTGCGGCCAGCCAATGGGCGCTCGGCGCGCCGGGAGGGCGTTGACTGGGGGCGGGGAATGCAAATAAGGAGGGGTGGCAGGGTCGGGATGGGCGGGGCGGGAGGAGGGGCAGCGGAGGGTCCCTCCGCGGGGGGACACCCCGCCGGGACACCCCCGCCGCCCCCTCTTCTCCCAAGCCCCGCGCGGAGGGACCCCTCGCCGCCCCCTCATCGCCCACGGGGGAAAAACTAGCCACCACTCAAGGACGCGTGGGTGCAGAGCCCCCCTCCAGGGCCAGCCGCGGCCCCGCTGCCCCCCCGGTTGCAGTTCAGCAGCGGGTCCCCTCTGCTCCTTTAAATCAGAGGACTGGAGGGAAAAAAAAGGCGTGGAAGAGAAAAAAATGGTGTTATTTGATTTTTTTTTGCCCCCCCCCTTTTTTTTTCAGGTGCTAAAAATATTATCAGGAAATTCTTTTCAGGAATGCCATGTTTTAAGTTATGCTTTAGGCTCAAGGGCCTCTTTGTCTCCACTGGAGAAAAAAAAAAAAGCCCCACACCCACCCTACATTTATCATCAACAAATGGTTTTATCAAGAAAGCCGAAGTCCCCCAGAAAACTGGCGGGGCTGCCCCGCGGGAGACCCTGCTAAAAAGCACAGGTGGGTTTTTATAGTTAATTGGTAGTTAACGATCGATGCTGCTGCCCGTGCTGCCGCTGGGCAGGTGCTGGGGTGAGGGCCCCAGCCGGACCGATGGGCTCGGTGCCCCCACCCCCACCCACCCCTGACACCCCCGTGGCTGCACCCACCCTGTCCCACAGCACGGGCATCCGGGGGGCGCGGGTGCAGCCGGGCTGGGGATGTGGGGCAGAACCCCATCCAGCCCCGTCCAGGGTCCTGGCAAAATAGGGAGGGCTGTTGCCGGCCCCCGGCACTGGGATGGTGCAGGAATCCGGTCCCCGGCTCCAGAGGTTTTCCATGTTATTCCACACCCCTGCTGTATAAATATGCTCTGCTGTAGTGATTCTGAGGTACGTCTGAAAAGGGGCCAAGGAACAAATTATGTAAAGAGCGAAGTAGAGGAGCAAACAACAGCGGGACTGGGTTAGGACCAGCCGTGGACACTGTTGCGGAAAGTCTGCCTCATCGGGGCCCCAGCTCTGCCCTTGGGGTGAGGGTGCTCCCAAAATCCCCCCGAGAGGCGGTAGCGCTAGTGCGAGGATCATCGCCTCTCTGTAGAGCAGGGGAAACTGAGGTGTGGAGGGCCAAGAATGGGGCTGAGCACATGGAGGAACCTTGCAGGCAGCAGGGGTGCAGCACCCAGGGCAAAGCTGCGGGGCTCAAAAATGCCCTCGGGGCAGCAGGGCACCCCCAGCAGCACCAGGACCTGCGCCCCCTTGGAGTGGCCCCGAAGCTGGACCCCAAAATCTGCCTGACTCCTTGAGATGCCAGGGCACCTCGGCTGGCACCAACGCTCCAGGACCAAACATCCTGTGGGCAGCTGGCCCTCGCTGAGCCACGCTGCTGAACATAGCAAGGTGTCCCTATCCCTTTAAAAATCTCCTGGAAGAAAATGTTAAAAGGAAAAGAGGGAAAAAAAAAAAGGCGAAATCCAAAATAAATAAACGGCCACATCCGGATTTCTCCCCTGAGACACTAATAAAGGCTTTATGAGTTTGATATGAATTACCCTCCCCAGCCATTTACAGCTGATCTTCTGGAAGGCATTAAGCTGCTCGCCCCTTCCCTGGCCCCGGGGACACCGGGCAGTGGGACACAGCAGGGGTACCACCACCCTCTCCATGCAGCCCATCCGCAGCTCCAGGGGTGCAGGCCAAGACCCATCTCTCTTGGGGAGTGGCCATGGGGGTCTTCTGGCTGTCGCCATCCACCACCTCGCACGTGGGAGGGTGAGCCCCATGCTCCCATGGTGGGGGTTGCACCCACCTCGTGCCATGTGCTCCCAAAAGTCCTGTCTCCTGGCCCTGCCGCGCTGTGTCAGACCCCGCTGCATGCTCAGCTCCCAAGGGACACAGGGCCATGGTGGCACCAACCTGCCCCCTGCCGCTGCGAGCATCCCCACAAGGGCCATCTAGGGCTTCTGCCGGTGGGTTTTCCCTCCGGAGACAGGCAGGGCAGGCAAGAGGGAGCAGCCCTGCCAGCAGCCATCCTCAATTTTCTTCCAGGCAGGCTTCGCATGGGAAAGCACTGCAATGCTCCCCTTGTATTGTCCCAATTCAGCTCCCTGGGACGTTAAATTGAAAGCAGCAAACCGAGCAGGGAAAACAGCTGAGGGCCACAGCCGGCAGCCACTTCCTCTGGGCCAGGAGCTGGAGCTGGTGCAAAGCCGGGATCCATGCTGGGAAGGCTGGGAGGAGTGCGGCGGGAAGCAGCCCTTTTCCCACACCATCTGGCCAAGCTCTGGCCACTGCCACCCGCTCCCTCTCCAGGAGCAAATGCCCCTTTCCTCTGCCCGCAGCTGCATTCAGGGCGTCTGGCTTCTTGGTGGCCTCCAAAATGGGGTCGGGACCCCCAGCACCCACCCCAGGGTGTGGGTTTTGTGGGGCTGTCATGCTGCGGTGGGGACCGTGAAGGTCTTGGGGGCATCCCAGGCACTCATCCCAGGCTTCTCCTGCCCTTCCTGGCACCGGCGACTGGTGATGGTCCTCAGTGAAATGCAGTGTTTGGACCTGGTGCTTCCTCCCAGGCTGTGCAGACACTCAGCAAGTGTGTTGACGACACCAGCGGGTGTCAGGCACACTGTGGAACAAGTTCGCCCACTTCAAAGCTGTGCCAGAGGGAGAGGCAGATGCCTCCTCCAGGAGCGAGGGATGGAGGCAGAGGTCCTTTGGCTGACCCCAAGCCTGTCTCTCCCCAGCATCACAGCACTGGGGTTGCCCCAAATCCACAGGCATTGTCCCCCCAGTTCTTCCCAGCTGCCGCTCCCAGCCCCTGGGGTCTCCTGCTGCCTCTGGGGTAAGAGGGATAAACCACTGGGATAAATCACTGGGAAAGAGCACAAAGCCCTACCCCCGCAACCCAGCCAGGCCCTGCATGTTTTTTGGGGGGGTACACATGCGGAAAGGACCCAGGGAGCTATTAACAATCCAGAGAGCGTTCAGCACGGATGCTTTCAGGCGGAGGGGCCTGCAGGTCAGCACATGGTTTGGATTTGGCTCTCCTCCTCCCTTCCAGCTAATTGGGTCAACCACAGAGACCATTCCCCGCAGATGCCGAACACGTGCGCGGCACAAGCATCACCTCCCACGGGGAGAATCGGCCGTGGGAGCCCCCTCCCCGGGGTGGGCAAAGCAGCCAGGTAGCCCAGGGAGGTGTACGAGCGTTTGGAGGGGAGCCAAGGTTTTAATGAAGGGGTTTGAACTCATTATCTGGCCCGGGTTCAAAGAATGCAAGAACACGAATCACGCGCATAAATGCGGGTGGTGGGAAGGAGCTGGAGGGCGGCCAGGAGGACGGAGGTTACTGCAACACATGGCTCCTGCTCCCGCTGCACTGCCCAAGCCGGCAGCAGTGCCTGCCTCTGCCCTCCGGCTCTATGGGGCCGTGGGAACAGGGGGGACCCCTTCCCCTCTCCCATCCGCTTGCCTCCTGGGACTCCCCGAACCGCGTGGCTGAGGCATCTGGTGGCTGCGGCTTGGCTGAGCTACAGCAGCAGGGTCATTGCTCAGTGGCAACCGCGTCCCCCACCTTCCTCCAGCCAGGGGAGCCCCAAGTGATCAGAAAGAAACGGGGCTGGGGCTCTCCAGGTGCTGCCATTTTAAGGCTGTTCCCCTGC
Organism: Theristicus caerulescens; assembly: GCA_020745775.1. NCBI lineage: Eukaryota > Metazoa > Chordata > Aves > Pelecaniformes > Threskiornithidae > Theristicus > Theristicus caerulescens. Next base: position 29,977,969 of record CM036565.1, on the reverse strand, counting down.
CTCCCTGGTGAGCAGCAGCTCGGGGCTTCTCGGTGGTGCTGTGGGGACACAGTGCCACCAGGACACAGGAGAGGAGCTTGTGGCTGTGCTGGCGACTGGTGACACCGGTGCAAATGGGGATGTGGGACCATTTAGACAGATACAAATCTCATTTCCTGGGGGAAACCCTGGCCCAAGGCTCTCACCTCACCACTGCAAAGCCAAGCTTTTGAAATGCTGAGGGTGCTGCCAGCTCTGGAGGGATCCGGATGCTGCTGGGAGTCCCCCTGCCACCTTGTGGCACCGGGGGCCACCCTGCCAGCTCATCTGCCACCCTGCCACTCCCCACACCAGTCCCTGGCCCTGCCACACAGCTCAGGGGAGGACAGGGATGCAGCACTTCACCCAAGGATTTCTCTGGCTTCTGGCGTGGTCCCAGTGCAGGGGACAGTGCAGAAACCAGGACAGAAGGGTGAAGAGGATGCCTGGCGAAGTCTCATCCCTGGCTGGGGCTCCCAGCAGTGGGTGGCTCGAGTTGATGCAAGTGAAAGCCACCTGGTACCATGGTCCCCAAACCACAATAATGAAGACCTCAAACCTTCCACGAACCCATGCTGGCAAGTCCGGCAGCCTGCAGAGCCGGGGCCAGCCATGAGCACCTCCACCATTGCAGTGTGGTGTCGGAAAGCAACACTGGATTTCCCAATCCAGCTGAAAGCTCCTCGGATGTTCTGCTGCTTTCATTATTTGACAGACCATGTTTTTTAAATTATTCTTGTATAAATATTTACGTGTTTTTACAAGAACCATGCTTTGAGCAACAGACCATGGCAGAGGAAGGGCCAGAGAGGAGGGGGCTGGATGCTAGATTGCTCCATCCCTGCTTTGCAGGTCAGCTGGGGGTTGAGCGTGACCAGCTCACGCTGGGTGCTGACAGCCCACCCGAAAGAAATGTGGCTGGCTGGTGTGATCCTGCCCCCTTCCCTCGCTCCCCTGGCTTTCCTCTCCCCAGGGAGCAGAGCCTGGCCAAGCACCAGACCGACCAGGGGCCAAACCGCCTGCTGCGGGATGCACATTGCTGGCTGCTGCTGGGAGCCCCATGCAGCCCCACACACATCCCCGGCCTCGTCCCTGGCCTCATGCCTGGACCCCTTGCCTGGCCAGGTCTGAAAACCACCTCCTACAGCTGCCCTGAGCTGAGAAAGCCTGCAGCAAGGGGAGATGTGGCTGCTGGTGGGATGGAGACCACTCCGCTGTTCCCCGCTCCCACCCTGGGTACAACTCCTCTGTCCCCTGCTCCCACTCCAACACTGCACCCTGGCCCAGCCCTTGCACCCTGGCCCAGGTCAGGGAGGAGGCAGTGGGTGCCAGGAAGTCCTGCAGGTCTCCTGGAGAGAGAAGGGGATGGGGTGGTGGGCTCTGGGGGCTGCTGCAGCCCCCGCATCTGCTCCCAAAGCTCCAGGGCCGGGGATGCAGAAAAGCCCCCTGCTGTCATGGAGACCCTCCCCGCTGGCCCTGTCCCGCTCCCCAGGACTGTTGCTGTGGTTTTTGGGAAGGATGAGGGTGAGCCCCCCCCCCCCGCCCCAGATGGGATCCACAACCCAGCCTTGCGTTTTCCGCTGAGCTCAGCAGAAATTCACCCAAAAGGTCAGTGACCAGAGAAAGGGACGATCCATCATTAAATAAATTGTTTTCATTTCCCAGGATAAAGGGGAGGAAAAGGGAGGGGGTGTTGGATCAGGATTGAAAGAAAAAAAAAAGAGCACAAGGCAGGAAAACCACCCCCCGTGCTCCCTGCCGCTTGCAGCCTCAGCTCCTTCCCCACACTCTTGCAGGGATTTTACAGCCAAAGCTCTTAATGTGATTATAATAATTATTTCTTTCCTAGCATTTTTTTTTTTTAATAAACAGCGTCTTTTGAAATGTCTCTGGGGGAAGCCAAGACTCCAGCTGAGCCCTGGCCCGGAGGAAGGAGCAGGGGCTGGGGGAGCGTGCGAACATCCGCGGGTGCGTGCAGGCAAGCACGTGTGTGCGGGAGTGCGCAGGCACCCGTGGGGGCACTCTCGGGGAGGGGGCTCCACTGGAGCGTGCGAGCACACCCGGGGCTGTTAAAACCCGGCAGTTCCCCAGGGACAAGGAGGTGGGGGGCTCATCTCCATCTCTCTTGGTCCAGGTGCCCCATCGAACCACCCCTCGCACCCCTGCTCTCCTGCTTCTCTGTGTGGTCACCTCCAGGCCCAGGGCTGGGCTTTGAAATCTGTTGAAAAGAGACCCTTTTTGCCAAAATAAACAGCCTGTCACATTAAATTACTCTCCCTTCCTCTCTACCTCCCCTGCCTGCGTCCCCCCCTTCCCATCCCAGCCTTTTTGCTGGGGGTTTGCCACTCTGGGCGAACTCCCGACTCCAGTGGGAGGCTCGTGGGGTGTAGGGGTGCCAGTGTTGGGGCCAGTGCAGAGCCGGGGCACTGGGGCAGAGCATCATCTGCCTCCCGCATCCCTGTCTCCCTGTCCCCCGCTAGCTCCTCCACCCACCAGCTCAACACCCTGATGTCTTTCTGCTGGGTGGTAATGGCACCTGGCAGGGTCCAGGGTGCAGTGGTGACACTGTGCACAGCATCCTATGGAGAGGCGAGCTGGCTGAGGGATGCTGGGGGCTCGCTGCAGCCCCTCGCCCACCCCTGCCATGTCCAGTGCTCCCATGCCTCCAGGTTTTTTCCTCTCTGTCTCTTGCCCTTGCTCTTATTTTGGGTTGTTTTCTCTCTCCTGTTTCTAATGGAGTGAAAATTCATAGAACCATAAAATGCCGAGATGGAAAACGAGCGATTAGCTCATTCAGCCCAGCCCCTCTGCCAGTGCCAGGCCATTCCCCGCCAGCTTCCCAGTGACTCGTCCAAACTGAGCACTGCACGCTCCAGCCATGTCTTCCACGGCCTAACTGACCTTCTTGCTAGGAAATTTTTCCCCATGTCTCACCTCCAATGGTGATGTGCTACATTTGAGCCTATCGCTGGGTTACGCGTCCTGGCACTGCCCTGAACGCCCAGCCCTGCACTGTGCCTGGCCATGCCACTCGCCCCCACACACGGCATGTCCCAGGCAGGGCTCAGACCTCCCGTGTTTTGTTGCTTCCTCTGCATGGGATGGAGCATCTGCTGTCTCCTCACTGCCCTGACCTGCGCCATCCCCTCCCCGTGCCATCCCCTCCCCACACCAGCTCCTCTCCCTCCTGCTGGGTGGCATCTGCCTTGGCCTCCCGCAGTGCCCAGCTCGGGCTCTCCCGAGGTGGCAGGGAGGGATGCCAGCGGGCACAGGGTGGCCTCACACCCCACAGCCCCCACACAAAGCTCACAGCACCGGGCAACCTCCCCTCAGCAGGCAAAATGCAGGCAGGGGCCAGAACCGCCATGCTGAGCTGCCTGCTTGGCCTTGGTGGTCATCCCCCTGCTTCAAGGGAGACCGCCCTCTGCACCCCAGCACACCCTGCCGAGCTGCCCCCTGGACTGGGGTGTTGGGCAGCATCTGGCAGCACTTCTGGCTGCTCCCACTTCTCCTGGCTGGCCAGCTGTGTCACCAGCCGTGCCACCAGCTGGCACTGCTCCCCGGCCAGGTCTTCCTTCTCCCTCTGCGCCTGCAGCAGGGCTGCTGCCTGCACTGCCTGCGCTGCCTTGTGCCTGGCAGCAGCGGGGTAGCTGCTCCTCCAGGGCCTGCTCCCAGCCCCTTGCCTGTGGGGAAGAGGAGGCAGAAAGGGAAGGGGAAAGGGAAGGAGGAAGGGGAAGGAGGAAGGGGAAGGGGAAGGGGAAGGGGGAAGAGGAAGAGAAAGGGGAAAAGGAAAAGGAAAAGGGAAGGGGAAGGGGGAAGAAAGAAGGGGAAGGGGGAAAGAGAAAGGAGAAAGGGGAAAGGGGAAGGGGAAGGGGAAGGGAAAAGAAGGAGAAAGGGGAATGGGAAAGGAGAGAGGAAGAGTGAAGAAGGAAGTGGAAGGGGGAAAGAGGAAGGAGGAAGGGGAAAGGGGAAGAGGAAGAGGAAGAGGAAGGGGAAGGGGAAGGGGGAAGGGGAAGGGGGAAGGAGGACAGAGAAGGCAGAAGAAGGAAGGGGAAAAGAGGAAGGAGGATGGGGAAAGAGGAAGAGGGAAAGAGGAAGGGGAAATGAGGAAGAAGGATAGGGAAAGGGGAAGGGGAAAAGAGGAAGGAGGAAGGGGAAAGGGGAAGGCCCCAGCCTGCAGGAAGGGGCAGAGGGCAGCATTTTGCAGCACTCACCTCTTGACGGTGGCACCCGGAGGTCGGCAAAGTGCAGGTGCCAAAGGCAGTGAGGAGCTGAGGGGGTCACATTGCACTTGGTCCTCCTGGTGCCAGAGCTCTGGCAGTGATGGGAACAGGATGCTGGCCTTGTGCTGCAGGGTCAGCCAGCACCGCACCAAGGAGGGCATGGTTCCCCCACCAGCACCACGCTGCCCGGGGAGGACTGCCTCGTCTCCCCACCCTGACGGGCCTTACCTTCCTATAGTACTGCTCCTGCTTACAGTTCAATTCCTGTGTGACCCCTGTGGCCTCCTCCAGCATCCCTGCCAGGCGCTGCCTGAAGGACTGTCCTGGCTGCTGCCGCAGTAGAGCCTCCATCTGTGACAAAGTGATGCTCCTAGGGCAGGCCGTGATCCCGCCAGCAGTGCGCCGTGCCTCACCACCCCTGGAAAAGCGGTGGCCTGTTTCTATCTGCCCTCTTCCCCACATCAGGGCCTGGAGTGGTCATCTCTCATCCTGGCTTGGGCTCAGCATCCTCTGGGATGAGCCTGGGCCCCTCTGATGGGGAGGGTGAAGCCCTCAGGAGCCCTGCTTTGGCAGCAGGGAGTCCTGCTGCTTTCGGCTCCTCTCTGGCACACCAGCCAGCTTATCCTCCCTGTATGATGGAGGAGGGCAAGACTGAGCTGTATGTGCAGCCCTCACCAGGACGGTGGTTGGTGTGGGGGACTGAGGACCCCCTGCTCAAGTGGGGTGAAACCAGGAGCACGAGCTCAGATAAGGAGACACAGAGCCTGTCACCTGCTGTCAGGGGTTTAAAATCTGGCTGGGGCTCCCCAACCCTGGGCATCCCCAGCCTCTAGGTGGTGAGAAGCCTGGTGCAGGCTCCCTCTCACCTCCACAGCTCATGCTGCAGGCACATGAGGATGTTCTGCAGGTTGAAGCTCTGGCCCTGCTCCCTCTTGGAAGGCAGCCGGGGCTCCCTGGAGCTCAGCTGGAGGAAGGACAGACAGCCATGCGGGACAGACCCCTGCATGGAGAGTGGCTCCTCAGCCACACGGGACTGAAGGAGGCACAAGGACTAACTGGGAACAACCCCAGGGAGATCCAGAAACCTCATCTGGGCTATATAAAAGGGCCATAAAGAGCCTGAGCCACAGGAGGTGGGAGGACTGGCCCTGAACCCCATGGCTCTCTCTCCCCTCCCCAGAAGTGGTCCCAGGGCCCCATACTCGGCTGTGACCTCCTTCCCACACAGGTTTCCACTGCCACGGAGCCTCCCCCACTCCCTTCCCTGCTCTGACCAAGGGCAGGAACAGTTTGCAGGGAAGCCTGGGGTTACTGAACTGTGCTGTCCTGCTGGGAGAGCCCTGACTTCCATCCATGGGCTATAATTACTATGAGCTTCAGCTCAGGAGTCGTGAAGCTGGGGAACCTGCCCTGGGAAAGGCATGGCACATACTCCCCTCTCCGGGATTTGTGGGAGATGCTGGAGGACTGAGGGCATGTACGAGGGTACAGCCAGAAAGGCTATGCACAAACAACAGCCAGTCTCTGCCCTGTCGTGGCCAGAGCTATTCTAACTCGGGGCAGCCCAGGGGCTAAGCCTGTCTCAGGCAGCTCTCGGGAGGCGGAAGGTGACCAAGACCCCGCTCAGATCGGAGCACGGACCCAAAACACAGCCCTCGCCCAGCGACAGCTGCTCCTCCTGGCGGCAGCCAGGCTGAGGACCGCCACCTCCGGCGCCACGGCCCGCTCCCACCCCCCTGCCGGGCCGTTTTGGGGCCGAAAGCGCCGGTTTGCCTGTCCCCCCCGCGGCGGTGCTCCACGCGGTCCAGCGCCGTCGCCAGGCAACCGCGCCGCCGGGCGCGCCGTCGCCATGGCGACCGCAGCCGCCTCGCTTCGGGCGCGGCGCGGGCGGTGTTGCCGGGGTGACGCGGGGCGGGGCCTACCCGCGGGGCGGGGCCGGGGGCTGCCGCCGCGGGCGGGCCTGCGCCTGAGCCCGGGCCCGGGCCCGGGCCTGGCGTGGGGCCGGGCGTAGGGGGCTCTGCCCGGTTGAGGGGCGCCGGGAGCCGCCTGCGTCCGGCAAGCTTGAGCCTGAACCTGAGCCCGAGCCTGATGGAGCCGCGGGCTGGGCACGGGGGCTGCACTGGGCGCCTGTATGGCGGGCGTGGGGTCCCGCAGCCCTCCTGCGGCCACCGCAGCACGGCCCGGCTCCGGCATGAACGTGCTCCCAGCTCCCGTGGGCGCAACGCAAGTTCGGAGCAGACCTGCCCCAGCAGTCCCAGGCAGCCAGGCCTGCCGAGCTGAGCTGGGCCAGGGTGGGAAGTTGGTGGCTCGCCTTCAACTGGCACTGGCTATGAGGGGATGCTGCCGGCACGCAGCTCCAGTGCTGGGAGAGGCGTGGGAGACCACAGCATCATCCTGGTGGGACCTGCAGGCTGAGCATCCCTTGTCATCCTGCTGGACTGCCGGGGGGGCCCACAGTGTGACTCGGTCCCCCGCCCTGGCTCTGCCCCAGGGGGACGCGGTGCTCCCGGCAGCTCTCCCTGGCGCTCACCCAGCAGTGGTGCTTGACAACGCCCGGCTGTGGCTTCCCTCCGCCTGCCCTGCGCTGGCTCCCAGCCCTGCCCTCCCTGCCCACGTATTTTTACTCCTGCTCGAAGCAGGCTCGGGACAGCAGTGGAGCTGCCATGGCAGCCAGTGTTTCCCACTGGCACAGCTACCTCGGGGTGATTGTGTCCCGCGAGAGGCAGCGGCTGGAGCATTTTCAGCAGGCTGAGAACATCCTGCTGACCCTGCTGGAGGGAGTCCACGCCAGGGAGCCCCGCTTCCTTGTGGACTATGCCAGGAACCTGGAAGCTTTCGAGTTTGCTCTCTGTGCCTCTGAGGATGCTGTCACCGTGGAGGTCCCCCTGCGGATCGATGGCGATGCTCTGCGGGTGCTGGCATGCTGTTCCGGGGACACCCCAGCTGGGCATTGTTCGGGGATGGGCACCTGCTGTCTGGAAGTGCCCTCTCCAGGGACTGACTTGGAGGACTGGACCAGCGCTGTGGGTGTGATGGAGCACGGAGGTGGTGCGGATTGCCTGGTTCCGGGCAAAGTACTCCAGCACCTGAAAGAGCTCCTTGTTTCAGCCATTGTGTGCTGCCAACGCCGCTTCCTGCTTCAGCCAGGTGCGTACACTGGCATGGCATTTCCCCAGCTGGGAGCTGCCTGCAGTGCAGCTGGGGAGCCCAGCTCAGTAGTGGTCCCTGTGCAGACAGGCTGGGGTGTAAGTCCCCAGGCATGTGGCCCGCCCAAAGCCTGCACAAGCAAAAGGGTGCCCTGCTGTGCGCTGGGACAGGCTCTGCCCTCAGCTAAGGAGGGGGAGATGCAAACTACTCCCTGCCATCCCAGAGCAGCAGAGTCATCCTCAGGCATCTTCACCCTGGGCTGATGGCACCCTTCTTGCTGGGTGGCAGCTCCATGCAGGGTTCACCCACCTCTACCGTTAGTTTGAGGGGGAGGGTTTGCTAAGGGATTTGGCACACTTGGCTCACCCTAACCACGTTCCCCCATCTCTCCTGGCCTCCAAGTGCCCCTTGCTCCCTGGAGGAGGATGTTTGGAGGGTGAGTGTGTCAGGGCTGGACTGGGACCTTGGGGCATGGGTCTGACCCTGTGCACACATGGGACCCAGCTGGGAGCAGTGTCCCTAGGAAGGACACAGTGGGGAAGGGACCCTGGGAATGCCCATAGGGGTCCCATCAGCTTCTTCATGCATTTCCATCTCCAAAGGTGTTTCTTGAAGTAAATCTCAGCCCTGATGGAAAGGTGATGTGAGAGGACCAGCATGTCTGAAAGTCTCTTAACCCAGCCCCAGCAAGCCCACCGTTCCCTCCTTCCTCCTCAGCCAAGCCGGAGCCCTTCGTCTTCCTCTACCCCCACAACCTGAGACCTTTCCTGGTCCGTTTTTCTTGGACCATGTTGTTTTTCTTGGCACTGTCCAGCTACCCAGCAGCATGGCTCTGTTTGGCTGCTCGGGACTTCCTGCTGTGCCCACACCTGCTGGCCTGGCCCTGAGCTCCGCTGGAGCGATACTCCTTCCCAAAAACCACCCCAGTGGGGTTTGGAGAATGGCTTTCACCAGGGAACCACAGCCAAACCACAGCATTGGAGAAGGATGAGTCGAGTGGGGTGGGACGTGCTCACGGGCGTTGCAGCATATACCTGGTTCAGCCTGCGGGACTGGCTGTGGTAACCTCCTAACTGTGGCCAAACCCTCTGCATCTAGGTGACCTCAGTGCTGAAAATCTGCGGGAAGATGCTTTGGAGCTCTCCCTGCTGATCCGCGGTGGCTGGAAGACTGTCCGCTTTGACATTGTCCCGGTAGTGAGGAGGCAGCAGGAGCCGCTCCAGCTCAAGGGGCGGCAGAGCGACCGGGGCTTCCCTGAAGGCAGCCTCCAGAAGGCCACGGAAGAGGCCCACTTCATCCCTGCCTCTCCCCATTGCTGGAGGTGAGCAGCTTTGCTGCGCACATAGTGAGGTGACCCTGTCCCAGGGATCCCACTTGGCCGGCAGTACTGTTGGGTTTAGGCAAAAAGGGGATGGGAGAGCGGAGAGACATGCCAACAGGGGGATGAAGCCACCCCCTCATGATGCCCAAACCATCTGCTCTGTGTTGGGGGAAAAACCTCAGCCAAATTTCAGACAGCTCAAGGAAAGAGGGGGGAGATGCAACTGAAGGAGCCCCCTCCAAACTGTTTGCAGGAGCTGAACCCCAGCTGCATGGAGGGTGGCAGCTCTCAGATCCCTGCTCGGGCTTCGGGAGTGAGCCTGGGCATCTGGCAGCAGCAGGGGACGAGGCGCCTCCCAAGGCGGGCTGCGGGTGGGAGGGAGGCTGGGGTGACGCACATCTTGCCTGCCAGCACAGCTACCTGGCCCCAAGGAGGGGCTGAGCATCTGGCTGGACCAACCCAGGCTTATTTCGGGCACAATGTGGTCCAGCTGAATGCTCGGCCCCTCCTTGGGGTCCAATCCAGCCTCCTCTCTGGGGCAGCCTGCAGCCCTCCCCGCTGCACGTAGGGGAGCACAACCCCATTTCACCTCCCCTCTTGTCCCTCCCAGGAAGGCAGGAGCTACTCAGCAGCATCTCCATCATGCTGAAAATCTACCTGGTCCCTCTTTACCAGAGGCAGGTGTGGGAGGTGGATCCAGGATGCTGTGTGGATTTTGGGTGGCCAGGGGGATTGCCCATGCATGTTGAGTCACTGCAGGTACCCTCTCCCCAGCTGGGAGGATGCATGTCTCCATCCTCCCCCTGCCCAGACCCCACTTTCTCTTGCCAGATCCTCCACTCACCTCCCCATCCTGAAGCTGCTCCAGGCAGTGGACACACTGAAGGGACCCCGTCTGGACAGCCTTCGCCTGCTCAACCAGCTCCGCAGCCAGGACTGGGGAGAGGAGGGGGGGGAAAGGCGGTTGCACCTTCAACCACCTGAAGGTAGGTGGGTTCCGTTGGCAGCACTGTGGCTTTCCGGGCAGGCAGAGCCAAGGCTCCTCCCCTGCACCCTGCTGCGGCCGAGTCACTGCTGGAAGAAGATCCCAAGCAACAAACCCAAGTGCCTGCAGTACTTTGGGATGTACCAGCCCATGGCAGTGTCCAGAAAGGATGCACACTGCCTGCCATGGTTAGAGGGGTTTGATCCTCCTTCCTTGCAAACAGCAGGCACTTGCTGGATTGAACCAGCAACCTCCAGCTTGAAACACCCTAAGCGTTGAGAGCTGGGGCTCTGTGCCAGCATGCCAGGCATCCCCTAGCACAGGCTGCCTGTGTCTGCAGGGGCCATGCTGGTGATTGCATTGCCGTGCCTGCCATGCTGCAGGTTGTCCTGTGCCCCTGTGTGCTGGGAGGTGCCCGTGCAGGGTTGAGGGTGGCGTTTCCTCTGACAAAACCCTCTATCCCCACCCAAACTGTTTTCGGCACTCTGGACCCACGCCAGCTGGTGACGCCGGTCAGGAAAGGGGCCATGCTGGGGACAGCACCTGGTGGCACAATCCAGGTGTGCCCTGCCTTGTGGTGGCTCTCCGGGCCGGGGTGGAGAAGGAGGCAAAGTTGTCTTCTGCCAAGAGAACGGCTCCAGCTCCAAGTAACCCAAATCCTGTGGGTTTTCCTTTATGTTGCATTCTTTGATTTTTTTTTTTAAAAAAAAATGGCGCAGTATGCATCGGTCCTTCAAAAAACCATCTTCTGCTCCAGCCCACTGCATGCATTGCCTGTTACGCCATGTCACCAAAAGGCATTGGTGCCAGGCCATTTGCCAGCACAGTGCTGAGGAAGCTGGCATGGAAGCTGCTGGGGGTTCACCTGCCTTGCCAGCAGCTGATGGAAACCACAAGCAGGGTTTTTTATTATTGCTTGGTGCCTGCGGAAAGCTTGGGCGTGTTGTTTCAGAGCTGCTGCAGAGCTGGGACCTGCCTTGGAGCCGAGACAGGGGCTCTTAGGAGAGTGAAGCAAAGGTTCAAAACTAAGGGGTGGTGTGGCTCCAAGAGCCTGTGCAGCCCTAGGCTGCTGAGGACGTGATGTCCGTGTTGAGGGCTCAGCTCCATGAGTAGTTGCACGGTGACGTGCAGGGTGTGAAGACACCACCTTTGTGGGGAGTGTCTGATCCCACACCCTTCTCTCCCTCCCTGCAGATGGTGCTGCTGTGGAGCACAGAGCTCTTCCCATCCCCAGAGGACTGGCAGGACCTGGAGGGCTCTGTCTACAGGCTCTTGGTGATCCTCCTCCGCTGCCTGGCCACCGGGCACCTGCCCCACTTCCTGCACCCGGAGGAGAATGTCTTCCAAGGAGAGCCCCTGGACCTCGCCTCCCTCTACCGTAAGGTGGAGAGCTTCGCCTGGGACCCCCGACGCTTCCTCCGCTTCCATTTTGGCTTCCCTGCACGCACTGACAGCTGGCAGGCAGACCCCAGCACCCGAGCCCTCCTGCAGCTCCCCTCCAAGGATGGGTCATACTGGGACACAGCCTACTTTGACATCCTGCTCAGCCAGGTAATGGGGACCAGAGACCCTGGGCTGGTCTTGCAAGGCAGAGCGCAGCAGCGCCAGAAACCACTTGGGCTGGGCAGCTTAGGATGCACTGGAATTTGCTCCTCGGAGCCCTCCGGCCCCTGGCAGCTGCTGGCATGTGCTGCCCAACCCTGCTGTGGAGGCTGCGGGAGGCTGGCGATGCTGGGGCACGGGGCTCAAGCAGAGCAGGGAGCCCTCTCGCCTCACTCCCCACCTGCCTCCGCTTAGTTCCAGGTGTACCAGATTGAGGACGGCGCACGCCACTTGGCAATGTCCCAGCTCCTCTCCAAGATCCAGCGAGAAATCCCCCAGCAGAGCTGAGCAGGACCCCGCTGCCGCCCCATCTGGGTGTCTCGAAACTCACGGGGGTGCAAGGCGAGCTACAGGGCCAGGAAGTAGCATGCTGCCATGTTGCTTTATTGAGGAAAGACGGTACTGGGGAGCAAGCACATATCTGCTGCAGCTGGGTGGCGATGCACGGCCTCTCAGCTCCCCTGGTAGAGCTGGGTGCCGGGGCAGGTGTTTCATCCCAGGGTACCTAATCTCGGGGGGATGGATAACATCCTGCACAGCTGGGCTCTGGTGCAGGGATGGCTGAGGGTGATGGTAGTGGGAGGGGAAGGGACCTGTGGTTGGATCCTGCATCCAGCCCTCGTGTCAGCTTGCAGTGGGGCTGCCATGCCCTGGGGCCAGGGGAAGGGGAGAAACTGGGGGACCAGGCCAATACGGTGAGAAGTGACCCTGCGCGGGGGACCTGGACAAGGGGTTTTGAGCTGCATCTCACATCTGCTGAGCTACAGCCCTCACCTCTACATCCCCTGCTCTTCCAGCTTCTCCTTCCTGCTCTGGCTTGGGTTGCTGTGTTGCAGTGTTTCCTGCCAGCTCCCTGGGGAGGCAGTGGAGCCCCTCTGCCTGACAGCTGCCTGCAGCCAGGCACTGGGGTGAGCGCTGTGCCGCCTCATCCGGACCCCCCCTTTGCAGAGGTGCTCACAGCCTGCTGCGGCGGCAGCACGCGAGGGCATCTCGCAGAGCATGCAGCACACGGTCCACGTTGCCGCTGGTCGAGTTGCAGCCCATGAGGCCAATTCGTAGGACCTAGGAGGAGAAGGGCAAGCATCTCCCTGCAGCACCAACCTTTGCAGCTGTGCCCCGGTGCCATCTCCCTGCGAGCAGAGTGGCTGGCGGCAGAGCACAGGCTCCTGCGCGGAGCAGGGGACATGTGAAGAGTGGCCATGTGCGCGGCCAGCCATGAGTGCATGCGCACAATTCCCTGTTTGCTCCTATATAACACGTGTTTCCTCTAAAGATGTGTCACCCTGCTAATTATGTGCATGGTTATTCAATTATGCGCAGCAATTGTGTGTGGTTAGGAGCAGCTATGCATCGCTGCGGGCGATGGGATGCATCCAGCTCTGTGTTTGCTGTTTGCAGCCAGAGAGCATCAGTTAATCATGGGGTGCGCCACTGATGGATGAGGCTGCAGCTGGGTTTGGTGCCTGGCCATGGGCAGTGGGAGGGGAGGACGCTGCCTACCTTGCCCACTGAGGGGCCCAGGCCCCCGGCGATCTCGATGGCATGGTTGTCCATGAGAAAGGCTGTGATCTCCTTCCAGTCATAGCCCTCAGGCACCTTAACAGTGGTAATGGTGGGAAGTCTCGCCTTCTGGGGAAAAGAGAAACCGAGTTAAATCTGCAGCTCCTGGACACAGCCCTGTCCCTTGGTGAGCCCGGCAGCCTGCCAGGAGGGAGCATCGCTGTGGGGGGAGTTTTTTCTCCAGCATCAGAAGCTGCCCAGGCATGTTGCCAACTGTGCAGGGCCATGTCATCACACTGTCCTTGCACTATGGTGGTGGGCTCGCCCTGCACCCACCTCCTCCTTCACGAAGAGCTCGAGCCCCAGGTCGCGCAGCCCCTGGCACAGCTGGGCACAGTTGGCCTGGTGGCGCTCCCACGAGCTCTCCAGACCCTGTGGGCAGAGAGGTGGGAGAAGGTCCTGGCACCCACCGCTCCCCTAAACCCCACCAGCACTGCCGGTGCCCCCCTGCCTGCCCGGCACTGCTCACCAGCTCCACCAGCATGGCCAAGCCTTCCCGCAGGCTGAAGAAGCTGTTGATCGGTGCCGTATGATGGTACCTGCAAAACCCAAGGGGCACCCTTGGCAGGTTTGGCCCAGCCTGCAGCAGAGCAGTTCTCCAGCTCACACTGAGGGGGACCCAGGGCGCAGTGTCCTCCCTCCTCTTCACCCAGTGCAGAGGGGATGCAAATACCCCAGGGTCGCTTTGTGACCAGCGGACAGGGTGATGGGGAGACAGGGCCCAAGTCCTGCAGGGCAGACAGCTGGGGCGAAGGCTGTGGGTGGGACAGCTGTGGCCATCTGTCCTGGGATGGCCTGCCCTCACCTTCGCGGCTCCCCGTCGCAGCCCCAGTAGTTTGCCAGCCAGCCCATGTCCAGATAGAAGGACTGGGGCTTCGTCTTCCTCCTCAGCATCTTCTCCCTGGTGAAGCAGAGTGCTGGGGAGGAGCCAGACCTTGACCCCACCACCTCCGGGGTGGCATCAGTCCTGCAGGAAGGCTCCCCCAAAGCAAGCGCAGAGGTTGGCTCCAGCGCCAATCACTGCTCAGGGATGGGCCAGGCTCTGACCTTGCAGAGCTGCTGCTGGGCATGCTCTCCAGAGCGGGGCTGGAGTGGATGGCTGGCAAAGCCGGCAGGGTGACAGCCTCCACCCAGCCCCATTGTCTTTCCCTCTGGTGGGACGGGGCTGCCCTTACCTGGCTTGCTCGCTGAACGAGATGGGGGCACTGCCGGGGGGGGCATTGAGGACTTTCTGAGACCCGGAGTACAGGACATCAATCTCTGTCCAAGAGGGGAAGCAGCTCCTTAGGGACTGGGGGCTCCCACCGGGGACACGCTGAGCCCCCCCAGCCCGGCTGCAAGTGGTGGGTGGGAAGCACAGGGTGGCACACGCCGCAGGTCCTGCTTGTGTTTGGCCTGCTTTGGGGGACACCCTGGCACTGCCGATGGTCCCCTGAGAGGAGCAGGCTCTCTGGCTGCAGCTGGACCAGTTTCTAGTGCTGCTAGCTCAAAATGCAAGCGGTGGGGCTGATCCCATTGCCCTCCCTCCCTGGCCCAGGTGTAAGCCCCCTTGTCCCCTGGGTGCCTGTGCTGGCACTGTGGCTTTTACCCTGCTGGTCCATGAAGATGGGGGCTCCCCCGAGTGATGCCACCGCGTCCACGAGCAGCAGACAGCCATGCCTGTGGGCGGACGGAGCTCAGCCTGGTGTCCCTGCCAGCTCCTCCTGCCACTTCCTCTTGCCACCCCTCTGCCTGCAGCCCCAGCATCCGGGTCCCCCCGAGGCCACATGTCTCACTGGCACCAACCACTTCCAGCACAACAGAGCCAGAGGAGAGCCCAGGGCATGTAAATCCCCATGCCCCAATCCCCGACGGCGACCTTGGGGTGCCGCCAGCCCCCATGGGTGCCCACCGTGCACTGACCGGTGGCATAGCTTGCCTAGCCCCTCCAGTGGCTGCAGCACCCCTGTGGAGGACTCGCCATGGGTGATGAAGAACACCGAAGGCTTGTGTTGTGCCAGGCCCTGCATGAAACAGAGGGGAAGGTGACTGCCCCTGGGGCCAGCTCACGCCCACTGCCCCACACCGCGGCTGTCACTCACCTCCTCAATGTCCCACAGAGCAAAGTACTCGCCCGGGGGCTTCAGCAGCTCATGGACATTGGCTCCTGGAAGGGATTTGGACAGAGGGAGAGCGAGGTTTGGGCATGCCTCCCACTGGGCAGCCACCTGCTCTGCGAGGGAATCAGTCATGCATGAACCAGGAGCGCAGCTGCCTGCCAGGATCTGGCCTCCAGCGGATTTGACCAGTGGAAAAGCCGTAAACCACCATAAGCAGAGGGACATCACCCTGGAAAAAAAACGAGTGCTCTCCGGCTGCAGAAGCCATGTCACCGGCCACTGCCACCAGGATGGGGACAGCAAGCCAGGGGTAACGTTCTGGCATCCCACCCACAAGCCCAGTCCCCTGAGCCCTGCCAGTGCCGTCCAGCTGTCCCCAGCGTACCCAACCTCCTGGCAATGTCGGCAGCGCGTTGTCCCCAGATGCCATTGATGGCCACCAGCGCGGTGTCACCGTGCTCTAGGAGGTTGAGGAGGGCAGCCTCCATGGCGCAGTGGCCAGTGCCGCTGATGGCCAGGGTCAGCCAGTTCTGCGTCTGGAAGGCGTACTGGATGCCTGCCTTGATCTCATCCATCACCTGCAGCGGCAGGGGACCGACTGGCATTGCTATTGCTGCCCTCGCCCCAGAAGAGCTGTCCCAGCCCTTCTTGGAGTGCAAGGGAGAGGAGGGGAGGGGAGGAGGGCTGGGCTGGGGCAGCTCACCTGCAGTACCTCGGGATGCATGTGGCCCAGGAGCTGCTGGCTGCCTGCAGCCAGGATACGGGGGGGCACGTTGCTGGGCCCCGGCCCGAGCAGCAGCCTCTCTGGCATGGCCAGGGGCCGGAGCAGCCCCTGGGGCGGGGGGACACGGAGCAGGCTGGTGGCCATGGTGCGCCTTGCCATCCCCAGGAGCCGAGCCCGGAGGAGAGGAGCAGTGGAAGCTGCCTGTGCAGCACCCAGCGCTGCAGCGCAGTGCATCCTGTGCCAGCAGTGTCCAGTGTCCTTGTGGACATTGACCCCAGGGCTCGGTAACCCCCCCGCCACTGGCCTGGACTCTGCCCCTGGCCTCCTCCTTATCCGGTTAATGTGCCACCAGCACCATCCCTGCTGTCTCAGCCACCTCATTTTGGGTGTTCCCCCTTTGCTAGTGCTACGGGAGGGTGGTCCTCAGGCATGCCAGCCTCTTGCATGGCAAGCACCCGTGCAGACCCTGTCCCCATGGCCCCCGGGACACTGTGGTTGATAGTTCCCAACACCATACCAGCAGGTAGGATCCCTGCTCCTGGGCATGCAGGTCCTGTGCCATGGGATGGTTGTGCTGGGACTGGCCTGGCACAGCTGCCATGGTCACAACTCCTCCAGCAGCACAAAGCTCTGTTGGACAGGTCTCCCTGACCAAGGACCTGCCTTGCAGAAGTATGCCTGGCCGAGTGACGGACGCCTGGAGGAGGGTGGCCATTGGGATGGCCTGCACGAGGGCAGAGCCACGGGGTGCGATGTGGCTGCAGTCCCTGCCGCAGTGAGCTGTGCTCTGGGGCTCAGCCTGGCTTGCGGGCATCACAGCATGTCCTGATGATGCCACAGCCTGTGCATGCCTGTTCAATATGCTGTGCCTGTCACCCGCCACGTGTGCCCACGGTCCATTGTATTGTGACCATCCTCCGGCACATTCTTTGCCATCCATACTCTGAAACACAAACGAGCTGCCCGCTGCTGGCTCCTGGCAGGTCCAGGAGCAGGTCCCTGGCCAGAGGAGCCACTCAGTGAACAAAGCTTTGGGCTGGGGATGATGGTTATGAGGTGGAAAGCCCACCCCCCCCCCCCCAGCAGAGCTGGCACCACTGGCTGGTGCTGAAGGCACTTGGGGCAGGTGCGTGGGGCTGGCATGGTGCCAGGCAAGAGCACTTCTGCCCAGGCAGCCCGATGCTGGTCTCTGAGAGGAGCTGGGAGCCAGTGTGGCCCACACTGCATGGATGATGGAAACCTCTGTTAGCTGGGGGACTGCTGCCTGGTCATCATCTACTGAAGTGAGGACCAGAAGTCTTGATGTCCTGAGAGGTCCTGGGCCAGCCCATCATCCTGTGCCCCAGCCATGTGCTCCTCTGGCTGAGGGGACTCCCTGCCACCGAGATTACTGCCGGATGCTCACAGCATCACCGAAATGCTCGGTCCCTAAAACACTGGCAGGAGAGACCCGCTGGAGACCCACCACCGCTGCGGCGGGTGGGTGGATGGAGACCTCTCTGCTGCCTGTCTTCCAGGGAGACTTGGGGAAAGGCTGGACAGGGAGGGGCCATGTGGCCTCGCGGTTGGCGTGGAGGGGCGAGGGAGGATGCGCTGCTGGAAACAGCTGGCGGCAAAGGCATAATCTTCTTTGCGTGCTGGGTCTAAATTCCCCAGTGCAGATGGACAGGGAGCCGGCCGTGCCACCCCAGGGGCTGTGGGGCGGGGGCCTCCTCAGGCTGGAGGGGTGAAAGAGCTCTGCACCGGAGGGGGATGCTGACAGCCGGGGCCACCGGGGGCTCGGGGCCAGGGCCGGGGCCGGAGAGGGGGTCTGCAGCTCACCCCGGGGCAGGGGCCGGAGGGGCCGGGGTACGGCGCCCGGGGGAGCCGGGGTTGGGGGGGGGGCAGTTGCCGGGCGACGGTTGCCGGGTGACGCGAGGGGCCCCGCCCCTCCCCGCGCCCTTGCGGCGGTTCCGCAGCGCGGACCGAGGGTGGGGGGGATGCGCTGACGTCACCGCTCCATCCCCGGCTCGCGCCCTCCCGGTGCCGTCCCCCGCCCCTTCTCCCGGGCGGCGGCGGCCAACCAGCGCGCGGGGCGGGGCGGGGCAGGCGGGGACTGCAGGGGTGGGGCTGCCACCACCCGCACCGGCACCGGCACCGCATCGCACCGCACCGCACGGCTCGGCCCGGCCCGGCCTCATGCCGGCGCCCCCCGCCCGCGGCTGAGCGCTGCGCCCCGCCCCGCCGAACCGGGCACGGGCACGGGCACGGGCACGGGCACAGGCACAGGCACAGGCACAGGTAGGGGCGGGCGGCACCGTGCGGGACGGAGCAGCCCCGCCGCGGTTCCCGGGCGCTGGCCAAGGGGAGATGGCGGTGCCGCCCCTCTCGGCACCGGCGGGGACCAGGCGTGGCGGGGCGAGTGAGACGCGCCCTCCCGGTGGGGCGGGGGGCTGCGGCCGGCGGCCATTTTGCGGGGCCCCCCCGACGTGCGGGGGAGGGAGGCCGGGCGGGGGCTGCCCGCGGGTCCCCTGCGCGGCAGCCGGCGGGTGCCGCCCCGGCTTCCAGAAGGATCCCACCGGGGGCGGCATTCCCGGGGACTGGGTGACGCCTCTGTGGCCCTGGCACCAGCCTGGGGTGGGGAGGGGGAGGATGCTGTCCCCACATCCCGTGGGAGGGGGTACACGGATGCCTCTTCACCCCCGAGCCGCCTCTGCTCTCCCCTCTGCGGCAGGTGTCTCTAGCCATGACGCTGAGCCATCTTGCACCATCATCATTCAGCTTCAGAGTCAATGATGGTACTGGAGGGAGCAGTGGGCACCCTGACTGGGGCTCTTGCCTGGAGGGGTGGCTTGCCAAGGCGCTGCAAAGCTGAGGCTCTTGCTTGTCCCACAAGGACGAGCTGCTGCTGCTGACCTTGCGCTGGGGGGCAGCTGGGCGAGGGCTGCTATGTCACTGCAGGCCAGTGCCGATGGCTTCTGGCTGGAGGAGGGGGTGGTCCACGGGTGGAGGGGCTGGTGCAGAGCCCTGCTCTTGGCTGCCCTGGCACCCAGGGAGCAGCCCTGCACCTGTCCCATTGTCTTCCTCCTCTGCCTCTTCCTCCTCCTCCTGCCCCATGGGGCAGCGTCCCCTCCCCTGGACCCTGCAGACCCCCTGTGCGCTGGGGTCTCCTGCCTGCTCAGATCCCACATCTTGGCTGTGGGGCTTGGGGAGCACAAGGAACGAGCTGAGCATCTCCCCTGCCACCCCACAGCCATCCTTCCACATCCCAGTGCCTGGAGCAGCCCCTTGGCAGGTGGCCTTGGTGGCATGGGTGGGGGTGGCGGCAGATGCCCGTGGAGTACGGCCAGAGGTGTGGTGGGCTCTGCCATCCCCTGCGCTGCCATTGACCTCCATTTTGTCTCGGAGGTGGCAGCTGGTACTGGCACAGATGCTGCCTCCACCCCTCCACCTCCCTGCGTGTGGCCAGACCTGGAGCCCCCAGACCCTGGGGGATGTCAGGACCTGGTGTTCCCTCCCCATCCCTGGCTGCCCACCCCTCTCCATGCCCAGCCATGCTGGTAACCCGCTGAGCTCGCTGCCTTTTCTGTGCAGCTTTTCCCTGCTGTGGGTTTTAGCATGCAGAAGAGAGGATGGAGGGAATGGGCGACCAAATGCAAGGTGACTTGCCTCTGCAGCAGGGATAGCGAGCTGCCCAGTGGCAAGCAAACCCCCTCATCTGCAGCCTTAAATTTGGTACCTGCAAATTTAATCCGTATTGAAATTCTCAGGGAACTGCAAACACTGCGCCAAAGCCGTGTCCTCCATTGGGGTGGGCGGGAGGCGAGGAGGCACAGGGCAGGGTGCCCATGATGGCACCGGGGAAGCGGGGGGCTGGATTTCAGCTGGGGATCAGGGGGCAACTGCCCCTGTCCTGGGCTGTCCTCTGAGCTGCTTCCCCACCCGCAGGTGCTGCTCTGGGGAAAACTGCACTATCATGGCCCCTTACTCTGCGTGGGGCGGGAGGTGAGTGGGGAGCCGCTGCCTGGCTCGGCTGGCAGGTGCCGGTGGTGCTGCGTCATCGAGGCCAGCTGCCCCCAGGGTCCCCCACTGTCCCCATTGTCCCCAGAGGGACGGCAGGGTCCCACAGTCCCAGACAGAGCTGGGGGGCCCCAATGAGGGGTGCAGGGGAAGGGCTCATTAAAACAAAGCCCATCGGCAGCTGAGAGCACTGTGGCTAGGGAGGTGCAGCCAGACAGGGCGTCTGCCCTCGCCACCGAGGTGACGTGGGGATGTGCGCAGACAAAAGGAGAAACTTGCCTTGGATTTCCTTTGGCACAGGCAGCTCTTCATCTGCCAGAGCTGCCTGCAGCCCCGTGCTAGGCACAAGGAATGGGGCATCCTGGCTGTGCTGACCAGCATTAGCATCGCTTGAACTCCAGTGTCCTGTAGCACCCAGGGGACAGACATCACAGCATGTCCCCGCAGCACCCTTAGGGGAAGAGTTCGCTGCGGGTGGCACTTGGGGACAATGCTCCCCATCCCACTGGTCACCTCTCGGTGGTAGCCCTTGGACTTAAGAGAGCTCTCTTTAGCTAATCTCTGCCCAATTAATCTTAGCTGATCCAGTTAATTGTTGCTCTCTAGGCCTTCTGCTCATCACCGGCAGCTGGCAGGTGTGCCAGTAGGGATGGGCAGAACGCAGCAGGCTGCACGGAATGGGAGGGAAGAGATGCCCTGCAGAGTTGGGGGACAGGTCTGGATGTGCCCCCTGGCACCATGGCCCTGGGGACTCTGCTGTCCTCCTCTGCTGTCTCCCTTGTGTGTGTGGTGGCCTCAGGAGGAGGCAGGGAGGGAGTGGGGAGTGGGGCCACGGTGCTGGCCTGCTCCCAGCGAAAGGCTGATAGCGGCTTATTGAATTTCTCTCGATGGCGGATTAAGCAGGCGGTAGCTGACTGTCCCCAGGCAGAGTGAGCTGGCTGGGCTTGAGCCACCTGCCTGCCCTGGGAGCGGCTGCCTGCCCCTGCCCTCCCTGTCCACAGCCTGCCCTGCAAAAGCAGGGGACACCCTGCAGTGTGTCCCCTCTCTGCGGGGTGCTGAGCGCCTGTGGCCAGTGGCTGCAGGCTGAATTCCTCCCCGTGGCTGAGCCGGGAAAATAAGAGTCAGGGGAAGAAGAGGAGGCTCAGAAAGGAGCTGGGCAGGGGGCTGCCAGCAGTCCCCAAGGGGGCACAGTGCTGCCCGGGGTCCTTGCGCCGCTGTGGCAGAGATGGGACTAGAGAGCTGCAGAGGAGCAGGAGGGAAGCGGTGTGTTGCCAACTGAGGAAGCTGAAGGAAATGGATAGAGACAGAAAATGGAGCTGAGCTTGCAGCTCTGCAGCAGGGAATACCAGCAGGGAGAGGAGCCTGCACCGCTGGGCTAGGCGAGCCAGATGGCTTGCTGGGAATACACTGGGACGTGGGCATCAGGATGGCAGGGAGGGAAGGTTCTGCTGGCAAGGAGGGGGCTTCTCACGGCCAGCGAGAGTGGGCTGGGGGGTTACTGGTGTGGGGCTGAGCGGGCACTCCTGGCAGAGGAGGGCAAGCAGCCACCAATGGAGGGCACGCAGCAAGATGAGGTGCCCTGAAAACTGGGATGAAAGAGAAACCAGAGTTTCTTCGTGGGAAGTGGTAGGGCTGGAGGGGGCTGTGATGGGAATGGCGCAGGAGCGGGAGGGAATGAGAGCAGGGTCTGAAGCTGCCTGTGGTAGGCAGCAGTCGGTCCCAGGGCTGGTGAGGTCGCTGATGGGTGTGCCGTTCCAGTGCTGGTGGCTCTTGCTGAGGGCTGTGCCACAAGGTGGGAGCCTGGGGACTTGACCCTCCTCTTCACAGCCCTGGGAGCTGGAGAGACTGCAAAGTGGGGGGAAGAAAGCTGTCCCAGTTGTGGAGGAGGAGAGGGAAGTGTTTGACACAGGCAGTTGTCGGGTGCTGTGTGGGGTTTAGCCCAGCAACGGACCCATCGTCACTGAGTGCCAGCGGTACCACAGGGTGGAGCAGCTCGAGCTGATGGCCTTGTGAGAACACAGCCCTTCCACCCAGGAATATATCCCATATTTTCATATTTTTCATCCCATATCCCATCCCAATATATCCCATATTTTCGTGGGAAAACCAACTTTTTCATTCCCCCTTGGCAAGGAGTCCTGTTTAATTTTTCCTTTCTCCCCATCTGAGAAAACAGCAGAGTGGGGAAGGCAGAGGTCCATTGGTATGCGGCAGGCCGCTCACCGGTTCAGGGACTCAGTGGTCTTAAACACCCACTTAAAATAATGCATGCTCAAGAAAGCCTGAGACCAAATGCCTGAACTCTGGAGCTGGTGGGATTTAAGGGTGCAATTGCTGGCTGAGCACAGTGGGAGCTCCAGAGCCGTCCCAGTGGAGTGGTGAGGGGAGGGTTTGGGAACTCTAATGGGAGAAGATTTGTCCTCCTCCTGCTGTCGGGGATGCAGGCTCGCTCTTAAAACAGGCAAAATGTTTTTGAAAGACAGTGCCGAGCTTATAATACTTTCTGGCTGCAAATTTTTCCACTGTGCCATGAATATACCTGCCTTTGGGCAGAGCATACATTGGTTTTCCTTCCACCCCCTTTGGAATTAAACCGGAGCTGTCAAACCTCAGTTAGTTTTAAAGCCATCCCCTTCTCTTGGGACATTACCATCCTGTGTATTTATTTTTTTCTTCTTTTTTTATCCCCTTCTTTTCCACAAATTCACTTCCACTGTGGGAAAACCCATCTCGTGTTGAGGACCCATCCTTACTGCTCCACTTCCTTTGGGTCATGGTCTGTGTAACCAGAGCTGTGCCATTGCTCTCCTTCATCCTGGAGCAAGCATTCCACTGGCAAAGACCAGGCTCAAAATGCCCCAGGGCATTTGCAAACACCCTTGCAGGAGTCCTGCAGGCATTCCACAGGCAGGGATGCTGGAGGAGCTGGTGCCTGCCCATGCTGCGGGGTGCTGAGCTCCTCTTCTGCTGGTAGGCTCAGCATGGGGACCCAGGGAGCAGGAGATGTGCAGGAGAGGGGATGGATGTTAGAAGGCAGGAATGGATTTTTTCAGGGCTGATCCTGAAGGACCTGGTGGTCAAGGGAAGGACCCCAGCATCCTTTGCTGGCCAACACTAGTGTGGCTTAACTGGGGCTCGGGAAAGGTGGGTCCGGCTGCAGAGAGCCTGGACACCAATGCTGGGATGAGTGGCTGCTCTGCAAGATGTTAGAGTGTCGTTCGTTCTATATTGTGAGGTTTGTAATTAATAATTTATTAGCAAAAGGAGTGGAAAAATGATCGTGACCTGGGAGCTTCAGCTCAGTGCGATTGCCACTGGCTTGTTGGCTGGTGCTGCTCCTGCTGACGCCGCGCTTCTGCTTTTGCTGGGAGCTGAACGAGAGGCAAATACCAGCAGTTGTGTTCAACAGCTGCCTCCTTTCTCGACAGGAATGCCATCATTTCCGCCCCCCCCCCCCCCAACTGGTCCTGCTGCCCAGTCCCTGCTCTGCTGGGGCTGGAGCAGAGGCAGGAGGCTCGGGTGATGGGCAGGGGGTTGTGGGCTTGCTTGCAAGTAAGGAGCTACCCGCTCAGTGTTGTTGGCACTCCAGGATGGAAAAACTGCTCCTTGGGCGTCATGCTGATGGTGCCTACGTGGCCCTGTTCCCTGCTGTGGGCACCCACTGAGTGATGCTGCAGGGTGATGGAGGCCGTGGGTGCTGCCCCGGGGTAAGGGCAGGGATGTCCCCTGGGACTGAGCAGGGGGTACTGACCTGAGATAAAAGGGGGAGGCAGGAGAGGCAGAATGCAGGCAGATTGAGGGATGAAACGAATTATCACCTTTTGGGCAGAGGCAAACCAGCGGTCCGGGAAGGTTTCATTGCACAGGCTTTCTGTTCATTTTTCCAGCACGGCTGTGAGATGGGGATTGGGATGCGAGCTTTCCTAACCCCCTTTTCTTCCCTCCTTGCAGGACAGTCACTGCTCCCTGCTAGCAGGACCCACCTCTGGCCGGCGCAATGGCGGGAGCATCTGTGAAGGTGGCGGTGCGTGTCCGGCCCTTCAACTCCCGGGAGATGAGTCGGGAATCTAAATGTATTATCCAGATGTCGGGAAGCACCACCAGTGAGTGCCGGTGTCAGGGGCAGAGGGGCTTGGGAAGGCTTTGGGTGCTGCCTGGGGAGAAGTGCGCATGGTCCAGCTGCAGCGGCGAGCACTGGGCTGCCGGGATCTTTGATGTGGATGCCTGTAGCACCTGGCATCGTTTGGAGGAAGGAATGGGGGGGATGTCACCTTTCCCACAGGGAAATGCAGTCCCGCTGTTGAAATGGCAGCGGCGGGATCTACGTGGCACCGAGCCCTTGGGTTTCATGGTACCGAATGGGGCAGCATCCCCTGGCAGGTGAAGGGGGAGGAAGAATCAGAAAAGCCTGGAAATGCCAGTGCGTGAATGTGGGGCCAAGGGTGCCCAGCCCATGGTTGCCTGTCAAAATGTGGAAGCTGTGCAAAGTCAAAGTCAAAACGGGCCAGCAAGTGGCTCCTGATGGCACTGCCTGGCCGGGTACCGTGCACTGTGGCATGCCGGGACCCATTCTTGCTACAGCGGAGCTTGGAGCTGTGACACCAGCAGGATGGAGGGGTGGGAGTGGGGTTTGCTGAGGGAACCATGTGCTCGGGGAAGAGGGATGAAGCGTGGGGGCTAGGGGCCAACTGTCCTGTTAGGAGCCCATCTGGCGTTCACCCCTCTTTAAATAACAGCTGCTGGAAGTACCAGGTGGGAAAGGCAGCTGAATCCTTCCTCTTTGGTTCTAGAAGCCTCCAGATGGGACAGTGTCTAAAATAACTCCCTCCCTCCCTGCCTGCCTGCCCAGGGCTTCCTGCGTCACCAGCGGCGGTGGGTGAAACACTGGTGCCAGCCACCCACGTGACGAGCGCTGTCGGGCTGCCGTGACAACCCCGGTGGGAGGGAGAGGAGGGCACCCAAGGGTGCAGGGTGGCTCTGTGACCTCATCGGGTCCCCCGCTTACCCTAGGCCTGGGAGCAGGAATGGGGCAGTCCGAGGGGCAGCGTCTGCTGGTCTATGGCATCCTCCCCTGCCCGTTTGCACAGTGATGCTTTGTCTGCCTGGGGTGCGGAGCTGCTCCCCTCACAGTGAGGAAGCCTTTCTGGCCCAGCAGGAGCTGCATATGTGCCTGGGCCTGGGTGCAGGCAGGGGAGACATCGCTTCTGGCCCTGACAGGTGAGGGGGACCTGCCATGCCGCAGGCCCAGTCAAAAGCATCGAGCATCCCCCACCTCTGCCGCGGCTGTGTTTCCTCAGAGCGTCTGCCAGTGCCCATCCTGCTGCCCCCAGCCCTGCTGCCTGCATCCCCCCCAGGCCGTACCCCACACCCCTCATCCCCCTGCCCACGCCGGGGAGGCCGGCAGGGCCAAGGGCAGCGCCCAGCCAGCCCTCTGCTGACAGCGGGGTTTTTCTCTGTGAGTGGACAAACCGCCGGCTAATCCCCTCGGCCGGGGAGCTGGCTCCTGCTTCTCCTGCCAGCTGGGGGAGGCGGGAGGATGCCAGTAGTGCCGGCTGGCCCCCCCGCAGAGCGGGGCTCTCTCAGCCCCCTGGCTCGTCGCAGAGAAGCCAAAAATAAATGTGTTTGGGGGCATAAGAGCAAGTTTCCCCCTTCCCAGGATTATTTGCAGAGACCCCTGCATGTTCCAGGCACGTTCTTCTGCCTAATTTATTAAGCCCCCTGGGGGGCAGACAGGGCCAGGGGCCGGGGCGGGAAGGGGTCAGCCCTTCTCTGCCGTCCTTTTCCCCCCCAAACTCAGAGCTGTCGCCCCTTTGGCTCGCTGTGCCGCGGCTGCCTCTCTGCCGCCAACACTGTCACTTTGTTCCCCTGGCGTCCCCACCTCCACGTGGCCGCAGGGACTGGCCCGGGTATCAGCATCCCCGGCCCCTCTCCTGGTAGTTCCCCCCAGGATGGTGAGGAAGGGACCCTGGCTTTCATCCTGCAAGGCCGTTAATATTCTGTGGCCGGAGCCGTGCTTTAAAATACGGCAATTATTTTCTCTCCTGTCGGTCTTGGGTTTTATCCTGCTCGGTACTTGCCCACTTGCTACACTCTGCCATGCCGCTGTCTCTTCAGGGCAAAGATGAGGATCATCTCTAGATGTTTTCCTCCGCCTCCTCTTGTCTGTATGTCTGTCTCCCCCCCCTTTATTAATCCATTTTGGTCAGAGCATGAATCTTTTTGCAGCAGCTTTGCAAAAGCCCTGGGATGCCTTGTCACAGGAGAGGAAAAAAATGACCAGTGGCATCCAGCCACGTGGGGGCAAATAAATGGGAATAAAAGGGTCATGGGGAGAGCATTTCAGCTCAGGGACAGGAGACCCACGGCTCTCCATGTGCTCCCTTCTCCCCCATGTCTCGGTCTCTGGCCTGCTGGGCCAGCTGGGCGGCTGCAGCTGGGATGCCCGGAGCTGCTCAGCGCCATCACCAGCGGCTCCTCTGCCCTGTGCCCAGTGTGGGCTGGCACTGGGATGCAGAACAGCTGCCTTGTGCGGCCCCATCCTGCCTGCTCCTGCTCCTGCGCCTGTTGGACTCATTTTTTGCGGGGTGATGCTCCTGTTCGCTCCAGCAAGGGTCACCTCCGCAGGGCAGAGGCAGACCTGAGCTGAGAGCTGGGGGGCTGGGTGGCATGGCAGAGCTGCCAGGTGAAGCCCAGGAGCCATCAGAGATGTTCCACCCGACTTCTTACATGGCCTCCGCACCTGCTTCTCTTTGCAATGGCCACTCACACGCCCTCAACACACTAACCAGACACTGGCAGGGATGGGCAGCCCCCGTGGCTGCCCATGCTGCCCAGAAAGGCCTGGTGCTGTTTTGGTCTGGATCTCAGCAAGGACCTCCAAGTCCCCCTTTGCAGCTGTGGGATGGGCAGTTGCTATGGGGATGTCAATTCCCAGCCCTTCCTCCTAAGAGAACAGCTCTGGTTTTGGTAATTAGTCTGCTGGGATGCAAGAGGCATCTGGAGCATCTGAGTCACGCTGCCTCCGGTGGGCAGGCAGGCAGGGAGCCAGTGCCTGGCCCTTCTTTGGTGCTGGAGTTGGGCTCCTGCCCACCGTGAGGGGCATCCAAGCAGCACTGTGCTGTGGTTTCGCGGTTGGGGCTGGATCCTGACCCCGCATCTCACCCTCCACCTGCCTGCCTCGCTGCCTTTGCGGGCAGGGATGGACGGGTCTCAGGCACGGGTGGATTGCTCCCTGGGATAGAATCTGTCATGGCAATGGAGGAGGAATTTGGAGCAGAAAGCATCCATATCTGTAACACCATGCACCAGGGCATCTGACTCCACGGGAAGCAGGCTGCACCATTCCTGGGGCTGCTTGGGAAGGTCCCAGCTTGAATCCTGAACAAGCCCTGGCTGAGCGCTGGCCCCAGGGCAGGGCAGGTTGGAGCTGCGATGGAGGGGAGTTCCGTTGGCCTTTGGTGCTGTATGTTCTCCTTGTCCCCGGCTGTGGCAGGGAGCAGCTGGGAGCTGCAGGCACGGGAGTTGCGCTGCACTGGCCCGCAAGGTCATTTCAATGTCACCTAACATGGCTGATGGCTGGATCTTGTGATTACCCTGCTGGTTTGGGTTTCTTCTGACGCATCTGTTGTTTCAGAAAAAAAAACATCATAAACACTCTACGGGGGGGGGGAGGGGAAAGTGGCGAGCAGAGAAGAGAAGTGATGCAGTCTCCAATTTCCATGGCAACATCCTTTTCACTAGGGGATGGGAAAAAGCAGGCTCTTGTTTCCACTGGCGGTGTGACACAAGGCATTAATCACCCTGATGGGGCTGGGTACCCAAAAGAAAGGGCAGGGAAGGAGAGGCAGGAGCCAGAAGAGGCCTGGGGGAGCCCTGATGGGGCTGCGGCTGCTCCCACCCCATAGTGCGAACACATGTGGCTTTGGGCACAGCCCCCCAAGCTGTGGGGTGAAGGAAGGCTGTGATCCTCCTGTGCCGGTGCCAGGCTCCCATGGGCAGGTGCCAAAGAAGGAAGGAGCCTGAGGGAAGGAGCCATTTCCCCCACACCATGCCAAGCAGGATGTTTGGGCAAGGCTCTGCCCTGGTGCAGGCTCTGCCGGCCGTGGCACTCACCCCCTCTGTTGGGGTCTGGGGGCTCTGGACCCATCTGCAGAGCTGGAGGGTCCCCGTCCTGCTTTCCAGGACTGATTCAGACTGAACCCCATCACCTTTCTTCCCTCATGAGCGGGATGTGGGTAGCAGGGCTACCACGGGTGGCTGGGTGGCCTCATGTTCCCATCTGTTTACCCCTAGCTATCCTGAACCCGAAGCAGCCCAAAGAGACACCAAAAAGCTTCAGTTTTGACTATTCCTACTGGTCCCACACCACGGTAAGTGGCAGGAGGCCTGAGCCCACATGGAGCACTGGGCTGGCCTGGGAGAGGCAGGAGGACTTCCTTGCCAAATTTCTCCTTGTCGCCCTCCTATCTGCAGCCTGCAGACATCAACTATGCATCTCAGAAGCAAGTGTACCGGGACATTGGTGAGGAGATGTTGCAACATGCCTTTGAAGGCTATAACGTCTGCATCTTTGCCTATGGGCAGACGGGTGCTGGAAAGTCCTACACCATGATGGGGAAGCAGGAGAAGGACCAGCAAGGCATCATCCCACAGGTACTGCCTGGTGAAAAGCTGCCTGTTGCCCTGGTCCCAGCAGGATACCTGAAGGAAAAGCAGAGTGGGGAGGGAAGAGGGGAGCTGGGCTGGAGCAGGGCCAGGCTTTGCCAAGGTCTGCCACAGCCCTGCTGAGGCAGTGAGCTGGCACAGCTCCGCTGGAGGGCGGGGGGACAAGGAGTGTCACGCCGGACTCCTCTGAGACTGGATGAATTACGGTCTGGCCACATAAGGCTGGTGTTTGTAAGCAGCAGTAGTCCAAGTGCCGACCCCCCCGCTGGCTATGCTTCCCTGAGAGCTGCTGTGTGCTGGCCCAGCAGAGCACCAGGGAGGCTCTGGGGATGCTGAGCCCCCCATGTCAGCAGGGGGTTTCTGCCAGCTCCCCAGGAGCCATCCCAGCACTCAGGGGCTCTGGTTTTTGGGGTGAGAAGGTAAAAATCCCTGTGGCCTGGGCGCTCCGGGCAGGAGCATCCTGCTGGTGGGGGGCTGAGCAGCCTGGCTCTTCTCTCCACAGCTGTGTGAGGACCTCTTCTCCCGCATCAACGACACGACAAATGACAACATGTCCTACTCTGTGGAGGTAGGCACCCCATTGCCTGCCTAATCTGGGTCCAGCCTCCCACCTGGCTCTGCAAGTCATGCCGGTGTGCAGACCTCTCTTTGGGGGGGGGTCCTGTCCCTGGGTGTGGGGTGGGTGGGCAGGGCCTAATTCTGCCTACATGCTGAGTGTCCACATCCTGCTGGCTGCTAGCCCTGCCCTTGCCTTCTGCTCTAGGTGAGCTACATGGAGATATACTGTGAACGTGTGAGGGACCTCCTGAACCCCAAGAACAAGGGGAACTTGCGGGTGAGGGAGCATCCCCTTATGGGCCCGTATGTTGAGGACCTTTCCAAGCTGGCCGTGACCTCCTACAATGACATCCAGGACCTCATGGACTCTGGGAACAAGGCCCGGTGAGTTGGGGGAGCTTGAGATGGCCAGGATTTGGAGAGCTTGCAGACATCTCCAGAAGGTCCTGCTTAACTTCCTTACTTTACTGGTCTGGCTGCTCTGGAGGTGGCAGTCCCCTCCTGTCTGAGCGCTGGGTACCCCCCACTTATTTTCACCTTACCTCCTTCCTGCTCTCAAAACGCCCTGGAGCCAGCAGGAGAAAGACTGGACTTTTGTACGTCTCCTCCCAGAGTCCTCTCCTGTCCTCCAAACTTGCCTTCCCATCATGTACCCTGTCCTGAAATAAACCCTGGCCACAGCACAGCCACTTCAGTGTCCCTTGCAGAATGTCATACCTCCCTGTCCTACTCCCCCTGCAGCACAGTGGCTGCCACCAACATGAATGAGACGAGCAGCCGCTCCCATGCTGTGTTCAACATCATCTTCACGCAGAAGCGGCATGATGCTGAGACGGACATCACCACTGAGAAGGTAAGAGGAGAGCCTGGGCAACTCGGGGGAATGCACATGGACCCAGGAAGGGCTTCGTGTGCTATCGACAGCACTTGGGACAAGACGGTGCGGCCTGATGGAGGAGTGAAACAGGATGGCAATAAGTCCAAGGCACATGCTGGGCTCACAGTCCCTTGAGGGACTGGTCCCTAGACAGGATATTTGGCAGCTGGTGCCCTCCAGCTCTGCCTGGAAGGATGTTAGCCCCGCCCCTGGCCAAATCCCGGCAAGGATGACCCCACAGAGCCCACCTCTGCCTTCAGAGCAATGTCACCTTGCAAGAGGTCTTTGCTCGCTCCTCGGCTCTGTGCCGGGGCCCAGTTTGCTGTGCCTGCTGCGTCTGACAGCCTCATCTCTGTCTGCAGGTCAGCAAAATCAGCTTGGTGGACCTGGCAGGGAGCGAGCGAGCCGACTCCACTGGCGCAAAGGGCACAAGACTAAAGGTGAGAGCTGGCGTGAGGTCCCCTTCTGCTGGCGGGGATGCTGCATCCTGGCCCCTCATCCCCACCTGTGACATCTCCTTTCCTTGCCTGGTTCCTTGCCCACTATGCTGCCAAAATCCTTGGCGGGGTTTTGTTCGAAAGCTGCCCAGTGCCAGTTCCACTGCGGTCCATGAGTCCCAGCTGGGAGGTGCTGGTTACCCAGTAAGACCAGCTGCTCTTTGCCCACCCTGTACTGGGACTTCCTCATCTTCTTGGTGCACTGGGCTTTAGCACTGCTCTGAAATGGGGCCTGAGCATCTGGGCTTTTTCTCTCTCCACCAGGAAGGAGCAAACATCAACAAGTCCTTGACCACGCTGGGGAAAGTCATCTCTGCCCTGGCTGAAATGGTAGGTAGCCAGAGTGCAGATGAGCGGTGGCACCGCGGGGGAATGGGCTCAGCTCAGCAGGTGTGGACTCAGCTCTGAGGGATGGAGCATCCCAGCTCTGAGGGACGGAGCATTGCAGCTCTGAGGGATGGGCAGGTACATCCCAAGCTGTCCCCAGGGCTGGGATGAGCTGGGCTGGTGAGGCTGCCATCTCCCCGGGGACCTGTGCCTGCCGCTCTCTGCTTGGGGAATGGGGAGCTGTGGTGGGCATCGAGGAGGAGAGCAGCTCACTTAAACAGTCTCTCCACTTTCTTTGCAGGATTCGGGGCCAAACAAGGTAGGTGCCCTGGCCGGGCTGGGGAAGGGGGCTTGGTTTTTAGCACAGGCGGGTAGGAGTGGGTCGCAGGGTGGTTTGGGGGTGAGGCTCTGCTGGACTCAAGCCACACTTCTCTGGGGGCTGCCAGAGCCCTCAGCATCCTCATCACCCTCCTCACCCTGTGGCTTTTGGTACCCAGCATTAAATACCCGGTCTGGCCCAGGTAGGGCATTTCACAGGCAGGACCTGTGTATCCGAGCAGAGCTGCCTGAGATCGCGGTGGCTGGCAGAGCCATCCTTCTCTGAGCTCCCATGGCTGGCTGTCACCTCCCTTTTGAAGCGAGCTGGCAGCCCTTCCCTCTGCTCTCCATCCCCCAGAACAAAAAGAAGAAGAAGACAGATTTCATCCCCTACCGGGACTCAGTGCTGACCTGGCTGCTGCGGGAGAACCTGGGTGAGGATATGGGTGGGAGGTACAGGCTCGGCAGTGGGCACAGCTGCCGAGTGGAGGG
Source organism: Theristicus caerulescens (assembly GCA_020745775.1). NCBI lineage: Eukaryota > Metazoa > Chordata > Aves > Pelecaniformes > Threskiornithidae > Theristicus > Theristicus caerulescens. The sequence continues at coordinate 29,946,558 of CM036565.1, read as the reverse complement.
TGACGGCTGGCACGGGGACCAGCATCTCCCTGATGCAAGTGTATCTCTCTGGGCAGGGGGCAACTCCAGGACGGCCATGGTCGCTGCTCTCAGTCCTGCCGATATCAACTATGATGAGACCCTCAGCACCCTCAGGTGGGAAGAAGTTCCCTCATCCCCTCACAACAGGCAAGGGCAGGGGAGGTCTCTGAAACCCAGGCACTGCCACGTGCTCTCCTCACCTCTGTGGCAACCCTGGCTGGGGGGGTGCTGTGGGGGGGACCCTGCAACCTCAGACAAGAGGCCAAAGGATTGTCCCAGCGCTGGGATCCTCTGAAGCATCTCTTGCTGGAGGGGCTCAGCAGGACTCCTGCTTTCCCAGTAGCTGGGGGTTTGCCCCCCGCACTGTTGCTCAGGGCTCTGCCCTTCCCTAGGTACGCTGACCGTGCCAAGCAGATCCGCTGCAACGCCGTCATCAATGAGGACCCCAACAACAAGCTCATCCGGGAGCTGAAGGACGAGGTGGCACGCCTGCGTGACCTCCTCTATGCCCAGGGCCTTGGGGACATCATTGACAGTAGGTACCACCCAGTGCTCTCTGGCAGTGGCTCCAGGCAGAGGCCGGCTGGAGTCCTCCCTGTCTGCAGGGCTGGTGTCCCTGCTGCTGCCCTGCATCCTGCTCTGCTGGCCATGTGGCAGCATCACACTGCTGATGTGTGGTTGGGACGCCTCTGGCGAGTCCCTGCGCGTGCGTTCACAAACCCCAGCCCACTCCCGTAAGCAGGAGGACCTGCTTTACACCCAGCAGACCTCCCCTTCTCCTCCTCCACCTCCCGTCTTCTGCATCCCGCACCTGGCAGAGGTGCCAGGAAGATGTTCCTGGGGCTGCACCTGCCTGTAGCCTCTCCTCTGTGTGCTGTTGGAAATCCTACTGAGATGAACCCACTCTTGTTTTGTTCTCTCTGTCTTACCCCTGGCTCCCTGCCCTCTCTCTCTCTCTTAGCCCATCCTGCTGCGGGAGGATCCAAATGTGTGTATTCCCCATCACTGGTACTCTCTGTTGCTTCACAGCTTTTGGGAGGCATAGGCTGCGCCCAGGGGCACCTGTGCAGCATGGGGAAGGGCTTCTGTAGCTGGCCCCAGCTGATGGAGATGTGCTTGCCTGCAGGCTGGCCGTCCCCAGGGAGCTGGCAAAGGGGACGGTGGCAGAGTTGTGGTTAGCGCCTGGGCTTGGGATAGCACTTGGAGGGACCAGTGTCCTCCCCCTTTGCTGTGCCAAGGGCCTGATCCCCATGGGGACTCCTTCCTCCATGCTGTCATGATGTTTCCTGTCGCTGCTGCTGCTGCTGCTTCTGCTGGCACTGGGGCTCATCGGAACTGGAGCCTGGCACGGTGCTTGAGTGGGCTGGCACCTGATGGAGGGATGTGTGGTGATCGGTAGGAGTTTTTTGCCTGTGGATATGCACTATTGCCCCATCCCCCCTGGGCCAGGCAGTGCAGCCAGGCTGTGGCAAGCCTGCTGAGGAGATGGGGACGTGGCCTGTCCCCTCCTGGCTTCCCCAGATGTGGGCTGATGGAAATGGGTGACTAATGCTGCACCTGCTAACCTGTGCCCTGCCCGCCTCTAGCACAGCACACCGAGCTCCTGTGACTTCTTGGGGCTGGAGGAGCATCTCTGAATACCTGGGTCCCTTTGCCACGGGGTCTGGTGGCAGCTGACGCTTGGGGTGCCAGCAGGCAAGCACCGCTACGTGCATGTTGCCACCCTGCCCTCACTTTGCTCTCTCTTTGGCTGCCCGACCCAGGCTCTGCTCCAGTGGGCCAGGTGCTTGGGCTCTGCCAGCAAGGGGATCCCACAGCTTCTCCTGCTCTGTCTCCCCAACCCTTTTGTAGGGCAGAGGGCCACCACCTCTCCTCCCCTTCCCTTCTCATTCTCTGCCCCCAGGTCCAGCTAATCTGGGGCAGCTGGGCAGGGTAAACCACCCGGGCTGTGTCAGTGGGGGAGGATGACAGGGGCAGTGGCACACTCTTGGGGAGGATAGTTGATCCCAGACCTGATGGCTGCAGGATCTGGTGTTGCAAAAAAGCATCCCTGGGTGCCTGGGAAGGCTCGAGGGCTATTCCAGCAGCTGCTTCCCAGAACAGCCCCATGTTCCTGGGGGGCTGCCCGGGCTAGGGGAGAGATGCACTTGCACTTGCCCTGCTGCTGCCTGTGCCGCTGTGCTGCCGCCTGTGCCTTTCCTTGTAATTCCTGGCTTTCTTCTTGACACACCAGGCCACTCTTATTTTTCCCAACAGCTTTTCTTGTCTCTATCTCTTTCTCTCTCTCTTCCTGTCTGTGTGTCTTTCCCTGGCCCATCCCTCCTTCCCTGCCCATAGATGTGTCCGACTTTGAGAACAATAATGATGCTAGAGGGGCAGAGCTGAGTCACCGCCATGACAATCTCTCCACAGTGACCAATGCCATCGCTGGGATCAGCCCCTCTTCCTCCCTGTCGGCCTTGTCCAGCCGCGCTGCCTCTGTCGCCAGCCTCCACGAGCGCATCATGTTTGCTCCGGGCAGTGAAGAGGCAATTGAAAGGCTCAAGGTAAGAGGCCAGCGCCTGGCAGGGAGGGGAGGGCTCAGCTCAATGCTCTTGCACTGAGGCTTGTGGAGTGGGCTTGCTATTTCCTGGAAACCCATTATGGGTGGTGCTCAGGGGAAGCGATGCTCAGGCACGCTCTTGCAGAGTGGACAGGCTCAGAGCTGCCCAGTGCTCTGGACTGCTGGACGGGAGACAGTTTGGTATGATAGGGTCCACCTGGTGCTGCTATCCTCCCCATGGGGTGACTGCTGCCTTTGCCCTGTGGGATGAGCACTCCTGGCTTGGGATGGGTGCTCCCGGCTCAGCATGGTGCAGGAGCGGGTTGGCAGCAAGGGGATGGAGAGGCTGGTCTTCGTGCCTGACTCTTTGAAGATGAGGATGATGGAAAGATGTGGGTGAAATGCTGCCACAGCTCATTTAAACCAGCCTGAAAATGGGACAAGTGTCCTGCTGTGGCATGCTGGGCAGAGCCTGGCAGAGCGGGCAGGTCTGCTGCCCTTAGGATGCGCTAACCCCCTGCTAACCCCATGCTTGCCAGGAAACGGAGAAGATCATCGCGGAGCTGAATGAGACATGGGAGGAGAAGCTGCGGAGGACGGAAGCAATCCGGATGGAGAGGTGGGTGGGTTGGGGTGAGATGGGATGGGACGGGATGGGATGGGGTGGGGTTCCCCAGGCATCTCCCCTCCTCTGCACTTTGCCTACAGCAGTTCAGTTCCTGGGGCAGCTGGGCAATTTGACTGTCGAGCCGTACCCTGGCTGCCCCCCAGGCACCCCAGTGCCCACCACATTAGCTTGCACAGACACGGTCTGCTCTGAGAAACTCTCCTGAGGCACGGAGAGAGCTGAAGCAAGCCCTACAGCTGTGATTCGTGGGGCAAACCCATGGACTCGGGTCCTGTCCTGGGCTTGTCTAGTGCAGACTCATGGGGCTTTGACAGGCTCTTCTTTCCCTTGCTCCTTCAGGGAAGCGTTGCTGGCCGAAATGGGGGTGGCCATGAGGGAGGACGGAGGCACCTTGGGTGTTTTCTCTCCTAAAAAGGTAGGATCATCTTATTCTCTTCTTCCTGGCAAACAAGGGCTGGTTTGTACCCCCACAGCTCCCTTCCGACCTGCCCTGTCACTGCTGGCCAGCCCCAAATATTTCACTAGCCTTTTCTTGGCTCTGAAACCTATGGGGGAAATCCCAGTGTTGACCCTACTGGGTATGAACATCGGTAGAAACACATGGCTAAACGTCCAGCTCCCGTTGCCTGAATGCTGTCCCCACTCAGGTTGGGCTTTGCTGATGATCGCTGTGTTGGACTTCAGTGTCAGCTTATAAAAATCCGTACTTTGGGGTATTTGAAATTGCTGCCCCTGAAACCAGCAAGTCCTCGCTGAGAAATGTGGGTGCGGAAACATTCCATACTCTTTATTGCTTGTAGCATCCTGGAAAGTATTTTCTAAGAAAATACTGGCTGTGCCCCAAAGAGTTTGTGTGCCAGCAAACCCTGCCAAGCAACAGTTACAGCACATTGCTGCCCCTTGCTTGTCTGTATAACCATCACGGTAGTGACATCCAGTTTACAGTCCCAACCCTGTGAAGCGTGCAGAGCAGCATGGGCTGCCGAGGTGCAAGCACATGTGGGTAGGACCAGGGCGCGCTTGCTCAGCTTTCCTGCCACACTGAGGGATGCTCTGAGAGCTGCCCTGGAAGCTGATGCTGGTTGGCTTGGCCAAACATCTTAGTAGATGCATGTGTCCCCAGCTGAGTTGGTGGCATTTGGTGATCAAGGCTCCAGGACCTTCCCCTTGTGTGCCTTGGCATGGGTCTTAGGACAAATTTCTACACCATTGTCTTTGTTTCTCATTCTTGTCTCAGCTGCTGCCTGTTAGGACCCCAGACGTTTGTGTAGAAAGTGTGGGGGTTTATTCCCCAAAGCAGGTTGGTCTTGGAGGTGGGGCATTGCTGTAGTGGTCTTAGTGCCTCCTTGCTCTTCAGCAAGGTGCGTGGAAACTCCTCTGACTTCTCCAGTGGCTGGCGAGGAAAGTTAGCGTTGACAGCATGCAAAATATCATTTTGTTAAGGGCAAAAGGACTTCGTTGTCCTGCTCTATGCCATTGTTGGGGTGCTTAGGTGTCCAAGGAGCTCAGTGCAAGGTAGAGCATCTGCCTTCTAGTAGCCAGTCTTGCAAACCTGGAAAAAAACTGCAAGCTGAAGGAGTCTCAGACCCCGACACTACATGTCTGCCTAGAGGGGCCTGAAGTTAAATGTTAAGGCCATCTTATTCCTGCCAGCCACCATGGAGAAGAGCCTGTATTTCCCTTGACCTCTAGCTCTCCTGCACTATTTGGAGTGAGTCTCTCCTGTCAGCCAGGGCTTGTAGCACTGTTGTGACGGGGAAACCTCTGCATGCTGGGTGTCAGCAGGCTGGTAAGACGTTTCTTACGGTCTCTCTTATTTCTGGGAAACTCAGAACTTCACCTACTGATACTTCTGGGACGTTGCCTGTTGCCTGAAGGTGCAATCACAGAAGCTTGTGATGGGGTGAGATAAGCTAGCTGCAGCTGGAGAGGTCTGTGGCCAGGGGAGAAACTTCGCTCTTGTCAAGAACAAAGTGGTTTGTGACCCAGGGGAAGAAAGTGATGGGAGAGAACTGTTAGGGAGGAGACCAGGGAATGAAATTCAGCCTGGAGATACAGCTTCAGGTCTCCACTACCTCTGGTCTGGGACCTGCTCTTTTAAGTGCTTCATTTGTCCTTGTACAGTCAGTGGAGGAAAACGGGCACTTTTAGTTTCTCTCATCCTAAACCAGCCGCTGCATGGGACGTGTCTCTGCCTCAGATACACTGCCTGCAGTGGAGGGGGGCGACGGTGAGGCAAGGACCCGTGGACACGCGGTGCAGGCGAGCAGGGACCCGCCCCAGGAGACACTAAGCCTATCAGGGACTCCCCGTGGGAAGTGTTCAGCTCCATGTTGGGCCTGTTTGCAACACGAATTTTCAAAGGCAGCGGGGTGAAGGGTGCTCAGGGCCCAGCCCTTTGAGGAGGAAAGCAAGGAGGCAGGCCATCCTCATCCTGGCTGCGCAGTTTTCTGAGTCCCCTTGAAAAGTACCTGCCTGGGCATGTTATCAAGCTACGGAGGGCAGGAGAGCCCGTGCTGGGGGGGGCAGCCTAAGGTGCTGCTGAATTCCCACCTCTCTCAGGAGCATCCCTCAGAGCCCAGGTAGCTGGGGTACACCAGGGTGACTCTTTGTTCGTCTCTCCTAGACGCCCCACTTGGTCAACCTGAATGAGGACCCGCTCATGTCTGAGTGTCTTCTCTACTACATCAAGGACGGCATAACAAGGTGAGGGCCAGGTCCCATGGAGCGGTGGGAGCCTAGCCCATATCTCAGTGCCTGACTTGCCTGGGTGGGCAGCGGGATGACAGCTGTCCCTGGGTTGGGCACTGTTCCCGGGACATCCCCAAAGTGCCATATCTGTGTGGGAAAAATGTATTTGCCTGGCAATCTCATTAGGGAGTTGGTCTTGCTGTGCACCAAGGACAACTCCTGTCAGCCCCAAGGACGGTTTTGGGGGGAGGCCCAGGGAGGGGCTGCTTTGAGGAAGGATTGAGCTGGGTTTCCCCCTGGCAGGGTTGGCCGGGAAGATGCAGAGAAGAGGCAGGACATCGTTCTCAGCGGGCACTTCATTAAGGAAGAGCACTGCCTTTTTCGCAGCGACACCAAAACCGGTGGTGAAGGTATTCCTTGTCTGGAGGGGCTCCACTTTCCTGGGGACCCCAGTCCCTCTGCGTGTCCCCAGCACCTGCCCCCAGCTGGGGGTCCTGCCCTCCTCAGAGTAGTGGGGGTCTCCCGCATGGCTGTGGCCTCTACGTGCTTCCAGAGCGAGCTACAGCCCTCACCTAGTTGGGAGGGAAGCTCATGCAAGGCACGTGGAAGCTGCCATGGTGAGGCAAGCCAGGGAGATTGGGGCAGGAGGGAAGAGCAGACCGCAGATGATTCCCCTGGCCAAGATGTGAAGCAGAGCCCATCCCGCAAACCAGCAGGAACCTGGGGGTGAAAGGGCTTTGGGAGACGAGCCTGGGGAGGCTGGAGATGTGTGCTGGAGGCTCTGATCTCCTCTCATGTCCAGTCTCCAGCTGCTTTTGGTCCTTGGGACTGCTCTGATTAACATGAGGTTGGCCAAGCCCCGTTGGTTGCCCAGGGTGTGGCTGCTGCCAGTGGGTACCCCGGTGTCCCCTGACTCCACGCCTGGGGTGCTGGCTGGGGCAGCTCTCCCTTTCTGAGGCTGCAGGAGCAGCGGAGCGGGAGATGCAGGATTTATCCCTCTGCTTCCACCTTACCTTTGCTCCCTCTCTCCTCCCACTGTCTCTGCAGTAATAGTGACCCTGGAGCCCTGTGAAGGTGCTGACACGTATGTGAACGGCAAAAAGGTGACAGAGCCCAGCATCCTGCGTTCAGGTGGGTCCCTGGAGCTGGTACGCCAGCGCTGCTCTAACCCGCCTCCCTCCATCCCATGGGGGCCCTCCAGGATGTCCCACATTAAACCCATTCCCTTTCCCCCCATCCCACGTGTATCCCTGTAGGAAACCGCATCATCATGGGGAAGAGCCACGTCTTCCGCTTCAACCACCCCGAGCAGGCTCGGCAGGAGCGGGAGCGGACCCCGTGCGCCGAGACCCCTGCTGAGCCCGTGGACTGGGCTTTTGCCCAAAGAGAGCTGCTGGAGAAGCAGGGCATTGACATGAAGCAGGAAATGGAGCAGCGGTGAGGGCACGGGGGCTGAGGCAATGAGGAACTGGGTATTCACCTCCAGGTCGGTCATGTTCTCCTTCCCTGTTCCTCCCAGGCTCCAGGAACTGGAGGACCAGTACCGGAGGGAGCGGGAGGAGGCGAATTACCTTCTTGAGCAGCAGAGGCTGGTAGGTGGCCAGGACCTGGCTCCTTCTCAGGCTGTCCAGGCATGACCGGGTTCTGGCAGATGTTTGCGTGGGGTGGCTCTGTGTGTCCTAAGTTCCTGGGGTTGTTGCCATAAACACGGATCCAGAGGAGGGAGGAGACCAGGTTCCTGCAGGGGCGGGGAGAAGCGCTATGTGGCAGCATGGAGGAAGGTCATACCCTGTGGGTTGCATCATCCGTCTCCCTGCTTCCCCCAGGACTATGAGAGCAAATTGGAGGCTTTGCAGAAGCAGATGGACTCTAGGTATTACCCTGAGGCAAACGAGGAAGAGGAAGAACCTGAGGATGAAGGTGAGGGCTGGGTGCCACCACAGGGTTTTGATGTTCTCTGCGGGAGCAAGAAGAGGACTGCAGGTCCCCTGGGCACCTCTGCATCAATGTCCTCCCTCCTGGCGGTGGGGTGACTGTCCCTCCATGTCCCCACAGTGCAGTGGACAGAGCGGGAATTTGAGCTGGCCCTCTGGGCCTTTAGGAAGTGGAAGTGGTACCAGTTCACCTCCCTCCGTGACCTGCTCTGGGGCAACGCCATCTTCCTCAAGGAAGCCAATGCCATTAGCGTGGAGCTAAAGAAGAAGGTGGGTGCCCAGGGCTCCTCTCTGGCTTTCTGCGGCACCCATGGCAGAGGCCACAAGCATGGGCAGTCTGGGAAATGCTGAGGAAGTGGTTGTCAAAGGCACCACACGGAGCCTGCTGTCCTCCCAGGCAGCTCACCATTCCTCTCTGCCCCTCTCCAGGTCCAGTTCCAGTTTGTGCTCCTCACAGACACACTGTACTCGCCTCTCCCTCCTGACCTGCTGCCTCCTGATGCTGCCAAGGACCGGGAGAAGCGGCCATTCCCCCGGACCATCGTGGCCGTAGAGGTGCAGGACCAGAAGAATGGGGCGACGCATTACTGGACCCTGGAGAAGCTGAGGTGGGTGAATGATGCCTGTGCTGGAGAGGGCTCGGCTGGCCTCAGCCCAGTTTCTCACCGCTGCCCACTGTGTCCCCTTCTGCCTGCAGGCAACGCCTGGACCTGATGCGTGAAATGTATGACCGTGCAGCAGAAGTGCCTTCTAGTGTCATCGAGGACTGTGACAATGTGGTGACTGGCGGAGACCCTTTCTACGACCGCTTCCCCTGGTTCAGGCTGGTTGGCAGGTGAGCGCTTCGGCTCCTTCTAAGCGCGGCTGGGACCCACAGGCAGCCTTGCGGGAGGAAGCGCCACTGGCTCTGCCATGCGCAGGGCATTTGTTTCCCTGGGGCCGTGCTGCGGGAGGATGTGTTGCCCCCCCCAGTGCTGGTCAGGGCCCATCTTGCCTGCCATGGCTCTCCTCCGCATTGGCTGCTGGGACCCTGAGGGACCCGCAAGCCACTGGCAATGCTCCTGCTGCCTGCCGTAACACAGTGCTGTGAGGCATGGGCTCTTGTCTTGCCGTGGGTGGGAGGTGGGGGGCCACGGTTGTCCAGCAGGCCGAGAGCCCATGCCGTCGCCATGCCTGGCGGGCACGCGTCCATGTGCACGCGTTGGTGTCCAAGCATCCGTCTGTATGGTACGTGCTGCGTGTCTCTGTGCGCTTCCCGCACACCGGTTGGAAGGGTGCAGTGCCAGCAATGAGGATGGGCCATCCCAGAGAAGGGGTCTGCCCCGGCGGGCAGGGGGAGCAGGGGGCTGAGCCGCATGGCCCAACCAACCGCACGTGCTGTGGAGGCATCCCCCCCCATGCCACGGCATGTGGAGAGATTCCCTTCAGTGGTGGGAGTGGTGGCGAGCATCATGCCACCCGCTCCGTCCCCCTGTTGCTTGCAAAGCCAGTGAGGGGAATCCCTACTGATTGCAGCAGTTCCTTGGGTCGCTCTTTTCTCTGCCCTTTATAGCCAACGGCTGTTGGTGGCTTCCTTTAGAGATGTACCGGAAGGGCAGGTCTTTATTTCCTGACATCCCTTGGTTTAAGCAGAAAAAGCCCTCACCCCAAAACCTAACCGAGAAAAAAACCCCAACCAAAAAAGCAAAATTCCTATTCTTACTCTCTCTGTTTGGAACAGCTAGTGTTAACCTGTCTTCTATCTTGTTGTACTAACCTTAGTTCAGATATCTCTGGCTGCAACAGCTCTCCTCTTTTCAACACATGCATGAGCGAGCGCATGGCTGATCTCACCCCCTCCCCTACCTTCTCGAACCCCGACTCCGACATCACCGAGCCTGCTGACGAGCAGCACCAGGGGCAGGAGGAGGAGGAGGAGGAGGAGGAGGAGGCGGAGGACCTGGAGGAAGACATCTTTCCGGAGTGCCCGCTGTGTGATGGCCGGGATCCGTTTTACGACCGCTCCCCCCTGTTCAGTTTAGTAGGAAGGTTGGTGAGGTTTTAGGAGAGCATGCCGGGAAGGAACTAGCTCTTTCGCATGAGGGAACTGCTTTCGGACACGACTCCCACCTCTGGGGTGTCCTGGAGGCGCAGGGGGTGGCCAGCCGGCTGTGATTGCTGCTGAGCCTGGGGCACCCGGCGGGGCGACGAGGTGCCCACCGAGGTAGGGCTGTGACGAGCACAGCGGTGGTAGGGAATAGCAGGGGAGGGTGGATGGCGCCAGCTCCACCAGAGACCCTTTAATCAGGTCCCTCTTTGGGGCGGCCCCCGAGAAGGGGTGCACTGCCACGTCTCCAGCACTGAAGCAGCCACACAGGCGTCTCGGTCCTGGGTGTTTCTGTCGCAGGGAGGGCCACCTCCCACCTGGCTCAGGGTGACCCTGCGGTGCCGCTGGCTGGGGACACGCAAGCACTTCGAAGCCATGCGTGCCTCTGGCACTGGCTTGGCTGTCCTGGCTGTGTCATTCAGCGTGAGTCCCCCTGGACATGGAGGCTTGGATGCCCCCAAGCAGTCAGGGGGATGAAGCCAAGGGGAGCAAGGGGAGAGCCAGGTGCAGGAGGAAGAGGAGGATTCTGCGAAAAGCGGCATTTTCTCTCGCTGTCTGGTGCTTGGCTTGGGGTCTTCCCTGCCAGCTTGGTACAGGAGATGTTCAGGGAGGTCACGGGGACCCGGGTATAGGCTGCAGCTCCTCCTTGGCTCCAGCTGAGGACAAAAGCTTTGATTTCTCATACCTGTTGGCCAGGAGGCCCCCCTGGGCTCCATTGGTCTTGGCCTGGAGAAACCCACCAGCTGCTGCAAAACCGGCTGTGCCATGAAACCCAGTTGCAATCTGCCCATCCCCAAAATGCAGTGTGGTGCTGCCAGCTCTGCTCGGGGTTCTTCCAAGGGGATGTGCACCTGGAGCTGGTCCCAGAGCCTCTGTCCCAGGCAGGAGCCAGAGGGACTCAGGACAGTGAACCTCTACCCGCTGGGGCTGCTCCGACAGGTGGAGCTGGAGCTCCTCTTCCTCGGTGTGCTAAAGCCAGGCGGGTGCGGACAGCGAGGCGGGGATGAGGGGGACCAGCGCAGGCAGAGAGGGCGGAGGTGGGGTAAGAGTCCTGCAGCCTCAGGCCGAAAGAGCTGGGTTCTTCCCCCCTTTTTTTTTTCTTTTTTTCCTTTTTTCCTTATTTAAAAAAAAAACAAAAACCATCAAAAAAACCCCCAAAACTCTCAGGGGCACCTCAAAAAACCAAACAAGGCCCTGCAGCAGCGGCCTCACTCCATGCTGGGAGCACGTTGCCCGGAGCTCAGCACCTTCTGACTTCTTTTGAGTCTGCCCTGGGTTTGGCTCCCCGCGCAGCAGCTCCGCCGGCCACATTTCTTGTGAAGTGTGCTTGGATTGGTTTATGATTGGATCCTTGTCTTTGATTTTTTTTCCCTTTCTTTCTTTTTTTTCTTTTTTTTTTTGGGGGGTGTTTTTTTTAGCTGCTGGCTCTCTCTCTCCAAAGCTTTGGCAAAAATTGGGGTTATTTCACTTTCGTCTTCCTTTGGAAAGGCTTTTCTTTGATCTGAGCATGCCATCTTTGCACCTCACCAATCTTGTGGTTAGTGTCCCTGCCCTCCTTCCTCTAGTGACACACTTGTCCCCCTCCTCCCTGCCTGCCCCCCCCCTTTCCTCCCCTCTCCACCCTCCAGCTTCATCACCAGCTGCCCTGCGATTTCAGGTGGGTGGGCGCACCCAGATCCCAGTGCTTTAGAGACCTCCCTGTCGTCACAGGACTCTGTCCCAGGCATGCGGTCCTGCCAGGAACCCCTGGCATGGTCCAGCCACTTGTCCCTGGTGGCCTCTGAGAAGAGGGGTGAGACAGACCTGGCAGGAGACAGTGATGGGGCATCACCTTAGCTTCCACAACTTGAGTCCTTGGAGATGCTTTGGGTGGAAAAAGCCTTAAGAAGCAGTTGGAGGTCAATGGGAGTCACCAGAGCAGGGAGAACCTCCGGACTTTGGGGCTCAGGCTGCAAGTGCTGGGCTGGAGCCTCCTGCAAGAGCCCCCTGGGCACTTTTGGGTGCTGTTTGGATGTCTGCAAAGAAACCTGCGAGGTTGGGACGTCACAAGCAGAGCTGCCAGCCGCCTGGAGATGCAACACTCATGGGAGCCTCCTGAAGCAGAAGTGTCCTGGCCAGCCCCAGCACCATCCCGCCTCATGACCCGCAAAGATGCTGTGTGTCAAGACACTGGTGGGCGCCCTGGGGAGGGGTGCTGGGCACCATGCATGCCCTCTTGCTGGGAGCGGTGCTGCCCTGCAGGCAAGGGCGGTTCGCACCGCTCGCCAGGGAGCTCAGCGCCAAAGGCTGTGGAGGTGACTTGTCACTGCTGAGGGCACAGTGTGCCACCATTGCCAGAGCGCCAGGAGGACCGTCAAACGGTGAGCCGGCCAGCAGCAAGGTTGAGGAAGGTGGCAAGAGGAGGCAAAATGCTTGAGAAACAGGGAGCTGTGGCCAGGCAGGAGGTGCTGGCAGAGATGTGGTGTGGCCATCACATTGAACCCTGGCATGGCACCTTGCTGCGGTAGCGTCGGTGACCTGGATGTCACAGAGGACGGTGGGGAGGCTCCGACCTGCTGCATGGGGAGCGGGCAGCTCCTTCCTTGCCCACAGGGAGAAGCTGGCTGGGCTGTCCCTGTGACACGCTGGTGGGCAGCCCAGGACCCCAAAGCCATGTGTGCCAAGGGATGGGGCAGGGGGACACACGCTGCCAATGCCGCCAGCCACGCCATGCAGCCTCCCTCCCAGCTGGGCAAAGGCCGCCTGCAGCCACCAGTGGTCCTGCGACACCGTGGGCAGAGCCGGGGCCAGGACTCCCCTGGCAGGTTCATCTCTGGAGGTTTCTGGCCTCCTGCCAGGACCTCCTCCTCTCCCCTTCTTTGATCCCACCGGCCTCTACCTCCCTCGTCACCCTCCCTCCTCCCTTGCCTTGCCCTTGTCCCTCCACGGTGACTCTGCAGCCGTCCCTGAGTCGTGTTGCAACACATCCTGCCCTAGTCCTCCGGCTCTCCACCTCAGAGAAGGTCCTCTTCCCTCCCAGCTTCAGGGTGGCACCAGCACAGCTCCCCTCCCCTCCCCGCCCGCCACGGAGGTGACAGCCGGAGAGGTACATGAGCCCCTTCTGCTTCGTGGTGCTGCCTGTGGCGCGCTGCCCGCCCGCCTGCCTGCAGCACGCTGCCCGCCCGCTGCCCGCTCCCCGCCCCTCTCGGCTGGCCCTGGCTGCCTTCTCTTTAGTTTTGCTTTGCAGTGCCGCGGTCGCGCCGTGAGCGGTGACCTGGGATCCTGGCCGCCGGCGGCCGTGCCACCCATGCCTGGCAACACACGGGTGGGAGCAGTGACCGCTCCCCCCCGTGTTGTGTGTGTCCCTCCCCTCTCCGGCAGGGCCTTCGTCTACCTGAGCAACCTCCTCTACCCCGTGCCCCTGGTCCACCGCGTGGCCATCGTCAGCGAAAAGGGAGAGGTGAAGGGCTTCCTGCGCGTGGCCGTCCAGGCCATCTCAGGTAGGAGGGGGACGCCCCCAAATGTGCCCCTCACATCCCCTGCGCCCCCCAAGCCAGCTCACCCCCATCCCTCCTCCAGCGGATGAGGAAGCCCCCGACTACGGCTCTGGCGTGCGGCAGTCAGGGACAGCTAAGATATCCTTCGATGACCAGCACTTTGAGAAGGTACAGTGGCAGCTGGCTCTTGGTGGGTGCCCAGGGACCGCAGACCCCTGCCTGCCACGGCAATGCTCCCCATGGGGACCACCGGGCTCCCAGAGGTGCAGGCATCACACTGAAGGGACCGTGCTCCCAGTCCACCTGGCAGCCCTCAGCCCTCCAGCACCTACCGGTGCAGCCTGCTCTTGCCTGTGTCCCAACGGGGGGCTGCTGTGGGGCGGGAGGGGAGAGCTGGAGGTGCCCCAGTGCTTGGGGCAGTGGCGGTGACGCAAGCAGGACCACCTCCGGGACCACCAGCGTCCCTGAGCCGTGCTCCTGGTGCAGTTCCAGTCAGAGTCATGCCCAGCTGTGGGGATGTCTCGCTCGGGGACCTCCCAGGAGGAGCTGCGCATCGTTGAAGGCCAGGGGCAGGTCAGCGACATGGGTCCCTCTGCTGATGAAGTGAACAACAACACCTGTGCAGGTGAGGGGGTGCTGACAAGCGGTTGGGGAGCAGCCCCCCACCCCCGCAGCCAGCCTTCTGTGCCCACCCAAGCGTCAAAAGCCCCCTGCCCCAGTGTGGGGCTGCTGGCAGACACCAAAAGGGGGTGACCCCACCACCTTGCTGAGGACCTTCCCCTTCCCACAGTGACCCCAGAGGACCTTCTCCTGGACAGCCCAGAGAAGCCTGCGCCAGATGGGCCACTGGAGACGGCTCTGGACCACCTGAAGCTGGGCAGCATCTTCACTTTCCGTGTGACAGTCCTGCAAGCCTCCAGCATCTCTGCAGAATACGCGGACATCTTCTGCCAGTTCAAGTAAGCCCCCAGTGCCCCCTGGCCCAGTGTCCCCCACCATGCTCTGGCCATTACCTCGGGGCTGGTGCTGAACATCAGGGAGCCCCAGCCCCCCCACCTCTGAGCCCTTCATGGATTGGGAGGCAAAACCAAGGGCTGCAGGATGAGCCCATGCGCTTGTCCAGTATCTTGTTCGGTCGCTGGCAAAAGGCAGGGAGAGGCTCCCATCAGCTTCGGGGGGGGTCCTGTTCCAGCCCAGGGTGTGGGAAGCAGCCCCGGGAAGAGTGGGCTCTTCTCTGCCCTCTCTCCCCTCCTTGCTCCGGCACGTCCCCGTCCCCATCCCGCAGACCCCGAGCCACCTTCCTTCCCTCCACAGCTTCATCCATCGCCACGATGAGGCCTTTTCGACAGAGCCCTTGAAGAACACAGGACGGGGGCCACCGCTGGGCTTCTATCACGTCCAAAATGTGCGTACCCTTCCCCTGCCCACACCTCTTCACCCCCACGGCTGCCAGGGTCTCTGTGGGGTCATTGACTGGATCTTCTCCCCAGGGGAGCAGCTTCCTCCTGGCTTTCCCAGCCTGTTAAGCCAACCTTAGACAAGGTGGATGTGTGGGGGAAAGACCAAAAGCTGCTGCCCTCCTCCTGAAAAGACTGGCATTTCATGGCAGTGGTCTTGGTGGGGAGAGCATCCCCAGGCCACGGGGAAGGGGATGGGTGAGGGATGCAGGCAATTGGACAGGCTTTCACCCTCCCACCTCCCCAGTGCTGTTGCTGGCTGCATCCCTTCCCCAGCTAAACTGCACCGTCAATGGCTGTTTTTCTTCCAGATCGCCGTAGAGGTGACCAAGTCCTTCATTGAATACATCAAGAGCCAGCCGATTGTATTTGAAGTCTTTGGGCACTACCAGCAGCACCCCTTCCCACCCCTCTGCAAGGATGTCCTGAGGTGAGTGCACCCTGGGCCAGCCCCAGCCCCTGGTGCCACAGGGGCACCTGGTACAACTGGCCTGCTGGGGACACAGAGAAAGGTGGGGGCAGGTGGTGGGAAGGGGTGGCCCCAGAGCATAGGTGGGGTTGGCTGGGTTTGGGGGTCCCTGTGGATGCTTTAACTGAGCCAGTTCTCTCTGCAGCCCGCTGAGGCCGTCCCGGCGCCACTTCCCCCGTGTGATGCCACTCTCCAAACCAGGTAGGGGGTCTGGCCTCCTGCTCCTCTGCCTGCCCGCGGTCCCCGTTCTGGGTGCGGGGTCCCCTTCCCCAGGGGGACCAGTTAGGACCCCAGGGGCACCACAAAATGTACTGTGGACCAGAGCACCCAATAGCCCTTGGCACCCATTCCCACAGCACCTGGTTGATGCAAAGCCCCCTTCTCACCTCCTGCAGAGTGGCAGGGAGGAGGCTACCTGCCCTGGATGGCTCAGATGGCCATCCAGCCCTGCCGTTCCACAGGGGCTGTAGGGTTCCTGCTATGCTCTGGCTGCTGAGACCCGAGTTGTTGGGGTTTGGCTGAGTGCCATGGTTTGCTGTGCAATCACTGCACCAGCACCAGGGGAACCTCCCTCTGGCTGTCCTGGAGAGGCTGTCCCTGAGCGGCTGTCGCCGAGTGGGCCCTGGAGCAGTGCTGCGTGGTTTCAGATGTGTCCGTTCTGGGGCTACAGGCTCAGGGATGCGTGAGGCTGGCTGCATCCTGTCACCCTCACTGCTCTGCCTTAGGCATGGGAGAAGGCACACCAGTAGTCAGCGAGGTCCCTGGGATGGGGCTGTCCCCCTCTACACACTCCCTCCTGCCTTGCTGCCGCCTCTGTGTGTCTCCCTATGGTCCCTGCCTGCTCTGCCCTTACCCTGCGGGCCGTCACGTGCCTCACTCCAAATGTCAGCGGCAAACTCGCTCTTTAAGCTCTCTTTCCGACCTACCGCAGTGCCTGCGACGAAGCTGAGCACCATGACTCGGCCCAGCGCCGGCCCATGCCAGTGCAAATACGACCTGATGGTCTTCTTCGAGATCTGTGAGCTGGAGGCCAATGGCGAGTAAGTCCTGCGGGAAAGGGGAGCAAGAAGGAGAGGGAGGCAGCACAGTGATTTGCCCAGTGCTCGGCACCTCCGGGCAGGCTGACGGGGCTCTGTGTCCTTTCTTCCAGCTACATCCCTGCCGTTGTGGACCACCGTGGAGGCATGCCGTGCCATGGGACCTTCCTTCTCCACCAGGTACTCCCTCCCTGAGATGCCCTCCTGGTTCTGGCTCCTGCCGGGAGCTCTGTTAACCACTGTCCCTTCTCTCTGGCCTCGTGGGTCTCAGGGCATCCAGAGGAGAATCACTGTCACTTTGGTGCATGAAACAGGCAGCCTCATCCGCTGGAAGGAAGTGCGGGAGCTGGTTGTGGGTAAGCCAAGCCAGGTTGGGTGGGCTGTGAGCAACCCTCAGCCCACTGAGCTCCCGAGCATCCTCTTGGGCTGTTTCTTGCCCATGTTCCCATGCAGGGCTTTACACCTCGTCTCCCCTCCTGCCCTGCAATAGCAAAGCAATGGCTGCCTGGCAGGTGACACCAAGATGCCGCATGGGCAGGGCGCCTTGCTCCTGGCCACCATGTCCAAGAGCTGGGCCAGGACCTCTGGTGTTGAGCAGCCAAGCACTGGGTGGCTGCTGCCTGTGACGGGGGGTCTGCTGGGGGCTGCAGGCAGGCCGGCTGCCCCTGCCCCTCACAGGAACCCTCACAGGGCCACTGCCTGTCACCTGAGTGGCATCCCCATGCTGTGCTTGCAGGTCGGATCCGGAACACCCCAGAAGCAGACGAGTCTCTCATCGACCCCAACATCCTGTCCCTGAACATCCTCTCCTCTGGGTACATCCACCCCTCCCAGGATGACCGGTGCGTGCCGCTTTTTCTCTTGCTCTTCCCCTGCTGTGGTGAGGGCTGGGGGTGGATGTGGGGAGCCACTCTCTCCCCTGGGGGGGCTCTCAGCCCCTCCACAGGGTCCTGCTGACCCATTGCTGCTTCAGGGTGGGGCTTTTCTGGAGCTTCAGAGGGTCTTGGGGTTCAGGGCTGCCAGCCCTCTTCCTCCTCCTCTGCGAGGCCTCTCCATGCTGGGCTTTGGCACTACAGGGAGTTTGGGTGGGGGTCCTGCTCTCCAGTGGTGGCTGTGACCACCTGGCGCAGAGAGCCGGTTGGTGCCAGTGCCAGGAGGATATACTGACCCTGCAACGGGACCTGCCATGAAGGACTGTTTGTCCCGTGTCCCAGCAAACTTGCTGGAAAGGCCACTTGATACCTGCGGCTGGTCCCCGTCTCTGCGGGGGTGATGCAGGAAAGCCATCCCTCATTGCTGCCAGGTGACTTTGAGGATGCCTGTCCCAGGGGGCTGTGTCCCTGCCGTGGGTTTGGCAAGGGTGTGGGAGCAGTGGGGCCGGAGGATTTTATCGCTGAGATCTCCCTGGCTGGGTCCTGTGGTGGCAGGGGGGAGTGATGGGTGCAGAGGGCAGAGCTCTCCTCTGCACCAGGTCTGCTGGCAAGACTCACGGGACTCGCAGGTGGGGGGTCCCTGGCCAGAATGTGTGCATCTGGGCAGCTGCAACAAGATGGGGACGGTTGTTTGCAGCACCGGGAGCAGTGGGACCGGTCCTGGGCTGTGCGCGTGGCGGTTGCCGGCATAGGAGCATCCCAGTGGGTAGCGAGGACCACTTTTCCCCTTGTTTTCTTCAGGGTCATTGCTGCCCCAAGGTGGCCTGCCCCAAGGCAGGGTGTTTTCAGGGGGGAGTGACAGGGGTCTGGAGGGAAGATGCCACCCTGCAGTGCTCCTGGGGCAGCTCCTGGGCATGGTGGGTGGCAGGCACGTGGTACCTAGGCAGCAGAGCCGAATCATGGGCTCGGGTATGTGTGTGAATATCAGACTAGGAGACTTTGGCACAGTCACAGGGACAACAGAGCAAGGCCAGGTGAGGACAGTTGGGTGAGGAGGGCTTGGCCCAGCAGAGCTGCAGTGGTTTTTGCTGGGCTGCTGGGAGCTGGGTGGCTGTGGCACCCATGGGCTCCTGGGGCTTCGCTGTTTTATGTCAGCTCCTGATCTGGCCTGTTGGTCCCGGGTGCAGCCAGATAGGATCTTCAGCATCTCTAGCATAGCTTGGCAGGGGGGGACATGCCTCCTGCTCCTGCCTTCCCCTCACAGGTCCTGCAGGGCAAGGGACACAGCTCAGGCTGGGGGGATGCTCGGGGTGTGGAGAGAAGCGGGGAGATGGGGGTGGCTCAGGTTTTGCAAGAGCCCACCTCACCTGCATGCTCAGAGGGTCTGTGCCTCAGGGCCAGCGCTGAATCAGGGCCGCGGGCCAGTGTGCATGCCGTATCTGTCCTGTATCCATCCTGTCGAGCCTGCCCAGGGCTGGGCAGGGGGAGGAGGGAGCAGCCAGCTTCCTGCAGGATGCCAAGGGGCACTCAGCACACACCTCCCTGCCGCGCTTCCATCCCGCATGCAGGTGCGCATGCTTCGGCCCCAGCAGCCTGCAAGGACGGGCAGAAGGAGAGCAGCAGGCAGAGCCAGGGCCTGCTTCACCCTCCTCCCTGGCTGCTTGCACTCCCTGCTTCGCTGCCTTATGCCACGTAGCCTCCATTACCCAGAGCAGCCCTGGCTCCCCTCTCAGCCTCCCCAGTCCCCCGGAGCCACTCAGGAGGAGACCAGGGGAGTGGTGCGGCTCCCTCCCTGGCACCCATCCATCCCTGCATCGAGCGCCCAGGGAGGAGGCACGGGGGGCAGTGCCCAGGGTCCCTCCTTGCTTCTCTCCACTGCTGCCGCCCATCTGAGCCCACACTAACCATGTGATTGTTTTGTGTTTTTGCAGGCAGTTTCTTGATTCGGATATGCCTAGGTATTATTTGTTTCCATTGGTTTTTTTTCCACCCTCCCTTCCTCTCTCCCTTCTTTCTTTCTCCCCCCTTGCCTCAGTGCACTCACTGCTGCCGGAGGCAGCACTTGGACATCCAGCCCCCCATCTTTCCACACGCCCCATCCCTCCTTCCTCCCGCCCTGGCACCTCTCGCTCACTCGGCCCCTTTTGCTGTTTGTTTGGGCCGCGCTGTCACTGGCTGCCGCTCCCCCTCGCACGCCTGCATCCCCATCGCCTGATTTGGGTTTTCTTCTTGCTTTTTGACTTCGCTGCTCTCCCACCTCTCTGGCATCTGGTGCCAAGTGTGCCGCCCCCTTGTTGCCTCCAACCTCAGCCCCTGCTCAACCCCCGGTGCCGCTTGGAGTAGCCACAGGGCTGGTGCGGACCACAGTGGGGGCTTTGGGGCGCCTCCAGCCCTTGCCCAGGCACCTGGTGATGGTGGCAGCACCACCGGCTGGTACGGCGGCACGTGCAGTGGCTGCCCACCCTGTGCACGGTAGTCCCGCAGGCATAGGTGTGGCATAAGAGTGGTGAGTGTCTGTATGCAGGCACAACAGTGGGTGTGCACACCCATATGTGGCATGGACTGTTATACCTCTGTGTAACGGGAGGAGCGGCTGTTTGGGGATGGGGGCAGTTCAGCAGGGACTGCAGGGTGAGCCTGGTGCGCGGTGCGTGGGCAAGAGCTGCCCAACCCAGATGCTGTTGCCAGCCTCTGGATGGGAGCATCGCTGAGGCCCCAGAGGAGGGGGTGGACTGCCACCATGCCCCGGGGTTGAAGAAGAGGGGGATCTCTGGGATTATCTGGGAGACAGGGGATGGGATCTCCCAAGTCCTGGTGGGGTCCGTAGCTGTGTGCCTGGGAAGTCATCCTCCCTACAGCAGCTAGAAGCTCGTCCTGCTCGGAGATGCCCAAGGGCAGAGCTGTCCCTCCAGCAGCACCTTGTCCCCTCCAGGGTGCAGGGAGATGGATGCAGCACAGATCCACCCCCCTGCTGCAGGAGCATGTGGGCTCGCGCTGGCATTGCCCGTGGGCTTTCAGCACAGTGATGCTCTCTTTGTGGAGCAGGGGACTGGCCAAGAAATTATCCGTGGGTGGCAGCAGTATGGCTGGTTCCCCCCCTGATGGGCACCTTCCCAGGGGGCTGTGCTGGGTGGGAGCTCCTTGCCCTGGGATGGCAGCAAGGGCAGAGTTAAGGGGATGGGGAGCACACGTGCTTGCTTCCCAGCTGCCAGATTACGAGGAAGGTGGGAGGGAGATGGCTTTCACCCAAGCAGGTAAACCTCTGTCTGCCCTCACCAAGCTCCTTCTGGGCTCCGATTTGGGGTCCAGCTAGGCAGGAGCTCCTTTGGCCAGCGGTGCTGATACGGGGTGAGTCCCCTCGAGAGGGGCTCCCCTTCCTCATGGCCCTGCTCCCGTGCCAGCCCTGTACAGACGATGCTTTCTGACCTTTCATTTTTCTGTGTGTGTATGTGTATGTGTTTGTCCTTGGGTCGCCTTCCACTTATAGCATTTCGTTCGGAAATGACACTAGGTATTTTGCGTGCACTCGCTCGGTCTGGTCCCTCCTGCTTTTCTCTCTTTCTCCTTTGCCTCCTCCCTTTGCTTTTTGCTCTTTCCTCCCTCCCCTGAGGCTCCTCTTCTCCTCCTCCTCCCTGGGGAGCTACTCTCTTCTCAAGCGACCTGTGTTTGCAAAGCGATCCTTCGCCTTGGCTGTGTCTCACGTGGGGTTTTTTTAATGTATTTTATACACCTTCTGAAGGCGTCGCTCTCTTCTTCCAACGCGGGGGCAATCGCAGCTGAGAGCCTCTCCTTGCTCCTGGCTGCCCCGGCTCTCGTTAAAAGAGCCCCTCAGCCGCCTGGATGCTGCTTCAGGGATGTGCCAAAGCGTTCTTGTTGAGAC
This sequence comes from Theristicus caerulescens, assembly GCA_020745775.1. Classification (NCBI taxonomy): domain Eukaryota; kingdom Metazoa; phylum Chordata; class Aves; order Pelecaniformes; family Threskiornithidae; genus Theristicus; species Theristicus caerulescens. The sequence continues at coordinate 29,925,465 of CM036565.1, read as the reverse complement.
ATCGCTGAGCCACGGCTTCCTGAGGATGCTCAGGCAGGAGCTGAGGCTGCAGCAGCTCTGGGTGGCTTTGGGGAGTGGGTGTCCCGTAACCCCAAGGCTGGCCCAGGAGGGAGCCCAGGAGTGGGGCAGGGGGTGAAACGGGAATCCCCCATGCTCTCAAACCAGAGCTGCCTTCTGCTTCCCCCACCCTTGATTGCTTGACCTGAAGAGGGCAGTTGCCGCTCTTGCTCTGGGTGGCTGCGCCATCCTCTACGGGATCCCATAGGCACTGGGCGAGTGGGGCCAGGTGTCCACCACTCCTTCTCCCAGCCTGGGAGCCATGGAAAACACAGTGAGGGGAGCGATGCAGGCTGGTGGGAATAGGGATGGATGGGGCTGGTGATCAGGGCAGAGCAAGAGCTGGGGGAGACAGCCTGACAGGGGCCAGCCACCAAATCATGGTCCCTGGGTCCCGCTGGGGGCAGCCCTGGGGAAGGGGACCTGGCTGGCAAGGGGGCTGCTCTCCCAGGGTGGGCTGGCAGCAACCCCCTAGTGCTGAGTATCCTCTCTCCTTTCCCTTCTGGCCATCGTCACCTGAACAGTGGCAGCTGCTCCTGGTGGGGGCTGGGAGGTGCTGCGTGCCCCAGACTAGATGGTGGGGACCTGGCCTGGGCACGCTGGGGCTGGCAGCCCCCCACTTTGAGCACGGGGGTGGGGCATGCACACTCCTTTGCCCTCCTTTGCCCTCCCAGCCTGCCCTGCCTTGCCTGCACCCCAGCTGAGCCCCCACTTCTCCTGCGGTCCCTCCTCCCCAAAACTCTGGTCCACTGGCTGTTTCAAAGATGCTGCGTCCCCCTCCCACCATGCCTTGTCCCCCTTTGCCTTGAGCCTGTGCCCTCTGGAGTGGCTGTCCCCATCTGTCCCCGACACGCGTGCATGTCTGTGTGTCCTTGCAGGCCTGCCGCTGAGCTGCAGAGGGCGATGATGGCCTCTCCTTGCTTGCTCACCTGGGCTTCTGGGGGGGTTGTTTTACCGGCTCTGCTATTTTTTTTGGCAGGACTTTCTACCAGTTTGAGACGGCGTGGGATAGCTCCATGCATAACTCACTGCTCCTCAACCGTGTCACCCCATACCGGGAGAAAATCTACATCACCCTTTCCGCCTACATCGAGGCAAGGACCTTAGTCGGGGCCATTATAATGCCAGCAAAGTCTGGTATTTCCCCCACCGTTGGGGTGCAGCCAGTGTGAACCCCTCCTTAGCTGGCATCAATGCTAAAGGGGTGCAGGATTCAACCTGGTGCTTGAGGGCCCTGTGGGATCCTGGGAGTGGAAACCGCTGGGCACCAGGGGTGGGAGAGACCTGCTGGGCTGCCAAGCCGCAGCCCCCCTGATGCCTCCCCCCCCTGCCCTGCTGCAGATGGAGAACTGCACTCAGCCTGCCGTCATCACCAAAGACTTCTGCATGGTTTTCTACTCCCGGGACGCCAAGCTTCCCGCCTCCCGCTCCATCCGTAACCTTTTTGGCAGTGGCAGCCTGCGGGCTTCCGAGAGGTACCGGGATTCCCCTGCCTTTTGGGGGAAGGAGAGGATTTGGACTCGGGGATTTGAGCCCTCCTGGGGTATCCCAGCAGCTTGGGCAAAATAACTGGGGCATGGGGATGGGGCAGAGCCGGTCATACCTCATCTCCCTTTGCTTGCAGCAACCGTGTGACGGGAGTCTACGAGCTCAGCCTCTGCCGCGTGGCTGATGCCGGCAGCCCAGGTGGGTGCCACACCTCTGCCTGGGTGTTCACTGTGAGGCCAGGAGGCACAGCATGGTGGTCAGGGTTGGGGCTGTGTGTCTGTCCCCCCAGCTGTGCATCTGTCCCCGCAGGCATGCAGAGACGACGCCGGCGCGTGCTAGACACCTCCGTAGCCTACGTGCGGGGAGAGGAGAACCTGGCTGGCTGGCGGCCTCGCAGTGACAGCCTCATCCTTGACCATCAGTGGGAGCTGGAGAAACTCAGCCTCCTGCAAGAAGTAAGAGTCTGGGCTAGAAACGGACTGACACCGTGCAATTTGCAGCTCAGCCCCTTGCCCTGCCAGTGCCAGTGGGATTCCTGACCCAGGGGGGTATCAGCCCTCCCGGCTGTGAGAGGAGGCGGGAGTGGGGTTGTGCCACCAGTGCTTTCCCATGCATTGCTGCTAGCTGGCTCCCAGCAGACCCGAAGCTAATGTTAATGTGGATGTTGTTGACCTGGACTTTAGTAAGGCCTTTGACACCATTTCCCACAGCATTCTCCTGGAGAAACTGCCTGCTTATGGCTTGGATGGGTGTACTCTTTGCTGGGTAAAAAACTGGCTGGATGGCCAGGTCCAAAGAGTTGTGGTGAAGGGAGTGAAATCCAGTTGGCGGCCAGTCACAAGTGGTGTTCCCCAGGGCTCAGGACTGGGGCCAGTTCTGTTTAATATCTTTATCAACAATCTGAGTGAGGGGATCGAGGGCGCCCTCAGTAAGTTTGCAGACAACACCAAGTTGGGCGGGAGTGTTGATCTGCTGGAGGGTGGGAAGGCCCTACAGAGGGACCTGGACAGGCTGGATCGATGGGTTGAGGCCAATTGTATGAGGTTCAAAAAGGCTAAGTGCCAGGTCCTGCACTTGGGTCACAGCAACCCCATGCAACGCTATGGGCTTAGGGAAGAGTGGCTGGAGAGCTGCCCAGCGGAAAAGGACCTGGGGTTGCTCGTCAACAGCTGGCTGAATATGAGTCAGCAGTGTGCTCAGGTGGCCAAGGCGGCCAATAGCACCCTGGCTTGCATCAGGAATAGTGTGGCCAGCAGGACTGGGGAAGCGGTCGTCCCCCTGTACTCGGCACTGGTGAGGCCACACCTTGAATACTGTGTTCAGTTTTGGGCCCCTCACTACAAGAAGGTCACTGAGGTGCTGGAGCGTGTCCAAAGAAGGGCAATGAAGCTGGTGAAGGGTCTAGAGCACAAGTCTTATGAGGAGCAGCTGAGGGAGCTGGGGTTGTTTAGTTTGGAGAAAAGGAATCTGAGGGGAGACCTTATCGCTCTGTACAACTACCTGAAAGGAGGTTGTTGTGAGGTGGGGGTCCGTCTCTTCTCCCAAGTAACAAGCGATAGGACAAGAGGAAATGGCCTCAAGCTGCGCCAGGGGAGGTTTAGGTTGGATATTAGGAAAAATTGCTTCACCGAAAGAGTAGTCAGGCACTGGAACAGGCTGCCCAGGGAAGGGGTTGAGTCTCCATCCCTGGAGGTATTTAAAAGCTGTGTAGATGTGGTGCTTAGGGACATGGTTTAGTGGTGGACTTGGCAGGGCTAGGTTAACGGTTGGACTTGATGATCTTAAAGGTCTCTTCCAACCTAAACAATTCTATGATTCTATGATTCTATAATGAGCAGATGGGGCTAACGGGGCCTGGGAAGCATGGTCCCTGAAAGGATGCCTGTGGGGGGACAGGGCCATCCCTGAGTCTGGCTGCCTGTGCCCAGGTGGAGAAGACAAGGCATTACCTGCTCCTGCGTGAGAAGCTGGAGACGACCCAGCGCCTGGGCCTGGAGACTCTGTCCCCCTGCTCCAGTGAGGACTCCGAGTCCCGAAGCACCTCCTGTGTCTCCTCCCCACTCTCTGCTGATGGGGCCCCCGAGGGCCGCACCTCTCCCCTCGAGACCCCCAGCGAGAGGCAGAAGGAGCTGGCCGTGAAGGTACCATCCTGCAGTATCCCCAGCTTGTGGGGATGAAGCCGGGAAGGGGGTCCCACAGGGTGGCAGGGGGTTGTGGCAGGAGAAAGCCCAAGAGGAGCTGGAGGAGGAGGGTGGAGGAAGTGCCTCCTGCCCCACTGTTCTCCTCCTCTCTCCGCAGTGCTTGCGCCTGCTCACGCACACCTTCAACAGGGAGTACAGCCACAGCCATGTCTGCGTTAGTGCCAGTGAGAGCAAGGTACTGCTGCTGCCCCAGGCTTTGCCAGGCTGGTGGGGGACAGGAGGGATGCATGGCCGGGGGGACTGGCTGGGTGGGGCCCAGATGGCCACCATAGCATGAGTGGTCCCTGTTCCGGGGTCCCTGCTCCCACCGCTCGCCCTGGTGTTCCTGGAGCTGGTGGCTCTGGGGACTGTGCCAGGAGAGGACCCTGCTGGCCGGAGGTCTTGCCTCTCCCCGTGTGAGCAGGCGCCTGGTCCTTTGCCTGTGCCCGGCTTCAGGCAGAAACTCAAGTCCACACCTCCACTCCTCCACAGCTGTCTGAAATGTCCGTGACCCTGATGAGAGACCCCTCCATGCCAGCTCTTGGGGTCACCACTCTAACCCCCTCCTCGACCTGCCCATCACTGGTGGAAGGACGCTACAACGCCATGGATGTCAGGTAAGAAGGTGGCTGGAAGATTTGGGTGATGCCCCAGCATCCCCCAAGCAGGGCAGCTGTACCACTGGGATGCAGTTCTGCTCGATGGGTGTTCCCCAGCCATCACTCTTCCTACACCCCGGCCTCTCCTCCCTCCCCAGACCCCCACAGGTCTCCTCCAGGGCAGAGAGCCCTGACCTGGAGCCTGTGGTAGAAGGAGAGCAGAAGAAGTCCCCATCCCGCCGGCCTGAAGAGGAGAAGGAGCCCCAGCGTTTGCTGGTGCCTGACATCCAGGAGATCCGGGTCAGGTAGGAGTGGCTGAGGCAGCCAGTGAGGGGAGTGCCTTGGGGCTGGGGGAGACCGTGCCCTACCATTGCCACCTCCTTGCGGTCCGTGTCCCACCCTGACCTCGGTCCCTTCTGCAGCCCCATCGTCTCCAAAAAGGGCTACTTGCACTTTCTGGAGCCCCACACCAATGGGTGGGTGAAGCGCTTTGTGGTGGTCCGGCGCCCATACGTCTACATCTACAACTCGGACAAGGACGCGGTTGAGAGGGCCATACTCAACCTCTCCAAGGCCCAGGTGGAATACAGCGAGGACCAGCAGGCCATGCTCAAGGTAGGGCGCTGGGAGCCAGCCCCACTCTGTGCACCCCCTCGGGCAAGGGACTCAGCCCTGGCTCTTCCCCGGCAGACGCCGAACACGTTTGCGGTGTGCACGGAGCATCGGGGCATCCTGCTGCAGGCGAGCAGTGACAAGGACATGCATGACTGGCTCTACGCCTTCAACCCCCTCCTGGCTGGGTCCATAAGGTACCAGGGGCAGCTGGGGGAAGGGGGGTGCAGGGAAGCTGTTGCGGGGGGGCCTGCGGGCAGCCAAGTGTGCTCCCTGCCCTGCTCCCAGTGCTGTCCCTACTGCAGCCCCCCAGGCCAGGCATGGGGAGCACCTCGGGCACAGAGCTGTGCCTGAACAGGCTCTCAGCTGGCAAAACATGGAGCTTATTAATCTTGATTTCAGCTCCTCCCCATTTAAATGCTTCAATCTAGGGCCAGATCCCAGCTGGTACAGAGGCATTGTTGTGCTGAGTTCAAAGCAACATCCATGCCTGGCAGTAGGGACACTGGCCCTTCACTGTTCTTGAGGGCATCTCACGAAATTCTTGAGAGCATCTCAAGTGGCATGACTAGGGGAATAGGAGTAAATGCACAGAAATTTGTGTGCTCTGGCTAAAGAGACATTAATCCCGTGTCCTTCCAGCTCTGCCTGGATTCAAGCACCAGCCTGGAGCCCGGACACCGAGCCTGAGGGACCACACCTCTCCTTGTCCAAATCCCTGACACCTTTTGTCCCTTGTTTTCCAAATCAGATCCAAGCTGTCCAGAAGGAGAACAGCCCAGATGAGAATCTAACCTGAAAAACACCCTCCACCTCATCCGTCTGTGAACAGGATCAAGATAGCGGATTCTGTCTCAAGACTCCCCATGTTAATGTCTGATCTCTCACACCATCTGCTGCCCCATCTGTCTGCTCCATGGAAGGATTTGTCTTGATTCACACCTTCACGGGGGAAACTCACTTCCGTTCATAGCTGCAAAAGCCTGGACCCGCCTGGGCAGGATTTCTTGTGTGCGTGCCATCTTCTGCCCGTCCCCCCGTGGGTGACCTTCATGTCACACTATCTGTAACACTCCAGAAAGGTCCCTGTCAGAGGGGAGGGAGCGAGGAGGGCGGTTTCAGCTAAAAGCTGGTCTTTGATCTACAGAGGTGGGAGTGCAGTAAAGCTCAGAGGTGGGAGAGCAGGAGGAATTGCCTCCACATGAAGGGAAAGTGGTAGTTTAGGTATGGGGATTTCCTAGTTTATTGATGTTTCTGCAAGAGAGGGCAGGGTAAGATCAGGTGTTGGTAGTTTAAGGTGATATTTATAAAGTATTTATTTCTGTTTACATCACAAAAATCCCATAAGTTCTAGCCCCTGGACAACACCTCCCCCGGGCAGGGGAGAGCCTTGGCAGTGGGCCGGGGTCCCGGAGATGCCTTCCCCAGGACATCCCTGGCATGTGCCTGGTGGTGGCAGAGCTCTTGCCCTTGCTCCTTGCCCTTTCCTAGCCCTCTGCTTTGCCCCTCCCTGCAGCTTAAACTACTACTCCCCTGATCAGTGGCTGGACAGCCCACCATGTCTTCCCAAAGGAGGCAATTCCTTCCTGCCCCATCTGCCTCTGGAAGGGGGGAGCCTGCCATCTCAGCTGTCTGAGGCACCTGTGCCCATGCGGATGGGTCACCTCGTTTCAGAGCTTGGTCCTGCTCAAGGGAAAAGGAGGGCTCTGGGGATGGCTCTGCCTGTCACCTCATGTGGGGCTGTCCTTCCCAACCAAAAAACACGTGGGCCACCTCCACTATCCCGGCCTGGGAGCCCGAGGGGGCTTGTCCAAGGGGATTCCCCCCCTCTTAGGGCAGGACACCAAGGGTCCCATCCCTGTGGTGAGTGTGGAGGTTCAGGTGGCCGCTTCCAAAGCCAGATGGGAAAGTTCTCCAGGAGCTGGGGCTAGGAACGACCATCCCAATCCACAGGATCCTCATTGCCCTTTCCCTTTCCCATCCCTTCTCCTCCCAGCAGGACAACAGGCTCGAAGCAGGTCAGAGGGGCAGGGGAGAGGCTGGTATGGGGGTGTCAGGGTGGGGATGGGGCTTCTTTTTACTGTTGTAGCTGGCGTTTTCTCACTCCTCTTCCCCCACTGTAGAAGCGAGCGCCCACCTCCTTCCCACCCTACCTCCACTGGCATGTTAATCCAGGGGGCTTCCTGTGGCAGGGGTGGCTTTGCCGAAAAGACCTTCTCCTCCAGCCATCACTGCTTCCCACCTTCCCCAGCAGCAGCTCTCCCTCTCCTCCTTCTCCCATCTCTCACTGATGGGGGGATGCTTTTGTTTGGGGCTTCCCGAGTGGCCGGTGGCATCCAGCACAGCTCCAGGTGGGAAGGCGAGCATCTTCCTCCACGCATCTCCTGGGCACCCCCCCCCAGCTTCGCTGTCATGCCTTCTTGGCTGACCTTCCCTCGCACAGCACGGCTGCGCCTTGGCTCTGCCGCACCTCCCCACGCTGTCTGTGGTGTGTGTGTGTGCGCGTGTGTGTGTGTTGGCCGTGGTGCCGTCTTCTTGTTACGCTCGTGTCATGGGGGACACGGACAGGTAGGGACATGGCAGGTGGGCAGAAGCTTGCAGGGACCCCCTTGCTGCATGTCAGGCGCTGTTCAGCTTGGGTTTCAGGTCACAGAAAGGCTCTTGGGATCCTTCCCGAGCCCCTGCCGGTTCTGCCCAGCCTCACTGCAGCTCCTTGGGTGTCTCACCCCATCGCCTCTGGCCTGAAGCCATGGCAGGGCTGCTCCTCCCAGCCCTGCTCTCTGAGCAGGCAGCAGATTGCCCGCCCAGGACAAGCTCCCCATCAAACTGTGTTTTTTTCCCTCATGTGATCCATTTTAGAGACCTGGAGGCCAACTTGTGTCCTTTATGGAGGGAGCGGTGCCTGCTCAGGGGTGTGGAAGGGCAGAGCTGAGGCCAGGGTGAAGCAGGGGCCTGGGCTGCAACATCCTGGCTCCTGTGTTCTGGGCAAGGACTAGTTGGTATCATCCCAGATTTCAATGTAAGGGGCTAGGGGTGGAAACACTGGGTGCCCCAGGGGAGAAGGGAGGCTCTTCCAGGGCAGAGGCAGCTTCTGGCAGAGACAGGACCCGTGTCTGCCAGGGACCAGACACAGGTTCACTGGCCATGGCTGGGCGGTGCTGCCCATGCCACAGGCGAGGGGTGGCCATGGGATGGGCGTCCTCCAGCTGGAGCCGAAGCATGCCTGAGGCCAGCAAACCTGCAGAGCAGCCAGCTTGGCTGGGGGCCGCTGTGCTCGGGGCCAAGAGAGACACAGCTGGCGGGCTACCTTTGCCGTCTTACCGGCTTCACTCTCGCCAGCACCATGCGCTCCCCTGGTCAGGCCCTTGTCCACCCATCCCCTCTACCACCACAGCCCCCCAGGATGAGGAATCAAACCCAAGGTTTAGGCACAACTGTGAGCCCCATCAGAAGGGAAATTTCACAGGGGAACAGTGGCGCAGAGGGCGGGCGAGCAGCGGTGGGCAGGCTGGGGCCTGCCGAGGAGGGAGGCTGCCCTTCATGCCCTCTGGTTCCTGCTGGCGATGGTGGCACCTCCGGGCCCTCTGTGCCCGGGGGTTGGCACCTCAGGTCCCGGCCGTCTGCACGCACGTCAGGCTTGTTCGGTTCTGAAATAAATGTGGCATTTAACGCAAACGCCCCCACGCCGCTGAACTCTCCTTCCGGGGGCGGGTGGGCAGGGCGGGCGTGTCCAGGCCGGCAGCGGGGAGGCCCACAGCGGCCCGGGGCTGGGTAGGCCGCGCCGGGGACGGGCCGTGGGCTGCGCACAGGCAGGCTGCCCTGCGGCGCGGCCGCCCGGGCGCACCGGGCACCGACACCGCCCTGGCGCCACCAGGGGGCGCCGCACGCCCTTCCCGCCCCGCCGTGCACGCGGCGGGCGCCCTCCCACCCCCGCCAGCGATTGGTAGGCACAGGAGGGCGGTGCTGGGCACTCCCCTCCCACCCCGCCGCGGGATTGGTCAGACTGGCGGGCTGATTGGCAGGGCTGCCCCACCTTCCGATTGGCGGAGAAGGCGCCGCGCTGCCGCCCGGCGGCGGTGTTTCGAGGGGTCGCCCCGCCTCCTGCCAGAGGGGATTGACAGGCTCCTCGCAGGGCGGGGCCAACGGCGGCCTTCCGCTCCCGCCCTGCCGCCGCCGGGCCGCGCGCCCACTTCCGGCCCGTCCGCGGCGGCTGATTGGCCTGAGAGAGAGATTGGCAGCCCATGGGGGCGGGATAGCGTCTGGGCAGGAGGGAGCGGCCTCGGCGGCGGCGCTGCCGGCGCGGTGGCGGGATGGATTTGTTCGGGGACCTCCCGGAGCCTGGCTCCTCGGCGGCGGGTGAGGGGGCCTCGACCCCTGGGGCGGGCCCCTAACCCCCGTCCTGCTCTGCTCTGCCCTGCCCCCGCGCGGCCCCGGGGCGGGGCCTCGCCCAGGCCGGGCCTCGCCCAGGCCGGGCCTGGCAGGCCGCGGGGCCGGCGGCGAGCGGCGCTGGTCCCCGCCGGGCCTGCTTCAGCGCGGCCGTGGGCAGCGAGCCTCTCCGGGGCGGCGGCAGCAGCAGCGGAGGGCCCCCAGCGCCTGAGGGACAGGGCGGGGGTTTTGAGGGGGGCGGCTGCAGGAGGGGGTGGCTTAAAAATCGCTGGAGAAATTACAAGGTTTGGGGTTTTTTTTGTGCTTTTCTTTTTTTCCTGGGACTTCTTCAGGTGCAGAGTAGTATCTGTGTGGTTTAGGCCATGCTGGAGCCTTTCCCCTCTCTGTGCTGCTGCAGGTCGTGGGTCTGTGGAGAGCTGTAATGGTGTTACTTGAAATAATTTGGTGCTTTCTGGGCCCTTCCCATCCTATAACATTTTGATGGGGCTGCTGAGGGATGTTGAGTGGATTCCTAGCAAAAAAAAAAAAAAAAAAGAGCTGTTTTCAAGATAAAAGTTCACATCATCCCCAGGCAGGTGGTTGTTTTGCTAGTGTAGGAACTGCGTAAATTAGAGATGGAAGAAAGGTAGTCCAGGCTCTTGTCTGTTACCCCACCTGTGCTCTCCTGGGGGACAGTGCTTCCAGAAACCAACCCCTGGGTGCCTGCAACAGGTCCTAACTCTGCCCTGGTGTCTTACAGGGAAGGAAGCCCAGAAAGGGCCTCTGCTCTTCGACGATCTCCCACCAGCCAGCAGTGCTGACTCAGGTATGGGTACTCTATTCCTGCCAGTAGTTTGGCTTCCCGTGTTTTATGCATCAGTATCTCTTGCGATGAAACTTGTGTAAACCCTTTTCTTTGTTAGAATAAAGACAGTCAGGTTATCAGTACCAGTGTGCAGAGCAGCTGCTTTCCTCTTCTTGTGTTTTTTTTTTTTTTTTTTGGATAACCAGAATGTTCTAGATATTCCACATATGTTCCATAATATGTTCCATGTAAATACTCCCTGAAACAAATGTAAGGCCTGAGTTTGCCCCCACCATCCAGTAACAGAAGTTGAAATTTGGCTCACTTCGGTAAACTGGCATTCTGTAATTTCTGCACCTGAGGACGGGGGTACACAGAGCATTATTCCCTCAAAGGGACAAAGGTATTTAGTTCTTCTTGCCTTTTTCTTGTGCTTCAGGAAAAGGAGGCTCTTTACTCTTCGATGATCTTCCGCCAGCCAGCAGTGGTGACACAGGTAAAGAGCTGTGTCAGCTCACCAAACCTCTGCTGACCTGCCGTTCTCAGGAAAACCCACTGATGTAGCCTGTTGTATTGGACACATGGCAAGTTAAGCTGGTGCCCGGGTTGGCTGACACTGGTCATGGTGATCTGTTTGTGCCCTGATTGTTTATATCAGGATTCTGACTCTTTAAACTTAGGTCTGTTCCCAGAAGTACATCCCTCAGATGTCTTTTGAGGACCCCCATCATCTGTGCCTGAAAGCTTCCTGCTTTGAGAGTGAAAGTATGCGTGTGCTTGCTAAGAGCAAAGGCAGTGCTGGCCTGGTGCTGCCACTGCCCTCGCTTCTGTCGCTTTTCTGCTGCGGGTACAGACTGCCTTCTTGTTCCTAGCTGTAAATGTCTTCAAGACCAGACTGCTGGTCTGGCAGGACTTTCTGCATACAGCCAAGTGTTTGCTAGCACCTGGGAGGAGGTGAGATAATTCACTATACTATATGAGAATAAATCTCCCGAAGAAAAAGGCTAGGGTTCTGATGTCATGGGGATCATATCCTGCTTGCTAGCTTTAAGTTGTAACCTGTCTTCTGAAACCCCTAACAAATATGCACATTCAGAGTAATAAAATACATTTCTTTGCATTGTTGTGGGCACAATTTGTAGACACAAGTAATAATATCATAGAATCATAGAATACCAGGTTGGAAGGGACTTCAAGGATCATCTGGTCCAACCTTTCTAGGCAAGAGCACAGTCTAGACGAGATGGCCCAGTACCGTGTCCAGCTGAGTCTTAAGCGTGTTCAGCGTAGTGGAGTCAACCACTTCCCTGGGGAGATTATTCCAATGGTTGACTGTTATCATTGTGAAAAATTTTCCTCTTATGTCTGATCGGAATCTCCCTGGGAGTAACTTGTACCCATTACCCCTAGTCCTCACCATGTGACTCCTTGTAAAAACAGAGTCTCCATCTTCTTTGTAGCTACCCTTTAAGTACTGGTGCATGGTGATGAGATCACCTCTAAGCCTCCTTTTCTCAAGGCTGAACAAGCCCAGTTCTCTCAGCCTATCCTCTTACGACAGGCTTCCCAGACCTTTGGTCATCTTTGTGGCCCTTTTCTGGACCCCTTCCAGCCTGTCCACATCTTTTGTGTAGCGGGGACCAGAACTGTACACGGTATTCCAGGTGTGGCCTGACAAGCGCTGAGTAGAGTGGGATAATGACTTCTTTATCTCTGCTGGTGATGCCCTTTTTGATGCAGTGCAGCATCCTATTGGCCTTCTTGGCTGCAGCAGCACACTGTTCACTCATATTGAGCTTCCTGTCCACCAGGACCCCTGGTCCCTTTCCACAGAGAAGTGTTCCAACCTGAAACATTAACTTCCTAAGCAGTTAACTGCAAAAAAGGCTGGTAGCTAAGAAACTGTGGGTTGGTGAGGAGAATCAGCAGCCTGCCAGTCAAACACAACTGTACTGTGCCTGAGGTGGGGTCACACAATGTAAAGTGATCAAATTGGTGCTCGCTGGGTTAGACAGCGATGTGTGCCGTGGGTTGTATGTGCTGAGTGAAGTTGTGTGTTTGCGTTCGTGGGTCAGTTAGTATGTTTTGTTCAGTAATAACTCTGGTCACTTAATACTGTGTGAGTGTGCAAGCCTGTGCTCCTGAGAGTGCTTCAGTATAAAAGGAATAGCTGCTGAATTTATGCAAGTAAAACAGAGCTGGAAGACTTCAGCTGCCTGAATTTTTGCTTTCTTTCAGCCTCCAGTGCTACTGAGCAGGTCTCATCAGCAGGGAGCCATGGGAAAGGGAAGAAGAGAAAGTCCTTGGAGGAGGAAGAGAAGAATGGCAGGGAAGAACTTGTGGAAAAGAAAGTTTGTAAAGGTTTTCAGACAGTTTGAAAAAAAATGTACTCGATTTGTACTTTTGGCGTTGGGCTGAGTAAGTCCAGACCAAAGCTAAGCTTTGGTTCTTCAGTCTACCTGCATTTTTCAGCCTCTCATAGGGAACAAAGTGCTGCGGCGGTCTGTGGAAGCCCCTCAAACTCCCTGGCACTCTCTGCCTCCCTCACCTGGGCCTTCTTACTGGCCCTGCTGAAGTGGCAGAAGCTGAGCAGCAAGCACCTCAGCACTTCCAGGATAAGTTCCTCTGCTGCCAGGAGAGGGATTGGTTGTGAAACCTCTGGAAGGCTATAGCCACACCAGTTTCTTTTGCCACATCCACAGATCTCTCCACTGTGTGGCTGCTAAGAAAGCCAGAGAGAGAGACTTGCTGTTACATATAGGGCTTTTCACTTCAGTGCAGGTGCCCACATGTTAGGTTGCAGCTTTGGGAATAAGATGTGTTCAGGGGTACAACGGAAAGGACATGTTCTGGAAACAGCAGACCCCGATTTCCTGTCCTTAGCACCCTCTTTAAAGCTGTGTTTTGTTTAATCTGCAGGTTCAGTGCTGCACGCTCCCCCTGCCCCCCCCCCGCCCCTTTTTGGTAAAAGCCCTGTCTGATGCCCAGCAATCCTGCTTGGCTACAGCTGCCTGCCAAAATGGGGGCAAGCGGCTTTTATACCTGCTGACCTTCGGGGCACTTAAAAACCCATGTTACAAAATAAATATATCCTGTTCAGCAGAAGGTGCCAGATGTTTTGTTGCAGGATGAGGGACGTACTTCACTGCACTGCCAGGATAGGATTCTGAAAGCTGAAAAGTGGTCACTGACTTACTGGTTTTTAGCCTTAACTGAGGCGGCGGAGGAATTTGATTTGCGTGCGTTGTCTGCTTTGCTCCCCTTTAGGGTCAGTGGGCATTCTTGGATTGAAGGGTTATGTGGCAGAGAGGAAAGGTGAAAGAGAAGACATGCAGGATGCACATGTCATCTTAAACAATATCACCGAGGAATGCCAGCCTCTGCCCTCCCAAATGTAAGTGGGCACCAACTGCCAGAATAAAGCTGTGGATGGAAGCCATCACAGGGGTGAAGAAGCTCCGGCTTGCTTCAGCTAAGCCCGTGATATGATCCTTTTTGGTTTGACTTGACTACACCTGTGTCATAGTGTGTGGTTTGGGCTTGTTATTGGGGGACTTAAGTTGAATCATTAGCTGTGTTCCTGAGCAAATCACAGGACTATTTTATATACAAATACCTGCCTTTGAGGGATGCTCACTGGATTCGGTCACTGACTTCACAAGGATTGTGAGGGCCTGGTAACTCTGGATATTGAGCCTCTGTTACCCAAATGTAAGTGTGGATGTTTAGAGACCCTCAGTTTAATTATAAATAATCAGGCCTTGCCTTGGGGATTTTACAGTGTGTAAAACCCTAACTGTAGCAATGGAGAACACTCGAAGAAAAGAAAACAGATGTCAGAACTCTCTCATTTGAAAAGTTTAAATCTCTTAGCAAATTAACACATGTAAGTATGTGTAGGGGGAGTGTGTATATTTAAAGGAATGCTCTCAAGCATTATCCTGATATTGGATTTAGCTTCTGAACCAATAATTGTCCCAAGAGCTTCGTATGCTGAGGGATCTGAGTTTCTTGTCTGTAGCATGGTTTCAACAAATTTAGGCATGGAAAGAACTGTAGGATTGGTTAGACTGATGTCTATGTAGTGCTGGGGAGTTGCAGTGCCCTTGAGGTGAAATGTTTAGCTGATTTTATGCCAAGTTGTGGTCTATAAACTCTTCTGCCCTTCATTTTCTTGAGGGGTGGAAAATTACAAGAAAGTTCTCAGCTCTGTGCTTGCACAGTAAACTGTGTAAATGCTTGAATGTGTGAGCTTAGAGACTTGCTACCTTTGTTTGTGCCTTGGAGTGCAGTATTTATTCAGTCTGTCCAACACAGGGCAGGGTGTTATGGAGATGAATGTACTTGATCCCACCATCTGGCTAATGGCCTTTCTTAGCCCCTTTCTGCTACTCTTTTTTTCCCCCCACAGCACACGTGTCTCGTACTTCGCTGTTTTTGATGGCCACGGGGGAGTCCGAGCCTCAAAATTTGCAGCACAGAATCTGCACCAAAACCTGATTAAGAAATTTCCTAAAGGTGAGAGGAGTGGAATAAGGGCTGTAGGACAACCATCACCTTTTCTGCCTTGACATTATGGCAATGGATAGGGTAATGGATAGGATAATTTGTTTGGGTGTAGTTCTACAATTCCCATCCCCTGTTCCCAGTGGGCTTGCGAGACTGTGCTTCCCCCCTGGGGAAGAGGGCTGGAAGCCTTTTTGGCACAAGGGTGCAAGTAGCCAGTTGTGAACCACTGAGCAAGTGTGAGATGCGCTGTTACCAGTTTTGGCAGTGCCACTTCAAGGGTGAAAATACACCCGTGGGGGAGAGGGGTATGTCATAAATTCTCCATACATGCTACCACGCAGATTTTTGGTAACGTGAGCCTGGGATGTGCCCTAGCTCCTCTGCACAAGGTCTGAGAGATGCACTGCCTGATTGAATGTTGGATGAGTGAAGGGAGGGACTGGGATAGGTCAGATACGTTTTAGTTGGAGCTTAGTTGCTGTTTTCCCTGTCTGACAGGTGAGGTAGTCAGCGTGGAAAAAACTGTGAAGAGATGCCTTTTGGACACCTTCAAACACACAGATGAAGAGTTTCTAAAGCAGGCATCTAGCCAGTAAGTGTAAATGCTTCCCATGCGTTTGTATTTCTTAGCTTGCATCTCACAGGCCTTAGTTCTGTGCAGGGCAGAGTAAACCTTGAGTTGTGTCTATGCTTTGGTGAAACCCCATACAGCTTAGCTATGCCCAGCTGTAACTGCCAGCTGAGTGCCTGCTAGAGCTAGATTGTGGCATGTTCTGGTCTTACTCTGTGGTAAGTGGTCTGTAGGACCCCTTAGACTAAAATACACGTTTATGGTAAAGAAAGGAACCAAAACATGACCAAGAATGCACCTCTGTCCTTACCAAGGCGTCTTGTTGGTCTTCTTTTTAAAGACTTACCATGTTGCTGAAGTGACTTAGCCCATACTGCCTGAGATGGGATCTCTGTGTTTATGGCATCAAAGGGTATCTGTAGAGCAGTACTTTGCAGGCTGCTGTGTGCAGCTTTCTTTAGAGCTGCATTCCTGTTAGTGAGTATGTGCTTGCCAGGCTGGAGCACATCTATGAGGTTGTTTTTAATGCCCTGTGTTGAAAGACTTAACTCTCCTAATGTAAGTTTAAATCTTGCTTTCTTCACCTCTTTTGAAGAGATGTTGATGAAGAATGTCCCTCATCTTAAGCTTGTTTTTAACAGATTATTTTAAAACAAAGCTGAAAAGCACAGCAGCTACTTTCTGTGAGATAAATGCCAGCCTGCCTCCCTGCTGGGTTTTGAGAGCAAGCACCCTTACCTTTTCTCAGTCTCTGCTGAACTGACATACCAACTGTGTGGACTAGGGAAGATGTAAATTGCATTTAAACTACAGTCACTTTGTTACCAGTCCTTTACATGTTATGGTGTGTGGTTTTTGTTTTTTTGGTTTTTTTTTTTTTTTGTTTTTGTTTTGTTGTTTTTTTTTTTTAATTTCATAGTGACACCTCTAACACAGATGGAGAGACTGTTGATGCATCTGATTCTAAGATTCCCTGCAAACTTTGAATTTTAAGTAAATTGCAAACTGGCTCAGTCTCCTAAGCCTAATCAGGTCAACAAGTTTGACCAGGCAAAAGGAAAAAGCATCCTTGAATCTGTCACAACAGTGTTATTCCCAAACCAGTCTCCATTTAGTCAGAAACATGACTTGTGACAAAGGCACTACAAAGGATTGCTAGTGATAGCTGTATTGATGATGAAATGAATGATCTTCATTCAGCCGCACCTTCAAAGTGAGGAAAAACTGAATGAAGTGTGTCTAGAAATCAGTCTTGCAAAGCTAGTTTTGGTAGAGTGACACTGTAGCTGGGCTTCCTTGTAGGGAGGGCTAGTCTGGCAGCTGTAATCTGAGAAACACTTCTCATTTTACCTTGAACTCTAGAGATACAAGCTTAACTACAGCAAATGGAATATCAGGAGAGTGACTGAAGAAGTAATGTTGCTGCTGAGGTGGGGTGGTGAGGGCTGAGGTGGGCGGGCAGGGGTACTGTGAAAAAAGGAAAGGAAATGACAGTGAAAAGAAAGGCAACTCTGCTGCAGTCCTGGCTGTGCCTTCGCTTTGCTGCAAAGAAGGAGCCTCCCAATGAGGAGTTTGGGGTGCTTGTTTGCTCACGATGCTATAACTTCTGGGTAGCCATCGGGGCTGAGCCTGTTACAGCCACAGGTGAGCTTTCCTGAGAGCTGAGTGTGAGGAAGGGTTGGTGTGGAGAGCATGGCTGGCAGTATTTGAGCCAGTTGGGCATTGGCCATGCATTTAGAAGGTGGTACTCTGTGCAGCTCCTGTCCTTGTCCAGCTCGTTATTTACCACCAACAGTTTCCCTAGCTGTTTGCAGGCAGCTGCTGGGAGCTTGTGCTGGCTTACTGCTGTGTGTTGGCACATGAAACTTCCTTGAGTCCCCAGGAGCACTCTGTGACTAACTTCTTAAACGTTGTTTTCTCCCCTTGGTAATCTCATTTTTGTTCCCTACAGGAAGCCAGCATGGAAGGATGGCTCCACAGCTACTTGTGTCCTAGCTGTTGACAATATTCTCTACATAGCCAACCTCGGGGACAGCCGGGTAAGCAGAATGGAGAAGCCCACTGTTGGCGTCTTGATTCCTCTGAGAGCTTTATTTGCCCTGAAGGGCAAGGTGTTTCTGTGGGATGCCCCAGTTTCTGTGAGCTCCCCAACAGTTCCTACAAAGCATCTTGTTTTGGGT
Organism: Theristicus caerulescens; assembly: GCA_020745775.1. Classification (NCBI taxonomy): domain Eukaryota; kingdom Metazoa; phylum Chordata; class Aves; order Pelecaniformes; family Threskiornithidae; genus Theristicus; species Theristicus caerulescens. The sequence goes on along the minus strand of CM036565.1, from coordinate 29,908,099 downwards.
GGGTGCAGGGTACTTCTGTGTTGTCTCCCATAGTGTAAAACAACTGTGTGTGGTAGCTCTCTCTTGGTGGTGCTAAATATCTCACAGTATCTAGAATACGATATTTCAGTTGGAAGGCACCTACAATGATCATCTAGTCCAACTGCCTGACCAATTTAGGGCTGACCAAAAGTTAAAGCATATTATTAATGGCATTGTCCAAATGCCTCTTAAACACTGATGGGATTGGGGCATTGACAGCCTCTCTAGGGAAGCCTGTTTGAGTGTTTGACCACCCTCTCGGTAAAGAAATGCTTCCTAATGTCCAGCCTGAACCTCCCCTGGCCCGACTTTGAACCATTCCCAGGCGTCCTGTCCCTGGATCCCAGGGAGAAGAGATCAGCACCTCCCTCTCCACGTCGCCTCCTCAGGAAGCTGCAGAGAGCAATGAGGTCGCCCCTCAGCCTCCTTTTCTCCAGACTAGACAAACCCAGATGACTCCTCAGCTGCTCCTCATAGGACATGCATTCCAGCCCTGTCACCAGCTTTGTTGCCCTCCTCTGGATGCATTCAAGTACCTTAACATCCTTCTTAAATAGTGGGGCCCAGAGCTACACACAGTACTCGAGGTGAGGCCGCACCAACGCTGAATACAGTGGGATTATCCGCTCTCTTGGCCAGCTGGTTATGCTGTTTGATGCACCCCAGGATGCGGTTTGCCCTTTTGGCTGACAGGGCACACTGCTGGCTCCTGTTGAGCCTGCTGTCAACCAGCACCCCCCGGACCCCTTTCTGCAGGGCTGCTCTCCAGCCACTCCTTTCCCAATTTATACTTGTACCTGGCATTACTCCATCCCAGGCACGGAATCTGGCACTTGGACTTGTTAAATTTAATGCCATTGATGATTGCCTGATCCTCCCATCTATCTAGATCCCTCTGCAAGGCCTCTTGTCCCTCCAGAGAGTCAACAGCACCTCCCAGTTTGGTATTGTGAGCAAACCTGCTAATGGTGCATTCAACTCCTGCATACAGATCACTGATAAAAATATTGAACAGCACTGGTCCTAGGACAGAGCCCTGAGGAACACCATTGGTCACCAGTGTCGTGGTTTAACCCCAGCTAGCAACTAAGCACCACACAGCCGCTCGCTCACTCCCCCCTGGTGGGATGGGGAAGAGAATCGGAAGGGTAAAAGGGAGGGAACTCGTGGGTTGAGATAAGAACAGTTTAATAGTTGAAGTAAAATAAAATAGAACAGTTAAAAAGGTAAAGCAAAAGCTGCGCACGCAAACAAAGCAAAACAAGGAATTCATTCGCTACTTCCCATGGGCAGGCAGGTGTTCGGCCATCCCCAGGAAAGCAGGGCTCTATCACGTGTAACGGTTACTTGGGAAGACAAACACCATTGCGCCGAATGTCCCCCCCTTCCTTCTTCTTCCCCCAGCTTATATACTGAGCATGACGTCATATGGTATGGAATAGCCCTTTGGCCAGTCTGGGTCAGCGCCCCTGGCTGTGCCCCCTCCCAGCCCCCCATGCACCGGGCAGAGCATGGGAAGCTGAAAAGTCCTTGACCAGTGTAAGCGCTGCTTAGCGACTATTTAGCAATACTTAGCACTACTTAGCAAGAACCAAAGCATCAGTGTGTTATCGACATTGTTCTCATCCTAAACCCAAAACACAGCCCCATACCGGCTACCAAGAAGAAAATTAACTCTATCCCAGCTGAAACCAGGACAGCCAGCCAGATGTAGCCCCATTCAGTACAGCTTGCAGCTCTCTCAAGAAGTTCTTGACGCTGCAGTTTTGTTGTTTACTCACAAGGGTCTTTTGTCAGCACAGGCGATTCTGTGTCGTTACAATGAAGAGAGTCAGAAACATGCAGCCTTAAGCCTCAGTAAGGAGCACAACCCCACCCAATATGAGGAGCGTATGCGGATACAGAAAGCTGGAGGAAATGTCAGGTAAGTGCCTAAAGGGTGTGAGTGAGCAGATCTAAACCCTGGCCCAGCTTTGGGCCTGAGCACTGAGTCTCTGGAGTTTCTTGAGCCCAGCGCTCATGCTAGTGAGAGCCCGAAGAGAATCTGTTGCTGCCTGTGGGAGGCGCAGTGGTGCCTGAGATGTCTAAGGATTCAGTGGCTTGAGGTGGTTGATGGGGGCTGTTTTCCCAGTGGCTTACAATGGCGGCAGGGTGCTGTCCTGCAAAGGCAGGAACCCACATGAAAGCCTGGCAGTGCATGGGCATGCTTAAGCTTGACCTGCAGAGTTGGACCTACAGAGCTGGACTTGACTGTTCAAGAAGTTATCACTTGTGCCACACTGTGTTATTGAACAGAACTCACTTCCTTGCTTGCAGTATCAGCTGTCCCTCCTTGTCCTGTAAGATGGGGGGATGATTTGAGAGGACACGAGAAGCCCTCGATGTCAGTCAGTATTGCTCCCATGGGGGTTAGCTGATGCACTGAGGTGGTCTGCAGTAGGAGGGAGGTTTCTGGAGCCAGAGCAGGGTTATCTTAATGTTCCTGTGCATGTAGGTGTGCATGGCTGTTTGGGCAGCTGTGTCTGATTTCCCTGGATAGCTTCTCTTCCTTCTTTGAAGGCTGTTTATTGATTTAATGGCATCCTCAGAAGAGAGGACTTGGTGCAGGTGAAGTATCTTAGTGCCTGTGGAGGCAGAATGCCCCCCGGGGTGGCGAGGGGTGGGCTCAGTTCTGTCACGCTGCCATGTCTGGAGGGCCTTGGTCCCCTTATCTCCGGAGAGCATATGCTGCTGCTTATGCTTAGCACTGATCTATCTTTGCACACAGGAAAGAGATGGGCGAGTGTCTGTTAGTTCTTTTCAGAACTGGGGGATCATCTCCCCGGCTGCCTGGGAGCCTCTCCCACTGCTTGTAGTTCAATATTTTGGACCCAAGAGATAAGTTGCAAAGTGTGTGAGCATCAGATCTCTGCTCTGTGACGTGCCTTGCTTCTTGCTTTTATCCTAAGTGGGGCTGGTTGGACTATGAGATGAATGAGCTTGTGTCTTTCCAGAGTGCACAGTAGATCCTTCTGGGGAAGGTGCTCGATTATTGGAAAGATGGAGTGTAGGAAACTGCTTCTCTTGGGGCAGCACTCAGAAAAATTTAGCAAACAAAACTGCTTCCTAAGGAGGATTGTAACTCGGGTTTCACAGAACTGTTTGCTGCGATCAGTGGTTAGTAAAGACCAAGTGATCAGGAGAAAGTGCTGTAGTTCTTGCTCCTTGGAACTGCCCCCAGTTGAGCCAGTCTATAGGGGTTGGTGTCCTGATAGGCAGAGGACAAGAGGGGCTGCTGGCTCTGACCTGGTCTTGCCTGCTGCCACTCTGTGCTTCTATTGAAATGCAGTTTGCTAGATACCTTGTCAAAAAATAATCTGTGAATTCAAACCTCCGCCTCCAGGAGTTCAGCTCAGCACATAACTCTTACTTCCCTGGCTTGCTAGGCTAAGCAGGACTTGAGTTAGGGCAGGGAGATGGAAAACAGCTTTGAATTCTCCTGATTTCATGTCGTCTTCCCCCTCTCCACTTGTTTCCCAAACATGCAGAAAGGGAAGGAGACTTTGAAGGGAAGATTTGAACTTGCTGGGGAAGTGGGCCAGGATTTGTATGAGGCAGCTGAATGCACCATGAAGAGTGTCCCCATCAGGCAGTGCAGTGAGATGTGCATGTGTGGGGAGGGGTCTCAATGTTTTCTTTCTTTGTGCAGGGACGGAAGAGTCCTAGGAGTGCTAGAGGTTTCCCGCTCCATTGGGGATGGCCAGTACAAACGCTGTGGTGTTATCTCTGTGCCAGATATCAAACGCTGCCAACTCACACACAACGACAGGTAACGCATGCCCATGCACAAGGGGGTTGGTTGAATCCTAGCTCTGCTCAGCAGAGTAGCACAAGCTGTACGATTCTGTGTGCTTTGCAGTTAGGGCCGAGGCACTTCAGACTGATCACTCAGAATTAGAGGATGTCTGATGTCTGCTGCTGATGTCTCTCAGCTCCTGTTCCTTATTGGTATAGTGGGATAATGCTGCTGCCTCACTCTGCCAAGGTACTGTGAAGGCTCCTGTTGGAGAAACTGGCCTCACAGCAGTGATAACATACACAAGCCTTAGACTTCCTTCATGCTCTGAATAAGTTCACACACCAGTGTTCAAACAGTTGGTTAAGGCTTGAATTCTTGGATCCCTATCCTGTCCAAGAGTTGTTTCTAGTAGCCATGGTGCCCACAAATATCATTGCATTCAGCTCTGATACTTGAAGATTGGAGATACTTTTCTAACATATGACTGGCAATGACAAATTGCTGTAAGCTTTCATGTCAGTATGGCCCTGCAGGCTCTCTGAGGTGAGAATGTAACCCAGTACTGCTGCTTCTTCTGGGATTAAAGTTCCATGTTAAGTGATCCACTGCAATATTTCTAAAGATATTCTGAGTATCAGGCTCTGAAATGATGTCTTCAGAGACATGTGCTGCTCTGGCAGGCCGGCCACCTCTGCGGGATGGTTGTAGTTTTCCTTGTCCAGTGACTCTGGATAGGGCTTCTGGTTAATACAATCCCCTGTGCAGGCAGGCAGTGCACAGCAGGCTGTCTCGGCCATCCTCTGGTGGGGAGCTAGGAGGCAGTTCTCCCTGCCTTGGGCTTTGTATCCCCTCAACCTTCTGCAGCTTGTGGCAATACCTTGTGGCAGAGTTTTCCAATCACAGTTATGCCTCTACTTCTGGGTTAAGCTGCTCGCTTTTCTTTTGAATATTTCTATTTAAATTAAGTTATTGCATACCTCAGGAGCATGGAAATGTAAAGGATTTAAAGGGATGCACATAAGGTATTAAGTTGGCTGTATTTATCTATTTCCTTTCATTAGCTAGTTCACAAGGGAAAATATGTGAATGAAAAGAACTCAAAGGAAAGAAGCAGTTCCTAGAGAAATAATGTAGCTTTCCAGCAGGGTGTGGCATATGGTCTTGCCTAACGGTGCAGTGTCATTAGGACTGCCAGCATGTCCTGCTCTAGGTCTTACATTGTTTGCCTGGCTCTTTGGCCTGTACTTCGGATTGCCTCAGTTCTGTGAATGGTAGGTTCTGGAGCACCAGGGGACTTCTGGTGCTTCCAAGGGATTTTCAGATGAGCTTTATGGCATCTTCCCTTTGGATTGGAGTGTGGGTACTCATACTTGGAGGGATTTTGCTGTATCTGGGGAACCAAAGCTTCAGCCTTGGAACCTGTCTCTCCTTGATTTCCAGGTTCATTCTGATAGCGTGTGATGGCCTCTTTAAAGTCTTTACACCAGAAGAAGCTGTGAACTTCATTGTGTCCTGCCTGGAGGTGAGGAGAAGGCCACGTGGGGGCTGGGTTTGTCAGTGCAGGAGGCACGAAATGGAATGACTCTGACTTGCAGAAATGTACTTCTGCCAGGGTATCCTCCCTTATACCTGAGGTTGTCCTTACTTGTTTTGTTTCACCATGCTTGGAAATTACCATGTGCTTGCACCTACGCGCTTTGCTGGGAGCAATCAGCATCGTCTTTCCTTGTCCTAACAGGATAAGAACATCCAGACGAGAGAAGGGAAGCTAGAAGCAGATGCTAGATATGAAGCTGCGTGTAACAGACTGGCCAACAAGGCAGTACAGCGAGGGTCGGCGGACAACGTCACGGTCATGGTGGTCCGGATAGAGCACTGAGAGATGAGGTGCGGCAGCAGGATCCCTAGCTTGTGGTGGATGTAAGGGAAAGGAGAAGTCGGTGTGCGTGCATGCGTGGCTGGGGCAGGGAGGGTCCTGCTGGATGCTCTTCAGTGTAAATAAAGTTGTTTTGTTTTTTTTTTCTAATAGTTTTAGCTCACTTGGCTAGCAGTGTTTTCTAAGTGGCTGCCGCAGTGGATCAACCTATGCAGAAATCTCTTGTCCTGTCAACCCCCCGTGAATGTCTTGGCAAACCAAATAAATCCCTTTGGCAGAGGTGCTAGCAAGAGCAGGCATCTGTGGGCATGAACTCTGCCAGCTGTTCCAAACAGTGCACTTCTGCTGTTTGTTTCTTTGAGCTTTGTATGAGGCCCTCCCTGGGAGAGTCCTGAGCTCTTAGGACACAGTGGGAGCTCCTGGTCAGGCTGTACCGTACAGACTGCAGTACCCCAGACCACTGGTTTGGGATGCAGTGTGGGCTGTCCTCTTAGTGCTGGGAAGGAAATCTTTTGGTTCTGAAGCTGGGTTGTGAGGTTGCATGCAGCTGAGTGATACAAACGCCATTTGCAGAGCAGCAGTTCTGCTTGCAGAAAACATTGGGGTTTTAGCCTAGCCGTTGATATGGCAAAAGTGGCTGGAATTTGCCCCTGATGTTTATTGGGAAGGTGTTTTCACCAAATGGACCTGCCAGGCAGCAGAGATAAGGGCAGGCTCTGTGCTTGTCTAAGTGCTATCTGAGGAGCAGGCATCTCGGGTTTTAGGTACTTGTTGCTATTAAGTGTCTGGTATCTCATCCCGTCCCCATTCCTCTACCAGCTGTTGCTGCCAAGTTGGTGTGCTGTTTTCCAGAGAAAATTTGGCTTAAGACCAAATGACAGTGTGAAAGCTAAATGGATTGGGCTACCAAAGCACTTAAATTCCAGGTGATGTAACTTTCCAGTCGTGTGGGTGAGATGGTGCAGTGAGGGAGATGAGCCAGTGGGTCTGTGTAGTGGTTTCTTGCGCAACCTGCTTGCTCTGCAGGAGAAATGGTGCAGTCCCAGAGAGAGGCTGGGCAGGTTGGTGTGGTGCCTGCTGTTTTGTGCATAGTCCTGCACAGGGTTGTCAGGCTTCCGGGGCTCTTTTCTGCTCCCTGTGTTCCCTGGAACTTTGGGAGATGGTCCTGGATTCTGGGCTGTCTGTTTTCTTGAGCACGCAAAAGCTAGCCTGTTGTTTGGGACAGGTGGCTTGACTGTCTTTCACCTATTTCTGCTACAGCAGAAGTCAGTTAAAGTTCATGGGCTTATGCTAATGGTTAGGCTAACTTGGCCTAGCTCATGCTAACTCTCTGCATCTCCTGCAGAGCACTGAGGAAGGAAGCAGGCCTCTGGTGCATATTTTGAGTAGCGCTTGCCTCTGCCAACTTGTTCCGCTCCCAGCCATTCCTGCATACTCTGATGTAAGGTTGCACTACAGGATGAGCTGAGAGGGAATTGCCCGTGTTAGCAACACGCTCTGCTGCTGCTCTTGAAAGCCAAATTTGGAGAGCCAAGATGGAATAGCATGGAGTTTATTCAGTCTGTGGCAAAAGAAACCCTGACGGCAGATCTCAGAAGGGCAACTCACCCTCCCTTCTTACCTCCCTGCTTTTCACAGCTCTTGCGCTGGGGAGAGCTGCATGCTGCACTGCAAGGGCTGAGCCAAGCACCCGTCTCTCTGGTGCTCCCTCCGGGAGGCCCCTCTTAATTCCAGCGCAAGAACTGCTGAGAGAAGTATCAGCTTGTCCTTCTCTGTCTGTCTTCTCTCCCCCTCCCTGCTTTTACAGCTCTTCTTTCCTTCCCTTTAGAAAGAGTACTGAAAGCACAACTCCCAACTAGGAACATAATACACAATGCTATGGTACAGTTAATAACAATTTCCATAAAATGGATCATATCATCCATTTTCCAGGACAAAGGGGGAAAGGAAGCGCTGTGGAGGAGGTTTCACTATGCTTGTGAGTAGCCAGCCAGTTAGAAAGGCAGGTTCAACCCCAGCTTTAGTGGAAGTAAAAAAACCTGTTTGCTTGTGTTTCCTGGTAGGTTGGGGTGTGCAAGAGGTTTCCTGAAAATAAACTCTCCCTGGCTCGTTGCTCAGCAGCATCTTGCTACTGTGGGAGCTCCAGGATGACCACCATGGGGTGGCCCATGGGGCTGACTGAGCTTCTAGCCCCCTCCCAATACCTCAGTTAGCTCCCCAGTATCTCTGACTTAATCAACCCTTTCAATTTTGCGTTCAAGTGCCCTGGGCTCTTCATATCTTGCTTGCAGAGGATAGCTTACCAGCTTGGCAAGGCCTGCTCTCCAACAGTGAGTCCTTTTGTAATTTCTCAGGTGTGTTTGGTAGGAAGGGAAGGTGGCGGATCTGAGCAAGACTGCCTTGGCTCACTGTCACACGTGGTGACTGGGAGGTGCTGCCTGGGCTGAGCTCGTCAACTGGGCAGGAGCTGCAGAGGCCTCGTCTCTGCCAGGATGCTGCAGCCCACCCATTCAGCTGGGGTAAAAGCACGTCTTTCCTTTCAGAGACATGTTCTCTTTGCCTTGGGGAAGAAGTCAGCATTAAAACTGCACAGCCCTCCCCCTGCCCCCAGATCCAAAAACCCCCACCCATGAAGAGCTGCAGCAACAGCTACTTCACCAGGCTCCTTGCGGAGATGCAACCTGTGGAGAAGGCCAGGCAGGGCCAGGAAAGTCCTCATGAGTGAGGTCCAGCGCAAGGAGGCTGCCTCCGCCCTGCCTATGTGCGCAGATCCCTCGGGGAAGGTGGGGCTGGGTGCAGTTTGGGCTATCTCGCAGTGTTGCTGGCACAGCTTGCCCAGTGCTACGTGCTACTAAGAAATAAAACGTGTGGCTCCCTTGCCCCACACCCAGCCTGCCCCGGGTATCTCTCCTGCAGCCCTCGCTCAGGCACGGAGCCCTGCACCCATCGTTGGCTCAGACGGCTATCGGCGCCGAAGCAAGGAGCATATCTGTGCTGCCCATGGCCTGGGCCCTGTGCCATGGGCAGGGAACGCCTGACATGGAAAGCCACAGGACAGGAATTTGCTTTAATTGAATGTGCAGCATTATCAGGACATTGTTCTGCTTTGAAGATTAACTGCAAAGGACGTTGGCTTCTGCCAGCAAACATTCACTGCTAATACATTTCAGGGAAGCTAAAGCGATACAAATAATCTGTTTTGGGCTGCTGAGACGCTGGGCAGGGAAATCTGCTGAGAGCGAAAATGGAGGTGTGGGGCTTTGTCCCAGGCACCAGTGCCTGGCAGAGCTGAGCTGTGCAGAGAAAGCAGCCGACTGCTCCCATTGTCAACAGTGTTTTCCAAGATAAACTTCCATTCCTAGCCTTTAGATAAAAGTAAACTTTAGCTCCTTGTCACACTTCATTTTTATTATCATCCTTTCCTCCCCGATCTTTTGTCAAACTTCAGATGGATCTGCAGCACGAGCAGTATCGGACCAGACTGCAGCTCCTGCAGCAGCGAAAGGTCTTCCCTGGGCTTGGTGCTGAGCAGGGGAGGCATGACAAGGGCTGGCAGAGGGAAGGGTCCAGCCGCTCCTGCGTAGTGCCTAGCGCTTTTTCACACACCCAGCAGAATGGCACTGAAATCGGAGCCGCTTTGAATGGTGAGGGGAGAGCCTGCAGCGTTGTCCACGAAAACAGAGGCATACTGCCCAGCCTGGAGGGAGAGAGGGCTTAACGGGGCTGGGCCACCTCCTCCGGGCACTGAGCACAGCCTGGCAGAGCAAAGGAGAGTGCTCTCCCTTGTGCACAGCTTAGGAAGGAAGCTCCCCCTTCCTTCTGGGAAAACGCTGATGTAGAGGCCAGTACGGCAGCCCAGCCATGGTATGTGCTGTAGTGTCCCAGCAGCCCTCAACCCTGAGTGTCCTCTGGGCTCAGAGCTGGGCTGAGAAAGAGACTCGATGCCCAGCCCTAGAGCTGGGGCCACGGAAGGCACCTTCCTGCCTGGCACAGTCCTGAGCGGAGCTGGCACCACTAACCTGCAGGTAAAGGACTCCAGAAACGGAGATGGTGAAAAGGTCACCACCACTCTCCAGCCGGGACACCGTCTCCAAGTTGCTGCAGAAGAGGGAAGGTAGTGCTTGGGAGAGCATGTCCCTCCTTCCCCTGGGGATGCTGGGCTCCTTCCTCCCTCCCTTGCCCAGGGTCCCTCTCCTCTCCTGGCTTTGCCCTGCCCTACCTGTTTTGCTGGCAGTGGGACTGCACGCAAATCAGCACCCGCAGACGATTCCCCCTGCACGGCTGCCTCTTCCTCTGCTGCTCTCTGCGCACTAAGACGGGGGGAGGGTGAGAGCAGTCCTGGACCTCCCCGGTGGGGCTGTGGGGGGTGCCCGAGGGCTCACCAATGTGCAGCGTGGCGGTGAAGGTGTAGTACCCCGCAACGGGGGCTGTGTACTGCCCGCTGGTCAGGTTCAGCCCCGAGCCACGGTGGAATGTCCCCTCCCTCTCTGGCTGGGGATGGGGAAAGGCTTGGGTTAGAGAATGAGCACCAGAGTGGGTGCCTCCATGGGCAGAAAGGTGCGGCAGGCTGGGCACTCACGATGTAGTAGAGCTGCAGCTCCTGCTGTACTCTCTGGTCGATGGAGATGTTTTCACGTGTCCGGCAGTGGAAGGCTGCTTCCACGCGACGATGGGACCTGGCCTGTGGGTTGCCTTCACCACTTCCCTTCTCTTCCTCGTGCCCTTCCCAGGCCTTCCTGTGTGTCTTCGCCTGCTCCTTCACCATGCCTGACCCGACAGCCCCACCAGGGCTTGGCTTTAGGAAGGAACCTTGGCTTTTCCTGGCCCCAAGATGAGACAGCACCTGGCTCTGCTGCCCAGCCCCGCTGTGCCTCCTCCCTGCTGTCCCCTGCTCCTGCCCTGGGGTCCCTCTCGGCCGTCCCTCCCCGCAGCTCTCCCCGGGGCCGGTGGGTACCTTTCAGCAGGAGCTGCAGCTCCCTCAGCAGTTCTTCCAGCACGGCGTGTGCCCCGGGGGGGGGCGGGGGAAGCGCCTGGCACACCGACTTGCAAGGCAGCCTGGGGTGATTTTCCTGCAGATTGGCCACTGGCCGGTATCGGTGCTGTGCCAGTCCACGTCCCATCCCGTACCGTGCCCGTCCTTCCCCGGGCCCGGCTGCCGCTCGCCCGCCCGGGGCTCCCGGCCAGCAGCATCCACGCCTGGCGGGGGTCCACGCCGCCGCCCCGGGGGGCGGCCGCCCCCGGCCCCCCCGCGTCCCGCCTCCGCCGCCCTCTCTGCGGCTGCTCCCGAGCCCGGCGAGTGCTCCCGGGCCGCCCCCGGGGAGCCGGGCCCGGCGGCGGCGGCGCAGAGGAGCGCCAGGTACAGCTCCGCCAGCCGCATCCCGCCGGTGCCGGGAGGGCGGCCCCGGCCCCGCCTCGGGGCTTGCGAGGGCGCCGGGGGGCCCGCCCCGCTGCTGGGGCTCGGGGAGCCCCGCCGGGGGTAGCGCTGCTGCCGCGGAAGAGGCCTCGCTCTCCCCTGCGGGACGCGGGGACCCCCGTGTGTAAAGCCCCGTGCGGCCCGTGGCAGGGGATGCTTCCCCCCAACCCGGGGGGCTCCCCCCACGGCCCGCAGAGCTCCTCGGTGTGTGTGTTTAATGCTTCAAAAATAATAAAAAAACTAACACAGAACAGATTAACCACCAAACGACGCTGGCAGAGCTATGATGTCCCAGTGCTGGTGGTGGGTCTGGCTGTCGGGGAAGCGTTGGGGGTGTCCTCTGCCACCAGGTACCAGCAGAGATGGGGATGGGGCAGGAGGCACTGCCTGGCTCTGTCCTGGCACCAGGAGCCACTGAGGTGCTGGCTGCTTCACCACGACCCTCCAGTCGCTTCCCAGGGGCGCATGCTGCGCATCCTGGGAGAGAAACCAAGATGAAGCACCCCACCGCAGGCCACTGTGCCACCCGAGGACACAAAGCACCAAAAAGCTGGTTTATCTCATGTCATTCCGCTCCACGGGGCACTGGAGTGGGCCTGACACTTCAATGTGAGCCAGCGACATGCCGGAGAGCTTTGGGTGTTGGGAAAGAGAGATTCCCCCAATCCTACTCGTGTTTCCCCATGCTGGATGTCAATGTGATGGGGAAAAGGGCCATGGCCACCAGGCAGCAATGCCAGTCTCTGATGGGATGGGCCATGCTTTGGGAGGCCTTAAAATACCCTAAAAGCTTTGGGGTTTTGGAGGGGGGAAAAAAAGCAGTTCTTAAAAAAAACCCAACAAACTAAAAGAGAGCGTTAGCCAAAGCATGTTTATAAGGAAAAGCCTTTTCCCTGCAGTGGCAGAGGGGAACACACTCCTGACATCCCAGCCAGGCTTGCAGAGGGGTTTCCATCTCCCCTGGCAGAACTGAACTGGCAGTGGGGAGAGAGGCGAGATGGGGAAAGCAGCTGTGCGGGGTGACAGGCGATGCTGTGGGCTTTCCTACCACCCGTGGTCACCCTGGAAAGCCTCTGTCCACTTGGAGGTGTCCATGAAGATGGAGGAGGAGCTGTGGAAGAGCCAGAGGCAGGGCAGGGAGCCCTCCCGCGTCCAGAGGTCCTTGGCGCAGTCATATACCTCCATCTCCACCCGGTAGTCCCCGTCCATGCCCTTCCAGTGGCCACCAGTGACAAAGAGCCGGTCACCCAGTGGCACCATCCCGCCGTTCTCATGGAGTGTGTGCAGGAGCTGCACCTGCGTGAGAAGCAAGACAAGATGTGCGGGGACCCCCTGGGGACCTCTCGCTCCCACTGTAGAGGATATTGACCCACCCATCGCGTCCCTCTGCCCTGTCCTCTCTGTGAGGTTTGGGGGCCCCTGGGGCCATGTCTTGCTTTTAGCAGCATCCCTGTATTGTGCTTGTATGGGAGCAAGGTTGGGGGTGTGGTAGGGAGTGGGGGGGGGACTGGAGGGCAGAGGGGACAGGCAGGACTTTGCTGGACTGCACAGGCAGGAGCCCTGCACATCCTGCAGCAGGGTGGTGCTGGAAAACTGGGGGGGTCCTGTGGGCTTCTGCAGTGTGAATGCTGCTTAAAATCAATAGCTTAGTGCAAAAGCCACGCTCCTAGTGTGGGTGTGACAGGGGAGCAGGGAAGGAAGGATTGGGGCATCTTCAGCTCCACAGGGGTTAATAGAGCCAAGGGATGAGCGGGCAGGAGGGAGAGGGGGTGCTGGTACCCAGGGGGGAGGGGGGGGAGGGTATGGTTGTGGGGTGCTCTTGGGGAGGGAACAGCTGCCCCACCTCCCTTGGAGGGGGACTGTACCCCACCCCACATGCTGCTACCTTCTGCCAGACGTTGGCCTCCGGGTTGTACACATGGACCTTCTTGGTGTTGTCCCCAATGAGGTAGATGAGCCCGTGCAGGGTGGCACAGCGTGGAGCCGAGAGGTACTTGGGGATGAAGGGGGATGTGATCACACTCCACAAATCTGCAAGGAGCAGCCGTCAGCAGCACGTCCCACCCTTGGCTCTCAATGCAGCTGCCAGTGACCGAAAAAAGCATTGCCAAGCCCGTGGCTATTTAAGGGGGAGTTTGAAAGGGAGGGGACAGAGCAGCCAGGCAGGATGGCACCTGCAGTCCCCATCCCAGACAAGGCTCTTGCATAAAAAGAAGTGGGGGGGATATTGTTTGTAGTGGTGGTGTGGGATGGGGGAGACCACCGTGGGCTGCACAGAGGCTGCCCTGAGGAGGTGGTGTTGTCACAGGCATTTACTTTCTCCCTAAGGTGGGCAGCCTCTCCCATCCCTCTGCCCTGGAGATCCTGCTCCACTGAAGCCCAGGTCCAGGCTGTGCTGGAGGTCTGCAACTCAGGTCCGTGCTGCTGGGAGCTGTGCTTCTGGCTGCCTCCTGGCCCCATGCTGCAGCCATCGCCAGACCCTGTTAGCACCTGGTTGCATCCCGTGGGATCATGGCTGGCAGCACAGGATGTCACCTGCCTGGGGGCCCCCCTCAGTCCTGCTCCCCAGGAAGGCATTGGTGGCGGCGCGGTAGTGGGGCCAGCTCTCACCTTGCACAGGGTTGTAGCACTGCAGGGTGAGTGCGTTGTACTTGACAGCACAGGAGCCCACCAGGTAGAGCTTGCCCAAGCAGCTGGCAGCCGCAAAATTGCTCACATACTTGAGGGCTGGGCTGATGGCGCACCAGCTCTTGTTGTAGGGGTCGTAGCGCTCCACCTCCACTGCATCCACTGATGTCCCTGCAGGGTGGTGGGATGCTGCAGCCACCCTGCTGCCCCAGCGCACCCACAGACCCCCACCCCAGCAGCATCTGCCAGGTCTTCGTGGCCTTACCCCCAATGACGTAGATCTCGCCATTGAGGACGGCGCTGGTGTGGTTTGTCCGGGCTCTCAGCATGGAAGCGATGGGCTTCCAGGTACCATCCCTGAGGCAGAAGCACCAGGCCTGAGTCGTTGACCATGTGTCATTCTGGGACCCCCGGGAGCCTCCTGGGGAGGAACAGGTCAGGCAGGCCACCTGCTCTGAGCGCAGCTGTCCCTGGGCATCCCTCGCCAGTGGCCAGATCCGCCCAAGAGGGGAGCAAAGAGAGGGCTTTGCTCAGAGAGGAGGGTAGCCCCCAGCCCCACACCAGCACCCCGTGCCCACATCTTTGTCCCACATCCTCTATTCCCACTCCTTGAGCACCCCCACCCTGCACCGGCAGCCCTGGCACCCACCTGTGACATACACATCATTGTTCAGAGCCACCAGGGAAAAGCCCCATTTGTTGTAATCAGGGAAGTCAGGCAGAGCCATCCATCGCCCTGAAACCCAGCAGAGCCAAGTGATGACCCCCCTCAGCCAGCAATGCTGCTTTTAAGCCAGCCCTGTTTCACTCTTTCCCCCCCAACCCCCCTCCCCACTGCCCCTCCTGACATCAGATTGTTTGGCAAGAGCTGGCTTTGGGGTAATTAATAATTTGAGGGTTGGTTAACATGTGGGGGTGGGGGGCACTGGCCCCATCCCTGCCGTGAGCACTTACTGCTTTTGGGGTTATAGAAGGCGAAGTTCCTGGGGGCAGCCGGCATCTCCAGCCCCCCGTCTTCATCCTCGCTCTCCTCCAGCACGCGGCCACCGACCACCACCAGCACCTCCTCCAGCTTCTGTGGTGGGGTTGGGGAGTTCTTCTGGGCACCAGCATTGCTCTGCCCCTGATAGAGAAGCCAGGGAAGCACTGTCAGGCTCCAAGCTGAGCCTCCACTCCGGCTCGGGGTGGGGGGAATTGGGGCAGGGGGTACCTACTGTGGTGCGGGATCGGGCGACGAGGGCCTTGCTGGCATCTGAGTCACGGACAAGGGGCTCGGTGGCAAGCAGGTTCTGCAGGTACTGGTCGGGCAGTGAAACAAGGTGGGCCAGTTCTAGCAGCTCGGGCAGGAACTGGGCTCGGGATCCTGGGTCATGGCGTACCCAGCGCAGCACAGCCTCGGCCAGGCTCTGCTCCTCCTGTACCTGTAGCTGGTCGTTGGAGAGGTAGACAGCCAGCCTCTCCTTGGAGAGCTGGAGGAACTCCTCCTGCTGAGAGACGGCTTCAAAGTTCTCCTGCAAGAAAGACCAGGCCTTGGAGGAGACCTCGGGGCAGCCGTGATTCTCACCAAACTCACAGATACCTAGGCAGTTGGTGGCATCCATCTGCTGCCGGAGGTAGCGGCTGCAGACCTTCTGGATAGTGGGGAAGTGGAGCTGGCTGGAGGTCCGCATCAGCCCCTCCACATTGCCCTGGTTGATGGTGACCTTCCCTGTGTAGGCGAAGTCGAGCAGCATCTCCAGCGTGCTGGGGTCCACCTCCTTCAGCTCCACCCGTGCAGCGATGCTCTCGGCGAAGTCGCCAGAGAACATGGCATGGAAGTAGGGGCTGCAGAGGGCCAGGACGCTGCGGTGGCAGGGGAAATCCTGCCCGCCTGCCACCAGCATCACATCTGCCAGTTTGGGGTTGGTGCGCAGCCGCTGCAGCCCCTCCAGCACGCCCTGAGCGTGCGAAGGCAAGCAGAAGTCAAAGTCGTCCACGTTCCTCACCATGGTGCTGGGGATGGCTGTGAGGCCTTGCCGGTGGACAGAGCCCGAGCAGAGCGTGGCGAGGGCGTCCCTGCCAGGAAAAGGCGATGACATCTCCCTCTCCCCCCTTCCTCCCCGGCACAATCCCACCTTCCCAGCGCCTGATTTACAGGCACCAGCAAGGGCAGGAGAAGTGCTCCCTGGAGCCCCCCTCACTCCCACTTCCATGCGTGTCCGTGATTTCTCCTCCCCACACTCCGAGCTGCCCTAACGGGGCTGCCACCGATTTTTCGGGGGTGGGGCTGGTTTTGGGGATGGACTGAGCCCCGCTCCGGCTCGCTCCCTCCCGCTCTCACCTGGGCTTTGCAGCCCTCCGGCCGGCTGGCCCGCCGGGAGGCAAGTGGCCGTGGTCCCAGCACTGGGGCGGGACAGCCCGGCGCGACACGGGACCCAGCCGGCACGGGGGGGGGAGACACACTATTTTTAGGCGGCGCCGGGTCACCGCTCCCTGCTCTTAAAGGCACCGTACGGGCAGAGCTGCCCGCTGCTGCCCATCCCCGTCGCCCCGCGGCTTTGCTGCTTTTGGAATCATCCCTCCGCGGCCAGCCAGGCACCGCAAGCCTGGGGGAAAAGGCTCCCCCCGGCATCCCCCCCTCCCCCCGCCCCATCGGTCGATGAGGGTCCCCGCGATGTCCCCCCTCCCTCCGTCTGTGTCTGCCGATGCCGAGTGTTAAATATAGGATGTTATCTCACTCCTCGGCGGCCACAAATAAACGGCGGCAGCCGCCTCGCCGCGGGGGGCCGTGGGCCAAGACACCGATCTCGGGGAGGTCGGGGGGTCGGGGTGCCGGGGCGGTCCCCCTCCACCCAAAAGCTTTCTCCATTGCCTCGGGAAGCCTCGCTCAGCTCGGACAGAACCGAAAAGGCGTTTATTGCAGCCCGCGGCTTCACGCAGCCCTCCACCCTCCCCGCCAGCAGGCATCACTCCTCCGAGATGAAAATCTCGGCTTCCTTCTCCTTCCAGAAGGCGAAGCTGCGGTCGATGTATCGGCAGATCTCCTCCCCCTCTCCCTCGGCCTCCTCCGGCCGCCGGGCCGAGCTTTCGGGGGATCCGAAATACCTCGCCTTGATGTCGTCGAAGCCGTCCCGCCAGCCCCGCCGGCCGGCGGCGATCTCGTCGGTGACGGCGCGGTGGAAGGAGCGCACCGCCTGCCAGCCGTGCCGGCCCAGCTGCTCGAAGACCTCGAAGCAGAGGAGGTGGCGGCCGCGGCGCTCCTCGGGGGGCAGCTCCTGCTCCAGGATGCGGAAATAGCCCAGCATGAAGAGCTCCAGCGACAGGCTCTCGTAGTCGGCCGGCCCCCCCCCCGGCCCTCGCCACGAACTGCTCCGGGGAGAGCGGGGCGCGGCCGGCGGCGAGGGGCGGCGGTGACGGGGGGCGGCGGGAGGCGGTGTCCCGCCAGCCGCCCAGAAGTCGCTGGATGGCCGCCCTCTGCCGCACCAGGCGGGCCGCACCCCCCGCCCCGGTCCCCGCTGCCTCCCGGGGGTCCCCGGCGGCCGGCGGGGGCGGCCCGTAGGCGGACCGTCTCCAGTGGCTCAGGAAGAGCATCACGATCCGCTCCTTCCTCAGGCTGCCCCACTCCGGCCCCGGCCCCGGTCCCGAGGAGCCGCCGCCGTCGGAAAACGCCTCCTCGCAGCTGATGCCCGAGTCGCTGGCGGCCTCCGCACCGCTTCCCCCGGCCGCTTTCCCCTCCGCCGTCCCGCAGGCGGGCTCGAAGGCGCCGCGGAGGCTGCGGACGCAGACCCCGCACTGCTGGATCTCCCGCTGCGCCAGGCTGCCCGCCGGCTCCCGGGGCTGCCCGCCGGCGGCGGCGGGGGGAGCGGCGGCGGCAGCGGCCGCGGAGGAGGCGACCCGCGCCCCCTCGGCGTGGGCCAGCAGCGCGGCCAGGCTGCTGACGGCACCGGCCAGGCGGCCACACCAGAGGGGCAGGGCCTGCCCGGGGGCGGGCGGGGGGGCTGCGCACGGTGATGCTGAGCAGCGGGGCGGGCAGGAGGGCCCGCAGCTCCCGCGCCAGGCGCCGCAGCTCGCCCTGGTACGCCTCGCCCCGCCGCCGCAGCCGCACGCTCTCCACCGCTCGCTCCAGCTGCTGCAGGTCTGCCTCGGTCAGCAGCTCCCCGAAGGGGCCCAGCACGGCCTGGCGGGACGGCGAGAAGCGCCAGGAGCCCGCGTCCTGCAGAGAGGGGCCGTCAGCGTTCCCCCGGGCCGGCAGCGGGAGCCCCCCCCATCCCCGGGACGCCCCGTACCTGGCCGCCCGCCGCCTCCTCCTCCGCCAGCCGCCGCACCATCACCTGCCGCTTCCACTCGGGAATGGGGCGGCCCCGCTCGTCGTGCGTGGGCACCAGGGAGTCCGCGTCTGCCTCCGCGGGGTCCGGCCCGGGGGGGTCCGCCGGTTCGGCCGCCCCACCCTGCGCGGGCAGAGTCACGGGGGTCTCGGGGGGAGGGTGTGCCAGCCGAGGGGACGAGCCGGGGGCCGCGGACGGAGCCAGCGACCTACCGGGTGGGCGAAGAAGGGAGCCGGGATCTTGGCCCGCTGCGAGGGCTTGCGGAGCTTCAGGTCCGCCGGCACCGACCTGCCGGGCTCCATCCCCCGCCGGGCCGGGTGGCTGTCGGGGGGAGAGGCGCAGGCCTCCTCCTGGAGGAGGACAGGCAAGGGGAGATGGGCCCCCAACACCCCCAGGGCCCCCCACGCGTGACCGGGTGAGGGGTACCCCGTGAGGATGCCCGGCACATCACCCCGGTCCTTGCGGGGAACCCTCCCCGGGAAAGACCCACGGGGGGGCGTTTCCTTCAGAAGATGGGACGGAGCTGCCAGAGCCCCTGCTGCCCCCTCTCCCCCCGCGGGACATCGCGATGCCCTCGCAGCAGAGGACTGAGGCCGGGGCCGCCCCCGTTGCCGCCAGCCCTTCTCCGGGCGCCCCATGCCCCCGCCCGCCCGCCCTGCTCCCCGGGGGGCGACGGGCTGGCTTTCCCGGGGGATGAAGGTGCCCGCAGCCCCAGCTCCAGCGGGGCCTTACCTGCCGCAGGAGGCTGAGCCGGCCGCCGGGGACAGGAGGCACCCGGGAGCCCCCTGCTGCGCAGGAGGTCGGGTCCTGCCCAGCCCGGGCAACACCCAAAGGCGGGTGCACCTGCACCCCCAAAGTCCCTGCGCAGGGAGCGATGTGCACTACCGGGCGGGAGGGGAGGTCAGAGGAGTCGGGCAGCCCTGGAGCGGGCAGGGGCCGCAGCTGCAGCGCTGGGGCAGGGCAGAGAGTGCAATGAGCATCGTATTAATATTTGATGGAGGCATCGAGTAGCAGTGCCAGGGCTCAGTGGGTGGCACCAGCGCTACTCCTGGAAATAACAGCTTGGTGACTTGGCTCCAAGCCTCATCTCACTCCTCAGGCCAGCAGACAATGGCCAAAGCTGGTTACAAAACCCACCCCTGCACATGGCCAGGCCAGGTTTTGGGGACAGAGGAAGGGTTTTGCACTGGCTGGCACAGAGGGCAGGTACCAGCAGTGGGGGATATTTGGCAGAGGAACCTGCTGCAGCACTGCCCGGACATCTGTTACTGATATACAGCCATGTTTGTGTTCCTTCACTCCACTGCCATCCATTATATATGGCCAGGATGGATCAGTGGGGCTCGGTTACACGTGAGAAATTCCATCGAGGGGCTGGAATACAATCAAGAAGCAGCAGAT
Source organism: Theristicus caerulescens (assembly GCA_020745775.1). Classification (NCBI taxonomy): domain Eukaryota; kingdom Metazoa; phylum Chordata; class Aves; order Pelecaniformes; family Threskiornithidae; genus Theristicus; species Theristicus caerulescens. The sequence continues at coordinate 29,888,678 of CM036565.1, read as the reverse complement.
CAAAGCCTTTAAACACCAATTGCCTGGTGACGATCCATTGCAGATTCAGCCTCTTAATCCCTCCCCAGCCCCGGCGCAGGCTGATGCCTGGCACAGAGCGGCTCTCACAGGGGGATGAGCCAACAACACCCTGCAATACAGCCGCAGCGCCAGAGCGTGTTACGCTGTGCCAGCAGCAGCATGGGGCCCTGCAATATTGATGGGGATGTAGTATGAAACATGGGAACACGGCCCAGTGCCAGAGGTGCCACGCATCTCAGACTAAGCAGGCAGATGTTGTGAGCTGTGACATGAGCAGCACACGAGCCCGCTCCCATCTTGTTGCCAGCATGGCGGGTGAGGGCCAGAGCTTTGCCAGCTACTGGGCCAAGGGGGGATTTTGCCAAAAGCCCTGTGAGGGTTGGATCATCCTCTAAGTACCAGAAAGCTGCTCACAAACATCCTGCCTCCTGCTCCCTGGAATGATGGGGAAGGATAGAAAGGCCTACCTTGATGCCTGGCATGGCCTGGGACCTCCGCTGAGAGGCTGCCGCTCAGAGGGAGCCTTTGGGAAGTACCGAAGAGCCACCTCCCGCTTGCCAGCATCTTCCAGTCTAAATCTCTGTGAGATTTTCCTCTTTGCATCTGTCTCTGGGGCCCAGAAGGCACTGAGAGGCCGTGGTCACCCTGAGTAGCCTCACCCCGAGTAGCCTCACCCTATGCTTGGCTGCCCTTGCTGGGGCAGGTGTGGCCCCTAAAACTCTTGACTCTGTCCGCTCACTGGGAAGCAAGGTCTGCCAAGGCAGCAGGCAGGCGTGGGCAGCAGCTCAGCCCCAACGCCAGGAGCTTCCCCAGCCACCTGCTCCATGGAAGGGGAAGTAGCAGGGTGGCAGCGAGGGCCTGGCACACTTCGGGGGCATGCTGCCACCACACAGCTCTTGGGGCCACCCCGGAGTGCTCCCGAACTGGAGGGGAGTGGGGAAGGGCTCTGGGTTTCCTTGAAGAAGAGACTCCCTAAATACGAGGCACATCCCGGCTGGGGCTGCTTATCCCACAGGCAGCGAAGGCAGCTGCCTCCCCCAGCCCGGAGAGCCTCCCCGTGGGATCAGAGCCCTCTGCAGCAAGGCTGTGTGCGGGACCAGGAGAGGAGGGTCTCCACCAAACTTCCATCTCAGCCCCTCTCCTCGCCCTGGCCTGCAGGAGAGCAGACACTGGCCCCTTAGGGGATCTGCATGGAAGAGTCGCAGGGGACTCTCCCTTTCCCTTCCCATTTCCGTTTCCCTTCTGGGCATGCATCCCTGCAGGGATGAGCAAAGCGGCATGGAAAAACCAGGAATGGCCCCTCTCCTCCATTCCCAACATCCACATTCCTCCCTGTCTACCAGTTCTTAAGCCATATCCCACCCGATGCCCAAGTTCCCAAAGCCACATCCTTCCTTCTCCCACAGTTGCCAGGGCCATATCACTCCCGCAACCCCAGTTCTGCAGCAATGAGCAAACTGGCGTGGAAGAAAGCAGGCATGGCCCCTCTCAGCACGCTCCATGTTTTTATTTCAGAGGGGCCCCGGGGGGCCTGGACGTCCCACTCAGAAGCGGCGCCAGGGGAGGCGGTGCACGTGGTCCCCTGAGCCCGGCTCGTCCTCCCGGACCCTCCGCAGCCATGAGGGGTCTTCACTGGCCTGCGGCGTCAGGCTCCGGCTCCGGCTGCGATGGCGGGGCATGGTGGGGCTGCGCTCCCCACGCTCAGTGAAGAGTCTCTGGCGTCGGGGACCTCTGGGGCCCTGCTGCTGCTGCCGCCCCCGCCGCCAGGGCCACGGCCCCGCATAGGGGTCGAAGCGGCCGCGGCGACGGCAGGCCACCCCGGCATGGTCATCCTCCACTTGCAGGCAGTGGATGGCCATGATGGGCCGCGACGGGCAGGTGGCAGCGACGGCAGTGGCAGCCCAACGCTGGATACAGGCATGGCAGAATGCATGCCAGCACGGGTCCACAGCAGCAGGGCCTTCGAGGGGACCCAAGCAGATGGGGCAGGTGTCCCCGTGCTGGGATCTCCTGGCGGCTCCCGGCGCCGCCAGCTCATGCCTGGACGCCTCCAGTGCTGCTGCTGGGACTTGGTGTCCTGTCAGCCGCTGGTGGGACTTGATGTCTCGGCTGGTGCTGGCAGGACTTGATGGGTGCCGCTGGCGGGACTCGAAGGCTCGGGTGGCGCTGGCGGGACTCGGTGGCTCCTCGGCTGCTGGCAGCTGACAACGTCTGGCGTACCGTTGGCAGGACGCGATGGCTCGGGTGCTGCCCACGGGACTCGACGTCTCGTGTGCCACTGGCAGTAGGCAACGCTGACATATATAGCTGCCCATCGCAAGTGACATCACAGGGTGACTGTGACTGTCTGGTGACATCATAAGGCTCCCGGGGGCACACGCAGGGGCACCCCCAGGAGTTCCCCCAGCCTCAGAGAGAGCCTCTGTGATGCAAAGCCCATCTGGCAGCGTGCTTCACACCTCCGCGTTTGCTCAGGCCTCTTTCAGGCGGTCCCTGGTGGTGTTGGTTGTTGTGCCGGAGTCGCACGCTCACAGAGTGGCTGGGGTTGGCAGGGACCTCTGAAGGTCATCTGGTCCGAGCCCCTGCTGAAGGAGGGCCACCCTGAGCTGGATGGACCCCGTGCACCGCTGAAAAGAGCTGGGCTCCATCTTCTTTGCACCCTCCCTTCAGATGTTGATATCTATGGAGAAGATCCCCCAAGCCTTCTCTTCTCCAGGCTGAACAGCCCCAGCTCTCTCAGCCCCTCCTCACTGGAGAGGTGCTCCACTCCCTTCCCCATCTTGGTGGCCCTTCCGTGGACTCTCTCCAGTCTGTCCCTGTCTGTCTTGTCCTGGGGAGCCCAGCACTGGACGCAGTCCTCCAGGGGTGGCCTCACCAGCGCTGAGCAGAGGGGAAGGCTCTCCTCCCTCCACCTGCTGGCAACGCTCCTCCCTGTGCAGCCCGGGACACCGCTGGCCACATTTGCTGGCTCAGCTTCAATGTGGCGTCCACCAGGACCTTCTCTGCAGAGCTGCTTTCCAGCTGGGTGCCCCCAGCATGTCCTGGTGCCTGGGGCTGTTCCTCCCCAGGGCCAGGACTTTGCATGTCCCTTGCTTGAACTTCAGGAGGTTCCCATCAGCCCATTTCTCCAGCCTGTTGAGGTCCCTCGGGTGGCAGCGCGACCTCCTGGTGTCTCAGCCACTCCTCCCAGTGTGGGATCGTCAGCAAACTTGCCGAGGGTGCACTGTGCCCCATCATCCCCATCACTAGTGAAGAGGAAGAGGGTCAGACCCAGTATTGACCCCTGGGGTACACCACAAATGATCGGCCTCCATCTAGGCTTCGTGCCACTGATCAACACCCTCTACTTAAAGACCTAGAGCATCAACATTCAAAATCACTTCCGCACAGATCAGAGGCTATTTGCAAAGTTCTGCCTCCCCCAAGCCTTCTGCTCTCTCCAAAACCATGAGAAGTTTCTCTGCTTCATTTATTGGCCGCAGTTAGCATTTCACCTTCAAATACAGGAACTCCGGAATATAACGTAGGCTCTGTTGAATTGCTTGGCTCCGTCTCCACTTTTCCTGAAAATACACTTGTAGCACCACATGCTGAAACTGCCTGAATCATTCTGCGCTCCCTGCAAATGCACTGAGGATGCCACCGTGACCGAAGCTCAGAGAAGCTCGGGGAGCCACCAGAGCAGACATTCCCAAAACCGCAAAGGTTTTAAATCCCTTTGGCCGAAGTGGCTCTTGGGTCCCGAAGGAAGCTACTGATACCCGAGAATGTGGATAGAGGCTCCTGGGTGTTCCCCTTTACCAAACAAAAGCTCTTGAATGCTGCCCTTTACATAACAAAAGCGAATCTTTCTGGATAGTTAAGTTCTAGGCTCCTGAACACTCCCCTCTAGACAGCTAGGGGACCCCAGAAGTGAGTTTCTAGACAGCTAGGGGACCCCAGAAGTGAGTTTGCGCAGAAGCAAAGGTCAATCAGCGAACACAGCGAAGGCTACGAGCCTTCATCTGAAGACCCCCAAAGACCACCTGAGCACCACCACAGAGGATGGCTGCGCATGCGGATCGGACATTTACATATGTGAATAAGTTCCAGGAAAAGTCATGTTTATGTAGAAATCCTATGAATATGTATGTTTTCAGAGTATATAATAACTGGAAGTCCATCAAGCCTTCGGAGCACTTATGGTGGAACTATCCCCAGTGCTGCCCGGCGCCGCAATAAAGAATGCCTGCTTTCTAAAACTCCAAAATTAAGTTTTAGCGAGTGAATTATTTTGCCGCTTTCCGGTAACACTACAGGTGCAAACCAGGCCCGTCGTGCCCTCACGCACAGTTTCTGCATGATGGTTGGCATCAGAAAGCTTGTGAGAAAGAAATGTCACCGCCGAGGCCTTCCCTAGAGCTGCGCATCCACAGCGGGAAGCCTTTGGAGACAATTGGTGGAGAAACGCAGCCAGAACTGTCTCTCCTACCTCTGCTGTAGACCAGAAGCAGTGCCGGACCTGTGCCTCCCTCACTGCTTGTGACCGGCACACTCCGCCCCCCCCGCCCCCAAGAGCGGGGCCGTTACCATGGCGATCACCGGCTTTTCGCGCCTCGTTTTCGCGCTTTTTGCGCTCTGCCGTGGCCCCGGGCACGCACGCCCTCGGCAGGGGGAGCAGGAGAGGCGGGCGGGGCCTCTCGGTTAACAGACAGGGCCCGCATCCAATGAGGTGCCTCGGCTCAGGGAAGCTTCTGGATCATGACCAATGATGACCACAGCTCAGATCCACCCTGGGTATAAATGGCTGCCGCCGCAGGCCTCCTTAGAGGAGTTTTCTCAGAGTAGTGGGGTTGTCTTGGTGGCCTGTCCCCTTGGGCTGGGGGCCTGTCCCCTTGGGCTGGGGGCCTGTCCCCTTGGGCTGGGGGCCTGTCCCCTTGGGCTGGGGGCCTGTCCCCTTGGGCTGGGGGCCTGTCCCCTTGGGCTGGGGGCCTGCCTGAGGAAACTTGCTGGGATTGAGCGCCCTCACCTCCTCTGGGTGAGTGGTTTCTTTTGGATGCCCTTGAGTGAGCCCTCACCCCCCCTGGCCCTGGGGGAGCGATTGCATCCTCTGGGTACCCGCGGGAGGGAGAGAGTTTCCCCCCTTTGTGAGTGGGCGTGTGTGCCCTTTGGATCATCATTGCCGTGCGTATTGCTGTGCTAGTAACAATGCCCCGACTGACACCTTGAACCTGTTATGTGTTAAATGTTATTGGAGTGTTGACTGATTTTGGTTTACCCCTGGTTCTCCTTGGTTTCTGTTGTGTGGTTTTGGCTGTTTTGTGAAATTTGGGTTAGTTTGGTGTACCTCTGTGACATTTGTAATTGGCACAGCAAGCAGGGTGTCGATGGAGGTGTTGTTACGGAGATGTGGCTGTGACCCTTCTCCCTTAGGAATGGAATGGGTGAGGGAGAAGTGGTGTGAACCTGAGGCTGTTGTAGGGAGCATAAAACAATGCCGTGGAAGCAAGCGAGATGGCAGAAGCAAAGGGACCATGTGTGCCGTACCGGGTGCCTGCCTGATGCAAGCGCAGGACCAGTACAAGCATTTTAGGCAGGCGGAAAAGGATAATTCTGAAAGTCAATTAGAGATCAAATGCTTAAAAGCGGACTTACAACAAGAAAGAGAGTGGACGTGTTTACTAGAACAAAAGATTGAGGCTATGTTAACCCAAGTGGAAAAGCCCCCCAGTGTTGTCCAAATTTGGAAGTTGATTGCAGGAACAGATCCCAGGGATTGGGATGGGGACATCTGGAGAGATTCTGATGAAGCTAGCGTTGGTGAAACCAAGGAGGCAGAGGAAAGGAATGTAAGACCTCTTATCAAAATGGAAAGGCATACGGGCCCATGGGGTGGGAATCCCCAGACTACTGCCTGTACCACCCCATGGACAGGACCTGAGCTCAGTGACTTGCAAGTTAAATTTTCACTCAAACCAGGTGAGATGGAATATCTGTGGTGTGTTTTGTGATCAGATATTATTGACTGATGATGAGGCTTGAGGGTTTTGGGGACCCAAAGTGATGGGCCAGCTGGCAGCCAGTCTATAACTTCTCGGGTGTCTTACTGGGCTGACAGTATAGATCCCAAATAACAAGGGGAGCCTATTACCATTTGGATAAGGGGATTGTTGGAATTGGCAGAAGGGATACAAAAGGCTGCTTGTATACAGGCAATGTATGAGGGGCGGCAGCAAGGCATGTGAATGGCTGCACCGGTAGATCCTGCCTACCTCAGGCCTCTCATTAGGAGGTTACCAGACGCTTTAAAAATACATGTCCAGTCCCTTAAAGGGAGAATTCAGACGGCCATCGAACGCAATCGACAGAACCCCCTGAATCTGCCTATGCATGTTCCAACATGATCCGAGACACTGCATAGTATAGTCACCCACGGGCATGAAATGGGGGGGACAGATCCAGGTGGTGGTGCAGACGGGAGCAGAAGGGCCCGGCAAGCCAGTTACGAGCCTTATCCCGGATGGCTTCCCCCCTTCCTGGGGACCTTCCTTCCTGGACCCTTCTGAAGCAACTCAGATCAAGCCAGCGGACCGGACTGGAGCGGAACGACTTGTGGCGGAAGGCATTAGCGTTGGGGGTAGCTCGAGCGCTGCTACATGGGCAGGCCACCAAGCACGTATGGAAGCTAGTGGAATTACTGGAGAGAAAGACTGGGAACATAAAGGAGACACCAGCGACCCCACCCCCAGGACAGGAGGCGGAACCTCAACCCTTTCACGTCTTTGCGAGGGGAATTAAGTGAACTAAAAGTCACAGTCTGGGGCCTGGGCTACCCAGCCCACTTGGTAACTTCCTATCAATGGTCAGCCACTAAGGAACCCTATGTACATATTCCCGTTGGTCTGAAGCAGGTAAGTTTAGAGTTTTTGATTGACACCGGAGCCCAAATTAGTGTTCTAAACAAGCAGCATGCCAACAAGCTTGGAATCAAACCATCAAGAAAAGTCATCAATACAATAGGGGTAACAGGTGTGGCAGAGAGGTGTCCTTTAGCCCGAATCCAGTTTTGGCTGCCTGGAGAGAAGCGGATGACAGCTATGGAAGTCGCTGTGAGCCCTTATAAGGGAAACATGTTAGGATTTGATATTTTTGGCGGGTAAGCGGTGGTGCCTGCCCAGTGGCAGTGTGTGGAGTTTCGGAAGCTGCGGGGTGGGAGCCATTTGCATTCCGCTCCTGCACTGCGACCATCCAAAGTAACCTGTGTTTCCCAATATCCCTTGCCAAGCACAGCGAAACAGGGTATCACAGAAGTCATCAATGATCTTGAAAAAAGGCAGATAATCAGCCGCACCCGTTCTCCCTATAACTCCCCACTCTGTCCGGTTTGCAAGCCCGACGGGTGGTGGCAACTAGCTATTGACTATCGGAAATTGAATAGCAATACCCAACCACTAATGGCTGCCGTCCCAAACATAACCTCAGTGGTGACTGCAATACAAGCAGCAGCCCATTTGTGGATGGCTGCCTTAGATGTCAAAGACGTTCTTCATGATCCCCCTAAGGGAGGAGGACAAATCCCAGTTTGTCTTTACTGGGGAGGGAACCCAGTACACCTTCAACTGGCTTCAGCAACGATACACTGTCCCACTATTGCTTATAACGCCTTGGCTGCACTCCTTGACACCGTGAAAGTGCCATCGGGCATTCACATATATAATACACAGATGACGTCCTGGTGGGCAGAGACAATAAGGAACAGGTTGGGCAGGTAGCCGAGACTAGCTGGAACTTACTGACGGAAAATGGGTTAGATTTTTCCACCTTCTAAATGCCAAGGTCCCATGCAGGAAATCAAATTCTTAGGGGCTTGGTGGATAGCAGGAGCTTTCGTGGTACCCAATGATGTCCTATCGGCCATTGAGGAGGGGCAGACCCTGAACAGCAAAACAGAATTGCAACATCTATTGGGCACATTGAGGTACTGGAGGAAACATATCAGGACTTCTGTTAATTGCCCCACGACATAGGGAGGCCCTTAACGTCCTAAAGGATGAACTGAAAACCTACCAGAAGCTAGGCCTGCTACACCCACGAGACCCGCTGAGGGTGGACTGCGGTTTTGCAGAGCATGCCTCCTATTGTGGCTTATTCCAAAAGGGACCACAAGCGCCAGCCAGGCCTCTATTGTTTTCTTCCACCTCATTCGAAGAAACCGAACAGTGATACTCAGAGTGGGAGAAGAGGCTTCTCTCACTCATCAGGGCAGTTAAGGAGGCGGAGAGATTGCGTATATCACAGGACATCATTGCGCAAGGCCCTTTCCCTCTCTTAAACTCAATCCTTAAGGGGTTGCCCCCTCCTGAGGGAGTGGTGCAAAAGGCCACAATATGAAAATGGTATGCCTGTTTGGAGGGAGTCAGTCAATTGTCACTATTAAAAGAAGGCCCTGCCAAAGTTTCCAGGTTTCAACAACCCATAAACCCTGACCCAGCCCTGCTGAGCTTACCTTGTAAGCCCCCTCTGACTGAAGAGGTGCCTGAGCTAACCCAGACACACGAGGGGTGCGGTTCACCGACGCATCAGTCTGTTGAGTGGGGCCAAAGTGGCAGTATAAGGCAGCATCAGTAGAAATTGCCACCGGAACAACAATGACAGAGGGGGAAGGTAGTGCTCAGGTAGGGGAGTTGCATGGTTTCTTATTAGCTGCGGAAGTGGGTGCCTCCACAATTTACACCAATTCTTTTACAACTTACAAGGGTGCCACTGAGTGGATATGCCAATAGGAATCCAACTGGTGGGAAGTGAGTCGCACTAGGGTCTGGAGGGCTGAAGATTGGCAAAGGTTATTGGAAATAGGCAGGTCACGGCCCTTGAGAGTGGGTTGGGTGAAAGGGCACATGAAGGGTGGAACTCCAGCTGCTAAGTGGAACCAACAGGCTGACCAGTTAGCTCAAATCAGAGTGGCTGATGGTGTACAGGAAGAGTGGGAACGGCTAGCTGAGTAGCTACACATCAAGCAAGGCTACTCTGGGAAGGCGGATCTGTATTATGAGTGCTGGTCTTGGGGGTGGCTGGTGTCCGTGGCAACATGTGAAGCAGTCCTCACAGCCTGCCCACAATGCCGAGTAAGGCTTAAAGCTGACCACCTGAACCAAGCCCTGGCCCAGCACATCAGACAGGGCAAAACCCTTTGGAGCACTTGGCAGATTGACTATGTCAGACCACTAAAACCATCCTGTGGAAAGAAGTTCATCCTGGTAGGAGTAGAAGTGGTTTCAGGGCTGTTGGCGGCTACAGCTGTCGGCGCTGCCACTGGGAACCAAACGGTGCGAGTGTTGTGTGAGTGATTCAGTGTTTTACCCACCCCTGAGAGCATTCGAAGTGATAACGGATTACACTTTACATCCGCACTGGTTCGAGATCGAGCTAGAGGGGAAGGATAAAGTGGGTGTTCCATATGCCACATTATCCCCAGGCCACTGGGATCATCAAGCGGACCAATGGTCTGATTAAAAAACATGCTGACGTCTCATGACCCAGTTGGGACACATGGCTAACACAAGCAGTCCTTATCATCAATAACTGTTGGAGGAGTTACGGAAGCCCCAAAATCGGGGCGTTCTGCCCTGAGAAGCCACCAACGGGCAATGACCCTCTACTAGATGACAGAAAGGACCAGTTTCCATTAAGAACACATGTAGGCCAGCCTGTCATGGTGAAACTACCTTCCATTGGCATCATGCCCATGACCCTAGCAAAACCTAGAGGCTTGTACACTTGGGAGGCCCTAGATGAAAACAGAAAAACCCACCGTATCAGCACCTGGTGAATAGTCCCGGACTTCTAACCTGAAAGCCTGGTCCTAAGGGACTGAGGCCTATTGTTTTGTACTCTCTTACGGGACAATGGAGGGATGGACCATTCTGTTGCTCCTGTTAGTGGCGACAGCAACTAATGCGGACGACTCGGACCTGGATGGCAACGTAGTGGCAAAGATGATGGTGGGATTTGTGTGGATGATGAACCGACCATTGGTAATAGTCTGTTTACCCACCCCCAGGTCACCAGAAGACCCCTTACCCATTTTTGTACAGGATATCAACATATCACTAGCCATTGAATTAACATGGGGTCAATATAACAATTAGAGCTGGAAGTTCCAGGAAAGCGTAGGGGATGTGGCCTATACCCATATTGTTTATAGCTCGTCACGGGGCATGATAAATGCTCGTTCAGTATGGGATGCCAAATGCAATTACATTCTCCAACTGACCCATAAAGCCACGGGGTGGAGTGTCAATGGCATTGCACCCTGTCCTGAAGTTCCATGGGGAACTACTGAACACGGCTCTCTATGGGACGTTGACGATCACTCACTAGTGCATACCAAGCCACTGAATGCTTCTTGGTATATCAAACATCCTGACAGAGGCAATAACGAATGCCCTAGCATGTGTAGTAACTCATTTGACTGCCTGCTGAATTTCACGTGGGCCAGGTACACCTATGCACCTGGTTGGTATGAGGGGAAAAGATAAGGCACACCTGACGGAAATCTCCACTCTGGGACTGCCAAACAGAAGTTGAGTGTAAGGACATAGATAAGATGCCCCTGTTGTGGCTATATCCACCAGCTCAAGAAGCCTTGGTACAAGGCTGCTTATGCAGCAGTACAGCTATTCACGGCCCTGTGTCCTAAAATGACAAAAAAGAGACTATTGTCACCTTCTCACCACTACTCCAGGTTTGTGCCAAACATCTTTTGTCTCCGCACCTCCTGACTTAGTGTGGGTGTGCTCTGATGGCTGCCTGTATTCCCGGCTATACCGGGCTGTCCCAAAACTGGCCTGCACCTTAGCCGTGCTTTCCCTCTGTCCTATCTACCGGAAGGGCCCATACCACAGCAAAGGTGGGATCGCATGCCAAGGGATGTATGGAAGGGGTGGAAAAATGCTCCAATGAGGACTGGGTGGTCGTTAGAGTCAGTCTTTGGCATGGGGATTGCTCCAGTATGAAACAGGCACTCTATTCTAGAGCTGAGCCTACAGCTAGAGGCGCTAATAAACTCTATGCATGACAGCATAGGCTTAAACCACCAATTACAAGAAAACAGCAAGATGACTATTCAAAACCGAGCTGTGTTAGATTTAATCCTATTGAAGTAGAAAGGTGTATGTGGGAAGCTGAATCTGTCGGTCGACGACTGTTGTGTTCACATCCCAAACGTTCTGGTGCCACTACACGAACAGATAAGTAAGATGAAGAAAATAGCTAAAGACACAAGAGAAATTGTTACTCCACTAGGGACTAATTGGTTGGGGAAAGTTTTTAAGGCATTCGGGTTTTCCTTGTCAGGGTGGCTAACTAGCCTCCTTCAATCTTTGATAATGATCATAATTGTGATTGTTGTAATTTGTATTATTATAAGCTGTATTAAGGGCACCATCACAAAATGCACGTCCACCGTGAAGTACACTTCCATAAAACCCGCCCCTGAAACTAATGCTCCCCTAAATCCCACTTGTGACATGGACGTGCCCCTAAAACCGACCCATGCAATTGGCATTCCCCCCCAAACCCTGTCCATATGTTAGATGTCCCAATACAACCCCAGGATGGTGCTCATATGTTCGCCTGCTGCTGTTGTTAGTTGTTACTATAATGTTGGATATTGTTACATTGTTGATAGTTTGTAGTGGATTGACCGTTGACTAGTTAAAGACGCTTGAAGAATGATGATCCACAGTGGGTATTAAACTCACGCACACTGTGCCCCCTTTTAACTTTGGAGGCAAGAGGTGACTGTACCATCACTTCAGAGAAACCAGTCGGATCGTGACTGTGGTCGTGGGGTGGATTGTGTGACAGAGAGGCAGCCCCCACCGAGCAGCTGCACCTGCCATGCTGACGGCCGGGGCACTGAAAAGATGCCAGGGGAGACCCAGAAGCGATCGAGTCCCAAAGCACAGCCCAGCCAGAGTCTCCATTCTAGGCCTATCCAGGAGCCTCCCGGGACGGCCCTGCCCAGCCCGGCCAGGTGCTGAGCAGCCGGAAGGGCAGGAGGTTAGTGCTGCTGGAGAGAGGAGACCCTGCTGGGGAGGAAGGCTGGAAGGGCTCTGGGTTTCCCTGAAGAAGAGACTCCCTAACTACAAGGCACATCCCGGCTGGGGCCGCTTCTCCCACAGGCAGCGCAGGCAGCTGCCCTTGGGCACGCGGCCGTGCCAGGGCTGCCTCCCCCAGCCCGGAGAGCCTCCCCGTGGGATCAGAGCCCTCTGCAGCAAGGCTGTGTGCGGGACCAGGAGAGGAGGGTCTCCACCAAACTTCCATCTCAGCCCCTCTCCTCGCCCTGGCCTGCAGGAGAGCAGACACTGGCCCCTTAGGGGATCTGCATGGAAGAGTCGCAGGGGACTCTCCCTTTCCCTTCCCATTTCCGTTTCCCTTCTGGGCATGCATCCCTGCAGGGATGAGCAAAGCGGCATGGAAAAACCAGGAATGGCCCCTCTCCTCCATTCCCAACATCCACATTCCTCCCTGTCTACCAGTTCTTAAGCCATATCCCACCCGATGCCCAAGTTCCCAAAGCCACATCCTTCCTTCTCCCACAGTTGCCAGGGCCATATCACTCCCGCAACCCCAGTTCTGCAGCAATGAGCAAACTGGCGTGGAAGAAAGCAGGCATGGCCCCTCTCAGCACGCTCCATGTTTTTATTTCAGAGGGGCCCCGGGGGGCCTGGACGTCCCACTCAGAAGCGGCGCCAGGGGAGGCGGTGCACGTGGTCCCCTGAGCCCGGCTCGTCCTCCCGGACCCTCCGCAGCCATGAGGGGTCTTCACTGGCCTGCGGCGTCAGGCTCCGGCTCCGGCTGCGATGGCGGGGCATGGTGGGGCTGCGCTCCCCACGCTCAGTGAAGAGTCTCTGGCGTCGGGGACCTCTGGGGCCCTGCTGCCGCTGCCGCCCCCGCCGCCAGGGCCACAGCCCCGCATAGGGGTCGAAGCGGCCGCGGCGACGGCAGGCCACCCCGGCATGGTCATCCTCCACTTGCAGGCAGCGGATGGCCATGATGGGCCGCCGACAGAGCGGGCAGGTGGCAGCGACGGCAGTGGCAGCCCAACGCTGGATACAGGCATGGCAGAATGCATGCCAGCACGGGTCCACAGCAGCAGGGCCTTCGAGGGGACCCAAGCAGATGGGGCAGGTGTCCCCGTGCTGGGATCTCCTGGCGGCTCCCGGCGCCGCCAGCTCATGCCTGGACGCCTCCAGTGCTGCTGCTAGGACTTGGTGTCCTGTCAGCCACTGGTGGGACTTGATGTCTCGGCTGGTGCTGGCAGGACTTGATGGGTGCCGCTGGCGGGACTCGAAGGCTCGGGTGGCGCTGGCGGGACTCGGTGGCTCCTCGGCTGCTGGCAGCTGACAACGTCTGGCGTACCGTTGGCAGGACGCGATGGCTCGGGTGCTGCCCACGGGACTCGACGTCTCGTGTGCCACTGGCAGTAGGCAACGCTGACATATATAGCTGCCCATCGCAAGTGACACCACAGGGTGACTGTGACTGTCTGGTGACATCATAAGGCTCCCGGGGGCACACGCAGGGGCACCCCCAGGAGCTCCCCCAGCCTCAGAGAGAGCCTCTGTGATGCAAAGCCCATCTGGCAGCGTGCTTCACACCTCCGCGTTTGCTCAGGCCTCTTTCAGGTGGTCCCTGGTGGTGTTGGTTGTTGTGCCAGCATCACACACTCACAGAGCATTTCAGGACTCCTTCCCTTTCCCCTTCCGGGGGTGCATCTCCGTGGGACGAGCAAACTGGTGTGGAAGAAAGCAGGCATGGCCCCTCTCAGCATGCTCCATGGTTTTATTTCAGAGGGACCCTGGGGGGGCCCAGATGTCCTGCTAGGAAGCGGTGCCAGGGCATGGTCCCCTGAGCCCAGCTCATCCTCCTGGACCCTCTGCAGCTGTGATGGGTCTTTTCTGGCCTCCAGTTCTGGCCATGCTGGCAGGCATGGCGGGGCTGTGCTCCCCACACTCAGTGGATAGTCTCCCGTACCAGTGCCACACTCCACTGCTCCTGCTGCCGCCTTATCTGCCACAGTCCTGCATAGGGATGGAAGTGGCCGTGGTGACAGTGGGCCACCCCAGCAGGGCCATCCTCCACATGCATGTTGGAGACCTTTACTCACATCTTGGTCTTCAGCCAGCGATTTCATCTCCCTCAGGGTGTTGGCTGTTTTTCTCACCTTTCTTATTACCCAGCGGAGCTGCAGTGCCCTGCCCTGGGAATCGACCCTGAGCGAGCTTTGGCTGGCCTTATTGTGCAGGGCTGTCCCACAATGGAAGTGACAGTCCTGTGGCTCAAAGCCGAGCTCCCTGTTACATCCCGTTAACCCCTTCTTTCCAAGTTCCCACCTGCATCCTCCGAGTGCCTGTCATCCTCAGCTGTGTACCCTGCGGGCGCTGAGGCACACTGTCCCACCACTCAGCTGTACTATCCCCATCACCATCTACTCCCCCTGCCCTGAGTGGGGTAGCCTTCCCAATGCAGTGGCCTTGCAAGGGACTAATTAATCCTCATGAAGAGTCTTTTTAGTTGCTAGGCTCAGCTCTCGGTTACAGTGCAGACATGTTTCTTCCAGGACCTGGGCAGGCATCTCAGCCACCCACGACCCAGCTTTGCCTCCTTGCCACAGGCCAGCCGAGCCAAAGGGATCTCCAGTTTTGCAGTGCATCTGCCACACAATACCTGCACACAGCAACCTTCACAGAATTAATTAGAAAAAATAGCAGAAGCTCCATCACAGGCTATGAAAGGCAGCCCCTGGGCCAGGGATGCTGGAGCCCAGGATGCGAGCAGATGACGCAGCACTTCTGCCCAGCAATAACCTGTGCTGCCCTGGCAGCACAGCATGCCCTCCACTTGTCCCCAGGGCACAGTTATGCTCCATCCAGGCAGGGACCCAGTTCCCCAGGTGGAGCAGGTCCCTCTCCCTGCTCCATCCAGGCAGGGACCCAGTTCCTCGGGTTTAGCAGAAGAGGACAGAGCCTGTAATGAGTGGGGTCCCAGCTTGCAGGGGCCCCATCCCTGATGGTTTTGGAGGCACCACCCCTTAGTGCTGGGAACGGGGCCAGTGGAAGTGCTCAGGTAGCCCAAAGGGATTATACTGGTCCCCATCCCCAGGGCAGGATGGGACCTGGCGCCCGTCGCAGCCCAGGAGGGGTAAAAGCAGTTCTAACAGCTTTGTAGTTTAGCACCAGCTGCCCCCATATATCACTTGTTCTTAAACAAAGCTCCCACAGGGTCCCCCATATCTTTGGTTGGCAGCGGGACCACAGCTCTTCCAGGCCAGTGTACCCAGTAAAGCACAGGGCACAACCAGGATCTCTATCAACATTTTCACTTCTCCTTACACAGTTCCACACTTTGTTTTCCATGCGCACAGGACAATTTGCACAAGGAGCTCCAAACCAAATGCAGGGCATTGGGGATTTCTTTAAAGCATCATCTCCCAGCCCCACACAGCTGGATAAGATGCTGTCACCAGCTCCCACAGCTCTTGACCGGTAGCACCAGGATGCAGCCCCTGCCCAGCCAGTCCAACAGACTAACACAGAAGATGGGAGAGCACCCATGAGAGCTTGGCAACCCAACCCTACTCCTTCAGCCCTCCTCCCAGCACTGCAGCCTAGATCACACTAACAGGAGCCCAGGTTACAGACCAGGTGCTTATTGAGCATTGGCAGAGTCATTCACTTCTTTGTTCCTACCACCTGAAGCCGAGTATCCTCTGGCAGCAGCCAGACACAGCCTAGATTAGAAGTCACCTGCAAGTCTTGCATCTCTGACCATCCTGGCAAAAGCCAGCCAGATTCTGGCAGCCAGCGCGCAGCTCAGGGGCAGCAGCAGCAGCAAGGTTTCACAGCTGGTTTAGCTTCAGAAGTTCAGCTTGAGCAGTTTGTGTCCAAGGGCCATAAGCCTGGCAATGCAAATGGAGCATTTTATGCAAGCCCACAGAAATGCTACCATCTGCAGCCCGGAGCAAGTCGCCCCACCTGGCAGGAGGCAATAGTCAGCTTTTCTTAGACAAAACTATCAAGGTAGATGTATTGCTTGCACGCAAGGCTCCTTCATACTGCAAAGCCAATTTTGGTCAAGTATAGGACCACATAAGAGCAGTCAGCTCCCATCCTCCTTTCCCCACCCCCAGATCCCTTACGTAGGTAGCACAGCACAGGGTTTAGTCTGTACACAACGCTGCCAGGAGCCCCCAGGCCACCCCCCTTAGACAAGGGCTCTCAGGGGTGCTAGGGGACACAAGCCAAGCTCTTGCAGAAAGACCTAGCTCCTTTCTTAGAGAGCAGTGTTACTCCCACCACCCAGCTTTTCCTAACAACTGAACATCTCCGTGAACAGACTCCTCCTTTCAAGCCCAGCAAGAGTTCAAGGCAGCCTTGCTTCTGCCTCCCTCAGCTACCCCATCAGGGCCTGACGAGCCAGGGGCACATAACAATGACAACTCCATCAGCCATCGCTGCCAACCTGTACCTGGTGTGGACGCAGAATTAAACTCTTTCAGATTAGGGTAGTAATCAAATCAGTTTAATATATAGTCAACACATTGTAAAGGCATCTGAATCCTACAGTATTGCTATCAGCCATGGCCATCAAACCCAGGAGACCACCCTTCTAGAAAGGCACAGAGAGGTAGGAGAGTTGGGGCATTTCCCCAGATTAGTTGCAAGTGAGAACGTGCACATGGGACCTTCATCCTGGAGGCCCAACCAGAAACTTGTGCTTTTTGAAAGGAATGCTAACATGCTGGGACAAGTACAGGCACCTGGAGTAACAGCCAAGGCCTCCTGCTGACCAATGAGTCAAGAAACTCTTGCTGGCTTTTGCCTATACTAGAAGAAAAAAAGATTTAAAAGAAAGGAGGTGGACAGAAGAGCCTGGCTCTGTGAGTGTGAAGGGTATTTGGTGAAGCAGGAGCAAGAAAGATGCATAAGGTTGCTTTCGCCCTTGGCCAGGGACAAGGACTGTTACTTGCCTTGCTTTGGACTCTGTTACCACCCCAGGGGTGAGTGAGAAGAAACCTGTTCTCCGGTATTACCACCGTGTTTTCCTGAACCAGCAGAGCAAAAGCAAAGCTCTGGAGCAAACCGAGCATCTGGAGTGGGGACAATGGTGTCTCCAAGCATTTGGCTCATCTTCTGTGGCAGCTGAAGCGGGAAGTGGCACCACAGTGGCCTCCTTGTGGCAGGGGACGCATGGAGTCCTATGGCTCTGCGGGAAGGCACTGTTCACTGGGGTGGGCAGGTCCAGAGGTGCTAATTCTCAAATTTTGCATAAGGGTTCTCTTCCTTGAACAGGCCTAGAAGAGAAGAGAGATTCATTCAGACAGCAGCAACCACGCCAGTCATGGCCAGCAAGAAATCTAGTTCTTGGTTACAACTCTGTCATTCATGCTTCATCCAGCCTCCTGTCCTGCAGTCCTTCCAAAAGACCTGCTCTTTCTTGAGCCGTGCATGCAGTCAGCCCTATTTCACTCTCCTCCTCTGCACAGGAGGAGAGATCAATTAAGAAGCTCGACCTGATGGCAAACTCCTCTCCCAGGCACTCCATAAAAAGTCCCAGTAAAGCAGCATGACTGATCTTCTAGAGCACCCCTTCTGCACGCTCCTTCTGTTGGACTGGACTCAGAAGCAGAGAGCCCTGAATTAAATTCAAGCCATTCTTAGACCTGCTCCCTGCTCCTACATCCACAGACTGAGAGACAGCAGAGCAAGGATACAGGGCTGACTTCTGGGCCAGTGACAAGACCCCACACCACTCTGTTGGCTGCTTTCCCAGCCCCAGCCCAACACTTCTGGGGAGGAACAGCCAGAAAGGACAAGATTGCAAACTCTGTGGTCAGGCTGCAGCAAGGCAGAGCCCTGGCTTGGCAAGATAGTCCTGGAGCATGGCTCTTCCACAAGGTGCTCCTTCTGGCACAGCTTTGCCTACTCTTCCTCCCCCAGAGGAGCAAGCTCAGCCAGAGACCCCCAGATCTCCTGCCCAACCTGAACCTGCAGCAGGCAGCAGCTGCAGGCAGAGGAAAGGTCTCCAGCTTTCCCTACAGCCCCCCCAAAAAGCCAGAGACCACTATGCTTGGTGTGCATGAGTCCAACTGCTCCCTGCTCTGCAGCCTCCCTCGGAGAGTCCCCCCAGCAGCCCTGACAGCCAGGCAGGAGAGACCCCTCCACCAGCTCTGAGCAACTGGCTGCTCCCTGCTTCTTTCCAGGCTGCTGTCCCCTTCAGGCAGGTTCCCACCTGCCCTGGGGCCATGGGACTCACTGGCAGGACAGTCCAGCCCCAGGAGGGAGGCTGTGCACTCCCAGAACCCAGGGGACTGAGCCACCTCTCCGGGAACCACTGCCAGCACAGAGGACCAGCTCCGTGGTTGGGCTCGTGCCTGCTCTGTGCTCCTGCAGCTGCGGGCATCCAGGCTCCCACCTGGCCCCCCACCTTGGGCTGTTGGCTACTCAGTGACCACAGGGCTGCCAGAGGGCCATGCCTGAAGGGCAGCAACAGTACAGCTGGTGCTGTGTCTGCCAGCTTCTGCTCGTCCCCTCCAGTCAAGCTCCAGCAGCTTCTCCCACGTGGTGAGTTCAGAGGACACAGGTCCCAGGGAGTGTTAAACACTCCCTCTTCCCTGCCCAAGAGGAGCAGCACTTGTGTGGGGTCACACGACATGACCAGAGCATCTCTGCTCTTGCTCCCAGAGGGCAAGAGAGCAATTCACTGAGACAGGGGAAGCGGAGACTGTGTTTTCCCTGCTGGCCAGGTCTCCTCTGCAGCTGTAACCATAGCAAGGAACACAGTTACTGAGGCTGATCGACCTAAATGAATGACTTGCATCAGCACTGTACCATATTTTCTTCGGATTTCATCATGCCGTGATTTCATCTCTGCTCTCCTGCAAGAAGCAAACAGAAGAACCACAAGTCAGTGACTGGCGATACAAAACCAAACAAGAGGAGCTCCAGCTCCTTGCTTCTTCCCAACCCAGGGAACTCCAGGCTGCCAGGTTTGCTCAGCCCCTGCCGCCCACCTCCCCACCTCCTAGAGGCACT
The DNA here is from genome assembly GCA_020745775.1 of Theristicus caerulescens. Classification (NCBI taxonomy): domain Eukaryota; kingdom Metazoa; phylum Chordata; class Aves; order Pelecaniformes; family Threskiornithidae; genus Theristicus; species Theristicus caerulescens. Next base: position 29,869,578 of record CM036565.1, on the reverse strand, counting down.
GGGGAGCACCAGAGCCCACACACATCAGCAGCCCTCGGGGAGTCAGACACACTTCGTGATTGTGATCCATTGTGATGCTGCATCCATGAGTCACCCCAGAAAGACATTGCTTGTGAGGTTTATGTTCATGCTGAGGTTGAAGCAGCCATTGGCTGCACGTGTCAAGCCCCATGTGCCTCCTGGCGTCATGTCTGACGGTACAGAGAGCAGCCAAATAGTTCTGCAGCCTGAGGCAGCGTGGCTCACTGACACAGGAGCAGGGGCTGCAGGGCAACCTCACCTCTCCTCCTGTCGCACCCGCCTCTTCTCCCGCTCCCTGGCTGCTCTCTCATCATCTTTGTCTGGCCTGACAGACAGAAGAGCCCGTTAGTGGCACTCAGCACTCATTTCTGCAACAGCAAGTGGTTGCATCTGAGCTACTCCGAGAAAACAGGGAACCCTTCTGATACTTGCTTTTTGCTCTTTTTCTTACAACAGCAGCAGCAGCAGACCCCCACCATGATAAGGATCGTTCCTCCCACCACAGACATCGCAATGATGAGGGCTTCAAAGTTCACTAAAGGATTCAACAAAACACATTTAGCACACAAATACATTGCTGCTTGGAGTTACTATATTTACAAGCATACAGCTACTGTCACCAGCAGCTTCCATCACTGGGCTGGAGACATGCGTAACAGCCTGGGAAAGCAAGATGGACATTGTTATCTATAGGTATACCAAGTGTTGGCACCAGGACATACACACCAACAGAGTATATGTAGCTGCTAACTACAGCATTCAAGTACTGGCGATGAAGAAAGGCAAGAACAAATGCACTCAGGTCAAACTCCTCCTGCAGAAACAGAAGCAAAGCAGTCTTAATCACTAATCGAGGCGAACAGTAACCCATCAAGGGAAAAAAAAAATGGAGGCTTCAGTGCTGAGGAGCAACCTCTGACAGAGAGGCCACGGCTGGCACTGGAGTTACTGCTCACAGGAGCCAGCCTCAGAAGCCATCTAAGATGAGATGACAGTGGACTGGAGGCACTGATGGGTGTCTGGAATCCTTGGGCAAGACACAAAGCAGGACAAGATCCATTGGGATTTATCAGCTTGGGGCCAGCAGTACTGCTGAAGGAGATGAAGGCAGAGAGGACTGCTTCATGCACCACTACCCCCCACGTCTCCCCAGGGCTTGCGGGATCTGCTCGCCCATGCACAGCGCAAAACCCATTGGGATGTGGTGGTGAAGCAGCGGCCTTGAGCCCTGGCCCCAGCGAGGCAGCTGTCCTACTCTGCTCCTGCAGTAATAACAGTAGAGACACCAGCCAAAATGGACATAGCTAGACATCACCTGAAATCCTTTGCCACAAAGAGGGGTTTCTTCGAAGTATGATTCAGACTCTTCAGAGACTTGGGCCTATGGAAATATTTGTTTAGGAGCCACTTCGCACACAGCAGCCAAGTTACAGAAATCCTAATGCACCTGAGCCTGCTCAGAGCACTTCTGATCCCCTCTTCTGCATGCAGCTCAGACTGTGAGCCCAGTGGAAAGCCTGAGCACTGCATGTAGTGCATTTCAGGGCATTTCAGAAGATGCCTGCCTGTCCCCTCACCGCAGGGACTCAGCGGTAGCAGGCTTATTGGGGTGCTCCAGGCTGAGCTGGCTCCACCACTGAAGTTGCTTTCAAAGCCTCCAGCTCCTGCTCCCAGTGGAGAGCTTCATCGCCGCCAACAACTGTGCCATCAGACTCTCAAATCGTACTGTGTCCCTACCCAGGCTACTGTGGCAAGCACCATGCAAGGAATGTGGTTCCAGATACCAACCACAGACAGCTGCCACGGCCTAGCAGGTCACCAGTGAGACCACAAGTCAGCAAATCACCAGCTTGCAGACACTTGTGTTTGTCCCCACAGGTGGGCTTGCGCAGCCTCTCCAGCACTCACCCAGCAGCAGGGAGGTCTGCAGGTCCGTGTTCCCAGTAAGGCTTTGATAAAGATGGTATTTGAGACCTGACTGTCCACAGCACTGTCTTGCCTCAGAGCAATGTGAAGCTTTTGCTGGCTGTGAGTCACGTGTGACCCACGGAGTCACGTAGGGGACAGCCCAAAAGCCAAGGATCAGAAGTCAGCCCAGTGGGGGTGAGACAAACCCAAACAGGCTCTTCAGCTCAAAAGGGAGTTTCTCCACCAGCATGTGTCTGTATTGGTGCTTCTGAAACCTGGGCTTTCAGGGTGAGCCCTGGGTTCAGATCACCCCTTCCCACAGAGAGAGGTCCGTGGCAGAGCACCAGGCACTCCTCCACCTGATGATAAAGGCTTAAGTCACACACACCAAAAATGCAGACTCATTTAAGAGCTAATCTCCCACAGGACTAATCTCCTCTAAAGCGAGTTTTACAAGCTAAGGAATGTGTTCTTCTATAATGAAACCTTTTGTGAAGCTACTCACATACAAACTAGTATTTCAAGGTCTTACACAAGTTTCAGAAAAGCATACTATAGTGCTCACAAAGAGGAGATTCTTCCTCCACAAGGAATGGGAGCAGTTGTAACTCTCTTGTGGGTAGAGAAGAGAGCCCAGCCTCAAGCACAAGAGATGTCAGGCAAGCACAATTCAACTCAAAGTTCCCCATCAAGGGTACAAGTGAGAGAAATCAAGCCCCAGCTTGCTTCCTAGCTGCCCCAGCCCCCCAGAGTTGGGTCCTGTCTGAGCATGAGCATGCACCAAGCTTGGTCTAAACAAGACACTAATTTCTCCAGAAACCCACCAGGAAACAGAGCACCAAGGAGGAAAGGCAGCCAACAGTCAAGCATCAGCCAGAAAAAGCTCCTGGAGGTGACCTGGCTGCAGAGCTCGTTTTGGAAGAGGGTATTTTCTCAGGTGGGTAAGAGCTGAGCAGGACCACAGCACGCTCAGCACTAGAAGCCCATGCAGGCCTCCAGAGAAGTCACCTCATCTCTGGTTCCAAGTCACCTCTGAATTTTAAGAGCCTGCCTGGGACAGCAGCCACACCACTATAGGTGAAGAGCCAGAAGCTGTGCAAGGAACGACACACGGGGTGCAGAGGAAAGAGCTGCTGAAGAGTCAGACACTGGTGTGCACACTTTGAGCACCAGGAAGGTTTGCATGGGCAGCTGCCCACAGAGCACCTTCGACACTTGTTCCTAGGTGCTGGCCACATGTGGAAGTCTCCATCACACCAAAGCATGAGGAATGTATTTAGAGTAGCTAAAGCCCTGCAGGGACTGCATACACTCCTCTTTCTCACCCATACTTCAGGAAGTTTGGAGAACCCTGATTGACTTCAGCATGTCATTGCTACACCAGCAGTGAGAAAAGGGAGGCAAGGGAAACCTCCCATTACCACTAGCACGAGCGGCAGTCAGTTCCATTTAGCAGCAAGCACTAAATGCAGTCATCGCTTGAGCGGGATCCACTTACCCCAGCAGACTCCCCAGCGTGCAGAGCGGAGCTCACAGAGGTCGGCCGGGGGGAGGACTCTTCGGACAGGGTACTCCACACACCTCCCACTGCTGGCACACCACAGGCACTGGGACACAGGAACCAAGCAGCACAGTGTTACTGATGCACGGCAGCACTACCAGTTAGCTGCAGCAACAGGGCCACCAACACTTGCTCCCAAGGACCAGGTACCAGCAGCAACGGGATGCTCAGGAGTAACAGTTGTGTTCAGTCAGCACAGGCTGTATCAGGCTTGCCTGCACAAGGAGAGGCAGGCGAGGGGAGTGCAGGTTTCTAGAGCAAGTAAAGATGCTGAGAATCCTTCTCCTGGCTTGGATGATGGCAGTGATCACCAAATCCTTCCTGTTTATTCTGTGCAGCATTTTTGGGACAAGAAGAAAGCCTTTGAGACAAGCCACTCAACACCCAGACTTGCAGGAATCTCTTAAAAAAATCAGCTCTTGGCTTTTTGGCTGCCTCGGACCCAGGGGCACCCAGCTGCAAGTGAGAGCTGTGGTCATGGAGATCTCCATGCAGAAATCATGGCACCGTGCACCCCTTGGCTGGGGCTCTGCTTGCCTGCCCATGGCTCGTCTCCTCATTTGCCACGAAGGATGAGGAGAAGGCTGAGGTACTTAATGCCTTCTTTGCCTCAGTCTTTAATAGTCAGACTGGTCATCCTCAAGGTTTTCATGCCCCTGAGCTGGGAGATGGAGATAGGACACAGAATGAAGTCCCAGTTGTCGAAGAGGTGGCAGTCACTGACCTGCTCCTCCACCTGGATGCCCACAAGTCTATGGGGCCAGATGGGATCCACCCGAGGATACTGAGGGAGCTGGCGGAGGAGCTTGCGAAGCCACTGTCCCTCATTTACCAGCAGTCCTGGTCAACAGGGGAGGTCCCAGCTGACTGGAAGTTAGCTAATGTGATGCTCCTCTACAAGAAGGGTTGAAGGAGGATCTGGGGAACTACAGGCCTGTCAACCTGACCTCGGTGCCAGGGAAGGTCATGGAACAGATCATCTTGAGTGCCATTACGTGGCACGTGCGGGACAACCAGGGGATCAGGCTCAGCCAGCATGGGTTTATGAAAGGGAGGTCCTGCTTGACCAACCTGGTCTCCTTCTATGACAAGGTGACCCACTTAGTGGATGAGTGGAAGGCTGTGGATGTTGTCTACTTGGACTTCAGTAAGGCCTTTGACACTGTCTCCCACAGCATTCTCCTGCAGAAGCTGGCTGCTCATGGCTTGGACAAGTGTACTCTCCACTGGGTTAAAAACTGGCTGAATGACCAAGCCCAGAGAGTGGTGGTGAATGGAGTCAAATCCAATTGGTGATGAGTCACGAATGGTGTTCCCCAGGGCCAGATCTGTTTAATATCTTTATTGATGATCTGGGTGAGGGTATTGAGTGCACCCTCAGTAAGTTTACAGACGACACCAAGTTGGGTGGGAGTGTTGATCTGCTGGAAGGTAGGAAGGCTCTACAGAGGGACCTGGATGGGCTGGATCGTTGGGCCGGGGCCAACTGTATGAGATTCAACAAGGCTAAGTGCCGCATCCTGCACTTGGGTCACAGCAGCCCCATGCAATGCTACAGGCTTAGGGAAGAGTGGGCGGAGAGCTGCCCAGTGGAAAAGGACCCAGGGGTGTTGGTTGACAGCCAGCCGAATATGAGCCAGCAGTGTGCTCAGGTGTCCAAGAAGGCCAATGGCGTCCTGGCTTGTATCAGGAATAGCATGGCCAGCAGGACCAGGGAGGTGATAGTGCCCCTGTATTTGTCACTGATGAGGCCTCATCTCGAGTACTGTGTTCAGTTTTAGGCCCCTCACTACAAGAAGGTCATCGAGGTATTGGAGTGTGTCCAAAGAGGGGCAACGAAGCTGGTGAAGGGTCTAGAGCACAAGTCTTATGAGGAGCAGCTGAGGGAGCTGGGTTTGTTTAGTCTGGAGAAGAGGAGACTGAGGGGAGACCTTATTACTCTCTGCAACTACCTGAAAGGAGGTTGTTGTGAGGTGGGGGTCGGTCTCTTCTCCCACGTAACAAGCGATAGGACAAGAGGAAATGGCCTCAAGCTGCGCCAGGGGAGGTTTAGGTTGGATATTAGGAAAAACTTCTTTACTGAAAGAGTAGTCAGGCACTGGAACAGGCTGCCCAGGGAAGGGGTTGAGTCTCCATCCCTGGAGGTATTTAAAAGCTGTGTAGATGTGGTGCTTAGGGACATGGACTTGGCAGGGCTAGGTTAACGGTTGGACTCGATGATCTTAAGGGTCTTTTCCAACCTTAACGATTCTATGATTCTATGATTCTCTCGGCCCTGACCATCCTGTCCTGCCTGCTCTGCGCATGCCAGGAAGGAGACCTGACCCCAGCAGACCAAGGGGACCAAAGCTGGGCATGGCACTGCAGGGCCAGGAGAGCCTCCTGTTCTCCTTTCTCAGCATGCGTGGCAGAGACCAGCACTTGGTTCCCCTGCTTGTCCCTGACCAGACAAGGTGACAGCCTCAGCTCTCTGTTCGGTGAGGTGCTCTCCATCCTCTCTTCAGAATACATATCCAAAGAGATATGTACCCCTGCACAGACAAACCCCCCGCCTGTGCTGAGAACACACACACTGGCAGTGTTCGGGTGCAGATGGGACAGACTGACTTTCTTTCTCCAAAGCAAGTCCAGTAGCTGGGAAGGTTCATCATCACAGTCTGAGTTACCCGGACACCTTTGCCGAGATGAGCACCTGGAGTTCATTGCATCACGTAATGGGGTGCTTTCTGCTGGTATGTTCACTGGTAGGGAGCTGTCACTATTGGCACTTCTCACTTTCTATGGCAATCTCATCCCTCATTTTTGTTCCTGACCTTGCTCTGCCTGTCTGTCACTGGGTCTGCTCTTGTTGAGGGGTCAGGGTCACTTTTAAGTAATACTTGCAACACTAAGAATGTGTTTCAGAAAAGAGTGCCCATTAATTGAGAAGGCAGTTAAAACATCTTACAGCAGAAATCTCAGCAGAGTTTGGCCAATAACTAACTTGGCACTCCAGAAGCTCTAAATGCTTCATGGCTAGTAGCAGCCATCTAATACAGAAGCTTGGCAAAAAAACCCAATCAACAACTCACCATTTTCTCTTCCTCCACAGACAGGTAACTACACCACACAATACCATCCCAAGCAGCATAGAGCCCAGGACTGCCACGGCGCCTTCTACGCAGTACTTCTGGACATCTTTAGGATCTGCAGCATTTGTGCTTCTCTTGCCATTCACACCTAGAGGAACAACTCCGTATGTTAGTGTGTCCTGCATACTACTGGCAATCTCACAGGAGGTCTGACATTGCCAGGAAATGTTCTTTCTCACTTTGTTAGCATCTCTGAACAAGTGAACATCCTGGGGCTGCAATGTGTCCTTGGTTTTCCAAAGGAAACTCCCAAAGTCATTGCAAATCAATGCACTCTGGAGCCTCTCTTTCTCCTCTCAGCTTTGCTTACACTCTGGGATGGCCATAATCCAGTTTTCCCAGTGTCATGGGTTTGTTCCCCCTTCTTGGGCACTTTTCACATCTGCACATAATTTCTTTTGTGTTCGCCCAGCTTCACTCTCCGAAGCTTGCTAGTGCTGCTGCATGGAGGCACGCTCTGACCCTCTGGGACAAGTTGTCCTGAACCTTGCTCTCCCCCTTTGCATTTTCTTCAGCATGGGCACTACTTGCATGCCTCCAGTTTTCAGGACTTGTCTCTTACTTATTGACCCCTGCAAGACTGCTCAGTACCTGAATTCTTTTGAAAAAAAATAATGTATACCACCGTGGTGGACTTCCCCAGAGCTGGATAGCACTGCCAAGAAGCAGGGAAAGGTAAAGCCTCAGCATGGCTCAGGCACAGAGGATGCAGAAGGACAGTGCAGGTTCCCTCTAAGCCCGTGCAAGATCTGCAAGTCAGTGCATCCCTTTGGACCTCAGTTCACAGGAGGGATCCCCCTCTGTTGTGTCTAGGGCCTCTAGGGACTCACGACAAGCTCTGGGTTGCAGGTACTGAGCGAGGTACATTTGACCAAAAGTCACGTTTCCCATCATCTCCTCAATCTGGTTCAGACAGCCTCATTCCCCAAATGGCAAGGTGTCGACAGTCCTGGGAACTGGGCAGTGGGAAGTGAGCATCTGTTTACAGGTGTCTCTCTGGCACACTAATGGCAATAACCTCCACACCCCAGAGGTGACAGCCATCCTCAGAGAGCCATTCCTGGCTTCTTTTAGAACACTTGCTATGTACTAATAGTTTTGGGTTGTGCTACTGACAGGATGTGCAGTACAGGGCACTGGGGGAAGAGCCTGCAGACACGGAGTGATTTTGATTTATGACACCGGATGACTGAGGGACAGCAATTACCTGGCATGCCTGTTGCTTAAATTGCCCCTGTTTCTTCATCAGAGACTGGCACTGTGTGACTGCTTCCTTCCTGAAACTCCTCCTTCTCCACAGTCTCTTGATCCTTCTCTTTACAAAGAAAATGGGACAGTGTGATTAAAAGTAACTGTTCCTTGTCAGGAACTGTGATCCTTCAGGAAGCAACACTTCTCAAAATACACTAACAATGTTTACAAAGCCTGGACACGCTGGTGACACACCTACTCACCAGCCCATGTCATTAATGGAGAAAAGATTAAGTACTAGACACTTTTCACTTTACTAGTACAGACCACAAAACCTGACCTCCTGGGAGATCAGAAGTTTGCATGTGATCTTCTTGTTCACATTCCAATTAGTGCATTTTTGGCAAACTGCAAGTTGATGCTAAATTGCTTCCTTCAAAGAGGACAAGAAAAAGCTGTAACCAGTTCAGCTGGGGAAAGCACCCTTCTTGTCATTTTGATTTGGATCTATCCCACTTGCATGAAAGGAGTTCACAAGAGACTGATGAAATATTCTTGCTTCTAGTAAAAGTTGTTTTGGATATAGGGGAAAAGGTTTGCAATTCTTCCTAGGGTTGTTCCCTCTTAGCCCTTTCAGTTGCCTTAAAAATAATATTAAGTCACATAATCCAGTATTATTCACGTAGTCCTAATGTTGGGAATCTCATGTTCTACATTTTTTTTTGTTGAATTTATTTTGATTGTCTGGTAGCAAGAACTGGGGAAGCTCCATAGCTAAAAGAGCTAGACTAACAGAACTGTGTAATAAATAACTTAAAAAAAAAAATTACTAAAAAATGTTGATAGAAAGCATGTACTGACACTTGACATGAGCTCCAGAAAAGGTTTTGCAATAGGCTGGTATAATCCTGAGCTGATAATTCCTTATCCGTCTGCCACAGTTTAAATACTGAAACCACACAGTTGTCCTGTGCCATAAATTGTCCAAAAATGTCTTAAAATATGTGGTACAATTTGTGCAGCTGCTTGAGCTTGTGTCTTATCTCCATATGTGTAAGAAATACCGAGAAGAGACCTTTGTAAGAGAGAAAGAACTTCTAACGGTGTTGTATTCCTTTGGAAAAGGTAGCAATGGCACGTGGGCAGCATAGTGCTTTGTGCATACTGTGATGGCCATACTAAATCTGCCATGTTTTCAGAATCTGGAAATTGTTGTTAGTCTGACACTCTTAGACTTTGTTACAAAGTTGTTCTATGGCTGCAGTTTTCTCTGAATTATGTCTGTGCTCCCTTACTAATGTCCTGTGGCTGGAAGTTATGTTAGAAAGTCATCCTATTCAAGTCAAATAAGGAGCAACTGATACACGATACAATTGCTCACCACCCGCTGACCGATACCCAGCCTGTTCCCGAGCAGCGATCGCTGCCCGCCCCCGGCCAGCTCCCCCAGTTTATATACTGAGCATGATGTCATACGGTATGGAATAGCCCTTTGGCCAGTCTGGGTCAGCTGTCCTGGCTGTGCCCCCTCCCAGCTTCTTGTGCACCTGGCAGAGCATGGGAAGCTGAAAAAGTCCTTGACTACATGATCCCTCATTTGTGTCATGCAAGTATCCGGCCTTGCATGAAGGGCTTGCTGAAGACACATTTGAGTTTCTGAAAAAGAAGACTGAAATGTTAAAAGGATATTTCTCTCTTGAAGTTGGTGAGGTGACTGCTAGTACTTCTGACACTAAGTGAAACTGTATTTTGGTAACACAACTAAAATAGTTTTCTTGTTTTGAAAGCAGTGCTGTGTGGTTAAAGTGCTTACTATGAGAAAAAAATGTCTCCAGTAACACTTGAGGGGCTTTCCAATGGGCACATGGCTGGGGCCACTGCTGGGGGCACCTGGGGATGGCAGAGCCCTGCTGCCACCCCAGGCTCCTTCTCTGCTCTCCACAGGTGCAGCCCTGTCTCCTGACAGAGCCATACAGCTGTGGGCCAAAGCACCTCCATTTTCTGCTGGGCTCATGCCTAGGGCCTTGTACCTGTGTCAGGAGATAAAGCCTCAGCTGACAGGAAACACTGCTGCCAAACAGGCCCCGCAGCAGCTCACACAACCTGCTCTGTTCAGACCTCGGGACGAGTGTCGATAAATGCCCACATGTACTTTGTCAGCAGCTTCCCAATTTGGCCTGTCTCTGGTATGTGCTACGTTTCTGTCTACCACACCTTGGCTTTCCTCCAGATGAATTCACTGGGCAGCTGTGAGGAAGAAAAGCTGACTTCACTCTTTGCTGCCAGAGCGGAAGCATGCACGCACGCATTGCTTCACACGTGAAGCACAGAAAAACGACCTCACCGCTTTTTACTAGTAGTCTCTGGTGACCTGAGCCTGTAATTGAGCAGCAATGGAAATGCTCTGTTCCCAGGAATTTTCTTCCCCCCTTTCGTTAAAGATACTCAGGACTTCTGCTTTTAGAAGAAGGATACAAAAAGAAGTTTGTATTTCATTAGTTATCAAATAAAATATGTTAGTCATCGCTTCAGTACCTAGAATGCAGACCACTCATAGGCTCTTGTAATAAGGGGTGAGAGAGAGAGTTTTTTGACCTTCATGAGACTAAGCAAGTGCAGAGCCCCTGTATTTGTTGGGCTGTTAATGCGGTTCCAAGCACAGTTGAGGACCAGCAACAGCTTTCAGTCTTGGAACATTTGGTGTCAGAGAAATCACTGGACGTTAGAAATTTGAAAGCTGGGATCTGGTTGTAACGAGTGGGTGAAGAGAGAGACTGTAGGGAACTTCAGGAAGCTAGGAAAGAGCAGAGCTCCTGGGTTTGTGGGACTGTGAATGGGATTCCAACGATCACTGCAAACCAGCAAGAGCTTTCAGTGCTGGCACCATTGGTGTGAAAGAAATCACTGGACGTTTGCAATTTCAGAGCTGGGGTAGGGCTGTAAAGTGGGCCAGGGAGAAAGAGAGTGTTGGGACCTTTACTATGCTAGGCAAGGACAGAGCAACCATGTTTGTGGGGCTCTGAATTTGATTCCCAAGATTGTAGAGAAACGGCAAAATCTTTCAGACCTGGCAAATTTGGTGTGGGAGAAATCGCTAAACATTTGCAATTTCAGAGCTGGGCTCCGGCTGTAAAGAAGGTGACGCAGGGAGAGACTCTAGGGAACTTTGCTATGCTATGAAAGCTCAGATCAGTAAAGTTTGTGGGGCTATGAAAGCTGGCGCTCTCTCTTTCTCGAACCTCCCAAAGTTCAATACAATCACTCTCCCTCCGAGCACTTTACAGCCGCAGCCAGGCTCAGCAATTCCGAATGTCCAGGGACTCCTCCCACACTAAAGGTGCAAGTACCAGAAAATCTTGCTGCTCTTCAAGTATCCAGGCAACACTACTCACAGTTACACCAACGCTGGCGCTCTCTCTTTCTTGAGCCTCGCAAAGTTCAATAAAGTCACACTCTCTCCGAGATTGTTGTAGCTGGAGGCCAGCTCAGCCAACGCGAAAGTCTGGGGATTCCTCCCGCACCAAAGCTGGTGACAATCCAAAGGTCACTACAATCCCTATCCCTCCCAGAATATTACAGCTGCAGCGAGGCTCCGCAATTGCGAAAGTCCTTAACAGCCGCAGCCAGGCTCAGCAATGGCTGAGCCTGGCTGTGGCTGTAAAGTGCCAGGAGGGAGAGAGATTGTACTGATCTTAGGGAGGCTTGAGAAAGATAGAGCGCCAGCGTTCATTATTCTGTGAATGGTGTTGCCTGGACCCTTGAAGAGCAGCAAGAGCTTTTGGTGCTGGCGCCTTTGGTGTGGGAGGTATCCCTGGACGTCCGCAATTGCTGAGCCTGGCTGCGGCTGTAAAGGGCTGGGCAGGGAGAGGGTTTGAATTGAACTTTCTGAGTCTCCTGAAAAAGAGGTTGCCAGCATATTTGGGGCTGTGAATGGTGTTGCCTGGATCCTTGAAGAGCAGCAAGAGCTTTTGGTGCTGGCGCCTTTGATGTGGGAGGTATCCCTGGACGTTCGCAATTGCTGAGCCTGGCTGCGGCTGTAAAGGGCTGGGAGGGAGAAGGATTTCATTTATCTTTGAAAGACTGGAGAAAGAGAGAGCACCAGCGTTTGTGGAGCTGTGAATGGTGTTGCCTGGATCCTTGAAGAGCAGGAAGAGTATTTGGTGCTGCTGCCTTTGGTGTGGGAGGTATCTCTGGACGTCCGCAATTGCTGAGCGTGGCTGCGGCTGTAAAGCGCTGGGAGGGAGAGGGATTGTATTGAACTTTGGGAGGCTTGAGAAAGAGAGAGCGCCAGCGTTGGTGGGGCTGTGAATGGTGTTGCCTGGATCCTAGAAGAGCAGCAAGAGCTTTTGGTGCTGGCGCCTTTGGTGTGGGAGTTATCCCTGGACGTTCGCAATTGCTGAGCCTGGCTGCGGCTGTAAAGCGCTGGGAGGGAGAAGGATTATATTGATCTTTGGGAGGCTTGAGAAAGAGAGAGCGCCAGCGTTTGTGGGGCTGTGAATGGTGTTGCCTGGATCCTTGAAGAGCAGCAAGAGCTTTTGGTGCTGGCGCCTTTGGTGTGGGAGTTATCCCTGGACGTTCGCAATTGCTGAGCCTTGCTGCGGCTGTAAAGGGCTGGGAGGGAGAGGGATTATATTGAACTTTGGGAGGCTTGAGAAAGAGAGAGCGCCAGCGTTTGTGGGGCTGTGAATGGTGTTGCCTGGATCCTTGAAGAGCAGCAAGAGCTTTTGGTGCTGGCGCCTTTGGTGTGGGAGGTATCCCTGGATGTTCGCAATTGCTGAGTCTGGCTGCGGCTGTAAAGCGCTGGGCAGGGAGAGGGTTTGAATTGAACTTTGGGAGTCTCCCAAAAAAGAGTTTGCCAGCATATGTGGGGCTGTGAATGGTGTTGCCTGGATCCTTGAAGAGCAGCAAGAGCTTTTGGTGCTGCTGCCTTTGTTGTGGGAGGTATCCCTGGATGTTCGCAATTGCTGAGTCTGGCTGCGGCTGTAAAGTGCTGGGAGGGAGAGGGGTTGTATTGATCTTTGGGAGGCTTGAGAAAGAGAGAGCGCCAGCATGTTTTGGTCTGTGAATGGTGTTGCCTGGATCCTTGAAGAGCAGCAAGAGCTTTTGGTGCTGGTGCCTTTGGTGTGGGAGGTATCCCTGGACGTTCGCAATTGCCGAGCCTGTGTGCAGCTGTAATGTTCTGGGCAGGGAGAGGGTTTGAATTGAACTTTGGGAGTCTCCCGAAAAAGAGTTTGCCAGCATATTTGGGGCTGTGAATGGTGTTGCCTGGATCCTTGAAGAGCAGCAAGAGCTTTTGGTGCTGGCGCCTTTGGTGTGGGAGGTATCCCTGGATGTTCGCAATTGCTGAGTCTGGCTGCGGCTGTAAAGTGCTGGGAGGGAGAGGGGTTGTATTGATCTTTGGGAGGCTTGAGAAAGAGAGAGCGCCAGCATGTTTTGGTCTGTGAATGGTGTTGCCTGGATCCTTGAAGAGCAGCAAGAGCTTTTGGTGCTGGTGCCTTTGGTGTGGGAGGTATCCCTGGACGTTCGCAATTGCCGAGCCTGTGTGCAGCTGTAATGTTCTGGGCAGGGAGAGGGTTTGAATTGAACTTTGGGAGTCTCCCGAAAAAGAGTTTGCCAGCATATTTGGGGCTGTGAATGGTGTTGCCTGGATCCTTGAAGAGCAGCAAGAGGTTTTGGTGCTGGCGCCTTTGGTGTGGGAGTTATGCCTGGATGTTCACAATTGCTGAGCCTGGCTGCGGCTGTAAAGTGCTGGGAGGGAGAGGGATACTATTGAACTTTAAGAGGCTTGAAAAAGAGAGAGCGCCAGCGTTTTCTAGTCTGTGAACGGGGTTGCTTGGATCCTTGAAGAGCAGCAAGAGCTTTTGGTGCTGGCGCCTTTGGTGTGGGAGTTATGCCTGGACGTCCGCAATTGCTGAGCCTGGCTGCGGCTGTAAAGGGCTGGGAGGGAGAGGGATTGTATTGAACTTTGGGAGGCTTGAGAAAGAGAGAGCACCAGCGTTTGTGGGGCTGTGAATGGTGTTGCCTGGATCCTTGAAGAGCAGCAAGAGCTTTTGGTGCTGGCGCCTTTGGTGTGGGAGTTATTCCTGGACGTCCGCAATTGGTGAGCCTGGTTGCGGCTGTAAAGCGCTGGGCAGGGAGAGGGTTTGAATTGAACTTTATGAGTCTCCCGAAAAAGAGTTTGCCAGCATATGTGGGGCTGTGAATGGTGTTGCCTGGATCCTTGAAGAGCAGCAAGAGCTTTTGGTGCTGCTGCCTTTGTTGTGGGAGGTATCCCTGGATGTTCACAATTGCTGAGCCTGGCTGCGGCTGTAAAGGGCTGGGAGGGAGAGGGATTTTATTGATCTTTGGGAGGCTTGAGAAAGAGAGAGCGCCAGCATATTTGGGGCTGTGAATGGTGTTGCCTGGATCCTTGAAGAGCAGCAAGAGCTTTTGGTGCTGGCGCCTTTGGTGTGGGAGTTATCCCTGGACGTTAGCAATTGCCGAGCCTGTGTGCAGCTGTAATGTTCTGGGCAGGGAGAGGGTTTGAATTGAACTTTGGGAGTCTCCCGAAAAAGAGTTTGCCAGCATATTTGGGGCTGTGAATGGTGTTGCCTGGATCCTTGAAGAGCAGCAAGAGGTTTTGGTGCTGGCGCCTTTGGTGTGGGAGGTATCCCTGGACGTTGGCAATTGCTGAGCCTGGCTGCGGCTGTAAAGGGCTGGGCAGGGAGAGGGATACTATTGAACTTTGGGAGGCTTGAGAAAGAGAGAGCGCCAGCGTTATTTGGGCTGTGAATGGTGTTGCCTGGATCCTTGAAGAGCAGCAAGAGCTTTTGGTGCTGGCGCCTTTGGTGTGGGAGGTATCCCTGGACGTCGGCAATTGCTGAGCCTGGCTGCGGCTGTAAAGCACTAGGAGGGAGAGGGATACTATTGAACTTTGGGAGGCTTGAGAAAGAGAGAGCGCCAGCGTTTTTTGGTCTGTGAACGGGGTTGCCTGGATCCTTGAAGAGCAGCAAGAGCTTTTGGTGCTGGCGCCTTTGGTGTGGGAGGTATCCCTGGACGTTCACAATTGCTGAGCCTGGCTGCGGCTGTAAAGGGCTGGGCAGGGAGAAGGATTATATTGAACTTTGTGAAGCTCGAGAAAGAGAGAGCGCCAGCATTTGTGGGGCTGTGAATGGTGTTGCCTGGATCCTTGAAGAGCAGCAAGAGCTTTTGGTGCTGGCGCCTTTGGTGTGGGAGGTATCCCTGGACGTTCGCAATTGCTGATCCTGGCTGCGGCTGTAAAGGGCTGGGAGGGAGAGGGATTTTATTGATCTTTGGGAGGCTTGAGAAAGAGAGAGCACCAGCGTTTGTGGGGCTGTGAATGGTGTTGCCTGGATCCTTGAAGAGCAGCAAGAGCTTTTGGTGCTGGCGCCTTTGGTGTGGGAGTTATCCCTGGACGTCCGCAATTGCTGAGCCTGGCTGCGGCTGTAAAGGGCTGGGCAGGGAGAGGGTTTGAATTGAACTTTGGGAGTCTCCTGAAAAAGAGTTTGCCAGCATATTTGGGGCTGTGAATGGTGTTGCCTGGATCCTTGAAGAGCAGCAAGAGCTTTTGGTGCTGGCGCCTTTGGTGTGGGAGGTATCCCTGGACGTTCGCAATTGCTGAGCCTGGCTGCGGCTGTAAAGTGCTGGGAGGGAGAGGGGTTGTATTGATCTTTGGGAGGCTTGAGAAAGAGAGAGCGCCAGCATATTTTGGGCTGTGAATGGTGTTGCCTGGATCCTTGAAGAGCAGCAAGAGCTTTTGGTGCTGGCGCCTTTGGTGTGGGAGTTATCCCTGGACGTTCGCAATTGCTGAGCCTGGCTGCGGCTGTAAAGGGCTGGGCAGGGAGAGGGTTTGAATTGATCTTTGGGAGTCTCCCGAAAAAGAGTTTTCCAGCATATTTGGGGCTGTGAATGGTGTTGCCTGGATCCTTGAAGAGCAGCAAGAGCTTTTGGTGCTGGCGCCTTTGGTGTGGGAGGTATGCCTGGATGTTCACAATTGCTGAGCCTGGCTGCGGCTGTAAAGCGCTGGGAGGGAGAGGGATACTATTGAACTTTGGGAGGCTTGAGAAAGAGAGAGCGCCAGCGTTTTCTAGTCTGTGAACGGGGTTGCTTGGATCCTTGAAGAGCAGCAAGAGCTTTTGGTGCTGGCGCCTTTGGTGTGGGAGTTATGCCTGGATGTTCACAATTGCTGAGCCTGGCTGCGGCTGTAAAGGGCTGGGAGGGAGAGGGATTTTATTGATCTTTTGGAGGCTTGAGAAAGAGAGAGCGCCAGCGTTTGTGGGGCTGTGAATGGTGTTGCCTGGATCCTTGAAGAGCAGCAAGAGCTTTTGGTGCTGGCGCCTTTGGTGTGGGAGTTATGCCTGGACGTTCGCAATTGCTGATCCTGGCTGCGGCTGTAAAGGGCTGGGCAGGGATAGGGTTTGAATTGATCTTTATGAGTCTCCTGAAAAAGAGTTTGCCAGCATATGTGGTTCTGTGAATGGTGTTGCCTGGATCCTTGAAGAGCAGCAAGAGCTTTTGATGCTGGTGCCTTTGTTGTGGGAGGTATCCCTGGATGTTCGCAATTGCTGAGTCTGGCTGCGGCTGTAAAGTGCTGGGAGGGAGAGGGGTTGTATTGATCTTTGGGAGGCTTGAGAAAGAGAGAGCGCCAGCATGTTTTGGTCTGTGAATGGTGTTGCCTGGATCCTTGAAGAGCAGCAAGAGCTTTTGGTACTGCTGCCTTTGGTGTGGGAGGTATCCCTGGACGTTAGGAATTGCCGAGCCTGTGTGCAGCTGTAATGTTCTGGGCAGGGAGAGGGTTTGAATTGAACTTTGGGAGTCTCCCGAAAAAGAGTTTGCCAGCATATTTGGGGCTGTGAATGGTGTTGCCTGGATCCTTGAAGAGCAGCAAGAGCTTTTGGTGCTGGCGCCTTTGGTGTGGGAGTTATCCCTGGACGTTCGCAATTGCTGAGCCTGGCTGCGGCTGTAAAGGGCTGGGCAGGGAGAGGGATATTATTGAACTTTGTGAAGCTCGAGAAAGAGAGAGCGCCAGCATTTGTGGGGCTGTGAATGGTGTTGCCTGGATCCTTGAAGAGCAGCAAGAGCTTTTGGTGCTGGCGCCTTTGGTGTGGGAGGTATCCCTGGACGTCCGCAATTGCTGAGCCTGGCTGCGGCTGTAAAGGGCTGGGCAGGGAGAGGGATACTATTGAACTTTGGGAGGCTTGAGAAAGAGAGAGCGCCAGCGTTTTTTGGTCTGTGAACGGGGTTGCTTGGATCCTTGAAGAGCAGCAAGAGCTTTTGGTGCTGGCGCCTTTGGTGTGGGAGGTATCCCTGGACGTCCGCAATTGCTGAGCCTGGCTGCGGCTGTAAAGGGCTGGGAGGGAGAATGGTTATATTGAACTTTGTGAAGCTCGAGAAAGGGAGAGCGCCAGCATATTTGGGGCTGTGAATGGTGTTGCCTGGATCCTTGAAGAGCAGCAAGAGCTTTTGGTGCTGGCGCCTTTGGTGTGGGAGGTATCCCTGGACGTTCGCAATTGCTGAGCCTGGCTGCGGCTGTAAAGGGCTAGGAGGGAGAAGGGTTGTATTGATCTTTGGGAGGCTTGAGAAAGAGAGAGCGCCAGCATTTTTGGGGCTGTGAATGGTGTTGCCTGGATCCTTGAAGAGCAGCAAGAGCTTTTGGTGCTGGCACCTTTGGTGTGGGAGTTATCCCTGGATGTTCACAATTGCTGAGCCTGGCTGTGGCTGTAAAGGGCTGGGAGGCAGAGGGATACTATTGAACTTTGGGAGGCTCGAGAAAGAGAGAGCGACAGCGTTTTTTAGTCTGTGAATGGGATTGCCTGGATCCTTGAAGAGCAGCAAGAGCTTTTGGTGCTGGCGTTTTGGTGTGGGAGGTATCCCTGGACGTTGGCAATTGGTGAGCCTGGCTGCGGTTGTAACGTGCTGGGAGGGAGAAGGGTTGTATTGATCTTTGGGAGTCTTGAGAAAGAGAGAGTGCCAGCGTTTGTGGGGCTGTGAATGGTGTTGCCTGGATCCTTGAAGAGCAGCAAGAGCTTTTGGTGCTGGCGCCTTTGGTGTGGGAGGTATCCCTGGATGTTCGCAATTGCTGAGCCTGGCTGCAGCTGTAAAGGGCTGGGCAGGGAGAGGGTTTGAATTGAACTTTGGGAGTCTCCCGAAAAAGAGTTTGCCAGCATATGTGGGGCTGTGAATGGTGTTGCCTGGATCCTTGAAGAGCAGCAAGAGCTTTTGGTGCTGGCGCCTTTGGTGTGGGAGTTATGCCTGGACGTTCGCAATTGCTGAGCCTGGCTGCGGCTGTAAAGGGCTGGGCAGGGAGAGGGATTATATTGAACTTTGGGAGGCTTGAGAAAGAGAGAACGCCAGCGTTTTTTGGTCTGTGAACGGGCTTGCCTGGATCCTTGAAGAGCAGCAAGAGCTTTTGGTGCTGGCGCCTTTGGTGTGGGAGGTATCCCTGGACGTCCGCAATTGCTGAGCCTGGCTGCGGCTGTAAAGGGCTGGGAGGGAGAAGGATTATATTGAACTTTGGGAGGCTCGAGAAAGAGAGAGCGCCAGCGTTTGTGGGGCTGTGAATGGTGTTGCCTGGATCCTTGAAGAGCAGCAAGAGCTTTTGGTGCTGGCGCCTTTGGTGTGGGAGGTATCCCTGGACGTTCACAATTGCTGAGCCTGGCTGCGGCTGTAAAGGGCTGGGCAGGGAGAGGGATTGTATTGAACTTTGGGAGGCTTGAGAAAGAGAGAGCGCCAGCATTTTGGGGGCTGTGAATGGTGTTGCCTGGATCCTTGAAGAGCAGCAAGAGCTTTTGGTGCTGGCGACTTTGGTGTGGGAGTTATGCCTGGACGTTCGCAATTGCTGAGCCTGGCTGCGGCTGTAAAGGGCTGGGCAGGGAGAGGGATTCTATTGATCTTTGGGAGGCTCGAGAAAGAGAGAGCGCCAGCATTTTTGGGGCTGTGAATGGTGTTGCCTGGATCCTTGAAGAGCAGCAAGAGCTTTTGGTGCTGGCGCCTTTGGTGTGGGAGTTATGCCTGGATGTTCACAATTGCTGAGCCTGGCTGCGGCTGTAAAGCGCTGGGAGGGAGAGGGATATTATTGAACTTTGGGAGGCTGTAGAAAGAGAGAGCGCCTGCATTTTTGGGGCTGTGAATGGTGTTGCCTGGACCCTTGAAGAGCAGCAAGATCTTTCGGTGCTGGCGCCTTTGGTGTGGGAGGTATCCCTGGACGTTCGCAATTGCTGAGCCTGGCTGCGGCTGTAAAGGGCTGGGCAGGGAGAGGGATAGTATTGAACTTTGGGAGGCTTGAGAAAGAGAGAGCGCCAGCGTTTGTGGGGCTGTGAATGGTGTTGCCTGGATCCTTGAAGAGCAGCAAGAGCTTTTGGTGCTGGCGCCTTTGGTGTGGGAGGTATCCCTGGACGTTCGCAATTGCTGAGCCTGGCTGCGGCTTTAAAGGGCTGGGCAGGGAGAGGGATTGTATTGAACTTAGGGAGGCGTGAGAAAGAGAGAGCGCCAGCGTTTTATGGTCTGTGAACGGGGTTGCTTTGATCCTTGAAGAGCAGCAAGAGCTTTTGGTGCTGGCGCCTTTGGTGTGGGAGGTATCCCTGGACGTTCACAATTGCTGAGCCTGGCTGCGGCTTTAAAGGGCTGGGCAGGGAGGGGGATTGTATTGACCTTTGGGAGGCTTGAGAAAGAGAGAGCACCAGCGTTTGTGGGGCTGTGAATGGTGTTGCCTGGATCCTTGAAGAGCAGCAAGAGCATTTGGTGCTGGTGCCTTTGGTGTGGAAGGCATCCCTGGACGTCCGCAATTGCTGAGCCTGGCTGCGGCTGTAAAGGGCTGGGCAGGGAGAGAGATTGTATTGAACTTTGGGAGGCTTGAGAAAGAGAGAGCGGCAGCGTTTGTGGGGCTGTGAATGGTGTTGCCTGGATCCTTGAAGAGCAGCAAGAGCTTTTGGTGCTGGCGCCTTTGGTGTGGGAGTTATCCCTGGACGTTCGCAATTGCTGAGCCTTGCTGCGGCTGTAAAGGGCTGGGAGGGAGAGGGATAGTATTGAACTTTGTGAAGCTCGAGAAAGAGAGAGCGCCAGCATTTGTGGGGCTGTGAATGGTGTTGCCTGGATCCTTGAAGAGCAGCAAGAGCTTTTGGTGCTGGCGCCTTTGGTGTGGGAGTTATCCCTGGATGTTCACAATTGCTGAGCCTGGCTGCGGCTGTAAAGGGCTGGGCAGGGAGAGGGATACTATTGAACTTTGTGAAGCTCGAGAAAGAGAGAGCGCCAGCATATTTGGGGCTGTGAATGGTGTTGCCTGGATCCTTGAAGAGCAGCAAGAGCTTTTGGTGCTGGCGCCTTTGGTGTGGGAGTTATGCCTGGATGTTCACAATTGCTGAGCCTGGCTGCGGCTGTAAAGGGCTGGGCAGGGAGAAGGATTGTATTGATCTTTGGGAGGCTTGAGAAAGAGAGAGCGCCAGCGTTTGTGGGGCTGTGAATGGTGTTGCCTGGATCCTTGAAGAGCAGCAAGAGCTTTTGGTGCTGGCGCCTTTGGTGTGGGAGTTATGCCTGGATGTTCACAATTGCTGAGCCTGGCTGCGGCTGTAAAGGGCTGGGCAGGGAGAGGGATACTATTGATCTTTGGGAGGCTTGAGAAAGAGAGAGCACCAGCGTTTGTGGGGCTGTGAATGGTGTTGCCTGGATCCTTGAAGAGCAGCAAGAGCTTTTGGTGCTGGCGCCTTTGGTGTGGGAGGTATCCCTGGACGTTCGCAATTGCTGAGCCTGGCTGCGGCTGTAAAGCGCTGGGAGGGAGAGGGATTATATTGAACTTTGTGAAGCTCGAGAAAGAGAGAGCGCCAGCATTTGTGGGTCTGTGAATGGTGTTGCCTGGATCCTTGAAGAGCAGCAAGAGCTTTTGGTGCTGGCGCCTTTGGTGTGGGAGGTATCCCTGGACGTTCACAATTGCTGAGCCTGGCTGCAGCTGTAAAGGGCTGGGCAGGGAGAGGGATAGTATTGAACATTGTGAAGCTCGAGAAAGAGAGAGCGCCAGCGTTTGTGGGTCTGTGAATGGTGTTGCCTGGATCCTTGAAGAGCAGCAAGAGCTTTTGGTGCTGGCGCCTTTGGTGTGGGAGTTATGCCTGGATGTTCACAATTGCTGAGCCTGGCTGCGGCTGTAAAGGGCTGGGAGGGAGAAGGATTATATTGAACTTTGGGAGGCTTGAGAAAGAGAGAGCGCCAGCGTTTGTAGGGCTGTGAATGGTGTTGCCTGGATCCTTGAAGAGTAGCAAGAGCTTTTGGTGCTGGCGCGTTTGGTGTGGGAGGTATCCCTGTGAAAGTGTTAAAAACCACATGAGCAAGAAAGATGTTGTAAATACCTTAGTCACTCAATTAGATCAGAAGACACCCTGTTGTGATTTAAGGATGTTGTGAATACCTTGTTAGACTTGAGGGCAGTCTGATGTGATTTAGGGAGTATCTAGAAGAAGAGTTATAAGATAAGGGGGGCTCTGGCATAATTTCTTTACAGACAACTCGGCCTTGGGAGTACAGATGTACGGAACTAGGAAGATAGGAAGAAACAGAAGAATGGCAACAACAGTCTTGAAGGACAACATCTACGTGATCCTAGGACTGAGTTTGCGCAGAAGCAAAGGTCAATCAGCGAACACAGTGAGGAAGACTACGAGCCTTCATCTGAAGACCCCCAAAGACCACCACAAGAGATGACTGCGCATGCGAATCAGATATTTACATATGTTAATAAGTTCCTGGAAATCTCATGTTTATGCATAGCAATTCTCGGAAATCCTATGAATATGCATGATTGTATAGTATATATTCTCTAAAAGTTCAGTAATTCATTGGAGCACTTATGGTGGAGAATCCCCAGTGCTGCCCAGCACTGCAATAAAGAATACCTGCTTAATAGTAATTTCGTTGCTATTGAGTTTCATTTCAGGGACTCTCTGAGTACTCCGTTTCTCCCTTGGGGAGATTCGGACTGTGAGGAGAAGCATCCGTGGATTTTTGTATCACCTGGACGTCCACAATTGCTGAGCGTGGCTGCGGCTGTAAAGTTCTGGGCAGGGTGAGGGTTTGAATTGAACTTTGGGAGTCTCCCGAAAAGGAGTTTGCCAGCATATTTGGGGCTGTGAATGGTGTTGCCTGGATCCTTGAAGAGCAGCAAGAGCTTTTGGTGCTGGCGCCTTTGGTGTGGGAGTTATCCCTGGACGTTCGCAATTGCTGAGCCTGGCTGCGGCTGTAAAGGGCTGGGCAGGGAGAGGGATTGTATTGAACTTTGGGAGGCGTGAGAAAGAGAGAGCGCCAGCGTTTTATGGTCTGTGAACGGGGTTGCTTTGATCCTTGAAGAGCAGCAAGAGCTTTTGGTGCTGGCGCCTTTGGTGTGGGAGGTATCCCTGGACGTTCACAATTACTGAGCCTGGCTGCGGCTGTAAAGGGCTGGGCAGGGAGAGGGATTGTATAGAACATTGGGAGGCTTGAGAAAGAGAGAGCGCCAGCGTTTTATGGTCTGTCAACGGGGTTGCTTGGATCCTTGAAGAGCAGCAAGAGTTTTTGTTGCTGGCGCCTTTGGTGTGGGAGGTATCCCTGGATGTCCGCAATTGCTGAGCCTGGCTGCGGCTGTAAAGGGCTGGGCAGGGAGAGGGATAGTATTGAACTTTGGGACGCTTGAGAAAGAGAGAGCGCCAGCATTTTTGGGGCTGTGGATGGTGTTGCCTGGATCCTTGAAGAGCAGCAAGACCTTTTGGTGCTGGCGCCTTTGGTGTGGGAGGTATCCCTGGACGTTCGCAATTGGTGAGCCTGGCTGCGCCTTTAAAGTGCTGGGCAGGGCGAGGGTTTGAATTGAACTTTGGGAGTCTCCCGAAAAGCAGTTTGCCAGCATATTTGGGTCTGTGAATGGTGTTGCCTGGATCCTTGGAGAGCAGCAAGAGCTTTTGGTGCTGGCGCCTTTGGTGTGGGAGTTATGCCTGGATGTTCACAATTGCTGAGCCTGGCTGCGGCTGTAAAGGGCTGGGCAGGGAGAGGGATACTATTGAAGTTCGGGAGGCTTGAGAAAGAGAGAGCGCAAGCGTTTTTTGGTCTGTGAACGGGATTCCCTGGATCCTTGAAGAGCAGCAAGAGCTTTTGGTACTGGCGCCTTTGGTGTGGGAGTATCCCTGTATATCCGCAATTGCTGAGCCTGGCTGCCGTTGTAAATCTCTGGGAGGGAGAAGGATTATATTGAACTTTGTGAAGCTCGACAAAGAGAGAGTGCCAGCGTTTGTGGGGTTGTGAATGGTGTTGCCTGGATCCTTGAAGAGCAGCAAGAGCTTTTGGTGCTGGCGCCTTTGGTGTGGGAGTTATGCCTGGATGTTCGCAATTGCTGAGCCTGGCTGCGGCTGTAAAGGGCTGGGCAGGGAGAGGGATTGTACTGATCTTTGGGAGGCTTGAGAAAGAGAGAGCGCAGGCGTTTTTTGTTCTGTGAACGGGGTTGCTTGGATCCTTGAAGAGCAGCAAGAGCTTTTGGTGCTGGCGCCTTTGGTGTGGGAGTTATGCCTGGACGTCCGCAATTGTTGAGCCTGGCTGCGGCTGTAAAGGGCTGGGCAGGGAGAGGGATAGTATTGAAGTTTGGGAGGCTTGAAAAAGAGAGAGTGCCAGTGCTTGAGGGTCTGTGAATTGTGTTGCCTGGACCCTTGAAGAGCAGCAAGAGCTTTTGGTGCTGGCGCCTTTGGTGTGGGAGGTATCCCTGGATGTCCGCAATTGCTGAGCCTGGCTGCGGCTGTAAAGGGCTGGGCAGGGAGAGGGATTGTATTGAACTTTGGGAGGCTTGAGAAAGAGAGAGCGCCAGTGTTTGTGGGGCTGTGAATGGTGTTGCCTGGATCCTTGAAGAGCAGCAAGAGCATTTGGTGCTGGTGCCTTTGGTGTGGAAGGCATCCCTGGACGTCTGCATTTGCTGAGTCTGGCTGCGGCTGTAAAGGGCTGGGCAGGGAGAGAGATTGTATTGAACTTTGGGAGGCTTGAGAAAGAGAGAGCGGCAGCGTTTGTGGGGCTGTGAATGGTGTTGCCTGGATCCTTGAAGAGCAGCAAGAGCTTTTGGTGCTGGCGCCTTTGGTGTGGGAGTTATGCCTGGACGTTCGTAATTGCTGAGCCTGGCTGCGGCTGTAAAGGGCTGGGAGAGAGAAGGATTATATTGAACTTTGTGAAGCTCGAGAAAGAGAGAGAGCAGCAGCGTTTGTGGGGCTGTGAATGGGATTGCCTGGATCCTTGAAGAGCAGCAAGAGCATTTGGTGCTGGCGCCTTTTGTGTGGGAGTTTTCCCTGGATGTTCACTATTGCTGAGCCTGGCTGCGGCTGTAAAGGGCTGGGCAGGGAGAGGGATACTATTGAACTTTGGGAGGCTCGAGAAAGAGAGAGTGCCAGCATTTTTGGGGGCTGTGAATGGGGTTGCCTGGATCCTTGAAGAGCAGCAAGAGCCTTTGGTGCTGCTGCCTTTGGTGTGGGAGTTATGCCTTGATGTTCACAGATGCTGAGCCTGGCTGCGGCTGTAAAGGGCTGGTCAGGGAGAAGCGTTGTGTTGATCTTTGGGAGGCTTGAGAAAGAGAGAGCGCCAGCGTTTGTGGGGCTGTGAATGGTGTTGCCTGGATCCTTGAAGAGCAGCAAGAGCATTTGGTGCTGGCGCCTTTGGTGTGGGAGTTATGCCTGGTTGTTCACAATTGCTGAGCCTGGCTGCGGCTGTAAAGGGCTGGGCAGGGAGAGTGATACTATTGAACTTTGTGAGGCTTGAGAAAGAGAGAGCGCCAGCGTTTGAGGGTCTGTGAATGGTGTTGCCTGGATCCTTGAAGAGCAGCAAGAGCTTTTGGTGCTGGCGCCTTTGGTGTGGGAGTTATCCCTGGACGTTCGCAATTGCTGAGCCTGGCTGCGGCTGTAAAGCGCTGGGAGGGAGAAGGATTATATTGAACTTTGTGAAGCTCGAGAAAGAGAGAGCGCCAGCGTTTGTGGGGCTGTGAATGGTGTTGCCTGGATCCTTGAAGAGCAGCAAGAGCTTTTGGTGCTGGCGCCTTTGGTGTGGGAGGTATCCCTGGATGTTCACAATTGCTGAGCCTGGCAGCGGCTGTAAAGGGCTGGGCAGGGAGAGGGATAGTATTGAACTTTGTGAAGCTGGAGAAAGAGAGAGCGCCAGCATTTGTGGGGCTGTGAATGATGTTGCCTGGATCCTTGAAGAGCAGCAAGAGCTTTTGGTGCTGGTGCCTTTGGTGTGGCAGTTATGCCTGGATGTTCACAATTGCTGAGCCTGGCTGCGGCTGTAAAGGGCTGGGAGGGAGAAGGATTATATTGAACTTTGGGAGTTTTGAGAAAGAGAGAGCGCCAGCGTTTGTGGAGCTGTGAATGGTGTTGCCTGGATCCTTGAAGAGCAGCAAGAGCTTTTGGTGCTGGCGCGTTTGGTGTGGGAGGTATCCCTGTGAAAGTGTTAAAAACCACATGAGCAAGAAAGATGTTGTAAATACCTTAGTCACTCAATTAGATCAGAAGACACCCTGTTGTGATTTAAGGATGTTGTGAATACCTTGTTAGACTTGAGGGCAGTCTGATGTGATTTAGGGAGTATCTAGAAGAAGAGTTATAAGATAAGGGGGGCTCTGGGATAATTTCTTTACAGACAACTCGGCCTTGGGAGTACAGATGTACGGAACTAGGAAGATAGGAAGAAACAGAAGAATGGCAACAACAGTCTTGAAGGACAACATCTACGTGATCCTAGGACTGAGTTTGCGCAGAAGCAAAGGTCAATCAGCGAACACAGTGAGGAAGACTACGAGCCTTCATCTGAAGACCCCCAAAGACCACCACAAGAGATGACTGCGCATGCGAATCAGATATTTACATATGTTAATAAGTTCCTGGAAATCTCATGTTTATGCATAGCAATTCTCGGAAATCCTATGAATATGCATGATTGTATAGTATATATTCTCTAAAAGTTCAGTAATTCATTGGAGCACTTATGGTGGAGAATCCCCAGTGCTGCCCAGCACTGCAATAAAGAATACCTGCTTAATAGTAATTTCGTTGCTATTGAGTTTCATTTCAGGGACTCTCTGAGTACTCCGTTTCTCCCTTGGGGAGATTCGGACTGTGAGGAGAAGCATCCGTGGATTTTTGTATCACCTGGACGTCCACAATTGCTGAGCGTGGCTGCGGCTGTAAAGTTCTGGGCAGGGTGAGGGTTTGAATTGAACTTTGGGAGTCTCCCGAAAAGGAGTTTGCCAGCATATTTGGGGCTGTGAATGGTGTTGCCTGGATCCTTGAAGAGCAGCAAGAGCTTTTGGTGCTGGCGCCTTTGGTGTGGGAGGTATCCCTGGACGTTCGCAATTACTGAGCCTGGCTGCGGCTGTAAAGGGCTGGGCAGGGAGAGGGATTGTATAGAACATTGGGAGGCTTGAGAAAGAGAGAGCGCCAGCGTTTTATGGTCTGTCAACGGGGTTGCTTGGATCCTTGAAGAGCAGCAAGAGTTTTTGTTGCTGGCGCCTTTGGTGTGGGAGGTATCCCTGGATGTCCGCAATTGCTGAGCCTGGCTGCGGCTGTAAAGGGCTGGGCAGGGAGAGGGATAGTATTGAACTTTGGGACGCTTGAGAAAGAGAGAGCGCCAGCATTTTTGGGGCTGTGGATGGTGTTGCCTGGATCCTTGAAGAGCAGCAAGACCTTTTGGTGCTGGCGCCTTTGGTGTGGGAGGTATCCCTGGACGTTCGCAATTGGTGAGCCTGGCTGCGCCTGTAAAGTGCTGGGCAGGGCGAGGGTTTGAATTGAACTTTGGGAGTCTCCCGAAAAGCAGTTTGCCAGCATATTTGGGTCTGTGAATGGTGTTGCCTGGATCCTTGGAGAGCAGCAAGAGCTTTTGGTGCTGGCGCCTTTGGTGTGGGAGTTATGCCTGGATGTTCACAATTGCTGAGGCTGGCTGCGGCTGTAAAGGGCTGGGCAGGGAGAGGGATTGTATTGAAGTTCGGGAGGCTTGAGAAAGAGAGAGCGCAAGCGTTTTTTTGGTCTGTGAACGGGATTGCCTGGATCCTTGAAGAGCAGCAAGAGCTTTTGGTACTGGCGCCTTTGGTGTGGGAGTTATCCCTGTATATCCGCAATTGCTGAGCCTGGCTGCCGTTGTAAATCTCTGGGAGGGAGAAGGATTATATTGAACTTTGTGAAGCTCGACAAAGAGAGAGTGCCAGCGTTTGTGGGGCTGTGAATGGTGTTGCCTGGATCCTTGAAGAGCAGCAAGAGCTTTTGGTGCTGGCGCCTTTGGTGTGGGAGTTATGCCTGGATGTTCGCAATTGCTGAGCCTGGCTGCGGCTGTAAAGGGCGGGGCAGGGAGAGGGATTGTATTGAACTTTGGGAGGCTTGAGAAAGAGAGAGCGCCAGCGTTTGTGGGGCTGTGAATGGTGTTGCCTGGATCCTTGAAGAGCAGCAAGAGCTTTTGGTGCTGGCACCTTTGGTGTGGGCGTTAACCCTTCACGTCTGCAATTGTTGAGCCTGGCTGCGGCTGTAAAGGGCTGGGCAGGGAGAGGGATTGTACTGATCTTTGGGAGGCTTGAGAAAGAGAGAGCGCAGGCGTTTTTTGTTCTGTGAACGGGGTTGCTTGGATCCTTGAAGAGCAGCAAGAGCTTTTGGTGCTGGCGCCTTTGGTGTGGAGTTATGCCTGGATGTTCACAATTCCTGAGCCTGGCTGCGGCTGTAAAGGGCTGGGCAGGGAAATGGATAGTATTGAAGTTCGGGAACCTCTAGAAAGAGAGAGCGCCAGCGTTTGTGGGGCTGTGAATGGTGTTGCCTGGATCCTTGAAGAGCAGCAAGAGCTTTTGGTGCTGGCGCCTTTGGTGTGGGAGTTATGCCTGGACGTTGGCAATTGCTGAGCCTGGCTGCGGCTGTAAAGGGCTGGGCAGGGAGAGGGATAGTATTGAAGTTTGGGAGGCTTGAAAAAGAGAGAGTGCCAGTGCTTGAGGGTCTGTGAATTGTGTTGCCTGGACCCTTGAAGAGCAGCAAGAGCTTTTGGTGCTGGCGCCTTTGGTGTGGGAGGTATCCCTGGACGTCCGCAATTGCTGAGCCTGGCTGCGGCTGTAAAGGGCTGGGCAGGGAGAGGGATTGTATTGAACTTTGGGAGGCTTGAGAAAGAGAGAGCACCACCGTTTGTGGGGCTGTGAATGGTGTTGCCTGGATCCTTGAAGAGCAGCAAGAGCATTTGGTGCTGGTGCCTTTGGTGTGGAAGGCATCCCTGGACGTCCGCAATTGCTGAGCCTGGCTGTGGCTGTAAAGGGCTGGGAGAGAGAAGGATTATATTGAACTTTGTGAAGCTCGAGAAAGAGAGAGAGCAGCAGCGTTTGTGGGGCTGTGAATGGGATTGCCTGGATCCTTGAAGAACAGCAAGAGCTTTTGGTGCTGGCGCGTTTGGTGTGGGAGTTATCCCTGGACGTTGGCAATTGCTGAGCCTGGCTGCGGCTGTAAAGGGCTGGGCAGGGAGAGGGATTGTATTGAACTTTGGGAGGCTCGAGAAAGAGAGAGCGCCAGCGTTTGTGGGGCTGTGAATGGTGTTGCCTGGATTCTTGAAGAGCAGCAAGAGCTTTTGGTGCTGGCGCCTTTGGTGTGGGAGTTATCCCTGGACGTTCGTAATTGCTGAGCCTGGCTGCGGCTGTAAAGCGCTGGGAGGGAGAAGGATTATATTGAACTTTGTGAAGCTCGAGAAAGAGAGAGCGCCAGCGTTTGTGGAGCTGTGAATGGTGTTGCCTGGATCCTTGAAGAGCAGCAAGAGCTTTTGGTGCTGGCGCCTTTGGTGTGGGAGGTATCCCTGTGAAAGGGTTAAAAACCACAAGAGCAAGAAAGATGTTGTAAATACCTTAGTCACTCAATTAGATCAGAAGACACCCTGTTGTGATTTAAGGATGTTGTGAATACCTTGTTAGACTTGAGGGCAGTCTGATGTGATTTAGGGAGTATCTAGAAGAAGAGTTATAAGATAAGGGGGGCTCTGGGATAATTTCTTTACAGACAACTCGGCCTTGGGAGAACAGATGTACGGAACTAGGAAGATAGGAAGAAACAGAAGAATGGCAACAACAGTCTTGAAGGACAACATCTACGTGATCCTAGGACTGAGTTTGCGCAGAAGCAAAGGTCAATCAGCGAACACAGTGAGGAAGACTACGAGCCTTCATCTGAAGACCCCCAAAG
The DNA here is from genome assembly GCA_020745775.1 of Theristicus caerulescens. Classification (NCBI taxonomy): domain Eukaryota; kingdom Metazoa; phylum Chordata; class Aves; order Pelecaniformes; family Threskiornithidae; genus Theristicus; species Theristicus caerulescens. The sequence continues at coordinate 29,840,602 of CM036565.1, read as the reverse complement.
ACCACCACAAGAGATGACTGCGCATGCGAATCAGATATTTACATATGTTAATAAGTTCCTGGAAATCTCATGTTTATGCATAGCAATTCTCGGAAATCCTATGAATATGCATGATTGTATAGTATATATTCTCTAAAAGTTCAGTAATTCATTGGAGCACTTATGGTGGAGAATCCCCAGTGCTGCCCAGCACTGCAATAAAGAATACCTGCTTAATAGTAACTTCGTTGCTATTGAGTTTCATTTCAGGGACTCTCTGAGTACTCCGTTTCTCCCTTGGGGAGATTCGGACTGTGAGGAGAAGCATCCGTGGATTTTTGTATCACCTGGACGTCCACAATTGCTGAGCGTGGCTGCGGCTGTAAAGTTCTGGGCAGGGTGAGGGTTTGAATTGAACTTTGGGAGTCTCCCGAAAAGGAGTTTGCCAGCATATTTGGGGCTGTGAATGGTGTTGCCTGGATCCTTGAAGAGCAGCAAGAGCTTTTGGTGCTGGCGCCTTTGGTGTGGGAGTTATCCCTGGACGTTCGCAATTGCTGAGACTTGCTGCGGCTGTAAAGCGCTGGGAGGGAGAAGGATTATATTGAACTTTGTGAAGCTCGAGAAAGAGAGAGCGCCAGCGTTTGTGGAGCTGTGAATGGTGTTGCCTGGATCCTTGAAGAGCAGCAAGAGCTTTTGGTGCTGGCGCCTTTGGTGTGGGAGGTATCCCTGTGAAAGGGTTAAAAACCACAAGAGCAAGAAAGATGTTGTAAATACCTTAGTCACTCAATTAGATCAGAAGACACCCTGTTGTGATTTAAGGATGTTGTGAATACCTTGTTAGACTTGAGGGCAGTCTGATGTGATTTAGGGAGTATCTAGAAGAAGAGTTATAAGATAAGGGGGGCTCTGGGATAATTTCTTTACAGACAACTCGGCCTTGGGAGAACAGATGTACGGAACTAGGAAGATAGGAAGAAACAGAAGAATGGCAACAACAGTCTTGAAGGACAACATCTACGTGATCCTAGGACTGAGTTTGCGCAGAAGCAAAGGTCAATCAGCGAACACAGTGAGGAAGACTACGAGCCTTCATCTGAAGACCCCCAAAGACCACCACAAGAGATGACTGCGCATGCGAATCAGATATTTACATATGTTAATAAGTTCCTGGAAATCTCATGTTTATGCATAGCAATTCTCGGAAATCCTATGAATATGCATGATTGTATAGTATATATTCTCTAAAAGTTCAGTAATTCATTGGAGCACTTATGGTGGAGAATCCCCAGTGCTGCCCAGCACTGCAATAAAGAATACCTGCTTAATAGTAACTTCGTTGCTATTGAGTTTCATTTCAGGGACTCTCTGAGTACTCCGTTTCTCCCTTGGGGAGATTCGGACTGTGAGGAGAAGCATCCGTGGATTTTTGTATCACCTGGAAGTCCACAGTTGCTGAGCCTGGCTGCGGCTGTAAAGTTCTGGGCAGGGAGAGGGTTTGAATTGAACTTTGGGAGTCTCCCGAAAAAGAGTTTGCCAGCATTTTTGGGGCTGTGAATGGTGTTGCCTGGATCCTTGAAGAGCAGCAAGAGCTTTTGGTGCTGGCGCCTTTGGTGTGGGAGTAATGCCTGGATGTCCACAATTGTTGAGCCTGGCTGCGGCTGTAAAGGGCTGGGAGGGAGAAGGGTTGCATTGATCGTTGGGAGGCTTGAGAAAGAGAGAGCGCCAGCGTTTGTGGGGCTGTGAATGGTGTTGCCTGGATCCTTGAAGAGCAGCAAGAGCTTTTGGTGCTGGCGCCTTTGGTGTGGGCGTTATCCCCGGACGTCCGCAATTGCTGAGCCTGGCTGTGGTTGTAAAGTTCTGGGCAGGGAGAGGGTATGAATTGAACTTTGGGAGTCTCCCGAAAAAGAGTTTGCCAGCATATTTGGGGCTGTGAATGGTGTTGCCTGGATCCTTGAAGAGCAGCAAGAGCTTTTGGTGCTGGCGCCTTTGGTGTGGGAGTTATGCCTGGACGTTCGCAATTGCTGAGCCTGGCTGCGGCTGTAAAGGGCTGGGAGGGAGAAGGATTATATTGAACTTTGTGAAGATCGAGAAAGAGAGAGCGCCAGCGTTTGTGGGGCTGTGAATGGTGTTGCCTGGATCCTTGAAGAGCAGCAAGAGCTTTTGGTGCTGGCGCCTTTGGTGTGGGAGTTATGCCTGGATGTTCACAATTGCTGAGCCTGGCTGCATCTGTAAAGGGCTGGGCAGGGAGAGGGATTGTATTGAACTTTGGGAGGCTTGAGAAAGAGAGAGCGCCAGCGTTTGTGGGGCTGTGAATGGTGTTGCCTGGATCCTTGAAGAGCAGCAAGAGCTTTTGGTGCTGGCGCCTTTGGTGTGGGAGTTATGCCTGGACGTTCGCAATTGCTGAGCCTGGCTGCGGCTGTAAAGTGCTTGGAGTGAGAAGGGTTGTATTGATCTTTGGGAGCCTTGAGAAAGAGAGAGCACCAGCGTTTGCGGGCCTCTGAATGGTGTTGCCTGGATCCTTGAAGAGCAGCAAGAGCTTTTGGTGCTGGTGCCTTTGGTGTGGGAGTTATGCCTGGATGTACACAATTGCTGAGCCTGGCTGCGGCTGTAAAGGGCTGGGAGTGAGAAGGGTTGTATTGATCTTTGGGAGGCTTGAGAAAGAGAGAGCACCAGCGTTTGTGGCCCTCTGAATGGTGTTGCCTGGATCCTTGAAGAGCAGCAAGAGCTTTTGGTGCTGGTGCCTTTGGTGTGGGAGTTATGCCTGGATGTTCACAATTGCTGAGCCTGGCTGCGGCTGTAAAGGGCTGGGCAGGGAGAGGGATTGTATTGAACTTTGGGAGGCTTGAGAAAGAGAGAGCACCACCGTTTGTGGGGCTGTGAATGGTGTTGCCTGGATCCTTGAAGAGCAGCAAGAGCATTTGGTGCTGGTGCCTTTGGTGTGGAAGGCATCCCTGGACGTCCGCATTTGCTGAGTCTGGCTGCGGCTGTAAAGGGCTGGGCAGGGAGAGGGATTGTATTGAACTTTGGGAGGCTCTAGAAAGAGAGAGTGCTAGAGTTTGTGGGGCTGTGAATGGTGTTGCCTGGATCCTTGAAGAGCAGCAAGATCTTTTGGTGCTGGCGCCTTTGGTGTGGCAGTTATGCCTGGACGTTCGCAATTGCTGAGCCTGGCTGCGGCTGTAAAGGGCTGGGCAGGGAGAGGGATACTATTGAACTTTGTGAAGCTCGAGAAAGAGAGAGCGCCAGCGTTTGTGGGTCTGTGAATGGTGTTGCCTGGATCCTTGAAGAGCAGCAAGAGCTTTTGGTGCTGGCGCCTTTGGTGTGGGAGTTATGCCTGGATGTTCACAATTGCTGAGCCTGGCTGCGGCTGTAAAGGGCTGGGCAGGGAGAGGGATTGTATTGATCTTTGGGAGGCTTGAGAAAGAGAGAGCACCAGCGTTTGTGGGGCTGTGAATGGTGTTGCCTGGATCCTTGAAGAGCAGCAAGAGCTTTTGGTGCTGGCGCCTTTGGTGTGGGAGTTATGCCTGGACGTCCGCAATTGCTGAGCCTGGCTGCGGCTGTAAAGTGCTGGGAGTGAGAAGGGTTGTATTGATCTTTGGGAGGCTTGAGAAAGAGAGAGCGCCAGCGTTTGCGGGCCTGTGAATGGTGTTGCCTGGATCCTTGAAGAGCAGCAAGAGCTTTTGGTGCTGGCGCCTTTGGTGTGGGAGTTATGCCTGGATGTTCACAATTGCTGAGCCTGGCTGCGGCTGAAAAGTGCTGGGAGGGAGAAGGGTTGTATTGATCTTTGGGAGGCTTGAGAAAGAGAGAGCGCCAGCATTTGTGGGGCTGTGAATGGTGTTGCCTGGATCCTTGAAGAGCAGCAAGAGCTTTTGGTGCTGGCGCCTTTGGTGTGGGAGTTATGCCTGGACGTTGGCAATTGCTGAGCCTGGCTGCGGCTGTAAAGGGCTGGGCAGGGAGAGGGATTGTATTGAACTTTGGGAGGCTCTAGAAAGAGAGAGTGCTAGGGTTTGTGGGGCTGTGAATGGTGTTGCCTGGATCCTTGAAGAGCAGCAAGATCTTTTGGTGCTGGCGCCTTTGGTGTGGCAGTTATGCCTGGACGTCCGCAATTGCTGAGCCTGGCTGCGGCTGTAAAGGGCAGGGCAGGGAGAGTGATACTACTGAACTTTGTGAAGCTCGAGAAAGAGAGAGAGCAGCAGCGTTTGTGGGGCTGTGAATGGTGTTGCCTGGATCCTTGAAGAGCAGCAAGAGCTTTTGGTGCTGGCGCCTTTGGTGTGGGAGTTATCCCTGGACGTTCGCAATTGCTGAGTCTGGCTGCGGCTGTAAAGGGCTGGGCAGGGAGAGGGATACTATTGAACTTTGGGAGGCTTGAGAAAGAGAGAGCGCCAGCGTTTGTGGGGCTGTGAATGGTGTTGCCTGGATCCTTGAAGAGCAGCAAGAGCTTTTGGTGCTGGCGCCTTTGGTGTGGGAGGTATCCCTGGATGTTCACAATTGCTGAGCCTGGCTGCGGCTGTAAAGGGCTGGGCAGGGAGAGGGATACTATTGAACTTTGTGAGGCTTCAGAAAGAGAGTGTGCCAGTGTTTGTTGGGCTGTGAACGGTGTTGCCTGGATTCTTGAAGAGCAGCAAGAGCTTTTGGTGCTAGCGCCTTTCGTGTGGGAGTTATCCCTGGACGTTCGCAATTGCTGAGCCTGGCTGCGGCTGTAAAGCGCTGGGAGGGAGAAGGATTATATTGAACTTTGTGAAGCTCGAGAAAGAGAGAGCACCAGCGTTTGTGGAGCTGTGAATGGTGTTGCCTGGATCCTTGAAGAGCAGCAAGAGCTTTTGGTGCTGGCGCCTTTGGTGTGGGAGTTATGCCTGGATGTTCACAATTGCTGAGCCTGGCTGCGGCTTTAAAGGGCTGGGCAGGGAGAGGGATTGTATTGAACTTTGGGAGGCTTGAGAAAGAGAGAGCAGCAGCGTTTGTGGGGCTGTGAATGGTTTTGCCTGGATCCTTGAAGAGCAGCAAGAGCTTTTGGTGCTGGCGCCTTTGGTGTGGGAGTTATGCCTGGATGTCCGCAATTGCTGAGCCTGGCTGCGGCTGTAAAGTGCTGGGAGTGAGAAGGGTTGTATTGATCTTTGGGAGGCTTGAGAAA